>LR990126.1:32740866-33940866 GCA_905147285.1 Hypena proboscidalis
TTCTCCTCATCTGGCATATGCTCATTAGTTACCACCAGGTAAACTTCATGTCCATTTAATACATAAATTATGTAGAAATAATGCTCTCATAATCAAACGTATATAATAATTTCAATCAAATTGGAATTGTATGGCATAAATGTAATCTAAATATATTCAAAGCTCTATTAATTACTAGGAAATGGCAATGACGCAGTTCGCAACGGTGGATGGCGCGCGCAGCTCGGCCCAGGCGGTCCGTGGTGTGAGGGTACAGCGTCGTATCTGATTTAGGTCAGCTAGGCTTAACCTTGTTACTAGGCTCCCCGCGCGCATGCACCGATCCACTATTGATTTTCATACGATGTCCGCTGCGTAGCTGGAACAAAGGAGCTTCTGCGAATGTCTATTACGGGATAAATTGTACATTTATTATTCTGTTTACCTCATATAAAATATATTTCAAAGAGAAATTCATGACGCAATATTGTACGATCCCTCTTATTCTTAATACTCGTATATTTGAGTATGTCAAAGGTTGATGTTGAACTAATACTGCTATATACATATTGGTAAAAGCATTTCTGTTTGAGTAAATAGCTCTGCGCTGTTAATGTCCCTGTATTTCGTGCATCAAAGCACGAGCGGGCGTCTTGCAAATATCTTGGACGACGCATGAATGCTCAAGACACTGAGTACCGTGTTTGGCAGAGAAACATGTAACATTTGCTGTTATAGACAAGAATTACATTAGAAAAAAATTCAGAACATTTATTCTACTTTGATACTAACATGATTCATTACCACATGACACATACCTACTACGTAGAGATTGCTACGTATTCTACTTCGGTGATCACTTCATAAGGTACGCCCGAGTTTAAATTAACTTCCATAGAACTACACCCCAAATATTGCAGAGTAATTAAATTTTATTCATCTTGATATTTACTCTGCCCGGTATAGCAGATACTACCACATATAAAAGTTGCGGCGCACATATTACAAAGAGATTCACAACGAGTTCCTAAAATACCAATAAAATCCTACCTTCATAACTTTATTCCTTCAAATACTTTTTTTTTTTCAAATACTTTATTGTACACACACAGAATTTACAATAACATAATAGAAAAGAAACAGTTAAAATATTAGGTACAAAGGCGAGCTTAATTCAATATTGAATTTTCTACCAGCAAACCTTTGAGCCGTAGAGGAAAAGAAGAAATAGAAGACTAGGCAAGAGTAAAGTTGAGTGTACAACTACAAAGTAATAATATTAAAATAATGCTATAAGAATGCTTACATACTATAATAATTTAAATAGGTATATACTACTTGCAATATAATATACTACATAATATATTATTTATATACATCAATACACCTACATATAAAATACATGCATACATACAATACTTACATATTATAATATATACATACTTCAACAATTTTTATTAAGAGAGAAAATGCTCTTTAACTCTTTTTCTGAAGACATCTACCGAAGAACTATCGCGTATAGAGTGTGGAATAGAATTCCACAGCCGAACAGCACGAATAGAAAAAGAGCCATCGTAACAGCTTGAGGTATGAAGAGGTGTTCTGAGGAGAAGGGCAGATGAAGAGCGACAAGGTTTGTCCCTAGCCGCAAGAAACTCAAAGCGATCACGAAGGTACGAAGGAGAACAGGGATTATGAAGGACAGAAAACAAAAGAGAGAGGATATGTAAATCTCGACGACGCCTAATGGGCAACCACTTTAGCCTTTCTCGGAACTCCGAGACGTGGTCATATTTCCGAAGACCAAAGACAAAGCGGATGCCCAAATTCTGCAGTCGTTCGAGTTTATTTAGGTGTTCCTCCTTTGCATCCAGGAAAGAGACATCTGCATAGTCTAAGATTGAGAGAAGAAGGGACTGCGCGAGAGTCACTCTGGTTTGAAATGGCAGGAATTTCTGGAGACGTTTGAGGGACTGAAATGTATAAAACATCTTTCTGCTTAGCTCAGTAATATGAGCATCCCAAGACAGGTTGGAGTCCATAATAATACCCAGGTTCTTGGCTTTTTTTGTATAGGCGATAGGAACAGAGTCATACACGACAGGAGGATATGACTGGGCTTCATTACGTTGGTCATGTACCTACCACCAATAATGAGAGCTTGAGATTTGGCAGGATTGACTAGAAGCCCAAAAGACTTTGCCCAGATGTTGATATTCCTTATTTAGACATGAACTCGAAATTTGTGAGGTACCAGAGAATTATTATTAATGTTATTTTTAAGCACAAATGTTGCTTATGTAGCCTTTTTGTCCACGATTACAACGAATTTCAAAGCCGAAAATACTGCAACCATTTATACAATTGACAATATTTTTAGCTAAAGCTTTTAAGCTACTATCTCAGTAAGTTTTCAAATTAGCATATATTATGTTAACAGAAAGGTAAGGATCCACGCAACCGCTTCACCGACCACAGCCATCAGTGGTTGTCGCACGCCACGCGCTGCGGAACCGTTCAAGCGAAGATGCTCTGTGTTCGCAATTATTATTTGATCTCTGCTAGAAGCCCGGCTTAGCCACCACTGGCTACTAAATGAATTTCTGCTGTTGCAAATCATGGGCCATTGTAATAGCAATGATGTCTTAAAGACAGGGAACTTATTCTTTTTTACAAACTTATAATCTAATTTAAAAAAAATTGTTTACGCTCCAAATATCTCTGCGATTCTAGACCAGATTCTACACCTAAAACAACTAATGCGCTAAAAGCCCGTCTTCGAGTAACCTGCTCTTGACTTAGTTTAATACATGGTAATGAGGGAGTTGCATATAGGTCGCGTGGGTCACGGGTACAGCTGGTCTGACGTCCGATGGCTGGTCAAGGTGAAGCCTTATTAGCAAGACCTACATTTTGAAGCAAAGATCTGGGTCACTATATCTAAATATCCTGTTCAAAACTCAGGCATTTGATAGATAATTCATTGAAATGGTAAATGTGAATTATGTTCGTTTGAATTTATGTAAAAATGAATATGTTTTAAAAAACTTAATTAAATATAAGATACATAATTAAATTGAAACAAAACGTATGTATAAACGATGTTTTATTTATTATTTTATATAAAATAATTTGTCAGAGATTCTCAGATACAGCTGCGATATGTTTTTTTCACTGGTTTTGTTATCCTCATAATCAGGAACATTTAAGAACGAAGTAGCAATTATTTTGAAAGAGTTAGGTTGTGTGGAGATTATCATGGGTAAAACTATGAAAACTAGTACCATATTATAACACTGGGGCCGGCATCACATGAGTATGCTAATTAGGGTGTAAATGACATCAGTACGAAGCCGCTAGCCAGTGATTCAGAACATGATTCTGGGACCCATATTTTGTATATATTATCTATGTTATGTATTTTCTTTATATATATATAAACAATATCTATATATATATATATATATATTGTACTAATAATTATGTAAGTATTAACCTAATATATATTAATGCTCCTTATATAGCTAGTAATTTATTATCTTAGATTATTATCTAGTCCCCACACGTGTTTAAAACTGCACCTACTATCTACATCTCTGCATCACCCAAAGGTTGACTGGTAGAGAATATTTTTAGTATTAAGTCCGCCTTTGTACATTTTAGTGCATAAAGTTTAAATAAATAAATAAATAAATATTTTCGATGATTTTATTTCGTGCACATAAAGCTTTTAATATTGAAAAGTGTTGTCGCAAGCTTACATGCATTACTACTACTATACATTTGCGATTGCCTTGTGATGTGCATAATCGGTTTTGGAACCGGCAATTTTCACGGTAATTTTTTTCTGCACCCCGGGTCTCAGAATAGTCACTGGTAAGCGGCTTTTTTACGATGTCATTTACACCCCGTAAAGAAGCAATTGGAGCCAAAACTAGCTGTCAAATCCTATTATTTCACACTAGCGCGAAACAATCTACCCACTCCCTCGCTTCCCCGCGGGTTTTGGCAGCATTATTTGCATAGATTTTTGCGTCCTCTGCTTGTCCATATAGGATGTTTAAACGGACCTCAAGAAAATAATAAATGAAAACTTTAACAGAAAAGCTGGAAGGAGAACGTTTATCTTGTTATGTATATGTATGTATATATGCACCTATTTAACTTTATCATATTCATTTATGTATATAATACAAGTTTCAAAAGAATTTCCAAGTTCATAAACTCGTGATTACTCGTGAAAGTCTGATATTTATTAAACTGAAACACGACAAAGTAACTGGGCAAAGGCTCGCAAAATAATTAAAGATACACTTATTAAGTTAAAACACGTGAGTAATAACTGACATCATAAAATCTCGTCAAGCCAGACATGGGTATTGATTTTAGCGCAACAGAGTTAGTGCTATAGCTGCGTCCTCTTCGCACTTCGTACCTGGTCTACCTGTAGGTAGCACTATCCCATTATCACAGCACATCCCACTATTCTGTACTCGCATAGCCTCGGTTGCTTTATTCTCTTCAATGTTTCGTGAATTTGAATTTGATCATTTGGCCATGCTCAAAACATTTAATTAAAACTATATTTTCAGTCTTGAATTTCATACTGTGTCTGGATTAATTAAATAGATAGACATAATTATACCGATTTATAAACGAAATATATTTTAATTAATCGGTAAAATTAAAATGCAACTAAATCTATCAAGTTAACTTTTTAAACATGCTATATTTAATTTAAAATCGTTTCAATGCACAGCTCAAAACTCAAAACGTCATAAATTGTATGAACTACTATCTTACTTTATGTACCTACTTATATAAAATAAAAATAGCCTTTACTTTTTTTCTTTTTTTTCTTACTACAATTAAGACTTTACACGAATTAAGTTATTCAATAAAACTTAACAATACAATACAAACAAAAAAAAACATTATATCGATTGAGTATTCGAATGTTGCCCATGTGTAGTAGTCGCCTCAGCGGCGTACTTATCTACCTACCTTAAAATTAACTGCCCACTTAAAATGTATTTTAGAACTCGCTTTTACCGACTTCGTCCACGTGGATTTAGTTATATTACGTAGTAGCTGCTCCCGCGTTTTGACCCGCGTTTAATGTTACTGCCCCGCTTCCATAGAGTTCATAGTCATGTTAAATATCAAAAAACTTTAATGGATAGTTAAACGAAAGAACACTAAAATAATTATTAAAATCCGATCATTAGTTCCCGAAATTAGCGCTAACAAACAAACAACTACATAACTAATTTTCGCCTGCGGTTTCTGCGTGATAGGTACATGAATAAAAACCCGCCAAGTGCGAGTCGGACTCGCGCACGTAGGGTTCCGTACCACTATACATCTAAATAAATGTTTTTCTTAATTCTTTATTATATTGGAGTTGATTGAATGAAAGGTAAAATACGGTTTACGATTTATAACGTATTAAAAAAAACTAATTATTAGATCTCGTTCAAACCAATTTTCGGTCGAAGATTGCATGGTAATGTATATCATATATTATTTTTACATTTATCATTCCCTTATTTTAGAAGTTACGGGGGGACACATTTTTCCACTTTGGAAGCGTCTCTCGCGCAAACTATTCAGTTTAGAAAAAAAATATATTAGAAACCTCAATAGTATTTTTGAAGGTTTGTTGAAAAAATAAATTGAGTTTCAGTTCTAAGTATGGGGAACCCCAAAAATGTATTGTTTTTTTTTCTATTTTTGTATGAAAATTTTAATGCGGTTCACCAAATACATCTATTCACCAAATTTCCACAGTATAGCTCTTATAGTTACGGAAAAAAGTGGCTGTGACATACGGACTGACGGACAGACATGACGAATCTATAAGGGTTCCGTTTCTTGCCATTCGGCTACGGAACCCTAAAAAGTAGCCTATGTTACGCGCCTTGTAGTCAGTTAAAAAGTCGTTTAAAAGATTAGCCGATACAAACAGACAGACAGACAAAATATAATCGGATTATCAAATAGCGCGGTAGGCGAGAGCCAGAGCTCTTTTAGGGCCTCGCGGTGGATACTCTCAACTGTACCGCAACGCAACCAAGCTTTTGGTAAGGAAACGTCTTTTTCAAAGATTAAGCAGAACATCTTACATAAAAAAGTGATTTACGTATTACTTTTATTGGTCAATAATAATATGCTTGATGCTGTAAACTGCGCTTACTTCCAGAACTTTATACAGAATGTTTGGTACATCGTTTGCCAAATGAAATTGGCTGAAAGGTTAAATAGGATGATTATGATTATGATTAATCAAGCTATAGTTTTTGCACTCTTAAATCACTTTTCACCCACCAGTTTTTTATTCAAATTTTAAGATTTTTTAACCCAAATAAATTTTAAAAAAAATCTTTAAATATTATGTAAAATTTAAATAATTGTTCGTTGATCCAAAAAAAAAAATTAAAAATGTGTGGGTATCGTTAGATAGGTCTTTTAAAAATATTAAGGGTTTGCTTAGATATTTTTTTGAATTATATATTCGTTTTCGAAATAATTAACTTTAAAACATTTTTTTATCAAGTACCTACTTGATAAAAAACCCTCTCCTAAAAAGTCCTCTCCCTCCAGTCTCTGTCTCCTCTCCGCGGTGGCCGCTGGGCAGTCTCTGGTTTGAATCAACGAAGTGCAGACTGAGCATTGAAGATGCGTCGCAACATTTATGCCAATAATTTCAAGGTTCAACCTTACCTTAAATGTGAACCCTGATGGTTCAGTCAGAGAAGCGAGCTATTTGACGGCTGGCTAACATAAAGTCGGATGTTTTGTTTCTTGAGCTCGTTTACCAACACACTAGAAGCTCTAACGCTTTTTGGTATTAGTCATTTAAGTCATTTTGTAATGCCCTTACATGTCAAATATAGCACAATCAGAACACCAAGTTTAAATTATGAGAGGTTTGGAGAAGCTGCACAGAAAAACTTGGCTTACTCGACGCTTAAAAAATATTTATTGTTCACACAGATTGAATACCATTTATAGAAAAGTCTTATCTAAGTATGCAGATTTATTATTATTATTATGCACAATGGGTGGCCTTTTCAATATTAAGTGATGTCTTCCAGGCAACCTCTGGATGGATAGAAATGAGTAAATAGACATTTTAGTCAGTGGTGTAGTTTATAAATTAGAAAAAACAGTCTTAATATCTTATATACAGGGTGGATGCGACATAGCGACATTTCTTTAAACCAGATAATCTGTACATGCCCAGTATTAATTTCCAGTGGTCCAAAATTAGCTGACACAAAAATTACGAAATCTTTACTACCCGGCAAAGCGGAACGGCAACGTCGCACACGGCTCACAGCTTATGTCAAAATCATGTGATTGCTCCCAATTACAGGCCGTATTCAAAAATCACAAATCACATAATTTAGCACAAAATCACTTCAATCAATTCACGATGTATAATTTCAATTAATAATTTTCAATTAAATGTTTAAATTTTCGATATGTGCACCGTTTTGTTCAATACATTAATTGTAGCGACGCACAATATTGTTTTTTAATTTTGTCATGAGATCACTATTCGCGGCTAATCTTTTTACTTTATCAAAGGCCGAAATAACACGTATTCGCAATTCTTCTATTGTGTTAACGTCTGTTTACGCTACAGACGTTAACACAATAGAATAATTCTTCACTTCGTTTTTCACAAATTCCCACAAAAAAAAGTCCAGAGGAGTTAAGTCCGGGGATCGTGGTGGCCACCCGACGGGCCCGAATCGACCATTTTCAAAAACACTCACAAAACAAACATCCAATAAAAATCTTTCCTGTCACAATAATAAAAAAATGTGTCCTATCAAAATAATAAAAATCGTGTCCTATCACAATAATAAACTTAGCACTAATTACAAATTAACTTTGAGTCCGTTCACATCACAAAATTGCATACAAAAACATGGCGCCGGCGTCTTTGAGATTAAAATATTTCCGAGAATGCGCAATCTATTTCCCGTAAGATTGCCGATTTTGCACTAAACAAATTTAATGATCTTTCGTTGGTGACGCGGTTTGAATGCATTTGAATTTGCGTAAACTATTTGCGTCTCTTTTACTCATATTGAATTGGAGACATTAAAGTGAGATGAACTACTTTTATTTACTTCTCTAGTAATAATTAGTCAAGTAAGTAACTAGTCAACTTCCGGATACTTTAAATAAAGTTATTTAAACTGCCCGGAAGTTGACTTACTTGAGTGTTACCAGTTTAGGGTGTAATTGAATTTTCATGCAGTTTAATAGAATTTTTACAAACAAAGCGTACATTCGAACCGCAAAGTTACATCGATTTAAGATAGCATGAAAATTAAGCTCTGCAAAAAAAAACTTTTTGTAAATACCACAGAATGCTGTAATAAAGTTAAAAAGTATTAAGTGGTAGAGCCATTGTGAACGAACATAAAAAAAAGCTTTTCCGTTTCACATAAAGGGCCATCAAATAGTAGTAATCCCGTTATCTGGTTGATGATAAGATTATAACTACTAAATTACTACACAGGTGGGTGCCATCTTGTTTCTTATTTTGTAACAAAGTGACAAAGCCGTGAAATAATTCTTTCATAAATGTCAGTGGCGAGACCTACCTACAGCATACAGCCCCAATCGTCCGGCTAACGTTACTAACAAGTAGACTCAGCGCCGTCACTCATTGCTTGTGGCCACAGTTGGAACTTAACGTAAATCAGAGGGAATTTTTTGTTTATTAGTATCATGTTGGTCCCATCACTTAAAAGAAGATTATTATTCAGCAGTTTTGTCAATGCATAGTTGCGTACCCTTTTACCTCAGAGCTGGCTTCTGTGTCTGAAACTTCAGGGTTTAAATTTACCATCAACGAGATAACAGTAATCCAAGCACTAAAATTAATTGATAACATTCGACCTGAGACAGTGAAACTCTTCTCCGTCGAGTCGTTCCCAAAAGCTCTACCATTTACTACCTTTATTTTCTATCCTTATTATAGCGTTCTGTACACACCAATGAGTAAGGCTTACTCACTGCTGCCAAGTCCATAATTTGCATGTCGTTAGATTCGATATCTTTAGTCGCTAAACACCTTATCCTCGCCGGCGACAATGAGCTTTTCTTATTTTGCTTAGTTTTAATTGGTCTTTTTTATAATAATTAGGTAAATGTAATAAAATAATAAATAAATGACTGAATAGAATAAACCTAGAAAAAGTCGCTAAAACTTTTTTTGTAGGCTAGGCAAAAGTTGCACTATCTAGTGACAAAGACGCTAAATTGGCAACACTGGCTGTTCTCCCATCCTTGTCCGTAAACGAAAGCGCAAGCGCCATTGTTGTTTATTATCTATTTTAATTGTTTTATTTGTGATGTGACACGACGCAAAGAGAAAAAATTGAGATGTAGTATTATAATAGTGTTCTGTGTGTTCGTGGCGTTCGAATAAATTAAAAAGTTTGACCGCAAATAGAGACCTTATGACCAAATAAGTAGTTCGCGCCGATGGGCACTCTGTGAATTTAGGGATGCAATTGAATTTTATTCAAAGTGATGTTTGTGATAATAACGTGTGACTTTCCGTGGTTGTGTATGTGAAATTCAAATGTGAATACGCGATTTGATATGAGTGCGTCGGCGCCCTCAGTGATGCCGGTTGCATGCGACGTTGCCATCCTTGGCATGTTTTGGTAAGTAAGGGGTCTTTACACTGTACGAGCCATGTAACTTGTTTAACGTTGTATTTCTCGTATTTTTCTCGTCATGTGATTTTGGACCACTGGAAATCAATATTGAGTGTGCACAGAATATGTGGTTTAAAGAAATGTCGCTATGTCGCATCCACCCTGTATAAAATTCTCGTGTCACAATGTTGTTACCTTACTCCTCCCAAACGGCTTTACTGATTTTTACCAAATCTTATATGCATATTCAGTAGGTCTGAGAATCGGCTACTGTTTATTTTTCATACCCCTAAGTGATAAGGGTTGGTCACCCTTAACATTTTTTTAATTGTTTTATTTTTATATAATGTGGCATTAAAAATACATACATACAACCCTAAATTTTTACCCTTTTATCACCAATCCTTTTTTTTAATAGCCATTTTAGTAATTTAATATTTTTTTATCCCGCTCGATAACTGATCATTTATCGTATTTTTTGTAAATGTTTTTCACTCTATTTCGATTAAAATTGAAAATGGCAAATCTAAAATTTTTGGCAAAACAACGTTTGCCGAGTCAGCTAGTTTAGATATATATATATATTATATATATGTTTATAATATACACAAATAAATATAATTATAAAATATAAACAAAATAAAGAAAACATTATAAAACGATGACACGAGTTTTGCTAACTAGTGAGAAAGAGCTCCATGATTATTTTCTTAAAAACAGCTAACTGTAACTGTGACTGTCTAATTTCTACTGGAAGATAATTCCACAGGCGCACAGCAACTTAGGGTGATATTACACGTTAATCGATCGACCAACGAATCGATAAAATATTCATCTGATTTTTGACGGTTTGGTTGTCGTGACAGGCTCATCAACATCTCAATCGGGTTCAGCGTCGACGGTGGTCGGTCAAGAAGCAGCTGCTAACAACGCCACGCAGCCGCAGAGCGCTACCTCCCCGAGACGGTCACTGTCGCTCTCACCTGCGGATGCCCTCGCGTCGGGATGGAAGAGGCCTTGGATGTCGCAGGTAATAAAACTAATACTGTACCATACTTTTAAGAAAATATTTTTAAAGTCGGTGGTTGGTTATTCGAGATACCCTTTACAGTTAACCACAGCACTACTTTTTAAAAAAATATCTTAAAACGTCGGCTTCTTCTTACCCATGGTAGTCGGTGCAACGCGAGCCGCCCTTCACAGTCTGCCGCACTACAAATTCTGCACGTGTTTAAGCGGTCGCCTCGTGGCTCTCTACTGCACAGGTGTTGTGGGTTAGATCCCCACATGGGACAAATCTTTGTGTGATTCGCAAAGATCTGTTCTGAGACTGGGTGTGTTTGTGTGAGTGAATGTGTGTATTTTGGCCTTGTCATTGGGACTATTGGATAGTGTTCTTGCTTCTGGCGTTCTATATAATGTAAAAAAATAGTCCAGTACTTAAGTTTATTTTAAGAGAGTATTTAAGTCGTCGCCTCCGGTGGCGATCCCTATCTTTTGACAACGCAAGTCACCTCTCACGGCCTGCCGCTTTGCACACAGTACAGCAATGCTCTTGCTTTTTAATATTAAAAAAATAAATAAAATTGGTGCGTATCCCTTAACTTTTGGCAACGCGAGTCGCCTCTCAACAAAGAGCATTATGGTCTAACCTTCTCGCAGTCTGCTGACTTGCACACAGTACTTAGTAACATTTATTTGCCGCCGTTCATTTGTAGTTCTATATTTACATCGATTTAGCCTGATCACGATGATAGACTTAAACAGACTTCTTGCCTAAGAAAGCCAAGAAAAGTGGCTTTACACCTACAACGAAAAAAGGCATTATGACTGTTCTCCAAATCTATATATATAAAAATGAAACCCATTTTCCGTTGTCACGACATAGCATGAAAACGGCTTGACCGATTTGGCTGTTTTTTTTAGCTTTCTAATACTCTGTACAAGGTTCTTACGAAAAAAAAATATATATATATATTAATAAATTTTCTGTAAAAATATAAGTGAAATTATTGAACCCTACGGAATAAACACTATTATGAAAATATATATTTTGTTTTTTATTTAATAAAATTAGTAAAGACCATCTCAGGTATGACGAGACCAGGGAAATAGGTATTCATTTTTATATGGAGGATATTATAGATTCCAGTTCAAATTGCATAGGTACGCATACATAAGATAGGTCAGCTATACATAATAAAGTAGTGCATCAAATTTACGCTAAGGCGGTACGAAGTTTGCCGGGTCAGCTAGTATAAATTATATGAATACGTTTTCAAAATATAGGTAAACAGAAACCAATTGCATAAATTTTTAGTTACATAATTTAATTCTAAGTCATTTTATGATCATTCAAAGTTAAATGGGCAAAAATAATTTTATTATTGAATAACCCACACAATATAGTGTTCTATATTGTGTGGGTTATTCAATACAATATTCAATTCAACTTTCGTAATAAAACCAAATTATTCATCATGCCTATTGTGAATCGCGTCTCCAAACGATGGTTCAACTTCTTTCATGTTCTTTATATCTTACAATCGGCACAATCAATGAAACGCCACCGCTAATGTCCTTGCTGTGGCTTAATTCTAATCAAATTATATCTAATTTACATTTTTATTTGTTTTCCATTTACTCGCTGAAAAGATGAAGAACATTTATAATAGTATAGATAGAGCATTGTATTATTACTATAAACAGAACGTAGTGCTTGGTTTATTGCTCTGAGATTGCAGGCAGTACCGGAATTAGATTAAGTATGTTAGTACAGGGAGTGCAAAAATTTATAACTTCTAATAAGGGTTAGAGAATTTCTGTGTTTTTGTGTCCTATATTTAATCGGTACGACCATTGGATTTCGATTAAGTTGCCACATTGTTGTGTATCACAACAATAGTAAATATGTATATTTTAGGTTACCTATTATTATTGTTGGGACTAGAGTTTGGCTATTCACGTCGACCTCCGTGGGTCTATTGCGATTTAAGGTATCCTTAAATCAAAAATAATAAATAATATAAATTAATAAACATACCTAACAATAATGAACAAATATAAAATCAATTTACAATAAATTAGGCACATGAAATTTCATGTGCCTAATTTGATTGATGTAAATTGAAATTTGCAAAATATAACATTTTCAATTGAAAATGTTATATTTTGCAAATTTGTTTCATCTATTTTTATTTCATTTATCCAGTGTTTTATTAATCTAATGATTCCTCATTGCATTTTTATCTTTAGCTAGAAGTCGCAACATATAAAGAAGAATATGTTTTTACTTAATCTCAGGCAGCAGCATATTCTCACGCAATTATTATTCATATTCTTTAATTAGCAATACAATATAATATTCACTGCAAACAGTCGTTCTATTTTATTTGGTAACTCCCATTTACAGTACTTTATTACAAAAAGAAATGATTTTTGTAAATATTAGTTTCCCATTACTAGGTATGTTTACAATGGCTTAAGTTGAGCTAATTGCATTTTTCCAACAAACTTATGGTTGGCGAGGACCCACAGAGTCCTCGCCAGATCAAAGTCATCGATGTTTTCATGTTTACACAAAAGTTCATTAAAAGAAAAGCTAATCCATACATACGTGTAGGATATATTGACTTCCGCTCTTTTGATGTATTTTCTACAACATTAGTGTAGTTTTGCATTTTATTGTTCAAAATGACTTTAGTTGAGTAAAAAGCTAATTAATTATTCAATAATACCTGTCTCAACGAATCTCCGCCAGAAGAAATCAATCCATTTTTTATTCACTTTACGCAATTCCGGTTTTAATTCACTATGACTTTAATTGAGTTAAAAGCTATTTTTCAACGTCGCCATCATCGGATTTCTTTAAATCGACTGTTCTTATTTTTTAATTCTTATATGTCAATTTGCTTGGGGCGTCGCGTCACTGCAATGCGACGCGAACCACAGCGTCGCTATCGAAGCGCCAATTTTCAAAATATCATCAGACATTCGTCGGTAAATAGTAAATACTAAACACAGAATTGAGTGAATATTACTTTTTATTTGATCAAATTGTAGTATTTGATACTTAGTTCGTTTTGATATTATAGTAAAGATTAACTTTTTATGAAAATTAAAAAGCCTCCTCTCAATGAATTGCAACATTTCTATTATTTAATACTAAGTAGTTTAAATAATTAAAATTAAATATGATTAAAATTATATACAAATAAATCTGATAGTAAAAAATAAAATTATTAAAATAATAACTTTAAAAATCTTATTTTCTTCTTCTTTCAATAGGGAACATGCTGTATTTTTATTTTTGAGTTTGTTGTGAAGAATGCTCTATGAAATAGAACACACGTTATTTAAAAAATAACACATACAAATTGTTGCCAAAAATGCATCTAAAAGTTTATTTAAGTAAACAGTTCTAATTTACGCGCCATAAAGAGCCATAAAGTCACTCCCGTCTTTTCTGTATAGAGTTGCTAGGGTTCCCGATTTAAGCAGGACGTTTTAATCAAATATTATTGTTGATTGTTGTTTGTTTAGGTCATTTTCATTATTATTAGTAGTTCTTACTGTTCTTGCTAGATATTGGCAGTTATTGTTATTTTTGGTTGTGGTTAACAAGTTTTTGGTATTTTTTGTTCATTTTTGTAGAGTTTAGTAGTTTTCTAATAAAGACAAAGAAAACTACCAAATTTTACCAAAACCAACAGAAATACTAGAATAATCAAAAACTACTAAGTAATAAAAACAAAAATTATCTAAAGCTACAAAAATTACCTAAAACTACAAAAAAATGTCAAAAATAATTAAAACCACCAGAATAAATGGAAATTCATGCCGAAATATGGTAACATTACTATTGACTTTCACTCAAAAGACATTGACGTTGAAATATAGGGACGTTGATATGGATACGAGGATATTACCTATCAAGTTATGCAGTGATGCGACATTAATATTTGTTGCGTGACTAAAAGGCATCTGCTTGAAATTTATGTCCACGAAATAAAGAAACGAAATAAGTTTTTCATAGGCTTTAAAAATATTGATAGAGAGTATTTCTAGCATGTATATTATGATAATCGTTACCTAAACTTACGACTCTGCAGTTTTAGAGAAATCGATGCTGTAATGAAAACTGCTCATAATGTGAAAACTATTAAATGTGCCAAATTTATCTTTGACTAATTCTGAAGTTCATAGTATAAAAATGGTCCGAATCTGCATTAATATTACTGCACCCATAGTAGGTCCGTCTTCAGGGCCGTCTTTACCAGGGAGTGCGGTGCACCCGGGCGACGAGCGCCCGGGAGCACCTTTCGAACGCTGATTATTTGGATATTTAATTGAATTTAACACCGTTGCAGTTTTATATACAAGTTACTTACGACAAATATGTATGCGCAAGCAAAAAAAAATAGTCATCAACAATATTTTTTTATTATTTCGCTTTCGGCGCTTGTCATACCGCATTACTACACTAAAAGTAAAAAAAATCAAGGGCGCAGGCTAAGTCCCGCACCCCGGCGTAGAATAGACTTAAGATGGCCAGCTGCGCCCTCGGTTTTTTTACACTTCAGCGTGGCACGCGACCAAACACTGCAGTATGAAAGGGGTCCTAGTCAACCAAAAAACTCAATACACGTAATTTTGATTAAAAAAAATATTAGGGTGATTCCTGGGAAGCTTGATTTTGACGGTCACATCGTAATATTATCTAAAATAATAGACATACATAACTTAATTAGCACTCATACATTTCCTTGACTATTATAGTAATGAGGCCTATTGATTAAATTAACAATGTAAAACTGAAAATTGGTTTAAAATCCATTTGAAACTGAAAAAGGGGGTGATTTAGCTTGAATTTTACGTGTCACACGCGTAACCTGTACTTTGTAATGACGATTTATTTTGTCTACGCTTATAGCTTTATATTAATTCATATATTTTTGAATACCTAGAAAGTGCTGCTATCTTATTATAATCAAACTGTTATAAAAAAATAAAACTTATAGTAGCTATAGTCATTCAAAAACATGTCACGCGGCGGGCGTCGTTTCAACCGTGCGACGTAAAATAGCAACCAAATTCGGTTCGAACGTGGTAGGCATCTCGCGATTGGTTCGACACATCGCCAGTTTACTGGCAGTGCTCAGACGTAAAGGTGGTGTCGCTCAGTTTCGCGCAAAATAAGTTAGGTGAGTTCTTTGACTACTACACGTTTTGGTCCTACAGGGTTGATACATTCCATAGCTTGTTTTACTACGTAGTTGAAAATACTTTCACCTTAATGCTTTAAGATCATGAATACTTATATCCTTGAGTAAACTTTCAAGTAAAAATATGTATAATATTATTAATAGATTCATTGTTATATCCTAAAATGTAAATTGTCGTGAGATCCGTGGGCGCAGATCCGTGGGTTTTGAGCCACGGATCTTTGTTTTCGGCCATGAATCTTTGTCCTGTACGCTGTACCTTAGACTGTAGACTGACACTGTTCTTGCTATTTATCTATTTACTAATGATGTCAATTAATGAAAGTGTTTTTTAGAGTTCCGTATTATCTACTAGAAAGCCATATAGTTTCACTATGTTTGTCTGTCCGGGCCCTAGCATCTAGACTGTTAGTGCCGGTAAGCTGAAATTTTGTAAACATATGTATGATAACTATGGCTACAAAGTGATAAAATTAAATCTTGAAGAAAAAAAAAATTGGGGTAGGTACTTTTGCTAAGAGTAAAGGGGTTTTTTATTCTTTCACGTACCTCTTAATGTAGAGTATCATTAAATAGGTCTTTTAAAAGCATTAAGGGTATGCAAAGGTAATTTTTTACTCTGAGATCTGCTAAAAATATTTTTAACCATGGATAGTATTTTTTTGTTTAAATAGCCCTTCCCCTCTAAAAGCTAAACAATTGGCTCAAGAAATACAGAATAATTCGTTACTGTGGTATTACTGAATACGGTACAGAAGACATGCTACATACGTTGCGCGCTCTATGTTTGCGTTGCTCGGGCATCGCTCACAGACACAATTTCTAAGACTACTTTCGTTCGCACGCGTACGGCCCCTGGACCCCCGCGTGCCCGCCGAGTGTAGGTATAGCAACTTAGGTATATGCATGAGCTAGTTTTCTGTAGCCAACGATTTTGTGGTAGTATTATAATATAATGAAGGAAAAGTGTCACGGCTAAGTCCGAATTGAAAAATGCAATTACTTGAAATAATTCGTACAAAATCCATAACCTTTGTTAATAATAAATTGTTTGAAGTTGTTACTTATTTAATAAAATTAATTAATACAAGTATATTTAATACAAGTAGGTCAAGCAGTGAGCCCCTCTTAAATCTGTATTACTAGGTATGTTCTAACGGTTGATTAAGGAACCCTACACTGCATTTGGCCCAACAAGCACTTGGCCGGTTTATAATTATGCTTTTCCATGCACTGGGAAAAAAAAACGGTAGTCCAGCATTATTAGAGTCCTCAATTGTCTAGTTTTTATATTTACTTTATACGACGTATGTAGCGAACGAGCATGTAGTTCACATGAATATATCTACAATCCACAAAGCAGATTGTAGATGCGTCGCTTCATCTGAGGGCTACGGTGCTTTGCTTCATGTACCTGTAATTTCAGGACCTGATTTCACCACCGAACTGGATCACAGTAGTGAAAGCATTCGTATTTGGTGGTAGTTTAAGGTAGGATGGCGGCTTTACTACCCCTTGAGCTCCTCTACCACCATCCCTGACTTACCTTTATTATTTGTTAAAATTAAACACGTTTTTATAATTATTCTAACTTTTGTTGATTTTGTTTTTGCTGATTAAGTGAATAAAAATATTATTACTAGACAAATGATGTTTTATTTACAATTTCGTTTAATATTCTTTAAAATAAACGACTTTTAAGCTATGCCGCCTCGTATTTCATATGCTACTTAAGATCCATGGTTTTTTACGTGAGATCCGTGGCGACCCAAAACAAACATATTTTTATTTCCGAAACTATTATGTTTACGTGAGTGCCTTATGGACAAAAAAGTTTGTTTTTAAGCTCTCTTTTGCTACATATTTTTGGTTTTTACAAAACTTGAAAAAAAAAATGCCATGGATCTTACGCCAGAAACGCTTCTCTCAGGAATCACCCATTACTCTAAAAACAAAATTAAACTTAAAACTTCGATTACTCAATAGTTATTTATTACATGTACAGTGGGCCAACGAAGGGCAAAAACTTTTAAGTCATAGTAAAGACTTACTACACCAGTTATAGATAAGTGAGTTACATATCTAAATAGTGGGTATATTACACTTATTACATAATTATGTAATTCACACATACATATCTACTGCAGTCAGCTTGCACTATGGTATAGAAGTTTTGGCCCTGCATACCTAATTGCTTGGCCTACTGTACATACACATACATCAAACAAACTCAATTTTCTTGCTTTTGAGTTGGCAAAGATTTTAATTAAATAATTTATTTTTATATCAATTTTTGATTCTTTTCTTATAATGGCTAAGTTTGTCAGTCTGTCTTGTGCATGGTTCTTGTGTCAACGAAGATATATTTATGTTAATTTTAATTTTGAAAAGGATCTTTCACCTTTCGCTACTGTAACAGGCAGTGTTAAATACACAGATATAGATCTATATCTGTGGTTAAATATATACGCAGATCTGTTGAGATATTAGGAAATGAGGTAATTAAATTATTAGAATATATTATAGCTTAAAATATCAGTGGGAGTACTTATTGATGCATTGGGAAAAAATATTGTCAACAATTCTAATTCATAAATCCTCCCCGTCAATATCAAATCTATTTTCAAATGGTAGTTTTTCTTGGAGTCGATGTCTTCAGAGACAGATGTATTGATGATTCTGTTCAAAATCGGTACTTTCAGAGTTGCTAGTGCCGGATGAACATGAATCTGAATGAAAAAAATGTTGAAGACGTTCATGAAGAAACTGAAATTGTTGGAATCATAATATTTTCATTTCTACGCAATATATTGTATTGCGCTTCAATAACAGATGTTTGATTACGCAATAATGCTTGCAAGTGATTTTTGTTTCTTGTGTTTTTTTCTAAAACTTCTTTATACTTTTTAGCACATCTTGCATCCAATACGCCAAACAGTTCATTCGCTAAATAGCCTACGCCGTTTATTAAACCTCTTCTTGATCTCCTCGCATTTCTGGTCGAAAATAAAGAGTTCTAATGTTCAGTTTCCTTTAGATCGTTTTCAAGTTGTAGTATGATATTTTGATACTGTGGACTACGTTTCTTACAGACGTCCTGGATTCATATAGTCATTGATACTTAACAGGCTTTGACAGTATGTTGACATGTTATTAATGTTATAGTAGACAACGAGATTCCAATCATCTTTAATGTACTGCATATTTGATATTTTATCAAAATATAAGCTTTGATGGTCATCAAACAATGATATGTTGTACGATGCATGGTTATCCGTTTGTTGCAAACTCGGCGATATGATAGTCGCACATATGAATAGCATGGTGATAAAAATATTTTTCGGCCAAGGCCTTTACATCTCGGTTTGTTACGATTGTTAGTAGCTTGTTGTGACGCTTGATTTTTCAAATACCATATTATAATTTAAAGGAAACTACCAATATCTATCTCAACTCATTGACGGAGGACCGCCATTCGTTAGCTGCTCGGAAGTGCAGGAGGGGTGGTAGGTCAGAGTAAGTATTGGATAGAGATGACATGAGCATTAATTTGCGTACACCCGTAAAGGACGGCAAGAAAGTACATACATTAGAAATAATATTGTTATGGCAAAGAAGTTATATTTTGCAGTACTAAAGCGGTAGTGAGCGTCTGAGACAGAGTATCATTACAGCCGCCAAGATAAATAGGTATAAATGAAAATATATAAATACCATTCATACATACATAAAATCACACCTTTAACGCCGGGTGCTCCACTCCTTACATATTTCTTTCGCTTTCTCAACATTCATACATAAATAAAAAATAAGGTACTTGCAAAAGAACAAATATAATAAAAATAATATTAAATAAGACCAATAGACGTTGGAACCAGCGTTTAATTGTGAAGTCAAATGATGAAGAAGTGGGTTAAATAAAACTCAAAATTAAATATGATATCTATTACTGTCCCTTAAACAAAATCAACTTAGTATAAAAAATTCAAATTTTTTCTTGCTTGTCTTGGATTTTTTTGTACAATAATGAATACGTACATTCAGATATTTTTACCATTAGTCTGCATACCCCACAAAAACATGAGTGATCCTCATTATCAAGGTATTAATATTAGGATAATATTTTTTATAATATCAATGATAAATTATCACTTCGAACTCTGATCTACACATTATTTTCTATTTTAAGTTAAAACATTGAAACTGGCAATATTAATAAGTTTATGTCCTACTGAGTATATTATATTGGCGAGAAATGCGAGTATATCTTGGCAGTGTAATAATTTTACTAATACTTACATTGAATGATCGGCAACTATTTCCAGCAATATGAAGAACAGGTGTAACATTTACTTCAGTATTCAGAACCTAAGATTTCTTTTTATGATCAATTAAACAGTGAATATCCACCGTCCCTACTGCAATTCCCGACTTGGGTTAGTAATAGAAGTAGTCAAAGCTTCATCAGCCATTGGACAGATTTGCACAATAGATAAGAAACTAAAACAAATTATACAGTAAAAATACATAATTCATTTGTATGCAATTTGTTTGTATCGACACATACATTATGTGAGGTCGATTCTCTGGTACCGGCTGTTGTAGATAGTATACCTACTGATGTAGAAGGTATATCTATTGTTGGTGGGTTCTGTAAATTATAATGCGCTACTGTAAGTAAATCTAACACGAAAAAAAATACGCACGACTAGTAAGAAGCATACTTACATTACATATTATGTAAAGTGTCGGTACTGAAAATTCATAAAGATAGGTCATTCGTTGGGTCTTTCTAAAACATCTATTTTCAAAATGTCTTGAACATATTTTAAGAGTGATTAGTTGGTTCCCAATCTTGTCGTCCTGCAGATACTATCCACATATGTCGTACGTGGGCTTCTTTGGGAAATCTAAAAAAAGATTTACAATCAATTATAAAAACTATATAAAAATTAAGTAATTTAATTATTCTAGTCTTTATTGATATCTTGAATAATATTATTTATCACAATGAAAAAATTTATACACAAATTAAACTTGCTACTCATTTCCAAATGCCCAAATTCCAGGGAAAATTTCCACTTTTGGGCAGGTATCCCTAGAGAATATATAACCCAGCCAAAAAGAAAAGTAACTATACCAATGGCAAATTCACATGTTTTTATGATTACAATAAGTTTATGGTAAATATTTAGGTTTAAAGACATTTATTCTCAAATAAGACTACAAGTCAATTCTATGAGAACATAATTAAACTTAAAGTAAAAATATCATATATGCAGTTACACAATAGAGTTGATTTACGCTGAGCAAGCGAGATGTGCAGTAAGCCTGTACACACTGAGATTTTTTTTCATGCATCTCTAATTAATTCCAGCATTCAATGTTTTGGAAGAGTGAAAAAACTGAATTGTGTTTCGTCAGCTAATCGAATCTCTCATTTAATTTCGAGATAGCAGATAGCAGTGTCTAGTAGAAAAATATGAATACATATTTAAAGTTTGTGGGTTGGGTCTAAAATGGGCTCATCTGCAGCCTCGAAATCAAAATGTCATTTTCGGGGACGTGGACGAGCAGTTTCTTTAAATTCTGTTTCGCATTCTAATTCTTCTGCAATTAATTTTGCATCAGATAACAACACTGCTCAAACGGGCTATCAATGCAGTATTTCTACAAATCTTTTTTAACCAGATTAATCATTTTGGTAGCTTCTGAAATAATTAAGTCCGATTTCAGCAAATTTTTGCTTTATTAATCTTTAGTAAAATATTGTACCAAATAAGTACTGAACATATAAATCTATAAGACTTTAATTTTTCTATTAATGAACTTGCTATGTTTTTTGTGTCGCTGTCATACTTGTTATTTGTAAAAATATAGTATCATCGTAAATTTTATCCATGAATGTGGGGTTGCTGATTTGTTGTGTTGATATTTGTATAGAATTGGTATATTGAATTTATTGATTAAAAGGATAGGTCACACAATACTTTTTGTTTATATTTACTGTTGCCAGGATACATAATGTATATTAAACTTATTGAGTACATTATTCTAACTAAACTACGACCTATCTCTAGCGATACGGGAAGGCGACTGACAAACCGGGCTACTAAACTTAAGCATCCACTTAAATACATATGCGCTGGTTGCATTGTGTTCCTACAGTAATGTACGTGGTTTCCAGTTTCCACCCCATTTAATAATTTCAGCAATTTAAAAACCGTTGTTTCCAATTCCAGTATTGTTTTTAAATACCATTAAAATCACCATGTAGGTTCCTAATATGCAAAAAAAGTGCATTCATTTAAAAGTGGCGGATATTCCTTCTAATAAAATTGTGGTTTAATTATTATGTTTTGCGATAAGAAGCTGTAATTGAATTTAAATTAAGATTACTTTACATAATATGCATTTATCTAGTCCCAGAACGTTACAGACTGGTTTGTTATAGGAAAATATTTTTTTAACGATACTGTTAGGAATTATTTTTTATAATTATGGAATAATATACGTCTTTTAACGAAGTTCACTACCAAACGTATTGAACGTTTGGTAGCCGTGGACGGATATGACTGTAAGGGTATTATCATTATTAAGATGCAACTGCCGCCTTCCCTGAGAAGCATGTTCTGTGCTATTTTGGTACGTATCTGTTTGCTGGTACCGCCTGAGTTATAACGTTTTGTTTGTTGGCAGAGCCGAGTCCGTGAGTGCCTTGTGAACCTCCTGACGACGTGCGGACAAAGGGTTGGCCTGCCGAAGAGCCCATCAGTAAGTATAAGAGTATGCACTCTACTCCTCATATCTCAAAGTCCTGTTTTGATTGCAGTGATCGCCGTTTCATACTATATAAGAACCAACACAATACAGTGACTGCGGTCGGCTGCTATGGACTAGCACCCTCTACCACGCTGGCTAAGTGTCGATCAAAACATCTAAAATATTGGCTGTTTATTTGTACTAAAATTTATTAAGAGTGATCTCGACAGTGGACGCCAGCCGACCAGTCATGACCAACACAACTAATGATTGTAATGATTTCTATCCATCGCTGCGTCTAGGACGATTTAATAACCACTTTATGTTCTAAGGTAACTCGCATACATATTGTATATTATGTCGCATCGCTTTCACGCCACACTCACGCTACGTGCCCGCGACGTGTCGGCAACGGGTAGGCCCACGATTGCTACGATCGCCACGTGTGTCGACTTGACAATCCTTCGACGACGAAGTTGCCTGGCAATAGCAATGCATTGGTGGAACCATAACAAATATATCGCTTCGCTTCACATCACAACAAACATTCTTATTTGCTTAAACTGCTGGCTGATGCCTATTTACCCATTTATATAATCTGTTTATTAGTATTACACACATTATAATCAGAGGTCGGAATTAGGTAGAATTTTTCATGTACTTACACTGATTTCATACAGCGAAAGAATAAAGTGGATATGCCTCAAATCCCGAGATTCATTTTAAAGAACAGAAAAAAATCCCGTGATTTTTAAATAAAAAGTTATTTACTTTTACACAATTTAAACTACTGCACGCGCGACTAAATAAATATTTTAATTCTCACAAAAGTTATACAGTAATGTCGGAAGCGAACACTTCAAATCTTACAGGTAATGAATCGGATAAGGAAAATGATTCTGATGGGCCGTTTGAATAAGCAAAACCTCACGAGTCTAGACTAGAAACAAAAGTATTTGCTCGTATTAATAAAAAAGGTGAAATATGCGTATGGGAATTTGCTTAAGAATATCAATAATTTGTATTGTGAATTAAAGTAAACTAATAATTTTTTATGTTAATTTATCTTTGTTTTATTTGTCTATCTCTGAGGTTTTTATTATTATTTATTCGTAATATTGTTGGCCACACGGGATTGTCCATTAGAAATCCCGGGAAAGTCCACATTAATATCAACATTTCGATGCAAGTACATAAAAAACTCTACCTAATTCCGAGCTCTGATTATAATATTCATGCATAGCTTCCATAATATTTATATGAGTAACGCATCACAATTTAAATATGAAGTACTTATTTATTTGTATACAAAGCCCAATCATGATATTATTACTCTTGATTTCAAACACAACACTCACAAACCATACTATACTCATTATAATTATGTATGTAAATAAATAGCCGCTATCGTATGTAATGTACGTATGTATGTATGTTCTCGTATTGACAAGTAATGCGACTCGTTAGAACACGCACGTATATAGGGATGAATTGTATCCGTAAAATGAGTACGTATTGATATCAGCACTGTGTATTAGCACCTATTTAGTAACCCACTGTGACGTCCAGCTGTTAAGCCAAAATAAATTGCCACGCTCATTTTTGTTATGAAATAGTTTAAAAATAGTTAAAATAGTTACTTTATATAATTCTTCAATAAAAAAAGTTGAAAAAAATATTACAACTAAAAGTACCTACGTATCCCATGGTTGCGTGGTCGCTCGTGTAGAATAACTCCTCGTGTCGCAATTTTATCCACCTCAACTTTCTAACATATTTCGTATTTTAACTTTTGAGTTGGAATTGCAAACTGTCCGTTAGTAAAGCTACTACTATCATTTATGTATTGAAACCCGCATAGAACCTACAAAATAATGTTATTTTACCGATACACTGCTTGGAGTTTTATATCCTGAGACGCTCAACTTATCTACTATTTTGTAAACAGCAACGCAAGCTCCGCAAGGTACACTCCACAAGATGCCAAACCAAATCGACCCGATAGGACATATTTGATAAAACTACAACTTGTGAACACTAAATTGTTTAGGGAATGGAAAAAACAGTTCAACAGTAGTTGTTCTGTCACGCATAACGGCATAATAATATGTACGTTAGAATTTGGTAAAGCCGGTGCGTATAAAGGTATGTGTGTGTTGCAGGTGATCTTCAGTCAGAGCTCAGAGCTACTCGAGCGGGAGTCGTCCATGGCGTCGTCGCTGGAGGAGGTGTCGGGCACGCCGGGCAACGAGCCCTCGGGGGGAGCGCCCCCCACTGACCACTTCGGCGTCTTTAAGGACTTCGACTTTCTGGAGTACGAGAGTGAAAGTATCGAGGTAACGCTCACAATAAGGCCGAGGCTTCCTTGAAAGATTGCGGCATGTAACGGTTGTACTTTTCACCCAGGTGAACTAGGGTAATAAAGTCTGCTGCCCCTTAAACTATTTCATACATTTTTGTTTTTTGGTTATTGCATTGTTAATTCATTAATATATTTTTGTATAGGGTGAGAGTTCGGACAATTTCAACTGGGGCGTGCGCCGGCGCCTACCGAGTGAAGAGCGCGACGATGGCTTGGGCCTGGAGCGGAGCCCCCCGCCGCTGCAAGCGCGCCTGGCGGACCACCATCCCGTTGGAAAACCGGTAAATAACTCATACTCTTTCAGTGCTGTCTACTTATCTACCACTTTCGGCCTCACATCTACCTACTTTTTCAAAAAATATCCTTTGTCGATAAATCCTTCACATTTTATTGAATAACAGGAAACTTTAAAAAGAAAAGTTACCTAAATACGAAAGTTTGTGAGAATATTTATTTTCTACGTGAACTTTATGAAGAATCACGCTGTATAATATAATTAATGTTTTTTCTGTTATCAGATCGGCCACGAAGACTCATCAGACGAAGAAGGTGGATGGGAGGAGGGCGGCAGCGGCGCGCGGGGCGAAGGCGACGCCGGCGCCGCGCACGAGCTGGCGCTGCGACCGCGAGCGCATTCGTTCTCCAGCGCCTCTAGCGGTGAGAATGGAGACTACTACCATGATTGTTTCATGCTGACAGCTATGCATAGTTAAGACTTAAGACTATGCTTTGGAACCTATTTCGTAGAAACACTTTTGAACTTCTGGAGGGTGTTGCATCGTCGATCAGCGCTGCTGGTGCGATTTCGATCGATTGCGGTGCAATATCACCCTACCAATGATTGCATTAGCAGGGTGTTATTACATAATAACCATATTTTCAACTGTTTCTTAGCATATTTTGCTAAGCATAGCTAAATGCTACAAAAATAATCATAAGAAGTGGAATACTACTATAATCTCCTCCTGATAGTCACTCTCTTCGACGGGCAACAAACACGGGATGTGATAAATGACGTCATCCTATGCGTGACGCTAGTGGTGGCGGCACAAATGCACTCAATGATTGAAATTTAGTTTTAAAAGACAATTTGTATATTTTCAAGCCTAGTTTTATTTTTTTCTTCTTTAAAGGTTAAAATTGATTTAAGTCATAAATAAAAAAATATGATTTTTTCCTATTTTAGTAGTCAAGTTAATAGTAAAAAAATTACTGAAGCCTTAGCCGAAGCCTTGACTTAGCGCACGGACTATATAGCAGTTAAAATAAATATATAATTGATAATATTATTTATTTATATTTATTTATTTATTTATATTTATTCATATTTACTTATATTTATTTTTTAATTTATTTATATAAATATATATTTTATTATATATATATATATATATATATATATATATATATATATATATATATATATATATATATATATATATATATATATATATTTTATTTATTTAATAAAATCAATGTCACCAGCGTCTTCATCAATAAAACTAGGTTTCTTAGCCTTAACTAACTAACACACTAGTTTTTAGATAGTACTAATTTGTAGAAAAATATTCCAAGAAGAATTTAAAGATGTAGATTTATAATTTAAATATGTTTTGAAATTGACTGTTTTACTCTCTGAAGGCGTTGTATTCCGTTGTCGATTCTATACCTCGTGACATTGTTCTATCAGCAAAGTTGATTCATGAGCAATTTGACAAGCATTTCCTTTGAAAGTGTTAATTCAGTCAATAAGGTTGAAATTTGTTAATAGAAAAAGCGAATTTAGATTTTATGTATTTAAATGTCTATATCAAAACAGTATACTTTATGTACTATTAACGAAGCAGATCATGAATCTGCTTCGTTAATAGTACATAAAGTTCATAATGACTTGATATAAAAACTGCTCTGCGATCCAGTGCGAATCCTGTGCGTCCTAGGCTTATTTGATTAAACATTAGACGTTTCTGTTGGTGAAGGCGATCGCGGAGACGTGACGCCGGTGCCGGGCGCAGGCCCCGTGCTGCGCGACCCGTGGCGCGCGTCCGTGGCGGCCCTGCTGCGCCACGCCACACTCATGCCACCGCTCGCACTTGTCCACAGGCTACACACCGCGCTTAAGGTAACTCTACCTCTCATACTTACGTACTTATTTGCCGAGCTCCTTACCAATTACATTGGGGTCGAATTCTTGTCTAATAAATTCGGCTGAATATCAGTATTCTACGACAATTGTAATGCTCTGATTGTAAACGTTAAATAGGCATGATGACTAATTTTTATCTTCGTATGTACTTAAAACACATCTCGATATTAGAAACATAATTAAAATAATAACTTTGATTTCACATAAGCTCATAAAATGAGCTAGATTTATAGTATGTAACTAAACATTCTATCATTTGGTTTATGTTTACCTATATTTTGATAAGGTATCCTATATTTTACTGTCTATTGATCAGTCACCATGCCTATTGTAGATGTATCTTTTCAATATCTTAAAAGCCTGACGACTACACGCACTGGTTCATAATTAACGTAACGTACTCAAGTTAATAGTCCTGTTATTGAAGTCAATTGTAAAGGTTATATTCAACACGGCAACGCATTCACCTACCCAGTTTGTATGTGGCTAAATACCTTTAAGCTGTTCTAAACGATGTGTCGCGCGAATCGAATCTCATGATATTGCACTAGCATTTTATTTGCACGTGCATCTACTTGCGCTTCCACTGCAAGGGAATGAGTAGGACTATCGTAATCTTCAACCAGAGCTTATTGAATCCGCCAGCCGCAATGCATTTACCATACCAGCCAACAAGATATGTATGTATTTCTATTGCTGTTTTACTCCCTTCGCATATTTTAGCACGCATCCCTATTCCTGTACTGAGAGGACAAAGCACCGTCGCTTCTAACCTACTTCTTAATATAATGTCTTGTAAAACATACATAAGTATGTTGTCTTGTGTACTATGCTGCAGATTTAGATATTTATCCATTGTGTATTGAATACGTTCTGGATGTTCCCGTTAATCTTAATAATAAGGTAATATGTGTGGTCAAATGAAACTTCTTGTTGTGTCTTAAGAATATAATAATTTAAATAACTGTTATGTACTACAATGAATGGATTATTTTTAATCGTAAAATGTCAATATTTATATAATCATTGACTTCTCAAATTTTGACAAAACATCGAGAGCATTAAGGAATATATTTTGAATGAATTACATTTTTTTTCTATTATTTGGTATATATAACATAACCTTTCATCTATTATATCCTATCTATATCTATAGATAATAATTAGCCTGGAGGCGGCTTACAAAATAAGTTTACATAATAACGTGACATATAATAAAGGATGACATATAATAGGCATATATATTAGGCTCGCCAGTAGAAGGTAGGTCCAACCGTTTATATTCTTTTTGACATTTCAACATTAGTAATGCCTTTACACTTTACCGCCTCGATTTTAAATAAATTATATTTTTATGAAATTTACCAACACAATTAGTCACATTTGTTTTTCAAAATTATACTGTCTATTTATTTTATTTCAAGATCTGATTTATAGTCTGTGTTTTTTTTTTTATAACACACAAGTGTTGCCCGTCAATAAAGTACGGCATTACTGTTTAATATTATGCCGAAAAAAAAACGATAATCCATAAACGCGAACTGTCAATAAGAATATAATCGAATGGACTAGATAAAGACTGGTATATTATTTGTTCGCAGGAAGTGTCTTCAAAGACTATTTCGCTTTGTACTGACAGCGCGCTTGGCGGCGCTGGCGGCGCTGAACTCGGTGCGGTCCTCGAGCGCCTTGGAGCGGAGGAACCGCCTCTCCTTTGGGTCGGTGCCATGGCGGCGGACGCGCCTCGCGTGCGTGATGCTGTACGATACGCCGCACTCGAGATCAACGAACATCTAGAGACGTACTTTGACCGCCGCGAGCACGCACTGGAGGTATAGCACTCACATTGTTTTTAAACCGAGATAGAGCGGTCATGAAGCGGGCACTGGCTATTAATGTGAGTATATTATTATACAGGGTGTATTTTTGAAATGGGGCAGTAAGGGCAAGTACCTTAACCGTTGCAGTTACAGCAAAACGTTCTTAAAAGACCTTCCCTAACTTTTTGGGACATTTTGAACTGCATTCACAGATTTTGTAAAAAACTTACAGTTAGCAAAAAAAAATGCAAAAAGTTCAATTTTTTTTTTTTTATGCCAATCGATTCTATTTCATGTGGGGATCAAAAAACTCTATGGGACCATTTTAGCTTTCAGTACTAGAAAAGACAGAAATCGCCAAAAACGTTTCCCATACATTTCGGCAACAGAAACGAATTTCTACGATGGTCTAACTTTTTGTTATGGCCTGGAAGTGGGTAGAATTGACTGTAAAGTAAATAAAAAGAATTTTTACCCTCAAATTTCGAATTTGATTCGAAAATCTGTGTGTTATACTTAGTTTCAGCTGAGAAACTTCGTATGAGTTATTAATTAAGGATTTTCGCTAAAATGTCTTCTAATCGTGAAAAAATTGACTTATTAGAAGCGTATTTTGAAAGAACCCTGCAATTCCAGGTTTTTCAAAAGATTTGTAATAACCTTTCTTGTTGGCACATGCCGCAACGGATACTTATTGCGGTACCACACTAATGCAGCTCCCGCATTTCGATTATTGACAAAATACGCTTCTAATAAGTCAATTTTTTCACGATTAGAAGACATTTTAGCGAAAATCCTTAATTAATAACTCATACGAAGTTTCTCAGCTGAAACTAAGTATAACACACAGATTTTCGAATCAAATTCGAAATTTGAGGGTAAAAATTCTTTTTATTTACTTTACAGTCAATTCTACCCACTTCCAGGCCATAACAAAAAGTTAGACCATCGTAGAAATTCGTTTCTGTTGCCGAAATGTATGGGAAACGTTTTTGGCGATTTCTGTCTTTTCTAGTACTGAAAGCTAAAATGGTCCCATAGAGTTTTTTGATCCCCACATGAAATAGAATCGATTGGCATAAAAAAAAAATTTGAACTTTTTGCATTTTTTTTGCTAACTGTAAGTTTTTTATAAAATCTGTGAATGCAGTTCAAAATGTCCCAAAAAGTTAGGGAAGGTCTTTTAAGAACGTTTTGATGTAACTGCAACGGTTAAGGTACTTGCCCTTACTGCCCCGTTTCAAAAATACACCCTGTATAATATGATGATGATTATATATATTATCCATAGTATTTGATAATACACGCACATTAATTATAGGCTGACCGTTTAACTCGCGTATCGCCCGCGGGGTGAGAAGGGGGCGGGGCGAGATGTTACCGGGTGGGTGAGAGGGGTGCGCGGTGCAAAAAGCTCACGTCAAGCGCGGCAGTGCGCTAGCAGTGCTCGCAGCGCACGGTTGGTATTTTTTGTTACGGACGCTTGGACATTAACGCACAAGGTAAACGGTTTACCAAGATTAATCCCAAGTTGAATCGCTCTTCCTGTTTTGCAAAAAAAATCAACAACACGGACTTTTGGACAAGGCAAGCATCGTGAGGAGGTTCCTCTCTCTGGAGCCCTAACCTCGGCAGCTTGGTCCTTGCACCTGAAGTCGGTGGGACACTTTTTTATATTTGAAATGTTTTTTTGTATTTTTTATAAATCATATTTAAAAATATATAAAATAAGTTAAGAAATATATAAATAAAATAATAATAATTAAAAGTAAAAATTTTAAAATGTTGTTTTTTCTTTAATAAGTTATTTTTTTCTTAAAATGTTCATTTTTTCTTTAAAAATACAGATACCACAATTATATTTTTTACTTTGCCTACAATGTCTATCTCGAGATAAATCTTTGGATCAATGACTCCGTGTATAGCCGTAGTAGTCCGTTACCTTCCCCCGCTCACTTCTTACGTCGCAGGCGATACGCGTGTTAAACGGTCGGTCTATACCAGTGCGACACTCAAGCAACGTAAAAAATATACCAGTCCGCAAAGATTTATTAATTAAAAAAAAAAGGCTTTTTTTTTTCAAAATAATGATTTAACGATAAAGACTTAGCCTATTTAATATAAATTACAAACTAAGACGCGCTCACATTAATTGGCGAATAGCCTGCGCATTATCATATTAATATTTTGAACTATTACAAAAAAAAACTACCAGTAAGATCCAATAAAGGACTGCCGTGTAATTTGAGCGACGTCATCTTTTGGAATACGTGCTCTGATTTCAAGTGCACTGGCAATCATTGCACTGCAATCAATACAGTGCGAAACTCCTGCAACGTAAATAATATACCGGACCGTATGAATTTATAACTAAAAAAAAATGATTTTATAATATAAATACTTTTTTCAAAATAATAATTTGACAATAAAAACTTAGCCTATTAGTTTTGAATTAATAACTAAAACGCGCTCACATTAATTGGTTAAGAACTTGTCCAGCACAAAAAATAAAACGTATGAAGCATTAAAAATACATCCTACCAGTAGGACCCAATAATATATGGCGGCGGTAATTTGAGCGAAGTAATTTTTCATAATATCTTCTCTGGTTTCGGGATCCATATCATCTGCTGCCAGTCTGTTCCTCATCGCTGTGCATTTCTTGTAGATATTCCTCATGAGTACGCATAAAAAGACGCACAGGGAAATTATAAAAATAAATAAATAGAGCGCAAATACGCGCAATTCTTCGTAGCTCCATAACTTCCTCATATACAATGGTACCTCGGTGAAACAACGATTTTGCATTTTTGCAGTCACTGGAACTTGGGAGAACTGCTGACGAGCTGGCTCGGTGCGTCTATAAATTGATCTTCCAATTGCTGCTACTGCTGGAGACGAATAATAAGATGGTCGTAGCGGTGTTCCACGCAGCGCTCGATAACCAAGTAAGCGTGCTTATGTGTCGCAGACTGAGGTAAGCGTGCTGCAGACGTGACGTACGAATAAACCGTCAAGTAAGGCAGGCGTGCTGCCGACGGGCGAATGTGTCGACGACTGAACTGTTTGTAATCTGCTCAGTGGTACGAAGATCGCATGCGTGGATTTCCATCCCCGCCGCTTCCCTTCCTCTCCCCGCTCCGCTCTCATCGGATCAATACCTCATCCCACCTCAAACATCATTTCTTTGTTCGTTTTACATTGAAATTAAGTTTAATATAACTGTAATATAACCACATTAACATTAATTTTACACCGACTTAATGAAGGTGTCAATTTGACCCATTATAAAAACACGTGTGATATCTCTGTCATGTTCTATACATGGTTTGTTTGATTTTCCACCTGTTAATATTTTTATACGAAATGTATTAATTAATTTTGTTATTAAGGGTGTACAATCGCACACATAGAAGGTATTGTTGTCTTTATCGGCCTAAGATACAAATGTGTGTGTGAAAATACATGTCGATCTGTTGTTTGATAAGTCTGACGATTTCTCGAGTTCTGGCGATAAGGGCGAGATTTGTATGAGGGACTGGGATTTGTACTGTTTTAGGCATGATGCAGGTTAAGAACTTACGCTGTTGCAACAGGTCCCATCCGCTTGGCGAGCAACTAAAAAAGATTTACATTGACCAAGTCCGGTCCAAAATAAGTCGTAGAATAATTTGTACGGTAGCTTACTTACCACATCCGATTGCCGTAATATACTTTCAAAACCCTCTAAAATGGTCTAAATTGTATGAGACAGAGGGTTTTAAAACTATACGCCTCATTTCACCTATATATATATATAGCAGAAGAGGGTGGGTATTGAGACAATCTGTTAAAACCAAACAAGTAGGAACAAGCACTCCGATTCTGGATTTGATTTTCGAATTGAATTTATGCATTAGACAATTTATAGGCCTCGTTTTCGCACGCGTCAAGCGTTTGGTGTACTTTATGCCATTCATATTGAGTAGTCTTTGTATTATAATTTTATTATTGAACTAAATAGCCTCATTGTAAAGCAAACGCTTGACGCTTCTTTATACAAAAAAGGTACGCGCGTATCTCTTTTGTATGAAAATATATTAACGTTGGCTTCTGGCGTTGACGCTGACACTTGCTTCCAATTGCAAGCTTTAATGGTTAAAAATATATAAATATTAATTTTGGTAGTCAGTCAACTATTGTATTATGACAGCTCAACATAGATAATGTTTTATATTGGCTGTGCAAACATTTTAAACATTTTGATAAAAAATGTAAAAGATACAAACAGATTTCAGCTCGCCTGTTTGAGGCCACACGTTCTCAGAATGCTGGTATTTATTTTGGCCAGAAGTTGAGCATTACCATACAACATGGTAATGCTGCCAGCATTTCGGGAACGTAGCGGTCTTTTAGATTAGGTTTGTACAGAGATTTAGCTTTTAGTCATTTGTTTTTAGGTTAGTAGGAATTTTGTATTTTTATTTTTTATTATTAATATAAGATACAAATCATATTCATTTTGTTGTGATACCGATTGATCGCCCTTAAACAATCAACGATGACGTCACAAATGGTTATTCTTGTCATTTCAATAAATCATTTATATTGATGAGTTAACAGTTGGCATCATCTCAATTGCAGGGGGTGGAGATGAGCGGCGCGGTGTGCGCGGTCCGTAGCCAGTTGTCGGCCAGCGTGGCGGACACGTGGAGCGAGCACTCGCCCGCGCCGCACGATGATGCGAGGCTTATGCATCTCATGCAGAGGCAAAAGTAACACTACTCTACTATCTATAACTAACAATTGTAAAGGGAACTAATTAACGTTTGTCTGTTCTGAAATTACAACAATTTAGTTAAAATTTTCTTAAAAATCATGATAATAAGAATTAAATAAAATTTAAATTCCAAGATTGTTGACCGAAGATGTTGGTATCAGATGGAGCGCAGCACTGGCTTTAGTGAGAGAACGCAACGCCGAAAGAATCCTAGAGCGGGGAGAACTGCCTGAGGATGACGTCACCAGCCTGCTGCACGTCTACTGCAAAGGACTGGCGCAGGCACAGCCAGGTGAGGCTACTGTGCTGTACTAACCAGCCATTTGCTTACAATGTATCGACTTGCCAAAATTGGTCTTCGTCGTACTAAGAATGCACAATCAAATAATATGATAAAATAACACAAACACTCCTTGAATAATATAATCAGATACATCATACAGACAATATAATCATACAGATATATTAAAACACCTTAGCTATAAAACAATAACAATAAGAAACAAGGAACTTTAATCAATGTCCAGAAATTAGTTATCTCATTAAAATTCATGGTCAAGTCAAGTCCTTTTTTAATTGTCCTGGGAGCCTAACGATGCATTGTGCAAAATATAAAAGGATGAATCCCAGATGTTTCAGGTCTGAGAAGCATGTGCGTTTGCCCAGTACGGCACCGGAGAATTTGCACTCTCGGTGTGCAATGTACTTGCCTCTAGGAGTATAATATACCGCTTTCTTTTTCATTATAAAGTTGTATTAAGAAGAAAAACGTAACATAAGAGGATCATACCTTTTTTATACAGGCATCTAGAGGGCCGTGCCAATTGAACTAAAACTGGTAGTGGTAAATTATTTAATGGTATTTTTCTCAAATTTTGCAAGTTTTATGAGAAACCAATGTGTAACATACAGTTATTTGCAAAGGTTATTTTGTATTGTTTTACATATTTTTTTTATAAACAAAATTTCACCAATATAAATTCCTCGAGTATAATGAAACATTTTAATGCCCTGTATATTATTCAAGTTACACGGGGACTGTGTTGAAAGCGTTTGGCTGGCATGGCCTTATTACATGCATTTTTCATAAAAAATACAGCGTTACAATGAAAAGTGTGCGTAACATATCCACCTAGGGGAGACTACATTGCTTTGGTACAAACATAAAGTGCGAATTTTACGGGACCTTACCACAGTAGTCAGTATATTCTATTCAGAATATCGTCTCGCTTGTCACGCTATATACAAAATATTATTATCACAAATACGGTTACAAAACCGTAGAAAAAAAGATTTTGCAGCAAATAATGTCTAGGGCTTGTTTTTTTATTAATAACAATAATAAATAATTCATTAATTATTTTTAATATATTTTTTTTATTAACTTTAAAAAGCACTAAACATATTTGTCAATAATGATGACATCATTATAGTAAGTATTCTCATAACGCAGTGTTTATAACATACAGTACATATAACAGAGCAAAGAAGAGAAATAATTAAATATATCTTTATGAAAAGTTTGTTTTGACTTTTAATTGAAAGTAGGTGTTTGACTGGTTATTCGGTTCAGTTGTTTCTTATGTATGATTTCGTTCGTAGACATGGTGGCGATCACCCGGCCCGTGCACGAGCTGTCGCAGAACCTGTCGTTCATGATGGAGAGCCTGTACAAGGTGTCGGTGGCGCTGCAGCGCCAGGAGTACGGCTGAAGCCCCTTCGCGGCACCCCCGCGCCGCCGCCCCTCAACTACTACCACAGCAACACAACTAACTTTAGGAATGATGACTATATTATAGTCTGTTCCGATCGATTTTGCAAAATTTTTATCAAATACCCTTATTTAGTGAATAAATAGACAATGGCATAAAGAAAAACGTTTGAACATAAGTGACGTAAATGCAATAATTGTGCTATTTTATTAATGTATATAGGAGAATTATTGCTTTTTCGCAGAATCGATTGGAATAGACTATACATTTATTTTTTGTAAATACCACCCTGGTTTTAAATATACAACGTCTTACAATATGACTAAAATATAACTAAATTCAGTCTAGTAAAGTAACTCCGTATAGGGCATGTAGTCCCTTATAGAACACTAAGCCTGTGCTTCAAGTCGCTATGACTACGCTTATTATATCAAATTATTTATCGGTCTTTGATCAGATGGTTTGGAATAAAATATTCAAAGGTCACAGGTTACTACATCCTAATGCCAACTAGAACTATTATAGAATCAAATTCGTATGCGATTACAATTTTCATCATTACAAATTACAAACATTTGTCATCATTAAATGACATTTTATGCGAGTTGACGGGCATCGACCCCCGAGGGCGCTGTCGTCAACTGCCGCCTTTTGCACTCACACCAATTGCGCATTTCTTAACCTTTTACAAGCGACCTAATGAGGGCTATCGTTTTTTGTCCCACTACTTGGCGCCACTGCAGAGTGCAAATTTGTTATCAGACATTGATTTATCTCAACCATTGAGTTAATACGTTTTTATAGAGGCACAGTTATTCTCTCTCGCTCGTAAAGTTTGTCTTCAGAATATCCTAAAGAACTGCGCCTATATAGACACTTACAAACCCAATGACCGCATAAACCAAAGCACTCCTAGCGGCGAATACTTCTATTCAAAATCAGGTCAATCAACACATAATATTTATTTCTCTTCTAGATATGACAATGCATCCAACAACTTTCTTCACATTAGTAAGAGTACCGTCAAGGAAATCTTGTTAAACAATGTGTGTATCATTTCCAATGAAGCATCATCTAACGTGCAACACCGGCGCAGCGGCACGCGCTTGCGAATGAAAATAATGAAAACCAAAATATGGGAAATAACGTTACAACCAGCTCGGTACTGTCGTAAATCAATATTGTGCCGTATATCAGAGGAAGAGAGAAGCGTTAACGATTTGTACGTAAGAAAAAGAAACAGGGACCAGCAGTGAATGCTCACTGTTTATCACGAATAGATTGGTATAAGGTAGATAGTTAATTAACGTTTGGTATTTTTTCTTCATGATCATTTTAATAAGAATTGACAGCGGAAATGATACACTTATCTGCGTAATATAAGAGCATAATATAATCAAGTAATGTAGCATATAGAGTAACGAATTTAACAAACAGGGTGGGCTAAGCCGACGTGTTGACTTAGACACAGGTCTGCGTACCCACGTCTGTCGTAGAGCTTAAAATTTTCACGTATATTTTGCTGTTTAGACCCTAGGATTAGTTTCATACCACGTCAACTAGTTATATGGAATCGCGGCGGCGGACGGAAGAGTTAAATCACATAATGGTAATAAATTTCAATGTACTACTAATTTACATATTAACTAAGTTTTCAAAATAACTGATCTCAAGTATAGTATAAATAAATGTGCTCTAGAGAATTTGCTAGGTCACTCGGACGTTCGATTGTCTATGTAGAGTGGGTGGCCGCCTCGATAAACCAAATATTGAATATAGCGCCCGCTGCGACTGTTGACTGCGGAGTCGCGCCGCTGCCGGCAGACATCGCACGCTGCTGCTGCTGGGCTTACCGCAATGCTATTTAGATTAATACGACTTGTATTCTATGTTCTCATATGCATATTTTCTTCAATACTCGTTTTGTAATATGTTGACGATATTTATTTTTAGTTTAATATTCTTTGATGTAAAAGATTTTGTTTGTCCTAGACCAAAAAGAACTTGACTGGGGGGGACGCCACTATTATTATAGGATCCAATTTTAATTGATAACAACATGACTAATGTCCTCACAGTCCAAGTGTATCTAACAGTAACAAAATCTTGTTATTTGCATTATGTACTAATCCGTAACTAATTGTATGTTAATGTATTTAATTGAAATAAATAAATTCACAAAATGCAATACTTAAGTTATTTTATTTCAAGAGACGATACTTCACTTTTGCGAAATGCGTCTCTGACGGATATTAAATTGTAGGTAAAATATCTTACACCCAAATTGTCATAAAATATCCGCGTTGAATATGGAATTTACTCTTTTTTTAAATAGGTTAGAAAGTACCTTTCCAGAGTTACCAGAATCTACCAAGTGAGTTAAATGCAGAGTTACTCTGATGGCGATATAAAACATGTATAGAAAAACGAAGCCTTTCACAGTAAATATCTGTAATAAAGATAATGAATGCCTTTTTTGAAATTCTGGCGTTTTGGAAAATAATGTTTGTCAAAGTACAGTAGAACAGATAGGGCACTGTAGCTAGAACGGTACAATTTTAATTATAAGGGATAGAGTTTAGAGTTAGATTTTCACTTTGAAACGAATCAATCATATCAACTCAAAATGATAATTTCGTTGCATCAGATAGAATACAGGGGAAATAAAATGTTACCATTTATTTAATATACTATGATCACGGATAATAATAATTCATGAGATTGACAATTAATAATAAAATACAGTTTACGATATATCTTAGATTAATATACATAATTATATAGCACATAGATCGGCGATATCACCAATACGTTAATTGATTTATTAATATCGCATAACTCGACTGATAACACTAAGTACTAGTGTCACCAGTTTCTGATAAAAGTTCAAATAGGTACCTCCTTTTTAACTCAAAACTAATTTTACATTTCCTTTGTTCAAAAACTTCCGAAAAGGTTTATTTGGCAATTATCAGAAACTGATGAGACGAGCCTTAAATATTATAAATTAATCATTGATATAATATATAACATAACAGAATTTAAAAGTGACACAAGATATACTTGAGTAAAGAACACAACTGTCACTTTAATTTGTGTGTGTTATATACTTATCCTGCCAATAAGGTTATCTAACACCTGTTTAATTGGGGCTAAGGGTGATTTCTAATTTCACCACTTCCTGATAAGTCCCTAATAAGACTAGACCTATCTAATTTTTTTATCAGAAACTGATAATATTGGCCCTATGTTAGATCCAATGCACGTTTGTAGTTTCAATAATGCACACCAATATAACGAGTGTAACTAACACATGTAATAATAATTGTAAAATGTATTATAAAAAGGAGCGCGAGTCGCGTGGCATGGCACAGAGCGCTCGTGTATAGTTATGCAATATTTACAGCTACTAATCAGTTACAATAATTAGTTCTCAGTCCATTTATATAAAAATACATATCATAAACGTTAATAGGACAGCGAGACCATGTATAGATCTAGAACCAACCACAACTGATTCCATCCGTTCATTATCTGACCGTAGATTTAGTGAATGGGATGAAAATTTATTCGATATTTTATAATATCATGCACAATAAAGGTAAAATATACATGAAGCTAATAATTGTATAATATACTAAACAAGATGTATCCCTGCATCAACTTTACTTATATCTAGAACATATGGACCAAACGAATGAAAGGACTGGGTTACATTTCAAAAGAAATTTAATTGATACAGAGACATTCTCCTACCGATAAATACAATCATTAATTTTACGTTAAAGAAAGCTCTGCTTAAACTTTGACAAGTGAATTGAAATATCTTTGCTATTGTCCTTATTTTATCCTGATAAATATTTATTTGAACTAGAAATACAAAATAGTTATTCTAATACTTTTGGGGTTAGATTTCCTTTGCAAGGTAATTTGTGTGAAAACATTTAAAGTTAATAATCCTTATTACTATTAAGATGTTATAAGTAAGCAATTGAAGAATGAAATCTAAATGAGCTACAGTCTTTCAATTAAATTATTATCGTAGCGCTGAGATGTCGTGTTATGTTCACTCGATTCATAATCATATGATACAGAAGGTACACCTGACTAAAGACATAATGTTACATTTCTGTACATCTATACCTGTTTTCTCTGCAACTATAATTATATTACTGCCTCTATCGTCCAAAACAATCGTGTAAAAACCGTGTAAAATAAATATTACACTATCGTGCAACAACAAAAAATCAACATTGAAAATATACTACATACTTACAGACGTTATTTATGATTCTAGCTATCATGAAGATACATAATTTACATATAAAATTGCGTGATGTATTATATAAAACAACTTGCAATAAATAACCTTGCTTATAAGAATCTATCATCTTTGATTTCTATTCGTACACGTAAAACTATTAAATTATATTAACTGTTAAAATAAATTATTGTTAACATAAATGACAACAAGTTCCTGTCGCTAATATGTGAGTGAATGTCGGTAACTAGCCATGGCTCAGTACGACTGCGCGACTTTAGCACTCACGTCTACGTCAGACACACCAGGTTTTCTTTAAATTATTGTAGTATCGATGTGATGAAATCAAAAATCGACAAAATATCATAACAAGTAAAAAATAATTTATTCGTAAACATTTGATTTCAAAATATACAAGAAGACTGCTTATAATTACAGCTGCCATCTAATAAAAATGACATAAATTATGCATAATTATTAAAATTTCTCATTTATACAAGTAAAAAACGAGTCGTCGTCGCGACGCGATCAACTCACCTACGCCTTGTACAAAATTTATCTTGCTAATGTGATGTTGTTTTTTATTGCAACGTGTGTTTGTAAAAGACATTAAAGATATTAAAAAACAATGATTGCACGAGTTAATTATTATAGCATCTATATATTAAAATGGAATAGAAATAATGTTGTGTGCATGACTCGACAAACCGTTGTACTTTGTGCCAACTATTTCAATTCGACAAAGTTATAAAAATGTCATTTTCAATCAGTTGATAAGTCACGACGTGCAATCATCAGTGTCCGGACAGTCAACAGCGTAAAAATTCTATAACACCTTACGTTTAAGACGTTTACATGCAAACTGATTATCTGATAAAATCGCCTACAGCATAACCACATCGTTCGACGTGCCTATATAATAATTAGATACATTACACCTAATTCGCGACATAGTTCCTATGTGATATAGTTATTTTAATCTCATACATAAAGTAATACTTCTCTGGGAATACTCCCTTCTAAACTGATACTCATGTCATGTTACAACATGGTTTAGGTCTATTTTTATTTATATGCTATGCACGTATAATCGATAATCTAAATATTTGCAGACGACCTCCTTTCATAAAATCCGGTTAAACCGTAGCAAATTGTTAGATACGTAAGTAAACCTTTCTAAACTGTTTATGACTGATGATAACACATGGATCAGATGGCTTATATTGAGGTCTATCCTTATCTAGTACGCTATGCACGTTTAATATTAAATCGCAGTCCTCATGAGCTTCCTCGGTAAGGTGTCCACATGAAGCTATCAGCTTGATTTACTTCACGTAGAGTACGATCCGCAAGCTAGCCGACCCTAACATGTGCACGGTGCTCCCTCACCGGGAGCATTGGCCTGTAATGTAGCATTCAGATTCGATAACGAAGTGCTCGAGTTTGTAACGCTACAGTCGACGAATGCTCCGTGTGGGAACATGTTTATATCCTATCCTATCGTATATAATATAATGTGTAATAATTTGTGGATGTATGATCGTCGTTGGCTAAATACAGTGCGAGTGAGTGATGCGGTCAGCGGACGGGGCGGGCTATCAGTTGAACAGCACGGAGTTTGGGTCCTCATTGTCCATTTGTTTGACGTGCCGTAGTACATCCTTCTTCGTAATCACTCCCAGCAGCCGTCTGTAAATTTAGTATTTATGGCATTAGGGCTTTGATTCTAATATTAATTACAAGATCAAATATTAATAGAAATAAGAGGTCAATATATATTTCTCTCGGCACCGGCTACATGCTCCATCATACTTGCGCAAACAGATCGTGTAAAATTTAAATGTATGCTAATATAAATTCATACTACACTCAGTGTAGTCGTCAAAACGTGATTTTAGCCAAAACTGTTTGCAAGTAACATGGAGTGTGTAACGGTAAACTTAAAGATCATTAATACTTGCGCAATTTTTATTACCTGTAAAATGATTTAAAAGGATAAGTCCTGAAACAGTTAGCTCAAGAGTCCTTATTCAAAGTCTCTCGGTGCAGGCCTTTTATGATCGCATGGATGCTGGCCAAGTGTACATTTGCTTATATATTCTTAAAATGCAAGAATTTAATTGAAATTTATAGTCTCTCACTATCGCTGATATGTTTTACATTTACAACATTTATTTATGTCTGATAAAGTTTTAGATATTATATATGTAACAGCCTGATAACTCAATATAACTTTGACATTTCTTCTGGCCAAATAAGTGTCGAATAGACAAAATAAAATTGAAGAAAATTACCCATTATGTGTAACGAGCGTCTGCCTCAAGCCAAGTTTGCGGAACATATCAACAACGGTTTCCATGGGGGTTTGATCCGTGACGGTGATGGGCGCCATGTCCAGGATGCGGTTGAGGTGCAGGCACGGCGGCGGCGCCGGCGGCTGGTTGCCGGTGCCCGCAAAGATCACCACCGATACGCCGATTATGCCTTCCATTGTGCGACGGGCGTTTGCTAATAACAAACGATATTATATACAAATAGGACAAGAAAAAGAATGAACTCTATAAAAGTGTATCAAAACAGCAATACCATTGCCAAATGTTTATAAATGAGGTCGGCGAAGGATAACATTATTTTTATTTAAAAAGAGGGTTTCATACTTGTATACAAGATACTACAAAGAGTATCTGCGCTTAAAATTAAGATCGTGTACCGTCGTACAAGATGTTAATAATTTTAGTCTCTATTAAGAGTTACAGAATAACAGATAAAATATTTACTTATTTTGTTCTGCGTTTACAAACTCAAACTAAATTAAACTTCAGTGAGGAACAAACGTACAGGGTGTAAATTACATCGTCCCACAGTTTCTAGAACTCTAGTTATGAAATTATATTGATCTGCAATAATGTATATAAGGTAGAATACAAACCTATAGCGAGGTTGAGGTCACGCCGAAGAACGAAGCCCACCAAGTACTGAGACTCCTTGGACACAACCACAGGGTAGCCGTTGTGCTCCGTCTCCTTCAGCAAGGTCTCCACGTCGTCTACTGTCATCGAGTCCTGCGTGATCACCGACAGCGTCTCGTTGCGTCTGGAACACAATGTTAAATTATAACTTGATGCAAGAATATGAAAAGTCTGCACCTACTTCTGAAGCTACTATTAGTATTTACATGTTTGTTATGTTACGATTTAGTTAAGCTATTATTAGTGTATGGTCCGATGGGACTGGCATGTACTTTTGTATAAAAGTCCCTAAGAATAAATAACAAAAAAAAACGAACAACGTTCCTGAATAATATAAGGACATAAAGGACCTTTATACAAACGCGTAGCAGATTTAGTGAGAGAGTATTATGTCCTGCATTGCATTTTGCATTAAATATAAAAGAATTCATTCGGGTTTTTTTTTTAATAATAAGAATAGCTGCCAGGAAAATACAATATGCTACGCAGATTTTTAGAGAAAATATGCGTGGGCAACTTTTATAAATTTAACTTAGTGATAGCAACCTCGCAAGCCTTAAACTATGTTTGTTTCTACCTCTTCACTCAAGACATTCAAATTCAATTTTAAACATTTGATAACGAGATGGCCCTAAGCTTAAGTATTAAACTTTTGATCATACAGAACATTAATTAAAATTAATTCTAAATACTCCTGCTATAACTAGCCTAACCATGAATATTATCTATGCCTTTGATTCCGAAATCTGATCTTACCATCACAATGGAATGATAATGAGAACTCTGATTAACCCTCTCTTTTAGGCGAGATGATAGCAATGTAATTGTTGCGAGGCTATTTACAAAATTATTGCTCGCCAGTCCAAGCGTAGAGCTTTACATATATGCAAGAGCCGGTTATTAAACAATCGTTGAGCTTATATTTATATATTTTATTTTTATATTTCGTTGTAGGTTGTTAGAAGTGCCTCGTCCACGACAGGCAAACGAAAGCCAACGTACGTTTGTTAGTTTGGAGTACGCCATTGATCGTTCGTTGGCGTTCGCCGGCAATTCCAGTGGCAGTAACTTCCGTTTGTTGGCCTTCGTAGGTTAGGTAATGTTAGGTTAGTCAATTCGGCTCAATTTTGGTCCAGATCTTTAAAATTGAAACTTTAACAGGCCGACACATAGTTATTTACGCATTATGAAATTTACATTGTCAATCATAATCCAACCGTCGCATTAATAATTTTTTAATTATTATAAATAAAGATTAAATTCTAAGTGTATTTTATTGATAAGTAAATATTTATTTTAACTTGACATTTAAAAAAAAAATCTACGCAAGCCTACTTACCTGGACTTATATGTCCAATTAATTTCCATTAAGATCGGTTCAGTAATTAATCCAGGAAGAGTATCGAGCAAACAATACTAAAATCGCAACAAACAAATGTTTCGAACCTAATTTCCTTATAATAATAAAATTGCAACTTGCAACGGTTAGATAGAATCGCAAAGCGCGAGCAGGATGTTTAACCCTTTTCAAAAAATACATAGCAGCTGATACACTTGTTGCTGATATGCTCATAATGGACCATATCCATATCCATCCATCCATCCATATCCGCAAATACTTAACTAATATTCATACAATCCGAGAAGATCTTGGATGCTTAGCAGAAGAGCAGCTTTTTAAAAAAACGTTAAAGGTGTTGTTACACTGTCATCAATCAATTCATTTGACGTTTAAACAGCTTTACTATTAGAAATATTTCGGTATTAAAATGACAGTTGTCTGACTAATATGAGGTGCAGGGAAAGAATTTGTGCATGCTAATACAAATCGAGCGACAAAAATAAAGTATGTAAGAGTCATCATAATTTTTCTTTTAATAATTATCATAAGATTTATTTGAATGACTCTGATTTATTTTGATGATGAAAGCTGATTTCTTATAGATAGAATAGATTCATTTATTAACCGACTTCCCAAAAAGGAGGAGGTTCTTAATTCGGTCGGTATGTGTTTTTTTTATGTATGTACATCGATTACGTCGCGGTTAATGGACCGATTCGCGTGATTTTTTGACGCGAAATAGCTGCCAGGTGGTCCCATAAAAATTTCTTTCAGTTTGGTCTATAGTCGGAATTTTAATTCGATTCCAGATTTGACAATTTCAGTGTTGCAACGTTATGACAAGTACTAAATAGTGACGTTGCGAAATTATTCGATATGGAAATGGAATATTTCCAGATCGATTCTTTTTGTTTATAATTTTACTCTCGTAAACTAAGTATATCAGGAAATTAAATATTTCTGAACCGATAATTTAGTTTTGACAATTAATTAACGATCTGAGACTTTTCTTTTATAATTGTGTGTGAAATAAATAAAAAAATGTGATCATGAAGGATGATGGCACACACACTGATTGTTTATCGATTTTTGTGTTCATCACTACACGTGGTATCATTATTTCACAAAATGACAGTAGCTAATGTCAAATCTGGAATCGAATTAAAATTCCGACTATAGTAGTTTTTATTTTATAAACATTATTAGTAATTGAAGTCGGGTTTTTTATTGGAAAATTATGACAATATAAACTTTTATGTAATGCATTTCAATCGCGCTGTATGTTTTTGGAGTACAATAAGAGCTGTTCGACGATCGATCGATTGCGCAGTAATAACACCCTAAAAGCTGCTATTTGGTACTAGATATTAATGTTAACAGCTAATTGTTAGTATTTTTACTAAATATAAGAAACGACAATGGGCTTGCAACTCCGAAATATTGCTAAACTCGCTACAAAGAATATACATAGCCTTCAATATGCCTTGATATCTAATATTTAGTAAGAAAATGACTAGGTTTAGTACAATCTTATAGTTACCACTTGCCTGCAATAGTTCATCTATCTGCAAAGCGCCTAAGGGATAAATCCAGCAGTACAAGGGTACTCACTTGGGTTGCATAACATCAGCAGCCAGCGAGGTGTGTTGGAACTCATCCTTGCTGTCGAGGAACGGGTACCCGTTGAGTGCAATGTGCGCGTCGTAGATGCCCTGACGCCCTAGGGCGTCGCCCACCCACTTGGAAGCCATGGCGGCCGCCATCAGTGGCACGATGTACCGCACGCCGCCCGTCAACTCGAACATTATCACCACCAGCGATACTAAACACAAAGGTAAACATTGCACAGTGAGCCTATCGCCATCCACCGAGCACAATTTCAACTCCGTACTGCTATTGTGATTTTACACAATGTGGAATGTTCACAAATAACACTTTGCCTGACACGGGAATCGAACCCGAGACCTCGCGGTGAGAAGCGCATACGCTAACCTTTAGACCATCGAGGCAGTTTAGTATAGATATGTAATAATATATGACCTGTCATCCTGGTGACGCCTCCAAGAACAGCCGCCGCACCGACCATGGCGTACAGGCCGGGCGTGATGCAATCATCGCCCGTGGAACATTCGCCAGAGAACAGCCAGATCTTCGGGTAGTGGTATGCCAACTGCTCCACTCCTGGACAGGGAAGCCAAGATGTAACACGTAAATAAGATAGTTCTTATGCTGTGTATGATAGGCTGGTTGCAAATCGTCAAGATTTGACACTTAAGTGGCATATCATCATACCACGCATTGATGTACTTAATTATAATCACATTTTTGTCTAACATCTGCAATTTATTGCGAAGAAATACTGTTATATTTCGCGCGAGATAACGCTGCAAACAATGTTATTTTTATTAAATGCCAAAATGTCACATACAGTCATTGATGGAGTAGGTAGTCTTTAAAACAAGTGTGGTCAACAACCTTTTTGCAGTGTTATCTGGCGTGAATAAAATAAACAATGCACTTACCAATGCCCACAATCCTGCCCGCGATGGCTCCCAGCGCAAGGCTGGGGATAAACAGTCCGCAGGGCACCTTGATGCCGAACGTGAAGATGGTCATGACGAGCTTGAGCACGAGCGCCAGCACCAGCAACCAGATAGCGTGGTAAACGCCAGGTCCGGCCGCCGCCTTCTCGATGGCGGAGTTCACGTCCGTGAAGTTACGGTTGTAGTCGCTGGTAACAAAAAGTTATGTAACAACAATTCAAGGTATCTCCAAGCTTATTCAACACCTATCTATAGATAACAGGTGAAGTGTGGGTGTTAAGAACCTCTGCCACACCTTTCTGGCTGATATAGGCAAGATGGTCAATTATATCTAAAAGAACATGAAAATATACCGTACATATAACTGAAGATGACTCACCACAGAGGATCCGAGTTAGAGATGCCGCATTGATTGAACAGCAGATAGATGAGCTCACTGGTGTTCATCCTGGTGTAAGGGTTCGGGTACGCAATGATGGCGGTCACCAGCGTCACCACCAGCACCTCGGTCACGGGGTACTGGCCCAGCTTCGAGTACTTGCGGTAACGGCACCAGTATATGTTCGCCTTGATGAATATTGTTGCTATACAACCCTATACCAAAATGGAAATTAATATGTGCTACATATTATAATGCTCAGACTTCTGCGCGCAACAAAGTGCACTCGGAGCTGCGAAGGTGTAAACACCGCCAACTTCCTGTCTGCAGGCAGATATTAAGGCTGTGTTCACAGAAAAACCCAACACCTCTCTGTCCCGACCCGGGCATTGAACCAGACACCTCTGCGCATGGAGGCATACAGTATAATACTGGAGATAAACAATGATACCGTCAAATACATTTTCAGTTTTCGTTTCTGGATAACTGATGTCTGGTGACATCAAGTGTCCCATACTTATTATGTGTATATATACTTGTATGACTTACCCCAATAATGCCGAGGCCCACGAACGGAATCAGTTCAAAGAATATCCATGGTTTGTTGTACTCAACGAAGAACAGTACAGAGTGTTCGTTCCCGAAAGGATTGATGGAGCGCAGAATGAAGGCCGCGATCAACGCACAGAAGAATGAGCGCCAGAGAGTCTTCAGCGGGAAGTAGTAGGAAACCTGAGATCATAAATCAATTATAATTAAATTGTATTAGTATAACCAAATCTATGTATAAATTTTTCAATTTCTTTTATTTTGTTCTACTAATAACGCTTAGGTAGCAAATAATTTATTTGTTTAAAGCAAATTACATGTAATATTGAAGACAGAATATTTACTTAAACAACTTCATTAATATAATTTATATTCCGAGGATGTGTATGAATTTAAAAAGCAAAATGAAGTAGCGTCATTTTTTGCTTTTTGTATCAAACATACATTAAGTGTAATTATTATACAATTCTCATCATGTCTGAAGTGTAGAGTACAATTGATATGGTGAGAAAAATAATTAAATGTTTTGAAATGAGAAAATTTAATAGAAATGAAAAAAAGTTTTTTTTGTATTTAAAAATGAACTTTTTAATGCTTCAGTGAAGGTTATTTTCTTAATTTGGACGAAGTGTATTTGGTAGTGTAGAAGTGTCTAGGCAGCACTTACCTCTTCTAAGCTGAAGAGTACACCACCGATGGGAGCGCCGAACGCCACAGACACGCCAGCCGCCGCGGCCGCCGACAGTATCTCACGTTTCTTGGCTTCATTGCGACCATACTTCGGGAACAGGTACGATAGAATATTACCTATAAACAAATATTCAGGTTAGTACAAGTACGGAGGAAATATCCGTTTGTTATTTGGAATTTTTTTACATTAGATAGAACGCCAGATACAATTACACTATCCAATGGTCCCAATGACAAGGCCAAATACACACATTCACTCACTCAAGCACACCTAGTCTCGGAACAAATATTTGCGAATTACACAAAGATTTGTCCCATGTGGCGATCGAACCCACAACACCAGTGCAGTGGAGAGCGGCGAGGCGACCGATAACTATTATTACCGTTATGTCGATAACTATTCGAATCGAAGAGTTTCAAGCCATGCTAAGGGCTGTATTAACCACTGCTGGGTACAGGACTCTTCTCATATTGAGAAGTATAGTCATGGATAAACTGCGGCTTGGTACACTTCGCATTCATTTAGGCACTCTGGTTAACCGGTTTTTTCACAATGAATCTTCACCGGATAATGAAATGAAATCTAATAGAGAATATTTTGACTTAATTTTTGCACCGCTACCTCATTCAGTTGCAGCGGAAAATTGTACAACCATTTAACACTTTAGCAAGAAATATAATTATTTTCAATTATGTTAAATTTTGAACAATCGCGTGATCATTTGACTAAATAGCGTGTGTATTAAAAAACATTTTGTAGGTGAAAATTTGACATATCGTGCCGCGTTGTAGTATGGCAAGGTTAACAGCAAATGTGAATTAATGCTGCAGTCTCATTAGAAGTGCGGCGTTTTAATTTTAAAACTGATAGCTTTTTATATCTCAACTTTCATTTCCTAGTAAACGTTCTGGTTACCACTAGTCATCATTTGCTATTTAAAAAATTGTTGTAGCTTACTTTCGGTTTGAACTCATCATGGTTATCTAAGTAGCAAAAAAATATATATTTATTGCATGTAGGTACTATCAGATCATTAAATTAAAGGCATAATTTGAGAAATGGCTCGTATAAAATTGTTATATTTTTATAAGGAGAGCTGACGCTTTGTTTCTATAGTAACCACAATTTAATGCATTGTAAAATTACTGTTTAACCGAATTTCGTGTTTGATAAAGTATATCATAAATCTATTGGTCTGATAGTACATGTCTAAACAAAAATAGTGTGACTCACCGAGACAGCTAGCTATGTGCACCATAGGGCCTTCCTTGCCCAGAGATAGGCCTGACGACACAGACAGGATCAGGCCCACCACTTTGATGATCAGCGTCCACTTGCCGAGGTATCCGCGAATGATGAACCCGCTCAGTATGGTCTTGATCTCGGGGATACCTGAATTGGATATACGATTAAAATGTGTATAGGAGCAAGTAACAGAAAGATTGTGCAACCACTAAGCCACTAGTAGATGCGACAAGGTGTGGCAAATCGAGAAGATAATACATTTATATTACAACTTGCTTCCGCTCGCAGCTCCGCTATGTATGTCGATAATCTCGACTACTTATATTCCTTAACCTTCCTCGTGTATTACTACTGGTGCAAACCCTTAGACAATTCGATGTTACTTTAAATAATAATTAAGTAATATTTAAAATTAATTATTGAATTTCTTACACTTACTTATAATAAAGCCTTCTCGATTATATCATAGCGTGTACTCAATGTTACTTTAAATAATAATAATAATTTAATTTAGTAAAATTTAAAATAATATGTACTATCTTGTTTATAAATTAAATACCGCATTTCCGTGCACTGCCGTGGAACTCTCTAATTGGCTTAAGTCACTTCTTGTAAATGCAACCAGCTGAGGCTGATTGCATCTTAAAAGCATGTAACATGTAATATAGCTGTTGAGTTTCCTGAATAAATAAATAAATAAATAAATAAATAAATAAATTAAGCCAAAAGGACTTCTAGCTAGCTAGGTGTCCTAAAATCTGATGAGTAGTTTTTAATTTGTACATCTATCAGACGCACACAGAGTGCAGCGCAACTGCATGTAACATGTTAAGTGACCACTATAAATGGCCTGGTGAGGGCAAGCATCTGACACTTTAGCAAAATAGACTGTTTAGTTGTCCCTTGGGTTCTTTTATTCTTCAATGATATGGCCTACCCCCATTACAGGCAACCTAGCACCACATGCCACTAACTTCTGGGTGATAGGGTGTGGTGTAATGTTTTGTTTATATTATATGATTTTTTTGTATACTACAACTTTCCGTGTCTATTATTATCTCATTCTTAACAACATAGATATTGCAATCGTTATTACTGGTTTTGTAACGTTAACATTTTAGAACCCAAAAATATATCTTGAAGTTTTCGCAATAATATCTACGTGTACTTGAACTTTGAAATAAAAGGTTAGGTTAAACATTTTTAAGAAAAAGCAAAGTTTTCAAGTTCATAAACTTAAGTTGTATTCAAACGTGTTAGTATTTACTAAGAACTCGTAAAAAAACTTGTAGTAACGTGGCCTTTTATGGTTTAGAAAAGCTGTAGGTGTTTGTAAGAAATCGTTTAGACGGAATAGGCGCCCTTGGGTATAAAATTGAATGAATTATTTGAAAAGATTGTGCACATGTGTTTCTCAGCAGCTCTTCTTATGATGCAAACCCATCGGAGCTGGTACTTGGATTGATTTTAATTCAAATTTCTAAGTTGAATTAAAGCTGCGGTGTCAAATCATTTTATTGCAATAAGTATTATAATTTAATTAGTTAAGTTTTATTTTATTTTATATTTTTTGTATTTTGATGTTTGTTTTGACGTGTTCAAGTTCTCCTTGGGACCCATGGAAATAAATGAATTGATTTAAGCAGAGATTAGGTCACTAATCACGTGAACGTATAGAAAAAACGACTGCGTGCGCCTAAATTCGCTCATTAGCCACTGCCCTATTTTCACCCAACTACGTCGATGCCAAAAGAAAACTTTAGCAGTCTATGTATAGAAATCATTTAGACGCTGTAAGTGTGTTTGTTTTTATGTTTTACCATAGCGCCTAAACTACTGAACTGATTTTAATTAGGTTTACGTAGATACGTATTATGGCTCGGATGACATAGGATATATAAATTTTATATAACGGAATTTGATTTCAAATTTTAATCTCGACAAAAAAATAGAGGTAAAAATGGCATATTTAGTATCAAATGAAATTTCTTGGAAAGCAAATTACGAATGTGTATATTAAGTTATAGTTTAAGTCAACAAATACATTTAAAATGGCGTCATTTCGTGCGGTCCAGTCATTTTAATTATGACCGTAGTCGGGTTACAGTTTTTAGGGTTCCGTGGTAACTACAAGGCACCCTTATAGTTTCGCCATGTCCGTCTGTCTGTCCGAGGCGCAGCGAAACCAATAGTGCTCGAAAGCTAAAATTTGCATGAATATCTAAATTAACTATACCGACAAAGTGGTAAAATAAAAATTAGAATAATTAATATAATACAGTTACTTGGAATAGTTCGTACTTAAAATGAGAATCTTATATTACTTGAAAATACTACGTCAACCAAACTTGAAAAATTGGCTACTATAAAAGGGAAGTTAGGTTTTATTGTCCTGTGATTAGAATTGAGGTTAAACGCCTTTAACGCCGGTTAAGGCAGATCATTTACTAAGAGATTAAAATACTCCTAATGAATATTATTTTTTTTCTAGCCTTCGGGTGTGTCCCACTGCTGGGCAAAGGCCTCTAAATGAATATTACAAATAATATTTCAATTGTGGTATTATTATGTTTATTTCGTGAAATGTCTTATGTAACAGCTATACTCAACTCTCTTCATGGTCTCTTGGTAACACGTACTCTAGTTTTCAAACTGTTCAGTCGTGCTCTGTTACCTAATTCATTTCATTCATAATTATACTGCTTACTTTATATAAGCAGAAATATTGAGACGAAAATATCGTATACGAATATGGCGACATTAAAAAGGTAAATCGATCTTTCGCGCACGAGTGTCAGTGCACTTTAAAATGAAGAAAAACCGGTTGTTTCCGGTAATGTTCCATAAACGGAAACGGTACGATCAGCTCAATAGTGCTTATTATGCCATGTACTTTCTTACAAATCACAAATAGTCTTTTCGCATCTAGAAAATAGTGACGCAACCGTGAAAATAATAGAATTGACAAATTAATGTTATTCTAAGATTCAGTCCAAATGATCATGTTAACATTATAAGAACACTACAATAAAAAAAAAAAACTACTGAGGTGTCAAGGGACACCCGTATGGAACAAAGTTCCTTTCGATTTTTAGTCTGATGATGTAGCACCGTAGCTGTAACGTAGCATGTAATTACTACGCCGCTACGAGAATTGCTACGAAATGTGTCGTTACAACTTTTCGTCCCAATTTTTCCGTCTAGCCCCCTTTCGCAACGCGCGGTAAGGAACTTCGTTCCAATAAAATCTTTATCTAGTTCCAAACTAAGAAGAGCTTAACCAACAATACAATATCTCAACTTTTAACAATACCCTCTACAATAACTCAAGTTTTATTAGTAGCTTATGTTATTAAGGTATATCTCTTTCAATACCTACACAAGTTGTTAGGTGCATGAACTGTAAATGATTGGATTTTAGGTTTATAGGTCGGTCACCTATCGATCCTTTGCCCTTAATAAGTAGTCCAAGTTGAGAACTGCTACCTTTTTGTTTTGTTTTGTTTATTTTATTTTTGTAGCACCGTAGCTGTAACGTAGCATGTAATTACTACGCCGCTACGAGAATTGCTACGAAATGTGTCGTTACAACTTTTCGTCCCAATTTTTCCGTCTAGCCCCCTTTCGCAACGCGCGGTAAGGAACTTCGTTCCAATAAAATCTTTATCTAGTTCCAAACTAAGAAGAGCTTAACCAACAATACAATATCTCAACTTTTAACAATACCCTCTACAATAACTCAAGTTTTATTAGTAGCTTATGTTATTAAGGTATATCTCTTTCAATACCTACACAAGTTGTTAGGTGCATGAACTGTAAATGATTGGATTTTAGGTTTATAGGTCGGTCACCTATCGATCCTTTGCCCTTAATAAGTAGTCCAAGTTGAGAACTGCTACCTTTTTGTTTTGTTTTGTTTATTTTATTTTTGTGTCCAAAATCTCACCTTCAACGTAAAAAAAATATTCTTTATTATTTGGGAGTGATTTTACACGCAAAAACATGACATTGAAGAAGCTGCAAATGTTTGAAAAGCGTGCCAAGTGCGTGTCGGGCATGCGCCATAGGGTTCCGTAATCAGCTGTTACAACATATTTATGGTCTAAACATTAAAAACGTATACAAGTCTTCCCCACCCTTTTATTGTAACCAATTTTTCAAGTTTAATTTTGGTAAATTCAAATTCAAATCATTTATTTTCATAGGCCCCAGGAGGCGCTTGAACATGTCAAAATATTACAAACAAATGATATAAAAATAAATTATAAGTAAAACTAAATTATACTTTGAAAAACCAGGGCTTAGATTAATTTTACTCCAACTGTTTAGGATCAGATTAAAATCAAGTAGGTAGTATTTAATTAATTTGTCGTTAATTAAATCGTATGGCAATGAAGACTACAATTTTGTTATAGTGACGGATGATACATAATTATTAATTACGATGACATTTGAAGTTTTACTGTTATCTCGTGTTTATTTACCTGAGCCGCAAGCGTAGGGCGCAAACATGCGTACAAGCGACGCTGAGAGTGCCGCAAAGACAAGAGCCCACACGATGTAGAAGAGGTAGCTGATAATATAGCCCCCTGGGCCCTCCCGATTGCCGCCAAGCACTTGAGGCCATGTCAGCCACTGAAATAAAGTACATAGTCAACTTAACTATTTGGGAATATGGACCATTTTAAATGTTATCTGCTGTCACTTCATCTCAATTTAATACTTGTTTTTAAGATTTACAAAGCTTTAGGGCTCTGCTACCCGACCGATTTTACAAGTAGAGGTTGGCATCTGAGCAGTGTGAACTGAAGTATTACCGGTGATTGAACACTAACAGGTGCTCGATGGATTAAACCGAAGTTTTGGGTAATTTGCATTTATTATAACTAATTCTTGTATAACTCGAGTGGAAATAGTTTTACTTAGTCAAGATAAAAACAAAATAATGAAAAAAAAGAAAAAAATGCTGTTGTTTCGATGTAATTTGATTACCCGTGAATCGCCGAGTTTTTTCGTCGATTACTTTTACCGGTGCATCACTTGTTTTACTCTGGTCTTATCTGTTCTGTTACATACCTTTATTTGTCTTTTTTTTAAAAAGGACACCGAGCAAGGGTTGTGGATTAACCCAATATTAAACGCAATTAACCCAAGAATTGTTTTAGCTCAGTTGTATAAATGCATTGCCACAGAATGCCACATTTAACTAAAAAGATAATTAAACCTAAGGATAGAGTGGCTAGTAACCTTGAATATGTTGTAAAACACTTGTGTTGTAAATTGTACACAAAGTAACAATACCAGCTGTACCTCACAGTTTGATCCGCACCACCACACTCGAAAAAATATAACCTAATGTGCTTTGTTAGTAATGTCACTCTCCATTAGTCAAAGAATGCTAAAAATAGGATCAATAATTTGCGAGACTTATGGCACTCAAAAATATTCCATCCCTTTTATTTACAGACTTAGTTTATATTTTAGTTTTATACCTGTGAACAATTGCCAGCATTGAATGTAGTATCCGTATCGGACCAGCAGCACTGCTCCCTATTGAGCCAGAAGGCTTGTGGACAGATGCCAAACTTCAGGTCGGTCATCCAAGAAGCTCCAATGTCGATGACTCCGGCTACCATACCAGTGCAAACACCCACCAACAATACACACACCCATCCTGACCATGCGTCGTGGGCACCCTAAATATAACACAAAAATGTGTAAAATATCATATGGGATGACTTAAGATACATCACTTTCCTTTGCATAGAACTGTTATTTACTAAAGCGAGCAAGCAAGCAAATTTAAGAGTTTGGCTTTAGCTAGTGTGGCAATTTCGGTAAACAAATGTAGAACATACCTTTATTAGATCCCAAATTGAGTCTTGTCTCTTTTTGACAATGTATCTGTGGCGCATGCGGTCCCTGGCGATGTCTCGTTGCCAGTCAATGGTGTGGAAGTCATCGTACTGACCGATCCCGGGAATGTCATCATCACCTTCATATGACAAATTCAATTTATTTGACTCTCTATCTGATTCATATTATGTATAAATACGACAGTTGATGGTAACATAAAAATCAAATGACATGTACTATCAGTAAAATTAAAGCATGACCCATTTGACTACTATTTAACACTTTCTTTAAAATTGTCATTTGTTAATAGAACAAGCGAATTTACACATTATTGTTTTGAAATGTCTATACAAAAATAGTATTAAGGTGGATCATGATCTACATTGCTGATAGTACAAAATGTTAAAAAAAAATGTTGTGTGTGTAACTTACTTTGTATAGCAAATACAAATCCTATAACTATAATGTTAACAGCTGTACTCTGTAGTATTATTGATCTAGGCATGTGCAGTTTTAAAATTGAAAAGCTGAAAAATTGCTCTAAGCCTGAATTGCCACATATTATTTGTATTTCATTCCATCAAATATGGACAACAATAGCTTTGACTGCTACAATATATAGTACAGAACAATTACCCATTTCTGATTTATAATTATTGTAGAATAGTAAATAGGTAAAACAAAAAGGTGTTTTGATTCTCTTCTTCTGTCCAATAGTTTTACAATACATTAACTTCAATACACATAGTAGCAGTTTTAGATTTATCAACAAAGGTTAGAGAATAACATCAAAATAAAATTTAAAGAGATAAAAAAAAAACTTTTTTTATGGCAATAACATAAGAACACTTTTAGCTGATGTTGTATTTATTGGAAGGTTATTAAGACAAAGCAGTATTTTATAAAAATATAACAAAACAAGAAACAGTTAAGCAAAAGATAAAATTTAAGTCACTTATTGCAGTGCAGTTTTTATTTGTGTTTTCCTTGATGCACCTCAAAAACTAAATGTGTTTAAAAACATGTACATTCTACAAATTTTATATTGAACCCAATAGAAATCTTTTGCAGCTGTAAGTTCTGCAGGTATTACCCCGTCACAAAGTGTATTTAAGACCAATGGGCAACTACCTGCTTGAAATCTAAACTTAAATGACCCCTAATTGACTTAACTGAATTTAAATATGACAAAACAAAATAAAATGTAAAGAATGAGCAATACATTACAGCTCATTGCAAAGAATTAGTTGTATGTACAATCAAGTGAAAGTAAGCTGATATTATTGCTAAGATAACACTAATGCTATACTTATAAAAACTATGTTCCTTTGTGTCTGCAAAACTTCATTTAAATGCAAGTTTATTATGAAAGAGGTCTTGTAAATAAAATTAAATTCAACTCCAGTAAAGTTTGAATTTAGAATGTCATCAAAATGACACCTCATTGCCAATTATTATTTAACTGTAGAACGATCAAACAGAACTTTAAATTTAACCAAAACAACAATACAACGTAAAATAAGTGCAAACAAATAAAAACAACTGCATAAACCAATAAAAATCATATAAAGTGAACAGCACAACAGGTTCGGTTCATGGTTGGTATATTTATATTATTATATTCTACGTACCTTGCATTCCGGAGAATATAATTGTGTCCCCTGCAACAACAATTTAATAATTTTCACTAATTGCTTACAATTTTTTACACTAATTTATTGCGGTTATTGTTTTGCAGATAGATATTTCGTACATATTGGATACTTGTTATAGTTTACACTACAAAATTTTATTTTTATCGCTAAACCGTTTGTACATTAATGGAATCAAATAATCGAAAAGATAACCCAATACCCAACATTTGTTGGGGTAATACTATTTTGACACTTTGTCTGCGTCACCATTGACGCTGACGCGGATAGTTGTCAAAAATGTCAAAAAAGTCAGTGTTGCCACTTTTAAACTACCGATTGATCAAAAATGCCGCACGTTTCAGTGGTTACGATAATGATTTGGTGATTAGTGCAGTTGCTCATAATGCTACTGCTACACCTGCGTTAACGTTAACGTGAATGGTAATCACCAACTATGCGTTAATAAAGGCATTCCAAATATTCAAATTGGTGCCTTGGCTACATTTACGTTGCAATGCCAATAAAGCTAATTCTTCAAGAAATAACGTGTTATCCAGTGTGACCATTTGTTTAAATTAAATTAGTTTTGTACACATCATTTAGCCCGGCACCTGATTTTAGAGACTTTTTGTATTTATTCAAATGGATACGGTAGTATCCCATCAAAGATTCCTTTTTCTTTTTTAACTCATCTATTGTCACAGGAAACGACAAGCTTTGGCTGATACGTCGCCAAGCGTCGCTCTTACGGCCGAGCGATTCTTGTGCGTCGGATGTTTAGGGTCCCATAAACAGGCTTCAGACTGTAGCTGCTCTAAAAACTCGAGAATTTTTTCGTTCGACCACTCCATTGTTGCCGCCAAAAGTGCCAAAACAAATTTCTAAACACCGATTTTTCACTGTTGCCAACTCCAATTTTTTAAGTTCCTAGATTCAGTACCAAAAGTCACCAGATCCCACCATGCTGCACACGATGACCTTGTTTTATTCAATTTAATCATTTATTTTTATTTTACCAATAAAATAGAAACAAACAGCAGTCTGTCAGGTTTTTTTTTTCTTTTTCAGTACATATTAGCTTATATCATGCACCTCAAAAGTCACCAGATCTGGCGACAAAGTCGTCAAATTGGCAACACTGTCATCATACGTCAAGTTGACGTCAAGCGAAATATTATGTCATTAATGTAGCCAACGTCCGTCAGCGCGCTAAAGTGAACGCTAAAACCCTTTGATGTGTCCAAAAAACCGACACCCGACCTATCTCCTAATGTCTAATGAAAATAGCAATGCCGTTAGTCATTAATCACGTTAAACCTTTGGCCACATCTGCGTAAACGTGATTATTTGCGCGTTAAGACGCAGGTGTAGCAGTAGCATAACAATGCAATATAGCACAGATTAATTTGGTTAGTTACTATTAATAGTACTTTATGTAGTAAATTTGAAATTATCATTTTATACGGACGACATCGATAACATCAATAACAAATAAACTTTTGCTTTTAATATTATGTGCTTTGATTGCACTTTGGATAATTTTAGATTTAATCCTATGGTATCGTTAATATTTTTAGTAGTTTTAAGTAGATTACAATATGAAGACGAAGCAACCTTGGAATGTTAATGAGACCTGCTGCGCTAAGGCTATGAGGAAAGAGTCACAAGTCACGTGCCTTCGACTTTGTGCTACCTTCCCTTCTCCCCTCCATTTAATTTATTATTGATGATCAACGCAAGGTCAGTTGATTTCACTGAGGACTAAAAGAGCGATTAAGTGCTCGATTATGTATTTTTATTCATTTGTCAGAATCAGATTATCTGAAAGCGCGTAAAAGGCCATCACTCTTTGAAAGTATTTTCTTGTAAAATATCTCATCATAACGTATGTGCCGAAATTCATTTAGTCAATTATATACATTTACATTAGAGTAAAGCACAGACTGCACTAGTTAAACTCATTGGTTGAGGAATACCTAATCGGTACCTTAAAGAAACACGCGAACTGTAAATACTGTACTGTTTCCATAGAATTCGGAAGTATCAGGGCTCTTTTATGCAGACGTGTTGCGTCCGGCGACGCACCGAGCGTTATGTTTACATTTCGGCATTTACTAGACAATATTATAATTATGGCAATCGCTCAAAATGCTGGCCGAGACGCAGTGTATGCATAGGCTTTTAGATTGGACCCTACTTGAATATAATATCACGGTACGGTTAATTTTTATAATATTACTAAATAATCTAAAATGACGGTTAACGGAAAGAAGAAAGCATATTGCTCTAAGTCTAAGTCATCAGGATGTGAGGCAGCTGATCACAATCAGCGAGGTAGGGAGAGGGCGTTAGGAATAGAAAATCTTTGTTTTGCCAAATTGGCAATTAGCTCGCCTTTCTTAAGGGAGTTGTATCAAATCACATAATTAATAATATACCAACGACACTTACGTACATTATTTAGAAGTATCAAAAGTATTTTTAGAAAAATCACACTGCTTGTCAGCACCCAATTTGAATGTACTGTTTCCGAGGCAAGTGAATATCATCGTCCTGCCGCGATACACAGCCTTCTAGCAATATCCTAGACTTTATAAAACAAACGTGTTATTAAACTTTTTATAAAACACTCAAGGACCGGTTTTATTCTAGCAAAGACGTATGGCTATTCTCAATACCGTAAATCAAAGAAAACATTTATATCAAACTATTCACTGGGGCTGATAAATGGAAAACTTTACGATTAAAAACATTTCATTTCACTCCCACGAGTAGGTTCACTACGTATCTACCTAAATTATTTTCTATTACATACTTTATTGCATGCATAACATATGTTTTGCAAGTTCCGTGAATTTTTACTGTAACAGCCCTGTTAGCTTTCCGTTTGATGGCTAGTAATACATGATGCTACAAAGTCTACAAACCAAAGTTTTTTCCATTAATCAAATCATATTTAGGTAAGACAATATTAATTGATGGTGTTGGTATTGGTATGTGCTAGCAACAAAGTATGTTGATGATCAACAATAATACAAGTCTGAGAGACCTTTCAAAACAAAATTCGTTTGTTCTATCAACAAATGACAACCTTATCAACCTTAATTTCGAAGGAAATATTTGTCAAAGGAGCCATGAATCTATTTTGCTGATAGTATCAGCACTATCATAATGCGAAACAATTTGACATCTGAGATCACTGGCTAGTCTGGTCACGGTTCGACAGGGTTCAATAGTTCGATCGAGTTTAAGCGTCGAGAAGTCATAACCCGAAAATAAAAGATCAATGTTGACCTAATTGCCCAGGGTAGTTAAAAAAATCCAACCTTATAACAAAATATACGATGTCAATATTATTGGCTATCCAAATTGCAAAAGCAATAGCCGCCTACAGGAAAAACCGTGTGAATATAAATTGTATTTATAGACAATTTTACCTACTTACATGATCTTCAGGAACGAGAGGTTCAAGTAGATCCTCTGTATCCAAGTCCACTTGTTCCATAGCCATTTCATTAAGTAATATTAAACACACAACGATTGTTGACAATGAGCTCAGAAACGATACTGGGCGTAGTTCCCGCGTGGGGCTCTTATCTAATCCAACTTGAGGAAATAATATACCAATATTCCATTACGTTATCAGAAATTATTTGCAACATGTTCAATAAATGGAACTGGAAAGCTAATTAATAATTTGTTAACAATTACGAAATTGAATGAAAATATATGAATAACACAAATGAGAATCATTCTCCTAGCCTTTTCCCAATTACACTGGCTTTTGGTCTTTTATGTATATAACAAAAAATATTATAAGACAGATTTATATGGGTAGAACCTCGTATAGGTATACCATCCGAATTTCACGGACAATTTCTATCGTCGAAGCTAAACTGTTGTGCACGCTTGCATCGATTCAATATTGAAATGCACATTGATTTAACATGAGTCATGTAAATAGCATACAACATGGTCAGCTGGGTCGAGTAATTATATTTAGTTTGGTTAGCTTGTTGCCGACCCAGAAATCAGGGCGCGGTTCAATCAATAGAGAATATTACTGTTAATTAGTTACATAGACAAACATGCTCAGATCATATTAATGTCGGAGGATGATTTGATAAACCGAATTTTGCAAGAATTCTAAGAATACCGCGGCACCTCGGGTAATTTTTGGGTTTTGGCCAAAACACGAGTTGTTTTAGCAACATTGCGAGAAGACACTGGTTGGTCGATCTGATCGCCCAAAACAACGTTTTCTCTGATAACAACTGCACGTTGCATCGTGCACGGTTGGCGTAGTGGTTAAAACGGTCGTCACCGCTTTCAACTGCGCTGGTGTTTTGGGTTCGATCCCCACACCGGACAATCATTCTCTGATTCGCAAAGATTTTTCTGAGTCTGGGTGTGTTGAGTGTTTGAAATGTAGTTTGTGAACACCCCGCGAAACAGGAGTTATTTCTAGTGTTATTTATGTTATTAGTGTTAGTAGGATTACAATGATTACATATAAAGCACCATCATATTGGTTTATAAAACATGCATATAAAGCTGAATTGCATGCAATTTCGTGACAATCTGACATAAGGGTCTCATTTTATATAGTTTCTACTGCATCAGAATGTCAATCAGTCACTGTTTGTCTAATCATAAAATCAAGAGACAGATGTCTCTAGGATAACTGGAAAAACTACTGTCAGCTAATTATTTTTTTGACCAATTTAGAGCCTTATCTTAGTAGATGTCATGGTATTAATATGTTTTAAGGCTAGTAGTAAACAAGTAATTAATTTTAAATGGAAGAAAATGGTAGTTAATTAACGAGGTAATTATGCAATATCATGGCAAGCTACAATACATATTTAAGAAGGTATTGCACATTTGCACCAAGATAATGATTGAACTGTAATGATACATGTAAATGAGTATGCACGCGCAAAAATTTAATAAGTTCTTTTGGCATGATTAAGATAAAAAAACAAAATTATCCATATCATATTTTTACTATTGAAAACACAGGGTTTATATTTTTATTTTGTTTAATAATGTACTTGTGATAAACTACAGCACACTACTCGAAAAATGATTCCCATTATGTTAGTGACAATAAAGCAGCCTAAAGGGTTACCCTACTTTAATTCTATTTCTACCCACTATAATGTTATGCATGTCCAAAAGAATGCTTACCGGCAGTGGTCGTATTGAAGTATTGAGCGATGTACGCTTAAAAACAGAAAACAAATATTAAATTCTGTACTACTTGACACAAGTTTGATCCAATATTTGGATAATGTTTCCAACTGCACAAAAAGTTTAACTTTTAAGGATTTTTAGCTAGATTTGACTAGGTATTGAAAATTTTGATGAAATCACAAGTATTTTTATATGCTAAATTTTGCTTTTTATTAAAGCTAAATTTAAAATTTGTTGGTCAACAAAGATTTTACATTACATAACATCTTTCTACAGTCCCAATTTATCTTTTTTAATTGCACCTATGTACCAGGAAGGAAAAAAATAAAGTAAGTAAATTACATGGTTAGTTTAATATAAGCTGTTCAAATTTTAATTATATTTAAAAAAAAACCCAACACCATTGAATTTGCGTGCAAAATATTTTGCGACGAAAAATCGTTCGGCTTAAACCATTCACGCTCAAAAAAACAAAATCACCAACAAAAGTTGGTAATACACCCGAACTGAGATCACCGATATTATTTTCAGAATAAATCATTAACTGAAAATAAAACTTAAACTTCACTAATATTTAATTTGAATTTTCATTTTCGTAACAGAAATAACTTTGGCTGATTCACGAGCACAATTTTAACTAGTTGGCAGAATTCCTGCAATTTCAGTGTACAGTTCCCCAACAATACCCTTACCACATTCAATTATTCAGAGGAAACTGAATGTGAAGTTTGATTTATAGCATTGTAGGTAACTTTGGAACATTTGTGATTTCAACATTGTCGCTAAATTCAAGTTTATATATTTTATTACTAGAATAGTCAAAATTCAGCAAATAGTTCTCCCAAGAAGTGGTCAAAGAGTTCCTACTTTTATATTTTTTTAAAAAGAGTATGAAAGCAATGGGTCATTTCACACGTATAGGTAGGTTAGCAGTAGATGGAATGACGCTTAACGAGAGCGCTGGTACAGGTTTTAATTGTGTTCGAGACGATGCGTCATTTTAGCCCACTATCTGTTTTTACTTTATTTAAACCTACGTTTTTCAGTTTGCTATCCATTGCGGCCCCCTCCCGGTGACGGCATCCGGTGCAGCCACACTGCTGGCACCAATCAAGGCACTACTTGATTGGTGAGAATCATAGAAATCTTATTAACTAGTCAATAGAAATGCTATCGACTATCTTTTAACACTGGGACGCATGTCGCCGGTTTTCAAATACCACTTTTTGTATTCCTGCAAACAAAATTATTCTTTTTGGCGATGACATTAAGACGACAATTCCTCAACTCGCACTTGTGTTCGATTAGACAAATGCGCTTGTATTCCTGCAAACAAAATTATTCTTTTTGCGATGACATTAAGACGACAATTCCTCAACTCGCACTTGTGTTTGACTTGACAGATGCGCGGCGACAAGGTCACGCGTCTTTGACATTTCTATTGCCTTATTATTAAGATTTCTATGGTGAGAATAGTATTCTCACTGACGACGGCTCGGCTGTAAATACTTACAGTTAGCACTGGCAGTGGAGTTCCTCTGGCTGTGCTCGTACAGCTGGAATGTGCCGTGGTTGGTGGGGGTGGTGTTCACGCTGGCAGTTCCCGCGGCCTGCTGCAGACCCGCCGTGATGTCTACCAGGTCATCCTCGGGCGGCGAGTGCAGACCCCGCCCATTGCTGCTGCTTGCAGCCTGACGACAAAATAATAGATACGATAACATAAATAACATTATCAATTTTAAATTAGTAAACTTCATATTAATATATTTTGTTTACAAATAAATTCTAATAATTTTAAACATAATATGTTTAAATATATGTGAATTATTAAGAGAATCTCTTAAAAATTCACATATTTGTCTTAACCGTTTCAAAAATGCTCAATATACTGGTTTACCTAAACAAACATTTTGCCAGTTCTATTTTCCGGATACGGATATCATACCGAGTTACGGACATGTTTGCACAAAAAGCTTTTAAAACTTCGTTAGGCTGTCAAACGCTATTTCGTCGTCCATTGGTTCGTAGTTTTGTATTTTTCATTTGAGTTTTAGCGAGGTTCAGTTTGGAAAATATTTCAGGATTGGTAGTTGGCTTCAGTCTTCCTAGATATTTGATAAAAACCAAGGCAGCTTTTATGCATGCATGTATTTGGATTTTACCGATAACTGATTGAATCCATATTTCGAATTCAAAGCACCAAGCGACGCACGGCTTTATCAGTTTACGACATACAACATTTTGTTCCACGGGAAAAAATGCAATTGAAATAATATTATAAATATCGAAAACATAGTAGGGTCTAGGTAGAGATATTATTTGAGTTAACCAGAACCCACAAAGTAGTCTGTTCAGAGTCAGTAACAGAATCATTCGCACAATTTTTAAAATAAAGCGGCTTAAGTGTTACGATGATCGGAGCGGGCAAGTAATTAAAATGTGGACCCCACTTTATTAAGGAGTTCTTTGAAACTTCGGTGACCCCGACTAATTTTACCTACATAAAGTAGAACGAAGCCAATGACATTTAACGAAGCGCGTTATTTTTATACGTTGTAAAAGTAGGTTATTTAACTTTGTAAGTTAGATAGGCGATCTCAAACTACAATAATGAACTACTTAAATTAAGAAGTGCAATAGTTGCAGCGCAGCTGCATAATCTCGCGGGTTTTCTTAATGGTAGGCTAAACTTGATTTGATTTGAAAACAGAGCGCCTAAATTAAAATAATTTTTAACAAAAAAAAACCGACTTCAAAAAGTAGGTAAACTAAAAAGCAAAAAATAAATTTACTTCGCACAAAATAATACGTTTTTTCATTTAGTTAAATAGAAATTATTAAATAATTATTTTATAATTCTGAAGTCGGTGCCAAGTAAAAACAACCTTTCCACAATATCAAATTACAGTGCGCGGTCGCCCAGTATTAGTACTTACCACAGAAATATAACTAATATTCAGTCAGAAAAAAGTTGTTAGAACGATTGATATTATCTATACAGAGTTATTAATTGTTTACTTGGCACCGACTTCAGAATTATAAAATAATTATTTAATAATTTCTATTTAACTAAATGAAAAAACGTATTATTTTGTGCGAAGTAAATTTATTTTTTGCTTTTTAGTTTACCTACTTTTTGAAGTCGGTTTTTTTTTTGTTAAAAATTATTTTATTTTACGATTTTAAGTGATGGGTAGACCGAGCAAGAATGTTTCTCGAATGAGGAGACGACGGTTACTTAAAACGGAAAACTTATTAATAATAAACAAGAATTTAATCCTTTCTCCTGACTATTGAGGGTCACGACCTTCCATCATCAGCTCATTTGACACAATAACTAGCGGTAGGAATTAATATGCGTACCAAAGAATGCGTAGTGAAAGAATTATCCTTTAACTCCTAACTATTGAGGAGTTGACCTTCCATCATCAGCTCAACCACATAAAATTATTGCGACCAAGCGTAAATCCTTGTGTAGCCTCGATTAATAAAATATGAGGGTTGCCCCCAATTTCTCTGGGATCCCATCATCAGATCATGACATGCTGACAATGGGACCACCTTTGAAAAATCTCCGTTCCAACAGCTCACTTGACATCATAACTAGCAGTCTGAATATGTGTACAGTAGTGAAAGAATTATCCTTTAACTCCTAACCATTGAGGAGTTGACCTTCCATCATCAGCTCATCCACATAAAAATACGTAAATACTGGTGTAGCTTTGAAAAACACACTAAAAACATTACATGTGCCTATAAAATTTGAGGGTTGCCCTCGATTTCTCTAAGATCCCATCATCAGATCACGACATGCTGACAATGGGACCCCTTTGGAATCATCTCCTGTCCAACAAAAAAAGAATCATCAAAATCAGTTCATAAACGACGGAGATATCCGTGAACAAACATAAAAAAAAAAAAAAAAAAAGTAACATATATACGAATCGAATTGAGAACCTCCTCCTTTTTTAGAAGTCGGTTAAAAATTAGAATAAGTTACTGCATAGTTCCGCGCCGAGTAATATAGGATTTAGCCAAAGGAACAACTGCTACCAAAACTTAAAACGGTTTTATAGTTTACGGCATCCTGTAAAGTAAAGCTTCTTCTATTTCTAGTCGTTCTTAATTCACCAATCATAATTATATTACGACGAATTACGCGACCACTAAAGAGTTATATTTATATCACCAGTACAATAGCGAAATACATTACATAATTGTCAATATTCACGCACATATCGACTTTATAACGTAATATTAATTAAGTGGGTAAATGTAAAGAATATAAAAATATATAGAAGTAAATACTAACGGAGTCTTGGTTGCCGGCGGGTGACGGTAGCTTCTTGTATTTATTTTTCATTTGGATGCTGAATGCAATGAACGAACTGGGTACAGTAATAGTTTATAAATCCGACCCCTCCGGCTGGCGGAAGGCGTACATCTGTGTTGCATGCAATCTTAACTGCAATTTGTCAATTCGCTTGGACCCGCGTAACCAAGGCACAATACGATCGCCTACGTGTCAAGAGCTGGTTTCCGGACCTGTCAACGTGACGACTAATCTGTGCTCTCGACTATGTAATACCCACTTTATAACGATTTAAGACCTAGGTGACGAGGTCAGGCACTATGATGTATCGCCTTTACTACTGGGTTGTGGAGGTCTGTCTGGTGGCAGTCGCTCTTTGTAAAATACTGTCATTTTTCCAAATCCGTTTAAAGACTAAGGGCCGCCCTAAGAGGCTCGTAGAATGAATCTATAGCAAAGTATCATGGCACAACTTTGGTGGAAACGCTATACGTCGCAATTTTTTGTCGTAATCTAAATATAGCTAATTATTCTACTTTCTAAAATTGATATCAATGTTTTGAAGAAAATATCGCGCGAATATGTAAAAGATGTTTAAAAAGGCGTGATTCCAGGAACCTTCTCGTGAGTCGACTTTAACTACATACAGGAAAATAAGCTTCAAAGCAATAATGATTGTGTGTACAATATTTACATTAGACGCGAAAGGAGTTTTCCTTTTTATTTTATTTTATTTGGAAAACTTACAGCTATAAACTTACAGATTAAAAAGAAAAAATAAAGACAATGAAGGCCATTTACAAGTTTCCACAGATAGAATTATATTTTTCTACAGATATATTTTATAATAATATGTCTTAGAAGTATTTTGCTTTCGAATATTTGTATTCGAATCATTTCATGAAAGAAGAAAATATGAAAGTTGTAAAGAAATTAAGTGTAACAAAATAATCTTAATAGGAGTAGTCGTTTTTAGTACATACATGTCTTAACTGTGCTGGACCAGCAGTCTTAATCTCTTAAATCTTAAATATACTTAATTCAAAAGAGATAACCGGTCGATGCTCACAAATTGTGATTACAAGAAAATGATCAGCATTAAATACTTAAACGACTTTTTGCGTTAATAAAAGCTTTTACAAGGTATTTATAGTCCGGTATTTTTTTATTTTTTTTGTAACGGATTTACCACGTTAAAAACAAACGTACTATAGAGCTTATCATACATAATTCATTATTACAAATGTCGGCTAATACCCAATAGTATATAAAGATGGAAGAACAAAGAGCCAAAAGAGAGCAAAGATCCGAAAAATATTAATTAATATAGATAAATCGACGAACAAAAAGGTTGAAATGTAGCGAGAGAAGAAAAGAGAAAACGCCAACGTCTAGATAGGTAAAAGTATATCCAACATTATAACAAAATGTAAAGCGCAGTAGTATCGATTACATGAGATTTTATGCACTGTATAACTGTTTTACAGACGCTACACATCAACCTTTACATTTCCAGCATTAGATCGTCTCGCAATGTATAGCTTTCCCTGCAAAGCGAGACCAGCTTACACTGGAAATTTATGGGTTGATGGATAGCCTACGTACATGCGTCTGCATTAAATATGAAACATATTATTTTATTACGCCTTCAATTCTGCCTCCAATGCAATTTCTATGTATTGGTTTAGGTTTAGGCAATTATTAAGATCTCTGAGGTACTTATATTACTTCATTGTATATAATTGTTCATATAATTATGTACATTTTACCTAATAATCAACTGCCGAGAATGTTATCGTTTAGAGATTCTGGTAAATAATTTAATAAAACCACGAATTAATGATGAAAAGTGAGCTTTTAAGATAATCTAAAAATAGATTCACAAGGACCATTTTCAAATCAATTAGTTATTTGTTATCTGCAACTACATATTATTTTTTGGCCTTGTATTAGAACTGAATACATACGTAGTTAGTGAAAAGGTGCATATTATGTTAAGAGCGCACTTTGTCTGGGATTAAACGTAAACAATAGTACTTACATGTGCCGTGCGATGAGAAATAATCTGCTCAATTGTCACACACTATAGTCCTTTTAAATAACAGAGAGATATGAATAGCAAACTGATAAAAACTGTTAATTTAAAGGGAGTTAAATTCCAAAGTGCTCCGTATTCAACCCCGACCGAGCGCTGGCAAAAGACTGAGAACGGCGGGGGTGAAAATCAATATCAGAGCTAGGGATGGCGAGCTCTTCCGATTGCGAATGTATCGGACCAAGGATAGCGGAATGAAATATTTAATCTCGTTGGACAGGAAATAACGATGAATTTGAATGCTGGGGTATACGGTACGGTTGAAAATTATGCAACGTGGCGAGTAATACCAAGAAATTAGTACCTAATCAATACAAATATATAAAATTGAAGTGTCTTTTTTAATGTCATAATAATAATGTTTTCTCCAGTTGATATAGTTATTTGCACGATAACTGTTATGCCTAAAATACAGTTTTTAAAATTATTGTCTGTCTGTTTGTAGCAGCTAATCTTATTATATTTCGATAAAATTGTAGATGCAGGTAACTGTCTACAAGGCGCGTTATATAGGCTCCTTTTTATTGGTGTGCCTACCACGCAGACGAAACCGCGGGAGGAAGTTAGTTTGTTTGTTTGTTAGCGCTAATCTCGGGAACTAATGATCGGATTTTAATCATTATTTTTGTGTTTGATAGTCTAACTATCCATTTAGGTTTTTTGATATTTGACATTACGCTGAACTCCATGGAAGCGAGGCAGTGACGTTTAACGCGGGTCAAAGCACGGGGACAGCTACTACTTAATATAATCAATTCCACGCGGACGAAGTCGCGGGCAACAGCTAGTTTTGAATAAAAGTAGAATTATTTGTTGCGACACACAAACTTCTTTTAATGTTTAACTAACTTTAACTTATGTTTGTAAAGTATCATGTATTTAAAACTTTCTGCATGAAAATCTAATTTTGCGTAAACAGCCACGAAGTCTCTGACCAGGTATTCTTTAATTTAGTACAGTTCAAGCCACGAAATAAGAACGCTAGACCAACCGTACCGCAATGAGCGGATTTATCTACCAAATTGGTGGCATGAAGGGATACGCGACGTGGGTTCGTCGGTGTGTCAGTGGGCTCATGATATAAATAAAACAATAGGCTAATACTTTAGGATGCGACTATATCGATAATCTCATACGCAAGTACAATCGCTCTTGTATCGCTAAGCGTCCTTTTGTGTGGCTCAAACTATGTCTGCTTGGATTCTGCATCAGTTGGTAAATTTTGGAATTGAATCGTATATTGTTCAAATACTACAAATGATTTTACCGGAGGAAAGCACTTATTGCTGGGTATCAAGACGTATGAAAGTACATAGCAAAGATTTAGCTAAGAGTGCTGTACCTATGGCTTTCCATTACAAGGGTCATAGGTCAAGTAATTTACAAGTCTAACATTCGTGAGATAGGAACTCTGATAAATATAGACTATAGATCTCTCATGATCCTCTTCACCTACAAACGCGTCTGAGAGCCTCTTAGCAGTTGTTTAGCATTGATATGTAAAAAGCTTAGAGCTCTCGTAGGCTAAGAACCTACGACGCGGATCCGCCCACGTGCCCGCTAGCTGTAGAAAGCAGATATTAATGAAAAAAACCAATTCTATTTTCGCGACGCGCTTTACGCCCCCACGAATTTTCATACAAAGCTGCCCGCAGGGAGGAAGCACCACCGATGGGATGGGCCCCAGCGAGCACTTAATCAATATGGCGAGGAAATGAAAGCAAATACGAGGGCGGGACAAAAAATTCGCAGTGTGTAGTGAAAACAGGGATGAATTTTTGAACCGAATTGTGACTGGAGATGAAACTTGAGTTCATCACTATGAACCTCAGTCGAAGCAGGAGTATATATGCAGTACATATAAAAGTGTGTGAGTGGCACAAAAAAGGCGCAACTAAGAAGTTTAAGATGTGACAATCGGCCGGAAATATTATGGCTACAGTTTTTTGGGATGCCGAAGGGATTCAATTGATCGATTATAAAGATAAAGGTGTCAATATTACGGGTAAATTCTACGCTACACTATTGGAAAAATAAAAGTAGCAATTAAAGAAAAGAGAAGGACAAAATGGTCTCGAGGTGTGCTTCTTTATCACGACAATGCACCCGTCTAAAAGAGTCATGTTGCGATGGCTTCCTTACACAAGTGCGGTTTCGAAACTTTAAACCATCCTTTAGTCCAGATTTGGCCCCTTGTGATTATTATTTGTTCCGAAACATGAAAAAAGAGCTACGTGGAAAGAAATTAACGGATGACGAAGAAGTGAAGTCGGAAATTTATGCCATTTTGAAGGCCTTAACAAATCATTATTTTTCGAAGGTATAAACAAATTATTTGAAAGGTCTGAAAAGTGTATCAGGGTTAATGGAGAGTATATTGAAAAGGAAAAATAATAAAAAATAGTTTCTTGTTCAAATTAACCCCCCTTCCCTTTCATTCCGCGAACTTTTTGACCTCCCCTCGTAAGTCTGCCAAAACTCGCGACGGTACATTGTGCCACAACTATGGTTTAACAGCTTGTTAGATATGACTTACAAGAGCGGTGCTCTTCCATATTTGGCAGCAATGACAATGATTAGTCCTTGGTTTATTGGCTAAGCTCATCCCTTACTTATGCTATCGTTATGCTCTGTACGTAGATCTTTGTAATAAGTTTTTTTTAAAGAGGCATAGAACTTTAAAATGAAACAAATCACGTACTATACGGACGATTATCACTTTTTATCACACATTGTCGCAGAAAACCGTTGCATGTCGCGTAATGTGTTGCAAAGTATACGATATTTCATGTTTCCCACTTGGAAATCAAAATATACGTATTATTGACGATTTACGGCCGCATAAAAATGGTATGCGCGAAAAAATGGTCAAAAATATGCCCACCCAATTCCGCCTCACAAGGGGCGCCAAGCCGGTGCTAATGACCACTATGTTTTGTTTGCGACTTTGACTGCCGCTTTCCGTGTATGACAATTTTACAAAAATATTGATATGTACGTCAATATACGACGCCTGAATTAAATACGGAGTACGCCGTGTAAGTGAGAGTCCAAGTTTTCATTTGATGAAAGCTTTGGTCAAAATAAAAACACTGTGACATAATTTATGATGGAAATTCAACACAATCACTTCAATTTTTATTAGGGGCATTTCATAGGTTGCTGAGAAGTCCTTGATAGGTCGTTTTAACAGGTCTTGAATTAAACTAGTTAGCTGATAAAGTCGATTGTAACTTGTAACGTGCATATCAGATATAATCTCTCCGATAAGAACGTGAACTATCACTTTTTATTATTGAGTGTTTTTTCAGCATATTAATGCCAAAGGGCGCGCATATATTGCCCAAATAATACACAAAAGAGAAAATGCAAAAAAAAACAAATGATCACTTACCTACAGCTTTGTTGTAATCATTTTAAAGGAACAAATTTATGTGACTATTTCGAGGGCAACATTTATATTTAAAAAAAAAATTACAATGCTCCAGGTTTTTATAATGTAGTCTTCTTAATTTAACAATAAGATAATGATTGAAATTGAGACCAATGTATCTAATTTCTAGCTTATCATATATAGGTATCAACAATGAGTTAACACTATGTGGCATGTACACTTTTTTTTCATATATTTTAGAATATTTTATAAATTCTACACATTTTTAACAGAAACATAAGATAAAGAAAATGTATTAAAAGAAATTCCAAACACGGAAATTTCAATTGAATCATCTTGTTTTTTTGAAATGGCTGAAGCGAAACATGATGGAAAATTTGCCAGAAACTGAATTTATGTAAAATTAAATGCATTGTAGGTTCCTTGGGCATCCAATATTGTTTGTATAGAAGATATTGTAAACAAAACAAGTAGTTTTTAATAAAAGTATTTTATTTAAGATTTCAAATTATTGTTACTGGCTTGAAAAATTAAATGAATAAAAATTGCATTTGTTTCATAAGTGTCAGTCTTTGTAGAAAGGATCTTGGAACCAATAAGAACCTATTTCGATAGCTCTGCAGCTCAGCTTGCACTATCTTCAGTCTTTTTGTTGAATCTGAAAGAAGATTAGTTGATACTTAAATTATTAACTTTCATATTTATTAATACTGGCAGACTTGAGAACTTAATAAATTAATATTATGTACTACATATTTTATTCATTAAAGAGCTTCCACAATACATACACCTTGGATTACCAGAGGATTATTGCACAGTGTAAGTTATACAGTACACAAATAAGTCGAAAAATATGGTACTTACATGGTTAAACTGGATCCCACAACAGTAATTAATCATTTCACTTTTCTAGTAACTTTTACTTACTACTTAACAAACTTTGTATTGTATCTTAATAATATATTAACTTGAGATAGCTGTGTTCGCAAAATAACGACGCAGACGCAGGAAACACAAATGAATTTACGATATGACTTGCTTGAAACGTTATTAATAAACTGATATTACTTTTGGGTATACAAACACAGATCTCCTGTAATTATAGTTATGTGTGATTTATAAACAAATCAAATAAATAAAATTCCGTGTTCCTCTAGAACTCGATTTCCCGAAGATATCCCCTACGTCAGGCTGTACGAGATTAGTGTGGCTCTCAAGCAGCTTATAAATGACAAGGCACCGGGTGATGATGGCATCACGGCTGAGCTTCGTAAAGCGGGTGGAAAACCGATACTTATAGTCCTTCAGAAGCTCTTTAATTCCGTCAGGTACAACGCCAGAGGCATGGCACAGGGGCGTGGTGGTGCTCTTCTTCAAAAAAGGCGACAACGACTTAATGAAGAATTATAGACCCATCACACTGCTGAGCCATGTCTATAAGCTGTTTTCGAGAGTCATTACGAACCGTCTCGCTCGCAAGCTAGACGACTTCCAGCCTCCCGAACAAGCCGGTTTCCGCAAAGGCTACAGTACCATAGACCACATCCATACGCTGCGGCAGGTTATACAGAAGTCCGAAGAGTATTTTTTTACTTTATGCTTAGCGTTTGAGGACTATGAGAAAGCCTTCTATTCGGCAGTGCTACCATGTGCTACAGGCTCTCCAGAGGTGCCGAATTGACCATCGGTATATCGAGGTGTTAAGGTATTTATATGAAAACGCCACTATGTCGGTTCGTCTCCAAGACCAAAGCTCAGAATCTATCCAATTGCAGCGGGGAGTGAGGCTGGGTGCTGTTATATCTCCGAAACTATTCACTGCTGCATTGGAGGATATTTTTAAGCTACTGGAATGGGATGGACTCGGCATCAATATCAATGGCGAGTATATCACCCACCTTCGGTTTGCCGACGATATAGTGGTCATGGCGGAGTCCCTGGAGGACCTAGGCACAATGCTCGGTAATCTCAGTAGAGCGTCTCAACGAGTGGGCTTAAACATGAACATGGACAAGACGAAAATTATGTCAAATGTCCATGTAGTACCCACCCTAAGTAGCACGTAAGTATCGTCAGCATCAATAATACAGCCAATATAGAACTTAAAGTGGTATTAGAGACGTATAAGAGAGTCAGGAAAAGTTATAAGCGTTATAAGAGTGATTTATCCGTTATTATACAGCTCAGCTGTATATAGTCTTTATTATGGAATCTGCGTACACTTAAGGTGTTATATCGGAATATTAGAACTCTACTATACAGCTTTAATAATTGTGTAACACTTCAAGCTATTTCTACGGCTAAAGCTGTATAAAGGCTGTATTATAATACTATTCACTCGCTTATTACAGCTTTAAGCTGTATTATAGTATTACTTGACACTTGCTGCTGTACAAAGCAACTGTAACTTCATTATAAAACTAGTTTTTATGGCGTAATTTAACACTCTTATAAGTATTAAAGCTGTAATAGTTACTTCTAAGAGAGTATTATAGAACTAAAAAGATAAATGGCAGCTATAGTACAGCTTTAGTCTGTATTATTGACGGAGACGTCAAATCAATGTCGCAGTCAGGAGATGGATTGAGAAAGAATATTTGAATATAAGGAATTACAACTTAAATAACAGTAATGATAGTGAACCATTGACTGAAAGAAAAAACCATTCAACCACACCGACAATCCATAGCTCCAATGAGGGTTCCGTACCAAAAAATTTAAATACAGATATTAACGTACAAAATAGTGTGGATTCAGTTAAAACTAGCTCTAATGATGAGGACGACGATATAGGTACATTGACACAACAAAAAATAAAGTATCTATTGAAATAAGATAAAAAAAGGAGATAAAAATAACATTATTAATTGCTTCCTTCGCCATCATAACACCCCTTTTGATTCCCAGGAACTTGGCACTATGCAAAGTTTTTTTGACATTTTTCTTCAGTTTCTATTATCTTGAACGACATATAATTCTGAAAAATAAAGAAAATACCTTAATAAATAATCGTCAAAATGGTTTTAGACATTTTAATTCTTTATACGTATCTCTAAAGAGGTTATAAGTTATTATTTATATGAAGAGCATAATACAGCCTATTAAATAAAAATATTCTATAATTACCCTAATTAGAAGTTAAAAGCTGTACAATACACTTTATTTATTACATAGTACAGCTTTTGGCGCTATATTGCTCTACAAATAGTGTTAGGGCTGTTTAACATTGACGCCATTTTCTAATAAACAAAAACATATTAGATGATTTTAAAAACAAAAAGAATTGACATTATTTTGCATTATCTTTAGCCGTATCATGTTTACTAGCTTATATAACGTTAACTTGGTCCTTTCCTTATTACTTGAAATTAAAATATTGTTATTCTAACCTTAAAAAACAAAAACTTACTTACCGATATTCAGTATTTCTTTTGTTTTTCTTGATTTTTATGCTGGCGCGCGAATATTTTACCGAAAACCATATACAGTCAAACCTGGATAAGTGAGAACTGGATAAGTGAGAAAACTCTATAAGTGAGAGTAATAGCCGGGACCCGTCATTTTAAGTTCCCAAAACCTCTATTAGCGAGAAACAGAAACCTCTGTAAGAGAGAGTCATTTTTCCCTCATAGACCTCCGTAAGTGAGACTGCTACTTATCTATACCTCTATAAGCGACAGTCGAGCTTTATTTACAAATTAACATGTGCTATTTTATTACTCATTCTTAACTTTCGGTGAACTTCCTACTATTGTTTTTGTATTCTCGTCAATATTGTACCTATTCTATTTCGTGGAACTAAATGATGCTGTTATTTTTTATCGCATTCTTTTCAAATGGACACGTGTGCCTGTGTACTGTCCTGCTTGTCGGACTTACGCAGTTTATAGTTATCAATTGCGAAGGAAAGTTCTATTCTGCATCATTTCGAAACGGAAAATTTAAGTACTGTCATTAAGTGATAAACTTAAAATAGTGAATGTTTGAATCCGGAAAATCGCGAAATGAAAATCAGAGGGAGTTTAATTTACCAGAATCCACCTATTATAAAAATATATATGTACATAATATATGTTGTGCATATCATGCAAATAATTTTATCATATTACATATTTACTACATTCGTACTTGCTGTGACTTGTTATTGCTGCGTACCCCTATAAGAGAGAAACGCTACCCATGTACCTGCATTAGCGAGAAACTCGGGTTAGGAGAAACCTCTATAAGCGAGAATGAGATTGTGCTCCCTTGAACTCTCGCTTATCCAGGTTTGACTGTACAGGTTTACAATAAATATTGGTTTGCACGTTATTTTCACCAAACCAATAAGTTCAAGATCATTTATATGTTTTTCTTAGCAAGTAATTTTGCCATTATAATAATATGCATAATGTAGATAAAAAATATGATGTACATTAAAATATCTATACTTTTGTAATTCTTTTATAACACTATTGTAGAACTTTTATTCTTACAAGCTACGGATAAGATACCATCTGGAGAGTTGTAGTTTCTTTTTACACCAAATAACAGCTCTAATACAGCTACTATACAGGTCTTATAACACCAAAAGCTGTATAATTTGTGCCCATTTTATACACTTATGGGCTGTATAAGCGCTTAAGCAGCCTTTATACAGCTAATATACAGCTTTAAGTATAAAATTACGCGCTAGTACAGCTTTTATACAGCTTGTAATGCTACTTGGGACTCCAATCGTTGTTGGGAACTCTACACTCGAAGTAGTAGACGAATATGTGTACCTGGGACAAATTATCCGATTAGGTAGATCCAACTTCGAGAAAGAGGTTAGCCGCCAAATCCAACTCGGCTGGGCAGAGCGTTCGGGAAACTACGTAGAGTCTTTTCGTCCAGTATACCCCAGTGCCTAGAGACAATAGTCTTTAACCAGTGGGTGTTGTCAGTGATGACTTACGGAACGGAGACGTGGCCGCTCACTATAGGTGTGATCAAAAGGCTCAAGATCGCTCAGCGAGCGATGGAGCGAGCTATGCTCGAGGTTTCACAACGCGATCGAATCAGAAATGACAAGATCCGTAGGCGAACTAAGGTTACCGACATAGCTCAGCGAATCGCTAAGCTAAAGTGGCAGTGACGGATTTTTTTTTAAATTGGAATGTTTACACTGTTCCATTTATATTTTATTATCCGTTGTAGTTTTAATATTATTCCTCTTTATTTATTTTTAAACTTATCTTATATATTTTTAAATATGATTTATAAAAAATACAAAAAAACATTTAAAAATATAAAAACAGTGTTTATTATTATTATTATTATTATATTTAACGGATAGTTAACAGTTAGGTTTCAGATAGATCTTATCCAACCCATAAAATATAATCTGACCGAATTTAAAAGCGACACAAGTATTTTTTTGCGGATCACACAAGGATTTGTCCACAACACCAGCAAACCCACACGAGCGTAGTTGAAAGCTCCGAGGCGACCGCTTTAACCACTACGCTAACCGAAAAAAGAACTTTCAAAAAAGAACACAGCTGTCACTTTCATTTGATTTTATAGCCAATAAGGTTAATCTAACACCTGTAAAATTATGGCTAATAGTGTTAAAAAGTTGATAACTAAATGTGTGTTTATCATAAACTTCAGAAAACAGCCTTTATATAGTCTGTTATAATCTTGACCTATGAATAATGATTACTTATAAGATTGTGAAATAGGTCCTAAGATAATAAATTTGTCAATGCTCACCTTCTTATAAACAGACTGGTATGTAGAACCCATTTTAGGCACGGAAGACTTCAATGGAAAACGCTCCATGACATCATCTGCGAAGGAAATCATTTATGATTAAGTAAATTAGCTAAATAATGAATCTGATAGCAAATGCTGATTTTCGAGACCTATAACAGAAAGTGTATATAAAATAACCAGATGCCTGGCAACATCCAGATCCATCATCTACAAGCCTCTCTTAGCTAACAGAATGTTCATATCATATTATTGTAAACTCATTTTTGCATTCCACCTGCACTAAGGTGAAGTACTACGCTAATAAAATAAGAACAGATTTCTCGGCAATATTGAATGTGTTCCATTCACATTTCCATTGTGAAAGAAATTTGTACAAAGGAATAGGAATGTGATTGAAAATTTTGTTCATATGCAGGTGAATGGAACACATTCAATATGGCCCAGAAATTTGTTATTATTTGATTTGCATATATTACACAACTCTACCAATAATTACTTTCGGGGAAATGCATAAGTAGAAGTTGTTTGTTCAAAATTATATTCATGTTGTGGTTTTTGTGTTAGGTTTTTCACAAATTTTTATACAGCTTATAATACCACACATACATGAAATAACACCTTAAACTCATGGAGGTAGGCAGAGACAATAAAACATACATTAATAGTATGTCTAATTCAAGGCTTATCAGCAGCTGAGACACTCAGCAGGCAAACACCTAGATTTTAAAAGCTATTATTATGTTGTTTATTAATTTAATGCCAATCTCTTTTCTGATACCTTTCTATTACCTTAAATACATTGTGTATTTTATATCTAAAATAAATAACAATCATGCGCCTGAAGCATTGTGATAACTCCTTATTGTTTTACTATTTTGTGAGATGATAGGTCAGTACATAACATGGGTTTTTAATGCCTCCTTTCTCATTTGTATCACTCCTCACAACTATATAGTTTTGAAATACCCTCTCAATACAATGACCAGCGTCATACTTTTTAATAATAATTAGGCGTATTATTACATTTGGAATAACATCCTGTATGTTTATTTTACAATTTCATATGTTACTTACCCCTTACTAATGCTGATTCAAAACATTTGAAGTTTACGAAGTGTTGCTGTATGAAACATCAACTTTGAGTGTCGAGGGGGCGTTCTTTTAATAACTCTACAATAAGACGCAACCGACACTTCAATCATTTACTTCTATTAACATTAAATTATTAACAATTTTTAAAATTAATCATTGCTTGACCTACCGAAAACCAACATTAAATTATATTTAACAACACCACCGTGGCTAATAAATCGTGTCATCACAGAATATGAACTACAATCATGCTTTAATATTAAAAATTGTAAAATGATCGGGTACACAACATTAAACAGTTCAGTCCGTACCGTTAAAAAGATCACTTCCTTATTCTTGTCCTAATCAGCTACGATAAATTATTTCTGTGTTCTTAAAATTTAATATAAAATCTAAATAATTTCTTCTCTATAAAAATGTTGACAACTTTACATAATTTAATTTCAATAATTTGACAAATGATGTCAAATGCCAAATATATTTTTTTTTTTTTTTTTTTTAATGACTATATGTTGTAACTTTTAGCCAGTGTCGTAGAAATGCCAAATATGTCAAACATGCGAAATGAAATCGACTGTCACCTTGCTAAAAGGCTATTGAACGTTCTGAAATAAACGGTCAGTCTCCAATAGAACCTGTGGGGTTAGAACCAAGAATCATAAAGAAAATGATTTTATCAACTACAGTTTGTCTATAAAGTCGTGACATTAAATGATGGCGCTGCTGACTTGCATGTAGCAACCCAATATAGTGTGACTAAAATGATTTTGATACTAGCAGTTTGTTCAAGTAAAGAGTAAATAAATAAGACACATTATACAGTCATATTTTGTTACTGTTTTTATTTACAGTAGGTTTAAACGGTAAATAAGGTAAGGTCTTTATAAAGTTTTAATATATAAGCATTTTTAATTGAACCAGAATAAAATTATTACACATGGTTAAAAAAACTATGATTGATCACTCTCACTCATCATCGGATTCCAAATATTCAAAATCAAGAAACGTTACGTTGCCACTTTCATCAGCAGCGCTGTCATCATTACAGCTGCTGTCACAACTGCTGCTATCATCGCCTAAGCGAATAATCAACTCGTCTATGTCTCGATACAGATGACGTCCTCGCTCGAAGTACTCTTTTCAAGCGTCTCCACGTGATGGCAGCAGTTTTTCCATGTTTCAGGTGTAATGCTGTTGAAGGCGTCTTCAGCAAGTTGCTTCACATCGCGTGACCCAACATTTTGTGCTGCTACTTTTTGTTTTAGGTTAGCCCAAATGAGCTCAATGGGATTCAAATCATTTCCATAAACTAATTACATGGCATTTAAACAAATCAAAATTTACCAATAATATTCTTTAAGTTTAGATTAAGTTATTTAATTTAAGTTTATTTTTTTTCGGCTTCCGCCGTATCACTGTGTGCCCGTATTCTCCTAAAAGTTCATCAATGGCATAGATGGGGCGAGGTTTGTTTATTTTTACCAAAAGCAGTAAATTTCGCTTCCTGAGTGTAGACCTTTAACTTTCCAGTATTCTTAAAACCTCCGTTGACTATCCGCCTAACTGTACTCACTGATTTTCCTGAAAAAGTAAAAAAATTGTAATGGAATGAAAATAATAACTTATTGACATGAAGCAATTAATTCAAATTCAAAACTGGTATAAAACCGAATGAATTTAGTTGTACCATCATAATGTATCAAAAATTATGGTCATACTATAATATGACCTACTCACAATGTCAATCTAACCAAAAAATGTGCAATGTAAACAATGCCTTTTTTGGTTTCCAAATCGTAAATTCAGTAAATTTGTAACTTCGGGCAAATTAGAAACAAACAATAACACGATTACATACCCGTCATAGATGCTGTCCGCTCATAAATATCATCCAAATCGCACAAAATTCGTCCAGCTTTGTACTCCGCGAAACATCGCTTGAAAAGTTTAAAAATCACTTCCCGCGTGCCACTCCGATTTACTTTATTTATTTTTTAATCCATTCTACGTAGTTCAGTGTTAATTTATTGCAGTTTATCCAAAACAATACAAATACAAAAGGAAAACCGTTCCACAACTCAATCTTGATGACAGCTGATTTACTTATGTTTGGTGAACTTTGGTGTTGCCAGACACATGATTAATGTTAGTTCCTCAAACATTCATGTCACGACTTTATAGACAAACTGTACGTATGTACATATTTTAGTCCAATAATTTAAAATAAAAAATATATATCTTAATTTACAGAAAAATAAACTTAAATAAAATAACTTAATCTAAAGTTAAAGAATATTATTGGTAAATTTTGATTTGTTTAAATGCCATGTAATTAGTTTATGGAAATATATGATTTTGAGTCACGGAATAGGAATACCAAAGGAAATGGTATAAGACACAATTAGTATGGAAACTGCTGTCGCCAAACTCACACAAATAAACCAATAATCATACTTCGCACTACACACAAAGAATTCATTTGATTGGTCGTTTTTATTTTAGTAAAAATAAGCATAAAGCACATGCTATAAATTTGAAAATATACCTTCACTAATATTGATAAGCTTTATTTTGATAAACTGCAAAAAGTACTTACGACGTTTTGTTATCTTAGTAATGTATTACATTTGACTGACGAGATAATTCCGCTACTTGAGTAGAGATGGCAGTATTTTAGATGGACGCAATTTTAACCTTAAACACGTACGACATAAGGATGAGATTTTGTTTCAGAGATTGATTTTTAGCGCTATTCACCCAGTGATGCGCAATATTGAATTTTATAATTACATTATCGATATCGATAGATACATGATTTCTTATTTGAGCTAACGAGTTTTATATGTGAAAATGTTGCATTTAGTATAATATAGTTTCTTACTATTTTTTATTAATAGACTCGACACTCGCACAATGGTACCAGTAGCTACCGCTCGCGTTTTTTAACTGAATCTTTTTGTAACAATACTTAACATGTTGTGTAGCTCATTTTAAATAATCTGGATAAAATAAGAATACTTTATTTTTTAACCCCCGATAACCGAACCCAGCTAACTCTATGTCAGATCAGATCAGATTGAATGTAAAAAGGTAACACTGTTTGTAACCTTTTTACATTAAAAGACAGAATAACTATCGAATTTGTAATATTATATTGTGATTACTTTTCTTTTTTAAGTCTATCGATAAACTCAGTATTGTACGAACTCACACATCACTAAACGAGTAGCGTAGAATCATGGTACAAAAAACTCAGATATGCTCAAGACTGACATATGCCACCATATTTGTGCCAGGTTCTATGAAAATTTGACAACACTCATACATTCCTGGCACAACATACTGAACTGTCATCGTGGTGAGGAGACCTATCTTATTATATCATGCGTAGAATATTCTGTAGAATGTTCTAGATGTTTTTAGTAAGTTAACGAAACATGATTTTTATAAGAAATCATACTTACCGATGGTATGAAACACCTCCATTCATGAGATTTTTTCTTCTACTATCATTTTTACACTCCAGAATAGCACAATACGGCATGGTTAAAGAAATATAAAATAAATACGCAAGATTAGCAACTTGACGCGCTGTCAGAACACGACTGGTCATAGACATGGATTGATTAAGCGTAGCTACGCTTAATTGTGGCACGCAAACCACGCCTACTTCACATTTCCTTTGGTATTCCTATTCCGTGTTTTGAGTTAAGTCGAGACTAGCTGCTACCCGTAAAGAACCGTGCCTACATCCAGTGGCTGGATACGGAAGGTGCAGGACCGGGTGTTGCGGCGCAAATTAGGAAAGGCCTATGTCCAGCAGTGGACTACGATCGGCTGAATGATGAATGATGATGATGAAAACCAGCAGGTTTGCAACATTACGTAAGTTTACCAAAAACGGGTAAATACCTACGATAGTTTACGGATAGTCAAAATCACCACTCATTACCGACGGCAATAGTCAGAACTAAATGAAAATGACCACTAGGCATAGTAATAGACAAAATATTACTCATTCTGTTGGCTAGCCAGCTATCAACCTGAAGCTCGGCGCTCATCAGTAATGAGCTTAGACTAACAAATCAATATGGACACGAAATAATCTCAAATATCTATGCAAGTCTGAAAAAATAGATTGCTTCGCACTAGTGTTAAATCATAGGTTTGACGAATTGTGTATGATCGGTAGTCATTCACATTTGTATGTATATTAAGTAATTCGTATGTAAGTTAAGATGTTTACATTTTCTTTAAATTCATGTTCTTAATACTAAGGTTAGTACATAAATTTATAAATGACAGGTCTTTATAATGTAAAGAAGTTTGCAATCGACTAAAAACGCCGGCTTAGCCTGTTCTGTAGGAGGTTTTTATGATGAATGTTTAAAATGGCGGTATTTTTTTTTTTATTTAAGTTTAAGTTTTATACATCTTTAGCAATAAAATAATAACATTTTCACCACACCAGCACGAAAAAGATCGTTTGCTTGCCAGAATTCAGTGAGTAAAAAACGGTTTTACTCACTAGTGAGGTAAAGTGATTCAAATTTCGAAACACTAAATCCTTCCAATGAATAGGCGCTGAAAAAAAACAAAGCAGCCACCGTGTAGGTAGTAATAAACATTTTAAATTATATAAATACACGCTTATTTAGTATTTTAATGTTTTTATATTCGTGATTGACCAGTAAATTAATTAAAATCAGGTTGTACTTAATATTAGACTTTATAAATAAATGTTACGGAACGAATTTCCGAACGCATTTAAAAAAAAAGTCTGTTTGTGTCATGCTGGGTCCAAACCGAGCCAACGAACGACCAACGAAGGCTAGGGATGTGATAAAGTTATTCGCATCACCTATATACATTACGTTTCATTCGATTTGAATTTGTGTGTAGCTTATGTTTGAATGTGTATTGGACCAAGTAAACGATGAAGACTGACGGGACTCGCGAATAATCCACTCGAAATGGCATCAATAGTTAAAAATAAGTAATTGCCACTTGATTATTAACTTATGTAAGTTATTAATAATCGAATAAACACTAATCGATATATGTCAAGCGAATAATTTTGTAACATCCTTAGCCGTTCGTTGGCCTTCGTTGGTCAGGTGTGGACCCAGCATCATGGTGGGTCCACACTGAGCCAACGAAGGCGAACGAATGGGTTCGTTGGCCATGTCTGGACGGATTGGCGATGGCCAACGAACGTTCGTTGACGTTGGCCGGCGATCCGTAGCGTGGCGGTAACATCAAAGGATTTGCGCCATTGGACCGAATTCAGTTTGGACGGTCGCCAAACACCAACAAACGAACGTCAACAGAATGGTTGACATTTTGACATTCGACGGTCTGTTTAAATGTCGGAGCATGTGTCTACGTAGTAAATTACATTATCTTGAAGCTAAGTAGTTAATAATAGCTGACTTGTAAATAATAATCATGGACATAAGACAGTTGCCAACCCCATAGACACATGATATCCTTAGGCTATGATCAAAATACACTTTCGAGTATTGTCTATGGAAAGCATTCCGGAATCATGAGCAAACGATGTTTTGGTCAAACACCAAATGTGTTTGGACGTTTGTCCGAAGGCCAACGAACGTTTGCTACCAACGTCAAAAAACCTTACATAATATTATAGATGAAAGATTTCATATATACCTACACAAAAACGTTTTGCGAAGACGGTTTTTGTAGATGAAAGTGGAGCATAAAAAAAAGTGACGCCTTCTGACCATATCTTCATCCGTGTTTGTTTCTAAGATTTCTTTATGTTTCAAAAGAGTAACATTTAGTATGTATAATCTTCGTACGCTCGGTACGTACGTTCAGTAAAAAGTATGAGAGTTGGGAATCTTAATGGCTTCATGAGCATGGTCTTAAGCACTGCTCGCTGGGCCCCATCTAAACCGATTAGAAATGATGGAGCAGCAGCACCCCATACTGTGATACAGTATGATATTACAGATTGGTATAATGAAGTGTAAACTTTGTTTAACAAGTATAATGGTGTAACGTCGCGAAGACTTTTCGTAACGAAAATAAGTTTTCTGACTCTAGCACACGAGTATTTTGTCAATGATAACACCAAGGTATATTGCGGATTTGACTTTATTTATTATTATGCATTTTCAGTCTGTGTTGAAACACAAGAGAGTTGTGGGACAAAAACGGGAAATTATTTTAAGATTTGGAGAGGGCATGAAATAAATGTTTTATGAAGATATCAGGTTCTTTTAGCTGCATTCAAAGTTAACAACAAATTGTTACCTAGCCAACCAACAATATAATCTATAGCAAAGCCAACGAGACGAGATAAAGAATGTAAACAAACGGACCGTTACTGAGTTACATTGCGATAGCGAGGGATTATTATCTCTGTCCTTATCATTCGTACGCGCAGTTGACGTCAACAAAGATAATGTAATACTACGTAGAAGATGCGGAACTTAGAACATTAAGTTTATTGACTTTCGTATACCGTTATAGCCAACTTAACAAACAAATACAGCCAAAATATTAAAAAAAAAAATATAATGTTGGTATGAAACTGTCATACAAGATGTCATTGTCAAAATTGCTAGTGTTGTCAAGATTCGATAAATACTAGTGATTGCAAGAGTGTCGACAAATCCATCGATATCGATTTAAATGGAAAATATGTTCACATATTTTTTTTTAAGGGACAACCACGGGCAATAAGATAATAAAAAAAACCAATAATTCATTTCATTTATTCTCATAGGATCATAGGTAAATATAAGCATGTATTATTTAAATAGAAGAAAAAAACATTTTACTTATTGAGTACAGCTTTTCATAATTAGAACCCAAATTTTATTACAAATATTGCAACCCAAAGACAATGAGATAAAAAGATATTAGTTACATTACAATACACATTTCCATTTTACATGTTTTGGAAGCAAAAATTTACATTCTATTTCTATTAATATTGATAAAAATACAACAGTTGTACAAGACAAGAGTTAGTCACATAATATGTACATATTATATACAGTCAGACCAGTAGTTTCTGAGATTAAGGCGCTCCACCCACTGAAGATGCGTCCCGCCGCGGTTCGCGGAGCGACGGATAACGCGCGCGGGGACGGAGGCGCAGATCCTCCTTACTTAGCGGTGTAATCTTCTTCACAGTATCAAATCACGCGCGGGACTGCGGAGCCGGTGTGTCATACCCCACGGCACGCTCCGCGCTCACGCGCAGATTAGCAGAAACTGCGCGCAGAGCCTTCCGCATCGGCAGTGTGTTGTGCTAGGCGTGATTTATATACAAATTGAGATACTTGCAAGCAATAATAAAATCTGCCATCCCGCGCTACGCAACGGGGCGCGGTGCAGTGGGTGGAGCGCCTTACACATTCAACCAACCGAACAAACGAACAAACTCTTCAGCTTTATAATATTTTTAAAGATTTATAGATAAGTAATTCCTGACATACACGTAACATTTCAATAGACTAAAATGAGACTTATCTGTTTTTGTGTAGAAACAGTGATTGAATTGGCGGCCCCGAAAGGGGCCTCGCGTACATGAAGGCACGCGTATGGTGTGTAATTATTTCCAGTCTACGTGGGCATTAATGGATTTACGTGATTTATTTTTATCAATCAATTCCTTTGTTTATAAGATCCTGCAAACGAGTGACGAATGCAGTGGTATTTAGATTTTCATATTATATTCGGCCATTTCAACGGGACTCAACCTGAAAAAATACAAACAATTAATGAATTAATATTAACAAGAACAGGACACTAACAAATTGTTATTTAATGGGTGTGATTAAAACGATCCTTTATTCCGGCCTACTACAATGGCACCACTGCACTGTTAGTGCCAATGACACGACTGACACCTAGTGATAATGATTTTCATATTGCGTATTCGTATACTTTTTTGAGTATATCTAGATGGTTTCGTCATGTTTTAAATCATGTTTGGAAGATTATTTTAAGATGATTTTGTTATAGTTTAGTATTAATTTCAAAATGCAAATATGATGCAATGTTTTATTAAAATTATACTTACAGTCATCTTTTTTTGGCCAAACTTAAAAGATTCGTTGACCTAGACGTCTCGACGGAGCCATCGCTTTCTTCAAATCTTATCATCATGTCAGCAACCCAGCACAGCTCTCCCATCAGCTTAGCAGGATCTAATGGAATGTAGAGGCTGAACACTTCGATTTCCCTAAAAAAAGAAAGATTCGCTACAGTAATTGAAGACGAAAATAGTATAATGAATACAAATCATACTATCCTTTATCAATGCGATGCTTCACATTGCTCAGAAAAAAAAACTGTGCAAACATGTAGATGAAGTACTTGAGAACTCTGTAAGGCAAAAATAAAACCATATTATTATCAGAATAAATATAAATTAAATAATAATTAATTCAAAATACATATTTATGAACTGAAAACGGCGATAACGAAGCCATATTTAAATAGCTCCGGTATCGCTGTCAATTGTCCTGCTCTTGTGGCTCCTATACTGTCTTTGGCTCCAGAATCTCCTTGGCTCCCCGCGTCCTGCACATCGCTGTTGGCTCCCCGCGTCCTGCATATCGCTGCTGTCCCTAAAAGATACACAATTCAGATACTTCAAATGGATTTTTTTATAAATTAGCAATTACAGCCTTAAAGTAAGATTGACTTAAATATATACCTTATTTGAGTATCCTTTTTATTTATTCAATGAACCACGTTGTTCTACTCTTTTATTCTTATCCATCTCATTTTGTTCTCGCTCTCTATATTTCTGGTTCACTCTATAGCATTGCCGATGAATTAATAAGCGAGCTAAGCGGTTAAAAATGACATCCAAAATAAATTTATGTTCTTCGCATGTGAACCAAGCGGTATCGCAAATCATAGTGAATAATGTGACACAGAAGGCGCAGATGTTTCTTTCATGCATCTTTAAAATAACTTCATTCTGGAAAGCATTAACTGCTGTTTCCACCATTCGACATAATGCTAAAGATGGATAAGTAAGCGATTTCTTATGATGCCACCATTCCCGAAGTTGTATGTAGTTAAATATAGGATCGACAATTAGGTGATCTTCAGCTGTTAATATTTTTTTGCATTCATTGCAATTGTGACTTTTCAATGTATATGCTATGTAACCGCTTAAGTATACAATAGGTTGGTTCTCAACTTCAGTGAGGTCTGTTTCCATTTTATCATCAAATTCTTCAAGTATATGCAATTCTGGGCAATCAGGTTCCACTATACACAGTGGTGAATCATCTTGAACCTCAGTACCGTATGTTTCTTCCATAGCATTATTATCCTCCATTTCAAATACAAGATCGTGAAAACTTGTAAGTAGAGATTGGCTGTCCTTTTCACAATTCGAAGCTCGATTATGGGGGGCTGTAAGCCCTGTTATTATTGATGTTTTTAGAGCAGATATGAATCCAGTGCATGTTGGATGTTTGTTTGTAGGACTATGTTGTCGCACAATTCCAAATAGATTCTCTAAAGCATCCTGATTTAAGTTTCTTAAGTTAAGATACTTAAATCCTACCTTATTTACTTCATGCCAGATATCTTGAAGACTACTTAAAGTCAATATATATCCCTGCACACATTTATTATTTTTGGCTTCTGTTCCATCATTTTTAAAAAATTTCACACTTGAAAGTGTTTGCCGATATTTAGCCCAAACATTTAGATGATCGGTCCTATGTGAGCAATTTTCTCTCCATCCTTTTTTTATATTTTCTCTGTTTGATGGCCCATTAGTAGAATCAAATAGGCGATCAAGCTCTTCAACAATTAACGCTGTGTCCATTAACTCTTTGGCTTTTACCTAAAAATAACGTGGATTAGTAGTGGATTATTTATTTTTTGTATGCACCAATAAAAACAATAACATAATATCATTGATCTACAAAAACCCAAGATGCACAATCAACGTCCCAAAACCGTCCACTTAAAATAAGCGCACAATTTCAATTTGTGCGCTTATTTCAAATAATCTAGCGTCGCCTGTGTCACTGCAAAGTCGTTGATAATGCTTAAGTGTTCGATGAAAAGAAGTAAAAATATTACGTCAAGAACGTAAAAAAAACCCGACTGCTTAAAAAAAAGAACTGAAAAGATAAACACAAGCATAGCATTATTTACATTAAATTCATTAAGAATTATTTAAATTAATTCAGAAGTTATATAGTAGTAACAAAGTATTGTTTGTCCCCGCCTGCAACATCATAAAGAATTTAGTTTGACATAATAATATATATTTCATTTGTTGTTAATGAATTTAATGTAGATAATGCTATACTTGTTTTTATCTTTTCAGTTCTTTTTTTTAAGCAGTAGTCGGTCAGTTTTTTGTTTTTTCAATAATAATTTTTTATTTCACTCTTTTTAGTTCTTTTAACCGACATGTTTTTTTTATATCTATTAATTTGTAGAAATCAATTCTTTTTGAGATCAATGAGCCTTAATCGTGAGTTAAACTATCAAATGCAAAAACAATTATTCAAATTCGACTGGCAGTTTCCAAGATTAGCGTGAGCGAACATACAAACTAACTTCCACCCACTTCGGGCGCGCGAGCGTGCCAATATATAAATTGGTAAATTGTGTTTAATCAGTAATATAAATGAGATAAGAAGTATATATTTTTGAAATGGTCTTTTCATGGCCTTTTATTTGATACCCATATTACTATGATGAAAAGAAAATCCATACCATTGGACAAGTGTAATTTTGGATTATACCGTCAGGAAATTCTCAGTAGCAACGGAGTTGGACTAGTGCCCTGTGGATGGCGATAGGCTCATCCCCTATCACTAATATAATATATGTATACTAGCTGACCCCAGCGGTTTCACCCGCATTAATTGTTACTGTTCCGTTCCCGTCGCTTAAATTACTCCCGGTTTTGCCACATTTTTCACTACTGCTCGTCTGCTCCACACCTATTAGTCATAGCGTGATGTTATAAAGCCTATAGCCTTCCTCAAAAAATAGGCTACTCAACACTAAAACAATTTTTCGTATCGAACCAGTAGCACGCGAGATTATCACGTTCAATAAAACAAACAAACTCATCAGCTTTATAACATTAATATACATAGATAAATAATAATTACATTATATAATATGAGATCGTAAAATCTTACCTCATTTTTTTCTGCTACAGACATAAGTTTTAAAACTGCAGAAACTGTATTGCTAAGCATCTGAGCCGCATACTTGACGCGCATCTTTGCTCGATATTGAGGATTCACGTGAGTAGCACTTACTTTGCTAAGATGAAGCAAAGAGTGATTTTTTTCTTCCACTTATCTCAAATGAGCCCATTTTCCCGTCTTGCCATCCATCGAAATAGTACCATTATTTAAAAAGTTGTTTCTTAACGACTTAAACAAATGGGGTATGTCATAAACGATGTACACTTTCTGCCCTTCTACCAAAAAAACATTGTCAGTTTCTTTGCCAAGTAAACCAGAACATTGTTTTAATAGTTTCAATGCTCCCATATTCGTCGGGCCTTGATCGCAAACGGTGGCTAAAACTCTGTATCCAGTTTCATTAACTTTCTTGATTGTATCCGTAATTATAGACGTTAATTTTTGCGAAGAAATAGTTCCCTTCACAAAATAATACGCAAGTGGTTGCTTGAATTTTTCATATAAGCCTTGAATCATAAAAACTAAAGCATGGTCAGCTTCCCTGTCTGACCTGCCCATTGATTTGCCTACGCCTAAGTCTTCAAAACCATCGACTTGATCACTCACTTCATTATATGTGAGGCATGGTTTTAAGGCTACCTCATCAAAGAGTAAAACACACAATCTGCGTTTCTCATCTTTAGCTGTAGCTTGTTTTGCCAGATATTGCAATGCAGCTTCATTAATACCGACATCCATCGGCACTTTTTTCAAAACATTTTGTAAAGTTTTTACGCTTGGTAAAGGCATTATATGTCCAAGAAACTTATACGCTTTAGGTGAGCGCTTAAGAATAGCTAGTGCTGAAATCTTGTTTCTGGTGGTCCAACGACGGCCTTTAGGTTTTCGGCTTTGGTTTTTCAAAGTATCAACTATTATGCTTTTAAGCATGGGTGACTCTATTTTATCTATTAATTTTGCACTTTTCTTTAGTGATGACAATGTACATTTAGTTTTTTCTAACTCTCTTATCAACTTCTTCTTCCTTGGTGTCAGTTCTAAAATAGAAAGCAGTTGAACATGAGTAAATATAGTTAGTCCAAAGTTGTCCAAAGTTATCTTGAGTAACTTTGGACAAGGAAGGAGAAGTCCACATGGTGAACTGCTAGTGGAATTCCTACTACAACACGACCTAACGCTCTTAAATAGTTGTTACAAGAAACATCCAAAGAATAAATGGACATGGATCTCTCCCGACGGAAACACCAAAAACGAGATTGACTACATAACAACAAACTATCCAAAAGCTTTCACTGATACGTCAGTCCTGAGTAGATTTAACTTCAATACAAACCACCGCATGGTAAGAAGCAACATTAGAATAATACCACCAAAAAAATCTAGAATACATTATATACTACACACTACAGGACTCAACGAAGAAACCCTTACGAAACTAAAACAATCAATAACTGAAGTGGCCAAAGAACTCATAACAAAGTGACATAGATACTAATACAAAATATGGAAGGCTAGAAGACATACTAACTCAAGGGAAAAATGAAAACAGCAGCAGAAACAAATACAATCTAAGCGATACATCACTACAACTCATAAAAGAAAGAAAATACCTACTCTCAAAACACCCTAGAAAAGATAATCTAATTATTTATTTTATTATTTATTAATACTCAAATTTGATGTTAAAGATCAGAATAGAGGGCTAATTATTATTATTATTATTAAATTTAGTTAAAAGTGATTGATGGAGTATTTTATACATTGTACTGCTGGCCCGGTTTAAGAAATTCTTTCACTATTAGATAGCCCATTTATTGAGGAAGGCTATAGGCTATATAACATCAAACCACGACCAATAGGAGCGGATCAGTAGAGAAATATGTGCCAAAAACGGGGGAAATTTAAGCGACGGGGACGGAACAGTAACGTTAAACGCGTGTAAAACCGCGGGGATCAGCTAGTTTAATTATATTTGAAGTAGAGACAAAAGTGTTTACCTATGTCATAAGATCTAAAATCTAAATTCAAAGACCAAAAGATCTAAGTCATACGACATAAGTCCTAATACCTATCTTCAAGAACTTAAGCCCTAAAACCGAAATTCTACAACTTAGGCCATGAGACCTAAAACCTAAGTACTAAGTCCTAAAATCTATACCTATGACCTAAAACCTAGAAAATAATACCTAAAATGTAAGTACTAAGCCCTAAAACCTAAGTTCAAAAACCTTAGTCCTAAAACCTAGGTCATAATACCCAAAACCTAAGTATAAGACCTAAATTAATCAATTAATTCCAAAATCCGTTAGTTGTTATTTTGGTGGTTTAAGAACTTACCAACGGAATCATTAAACTTTCTTTTTGTAGCCTTCCTTTCACTACCATTGATTGTTATTGAAGAAGTGGATGCTGATGGCAGTGATTCTTGAATCGATGGTAATATGGCTCGAGATGTTGATGGTCGAGATTGGTCTTGATATATTGATAATAGGGGTTGGATTTGTGATATTGGTGATGTTGAAGGTTCGACTTGAGAAATGTCTTGTGATGCCAGAAGCATTTCTGTAAACATTATTACTATTATTATAAATTGGAATTGAAAAATGGAATTGGACCCGCAGCAGTGTTAATAAAAGTATAGGTATGATGCATGTTAACTTCATATTCTTTTATGTATATTTGGTTGGTGTGGGAAGACTAATAGTAGGTAAGCCACAAAAACAATTATATCTCAGACACGAAGATGTTTAGGAGCTTGTATTGAAGAGTGGACAGTAATATTTGGTTATGGTGCTGAAGACTCTGTATAATACTGTTTAAACATTATAAATATGCCAACCAAATCAGCGAGGCATTATACCCCAATACATCTACCATTGGCATCTACAAACTATCACCAGAATGCGTTTCTGTGGAGAGCGAGTAGCTGTTTAAACACACAGGCTAAAAAGTTAGATTTTGATATATTTGTGTCTAAAGTTGAATCAGTGAGACGGGTGCTCAGTCTGGATTTTTCTCAAAATTTTCTAATGTTGTATCAATTTTAAAACAAGAACGTAATTTTATTCATGTATAAGTTTATAGCCACACATATTAATTATTGTATTCAATTGTTTATCAGCGAAGACCTATAATTAGCTATATGTTACATATTATTAAGTATCATAAAATGTTATAACCTGCTGTTGGTCTTCCAATAAAATAAAATAAAATAAAAATAAAATATATATTTTACCTGTTACACTAGCTGTATGTAGTGGAAATTCATGAAGAACCTCATCAGATAGAGGAGGTCTGGTCAGTTTCAATTTAGGTACTGCAGTCTTTTTGAGCCGATTACCTTTCTTATTAAAGTCCCTCTTTTCAAAATGATCACCACAAATAAATCGTACAGTACATAGCTTTTCAATAGGCAAATGTACTAAATCTTCTTCTCCAACGATTTTAACCCATTCTCGACACCTAAAATAACAAAACAAGTACAGTAAAAATTGGTAATATCGCTTAGAACACCTTACCTTATACAAACCCGGCTACAAAACTTATATTATTGTCATTACAGTCTTTAAACTCAACAAATTTTTTGAAATAAATAATAATATGCATGTAATTTTAAACTAATAAATTTGTATTATCTATGACTTTGAACAATAATTAAATAATACCTTTACCCTATGAGCAACATTTACAAGGATTCTGTTAGAAAATATACCACCTTATTTGTATTTCCTACATTTTACTCATTAAATGATTCTATTCTACTCTATTCTATTCCTAAGAACTACGAGAATTTCAAATAGCTAGGATAGGTAATGTGATTACATTTCTGCAAAAATGTAATGTTGCTGCCTGAGCCACGACCTCCTCGTTAACGAAATAGTGATACAGGCCTTTGGTAATAAGGCCCATAAATTGTTTTATTAAGAAGATTATCTGTCTTTTTGTATCGTTAGTTATTCGGGCACACAAAATGACTTCATGAAATAATTTTCATAATATAGTAATTTAATTAGTACTGTAATAAATCGAAAAGGTGGACCAGATCTTTCCAACTTACCGGTTCTCGTCTGATGGGAACGCAGCGAAAAGTTTCACAGATGTATTTTTTTGCAAACCGCAAATTCTGCAACGACCCATGATTGAGGAAAATACTACACACACAATACACACACTTTCACGTACACTATTAAATTGTTTGAAAAAGGTGAGAATTCCCTGAAGAACACTCAAAAAACCATAAAACAAACATAAAAAATTTAAGCAAGATAAAATCCCGCAGAAATCCGTTATGAAGCAAAATGATTTGACATTAGAAAAAATATATTTTATTAAGTTGGTTATCTGCTAGTGTTGCTACTCATTGCATGAGTTTCCTCAAATAAAATCAAATTCACCGATAAAATTGTTCTTTTATTGTTTTTCATTATAATAAGTACGTGGGTATTAGATATTTAATAAGAACATATTTGTTTTATTATTTAGTTAAATTTTTATTCAATATTATTTCGTAACTGTGCATTAAAATCTACCTAGATGCAACCATAGCAAAACCGCTAGTCACACAGTTTATTGTTGTCTTGAATGTTGGTACAATCGGTACACTAAATTCCATACATTTTTTTTACAAGGGAAGTTTCGCGAGACTCAATTGATCGACAACAGCTGTCGTTGTGTGTTTCGTGGTACAGGAAAGCAGTCAGTACCGTAGTTGTCAACATTTGGTCCGCCATTTTGTGATCAAGTTCATTCCTGTTTGGATTGCGTTGGTAGTGATACATATTTTTTCGTCTCCGTATTTGCTTGGTTTTTTGTTGTTATTATTCCGTTTCTGTTAGTTTTATTTTTGATTTTTGCTGTTATTACTTAGTTTTAATATATTTATGTTATATGTTTTATGTTTTTGACAATATAAGTTCCTTGTCAGTCTTTTAGTTATCTAGTGTTTTTTTAGTTTATTTCCTATTTTCTTAATATAATTTATTTCCTTTTCGCCTGGTTTCTTTACCTCAACCCAATCCACAAAAATAATAATTTATTCAAATAAAAATGTTTTGAACCCCTGAACATTTGTTTACATTTTTTATCTCGTCTGGTTGGCCTTACTATAGACCGCGTTGGTCTATAGCAAAAAGGCCACGACTTTTCTTTGAAAATAACAATAGTATCATCAGCGTAGTTTATAATATCAGCACTACTTAGATTGGAGTTTGAAGCCAGATCTTTGATATAAACGAGAAATAATGTTGGGCCTAGCACACTGCCTTGAGGTACGCCATACGATATGATTTGGAAGTTACTGACAAAGCCGTCGACTTTAGTGCATTGTTTTTTCCAGTAAGGAAGGGCTGGTCCAAGGCACAGCCGTCCGGGCTTCCATAAAATGGAGTGCCAACACAGCTTAGCACAAAGAAAGAAAAATAATTACGACTAGTCATATCAGCAAACACGATGTCGTAATTTTCAGTCTTAACGCATTTTTACCATAAACTCCATTCAAATATTTTAAGATTGTTAATGGATATTGAAAACAATAAATCCATAGTTATTCACTTCAATCCATTTATCAGATATCAGATAGTCTTAGGAATAAAAATTAAAGTTTTTTTTAAACTTTTTGCTATTTTGATAAAAAGGACCCAAAAGCTAAATTTACCCTATAACTAAAAATTCAATCCAATACTATGTTTTTCGTAAATTCTATCTCCAAAATTGAAAAAGGCTGAAATTTGAAAAAGACTCTTAAACAATAGAGGACCGTACTCTTCTCAGATGGGACGAGAGTATGTCTCTTCGTTAACGATAGGCGAAGGCGAGTGTACAGAAGGCGAAACGAACGGTTTTCTGAAGCTTGCTTGGAGGAGACAGTGGCATATGGAGGGGGTTCTTGCATGTTCTGGGGCGGAATTTTAGTCGATAGCAAGAGGGAACTCGTCTTATATGCAGGATATGTTGGGGGCGGGTTAACTTTAATGCACGACAATGCTCGTTCCCATACAGCAGTAATCGTGCAGGATTATCTGCACGAGGTTAGGATTCCAGTTTTCCAGTGGCCAGCGAGAAGCCCAGACCTGAATCCAATAGAGCATCTCTGGGATGAACTAAAACGACGAGTACGGTTACGTGATCCTGCCCCAGCAATTCTACAAGACCTCCATGAAGCTGTAATTGAAGAATGGAATAGGATTCCTCAAGATAGGGTGGTACGGCTGATTGGGTCTATGCTAGAACGAATGGAAGCTGTTATTAGAGCAAGGGGGGGGGAGGGGGTTGCACTAGGTTTAAAGTAGCATTTTTATTAATTTCTTTTGCTGTTTTGTAATTTTATTGCCTGGTTTTTGTTTGAATATTTTTTCCTAATAAAGATATTCTTTTTACTTTACACATGCACCTTTTTTTTTAACGATTGTAATTGAATGCATATTTCTGTATATACTGTTGCAACCTTTCAAATAAATAGCATAAAACAACCATACAAAGGACTAACCGTGACTTAAACCGAATTGAATTAAATTTTTGCAAAGGTGCGATTTTTTTGAGGCCGAGTTTAATATATTGGTGTAACGTATATATTTCTATGGATGTAACATACTTTTGCAGCAATATGACTGACAATATTCTTAGAACATTTTTCTTGGTTTTCCCTGCTCGCGCAATGGGGATAATCATGGGATAATGCTTTAGGATAATGTCATTTAAAACTTATGGTTCTCTCTAGTTATTATGCGTGCTCTCTGGTCTACGCTAGTGAAGTTTTACAAATTTGAATAAGTTGCCACTTGTGGCTCTTGAAGTCTCAGTCTAGAAATTTGAAGTCTTTACGGTAACGGCATTTTTGACTAAAATATTTAAAAAAAAGTGTATTATGGTGCGACAAAAGAAAAAACAAACCAATAATAACCGATTTTTACCGTTAACACCGGTTTATTTTCTATGCTATCTATATCCGATGATTTGTATAAAATGGCGTCAGCCGAGTTTTTAGAGCAAGCATTGTCCACAAACGTCGATGAGAATGCTGTAAACGCGATCGTGGGTTCATTAGAAAATCAGTTAGTTACGCCGGTTTCATCAGTGTCATCTCAAAATAACTCAGTTAATGCTGTACCTTCCACTAATAGTAACATAACAACGAACTCAAGTGCTATAATAGCAGGTCAAAAATATATCGTGGACCAGTTAAATCCTGCTAGTTCAGTGAACAGTATACATGGAAACTTAGCAACAAATTCTAGTGCAACGTTTAGTAATGTGCAATCTGATACCCCATCGACATCGTTTACAACTATCTCATTGACGGGTGGTGTTCCCTCTTCAAATGAGACATTGAAGGTGATATACTCACAGGCACAGACTGTAAACAATCCAAACGGGGTCACGTTTACCCCCCAATCGTTGCCAAACGGTTGCATCGGACAATCAGCATCGCAGAACCAGTTATATCACGCGGTGACCTGTGGCGTATTACCTCAGCAGGGCAACAAAAGTCACGCCATGCAACCTCCGCTCGTCATTAAACAGGGCGCAAACACAGGCCAAGTGGGTATGCAGCCTGGAATGGTGACTGTTCCCATGACTGTGAACTCTAGCATGCCTGCTTCACTTCCTAATGTGATGACACTGAACAAGCCTGGAGGGCAGAATGTTGTTGTGACCACCCAGAACTTGGGCTCAGCACAGCCTCCTATTCTCCCCCCTAATGTTCAGATTCTGAACATGAGGCCGGGCACACCGGCTGCTGCTCAGAAGTCGGTTGCAACAGTTTCTCCAAGAGTAGTCATTGGGACGCCTCAAGTTGTTGGTACGAGAGCAACTGCTCCAGTAAGTTTGCAGTCTGTATGATTTGTACAGACGTTTTTGCTCAGTACCTTCACATTAACTAATGAAAATACTCTTGTACAGACAAAACTTGAGGCTGATAGAATATAAATGTTGCTTGGAATTCATGATGGCACATAGACATCAGTCTAAATGCCACCATTCTATATATTGTTGCTCTATGGTAATTATAATTTATTATATTCATTTGTCATCTGCAGTGCCAGGTTTGTTTAAATGTCTCCCGCAGTGTTCATGTTCTTTCAGTCTCAACTCGCACATTTGACTATTCTGTTTAAACACTTGCTTACTCATACAACAATGGCTCTAAGGTGAACATCTAAAATTAATATGAGTGAGGATGGGCTTTGATTTTCACACATCAAATTTTCACTTGGCATAAACCACAATAAGCCTGTATGAAACAATCACTCTGTAACTTATTTAACTGATTGATTTTCTTCACACTTCCACAGATTATTTATCACATTTTTTCATAAACTAGTACATCATCATATAACATTCAATAATAATACAAGCATTTATGTTCATTATTTTCATGTTGCATGTATGGTCAAAAATGTATGCAAAATTGATGTATACTTGTAATACTGCAGATTCAATATTCTCTGCAACTCTGCTTCTCAGTGATATCTCTGTTACCAACAGTTTAGTTTAGTTAGTTACCAACAGTTATTTAGTATTCATTCTTTGGCTCATGAAAAATAAGTAACAGGATATATAAGCATATTTGCAGAGTGCTGTTAATGTTATTGCAGTAATAGCAAATATATCTAAGCTTGAGTTTAATGTACAGACTATTTCCAAATTCCAGTGTATATACAACAATAATTGGCTTTACAGTGAAGATCTTGTACAGAGTTGAAAGAAAGAAACTCAAGCAAGTATGTTTGAAACAAATACTATTGCATTGACATGTTACGTCCAACTTTCCTGTAGCTCGTCATTATCCATGAAAAAGATTAATGATGCAGCAACAGAACTGTGGATGATGTCTGGATGTTTTAACAATTAAGGCAATTTATCTATGCTGTATGGGCTTTAAATATAAAATGAATGTGATGCTAACCCTGTTTCCAGAGACTCCTATACTCGTGTATTTAGTTTAGACGTGGCTGAAACAGTTAAAAGTTTACAAAAATCCTAACTCAATGTATTATCCTAACAAATGACCTGCATTAAAATAAAAAATATTTGTCAGAAAAACATTTTTTATATTAAATCAGACAATAGTTAGTGTCCTAAAAGTAAAAATTGAAATGAGGCGTTCATTTTTAGATAACGCTGCAAACTCTACAGAGTCTCCAACCAGGGCAGCAGGGTCATTTGTTGTTAAAGACTGAGAATGGTCAATACCAGTTGCTGAGGGTGGGTCCCGCGCCCGCGGGCAACACTCTAACGGCGCCACAGGCTCAGACAATCCGGCTGTCTTCTGTGCCGGCAGTAAGTAGGCACCACCACTCCGCTAATCACCCCGGGTTTGCTAGAAATTGGACAAATTCTGCACAGTTTGTGCTCTTCTGACAATGGCGCCGTGCCTCCTTTCGGGTGTCCAATTTCAACTTCGATCATGCATGTAAAACCTGGTGGAGGTGCATGTCATATGATCATTGATCAGGTAAGAATCTAATTTGGACTACTAACCTTTTTCCTGTATGTTGTCAGTTCTAGTGTTAGGCGCAAACACGATAGCTGATATATAAGATTGTCTCGTAACTTACAAAAGCTTAAACAATTCTGCTGTCATTAGTATAATGCTTTCTGGTAGAATTACACTTAAGATTTAAATCACATAGCTTACACCATGATAATACACATCGAGGCTTATTAGCAGAACCTATTGATGGTCAGTAGAGCCAAATGTTTTGCGCCAAACATTAAAACATGCTAAATATTTCCCGATCCTACGTGCTTAGAATGTACGCTTTGCGCATTCGTGTTAGTCTGCTGAGCATGCGTAGGTAGTGGGCCTATTTGTGTCGTACTAAGGCTGGGTGCGTCTTTTCTTAGCATCCAGGTGTGGCGACAGTGTCAACTAGCGTTGCGCCACCAGGCTCCATCCCAGGACAGATGCCTCCAGCGCCCGTGGCGTCTCCAGTGGCGGTCTCCGCACCCAATATGGCGACCATCGCCGCGCCAATAATACAGCAGGCGCAACCACAGGTTGTAGCCCCTGCTCACATTGTAAGTAGTTAGATATTTTATCCTTACAAATATATGATGATGTCTACAGAAAAATATATAATATGTTGGATCTCAAGTTGAATTAATCTAATAGCATGATCTATACTTAAAGTCACAGTACTTTAAATGCTGATATCATTACCGCGTTGTATTGCGATACTAGGTTGCTGGCCGCAATATAAGCCAAGATTTCAAGAACCTCAGTCACACTGACAACTATTATTGCCTATTTGCTATTTATAAATAAAACCTAAAACCTGTTAAAAAAATGGGCAGTGTAATATCGAAATAAGGGCACTATAAAACATGAATAATTAAATTGTAATATACATTAACAATATAATTTACCATGCATTGAAGATTACTATTGTATGCATTACTAAGAAAAAAAATACCTAAATAATCGTAAAAAATTACTTAAATTGAGTCAACTGAAATTAAAGTGTGGGCTTTAAACTATTTGTGATTTCATACACCTTTAGGCGACGCCTGTCTTAAACACTCCAGTATCATAGCTCATACAACTGCCTGCTATGCGGGTTTGATGCCTGCTCAAGACAAATTCTTTGTGTGCATAAGCATAAAAGTTTGTCATGGTCTGGGTGTTTATGACATATGTAAGTATTTACAAAAGAAAATAGTAAAATACCTGCTTAGTTAGAGAATAGTGGGCATTGTGTAATGTCATTGTTATGTTGTAATATTTATTTATACTTTTTAAACAGAAACCTTCAGACAACACTAAAGAAAAATGTCGGAATTTCCTGGCGAACCTCCTAGACCTGTCAAGTAAAGAACCTCCTTCGGTGGAAAGGAACGTTAGAAACCTTATTCAGGAGCTGATTGATGCTGAAGTGGAACCAGAGGAGTTTTGCGACCGTCTAGAAAAGCTACTAAATGCTAGCCCTCAACCATGCCTTATTGGCTTTCTAAAGGTTTGTTTTCTTTTTTTTGTTTATTTAACTGTCTCGTTTGTAAAGTGATTTGACTGCCTTGTTGTTCTCTCTCACTGCAAGATCTTGGGTTCAATGCCCAGGTGGGGCAAAAGTATTACGTGGAATTTTCCGTTGGGAAATTCTCAATAGCAGCATGGAGTTGGAATAGTGCATGGTGGATGGTGACAGGCTCACCCCCTATCACATGGGACCTAAACACCTTTACGACTATATTACTCTCTGGGTAATTGGCATGAATATCAGTTAGTAATTTAGCCATGAAGGTGTTGCAGACAGACAGTTACTTTAAAATTTATTCGTAAAGATCAGTCATATTTTTATAATACTCTGACACCTACTTGCATCTATGCAATATGAAATCTTGCAATGGCAGAAAAAGGAATTAATTAAAAAATGCGAGTTTATGTCCACTGCGCATGTGCAGGCTGGTTAATGAAAAGGCCTGGTTGACGCTGGACGGCAAACTGGTCAACATCGTTCATGACCAACACTGTTGTGCTGGTGATGGTTCGGGCGTTTAGTTCAATTACTTAGTAAGGTAGGCCACAGATGTACGGACAAATTGGATATATAATACTAGCTTCTGTGCGCCTGCGTGGTAGGTATTTAGATAAAAAGTAGCCTCTACACTTCCTCGGGTCTTCAACTATCTGTATACCAATTTACATCAATATCGGTTTAGTAGTTTAGCGTAATAGACAGATCTTCTTTCTCATTTATAATATGAGAAAGGGTTGTAACCATTAATTTTTTTTTTACAGAAAAGTTTACCATTACTGCGGCAATCGCTAGTCACGAAGGATCTGATCATCGAAGGCATCAACCCTCCGGCGCCCCACATCGCGTACACCAACATCCCAGCGTTGGCGCCGGCGCCCATTCCTTCACCAAACACCAACACACAAGTTGTATGATATAATTGTTACCATCCCTATTTACGTGCTGTGTATAGGCTCCAAACATCTCCGCGGCCCGAAGTTGCCGCGAGTGGCTGCTTTCTCAGTCCTTACCTACTTTATTCAGTGCCGGATTCGCCATATAGTATAGTATAGTATCAATTGCTACAGGCCCCGCGTACTGGGGGCCTCGCGCTTCAACGCCTGCCTGGCAGTAAAAAAAAAAAAATTAAATAGGAGCGTAAAACATCTTGCATGCCTAAACCGCGCATGAAAGCATATCACAAAATAACTAGTGGTTTTGGAGTATTTCGACAGCTAAAATATCACAAGAAAATATGTCCTGGGGAAATCCTCAGTAATGGTTAGTGCTTACAAAGATGATTTGGAGAACAGCCTTAGCAATAAAATTGTGCAGTGCGCTAAGCTGTAGAAAACAGATGTGGCTACTGTTATCGACAGCAACAAACATAAAAACTTTTAATTAAATAACTCTTTCGTGTTTCTCTCATGATCACTAACTGCAGTCGCAAACGTTATTTCTAAAGAAAGGGAAGCGTTGGACTGTTTTTATCTTGTTAAGAGGGTCGATACCCCAAAAAAAATTGATATATAGAGCATGATTTGCTTAAAGAAGAGGATATAAAAAATGTTATCTCTAAATTTGCCCATATTAAATCAAGAAGTTATTTATAACAGTTTTGGTTTTATTTAATACCATAAACTTGAAAATCCAAAGCAACATAAGGGCCCCATGACAGATTTTGTTACAGGCCCATCGCTGGCTTAATCCGGTACTGACTTTATTTGAACTGCGCAGAAGTTCATTTGCGGCAACTTCGGGATCGTCTTGAAATATAGTAACTATAATTTGCGCTAATCCAAGTAAGATCGATGATATAAGTCTAAATTACGGGCAAACTAAGTTTCAGTTAGCAACATAAATAACTTAAATATATTTTGAAAATTGTTTAATACAATCAAAAATCGATCTTAACTTGTACTGTTAGTGCGATTTGATTACTTTGTCTATGAAATGTAGATGATGAAGTAGACTTGACTTATCTGTGTCATAATCTGGGCTCTGTCATAGCTCGCAAACTTACTTTAAACATATCGACGGTCCTTACGTACATAAAGACATGTTAAAAACGTTTTACAGGAGAGCGTTTTTTATGTTCAAACTGCTCTAGAAATAATTTGTATATGTTTTATTTCTGAAATAATTTTTCAGTTTTAGAAACTTTACAGTGGTATCAGTACATATTTTCTTTTTTTATATTTTCATGGAAAAACTGATAGATGACTTTCTACGCCGATATTAAAATAAAAACATGTCAGACATGTCAATGATAGATTTTTATACGCAGTAAAGAAGAAAACGGTTTATAAAATAGAATATAAATAAAATGTTTTATGAACACGTGGAATTTGGTTTTTTTTAAAACGTTGCAGTTAATATTATGAATAATTATAACTTAAAACAGACTGACTCAAGCGCCGACGTGAATGACGTTATGTCAGACATGACCGTTTTCGCAGCGAGTGGCGCGCATTTAAAAAACAATGTAGAAAGCGATAAGTATAGATATCCGCATCTACGACACTTATTGGCTGTAAATATATTACTTGTTCTCTTATACGATTTGTAAAAGACGTTAAATAGGTAATATTAAAAAAAATATTTATATCCAGGACTATGTATATCGAAAATCTAAAGCCAATAAAATTGAGCAATAAAAATATATGAAACTTTTGACATGTCTTTATGTACGTAGGGACCGTCGATATTTGGTTCAGCATTTTTGTGTTCTATTAGGCGAAGGCTACACGCAAGATCCATATTGTGATCCGTCAAAATATACTATCGGATTACGATATTTATTGACGTGTAGGGTAGTGTATTGACGGATTACAATATTTATCGCTGGATTTCTGGAAATCCTTGTGATCTGATCCCAGAACCTGGATCGTGATATTTATCTTGCGTGTAGTGTCGCGCGTCAATATTTATCGCGTCAGTACACAGCGAGACAACAGCGATGGAGGACGTCGGCGACATTGCGTCTGCGGGTTCCGCGTCTACCGCGGAGAACCCGTGCCACGCGCAAGAATCCATGACAGGCGACAAGTTTATTTTGAAAGAGTTTTGAAAGAGATAGAGAATCTTTTGTCCAGAAAGTTTCTTCCTGTGGCGAAATAGCGCAATGTCAATGCCAATTTTTCTTTAGGCGAAATCGATTTCTCATTACTGTATCATGTTTACTTAAAAATGGCGTCACCAGTTCCAAAAGATTATCAAAACAGACATCAGGCATCCGAAAGTAATTATCGTAGTCGTCCATTTCATCGTTCAGGCGAATTTCGTCCAATAAATTCAGATGTGTATACTTTTCTCTCTTTTGTAGCCAATTCTTCATCCATCGCTTTCTTTTTACTCGTTTATTTAAAGACAGGGCTACAATTATTGCCACACAAGCTCTAATTTTCCTCCGTCTTGGATCCATTCGCATTCGCATTGGATCCATCCAACGCTTCAGTACTGACGCGATACGTATTGATGGTGTACGGTGTGCTGTGATCCGGCCCAAGATACATAAGTAAATATCATGATAATTATCACAATATTTATTGACGTGTAGCGTTCGCCTTACAGCATCCAACTGAGTCATGTGACGGTTGGTGCAAGCAGTCTTCTTAGCACGGCCTGCTACTTTTAACATTTCGATTTGACTATGACGTCATTAGAGTCCAAATAGTGCAGGTTGTCACGCGAATACATTTTATATCGATAGCCTCAGGACAGATATAGAATCATATTACAGCGATAGAGGAGGACAACATAGTGTCTTGATCATAGAATAAGGAATTAAAGCATAGAGACCGCGTTAAAATGCAAGTCAACTGCTTCGTTCTTACTTAGGGATCTTTTAATGTGCCAAAAATGATAGCTCTATATCCAAAAGTTGGGTAATTTTGAAGGTTCTGTGTCATCTACGCATTGTATTTATTTGGCATCAATAGGAAACATAATGGTATTTTTTATTTTTGAGTTGTTAAGAATGTCCTATAAAATAGATCAAAGGTTGGTTAAAAATCAAATTTATAAATGCAATCTGAAAGTATCAGTATCAATTTTCGCGCCAAAATGAGCCATGACGTCGGTCGAGTCCTTCCTGTATAGAGTTGCCAGGCTGCCCGATTTAAGCAGGGCCTATTTTCAGGCACAGTAAAGAGAGAACAGTAGGTTATCTAATTTTGCGCGCTGGGTTAATAGCTTACTCTGACGATGATGCATGAATATAAGTATTATTTTTGGTATTTCTTATTGTTCTTGGTAGAAGTTTTTGTTGATAAAAACCACAAAAGTTACCAAAACAAGCAAAAGCAAATTTTTTCTAAAATTTTCTATTAAAACGTTAAAAACTACCAAAAAGTACAAATAAAAAGCAATTAAAATTACCAAAAATAATTAAAAGTACAAAATTCGCCAAGAACGACAAAAATTTATCAAAAAACGTATCATTAATATTATAAAAGAAAATAATTTTACAAATAAACTACTTAAATAACAAAAAATGATCTAAAATTGAAAAGTTCGTGATATTGAACAACTCGCCTCATTTGAAATAAATACTTAAGTGGCTCCCATACAACATACATGATTATTTTGTTGTTTCCAATAGATAATGGTACGGAACCCTTCGTCTGCTTGTCTGAATCGCACTTGACGTATAAAGTCGACGCAGTCTATGCTGTCCACCGTAAGTGCTATTGTTGCTCTATATCTGTCCCAGATCTTCTATATACAATTTTGTTATTATTGTGAGACATATATAAGTATTAGTACCTCAAAATTGCCGTGAGCTTATGTTGACTACGTCTAGTATGGCGTTCCACCCACTGAAGATGCGTCCCGCCGCGGTCCGCGGAGAGACGGATAACGCGCGCGGGGACGGAGGCGCAGATCTGCCTTACTTAGCGGTGTAATCTGCTTCCCCGCGCAGGGATGCAGATTACGACGGCCCCGCGCTAAATAAGTAATATGTTCACGGTGTTGTCGATCGTCGTCGTGGAGAATGGACAAACTTATTCAATTTCAAGATGTTGCAGTTATATTGGCATATTGGTTTTTGTAAACAAGAATTAAAAGACACTGCAGTCCATAGAACATTTTATTTAATCTTCACAGTATCAAATCACGCGCGGGACTGCGTAGCTGGTGTGTCATACCCCACGGCACGCCCTGCGCTCCCGCGCAGATTAGCAGTAACTGCACGCGGGGCGCCTTCCCGCACATTTCCGTGAGGCGTGATTTATATACAAATTGAGATACTTGCATGCAATGGTAAAATCTACCATCCTGCGCTACGCGACGGGGCGCGGTGCAGTGGGTGGAGCGCCTATAACTCCGTCATACTCGAATCGAAAAGTCACGAGTAGCAAACCTATAAGGGAGCCAATAAAGCAATAGAACATACAAATGCGTAGAAAAACTATCCTGACCAATCATAGTTGTTTGCTAACTGAGTCAAGTTACTTCACATCTCAACTAATAGTGTTAAATTGTTGACTAACATGGAGTCGTATTTGACTAACACATAGATAATTGTATCATATTTCAGTTAAGCTTCTAACCATCTCATCATCATAAAGAGAGTGCGCCAAAGTTCACCTAATGTTTCAACTCCAATAATTGGAAATCCGAAAATGTTCTGCCTAACAATTACAATTCCTAACTACTCTGTTACTAATGTGCATAATTCGAATCATAATATCGGTAGCAATAAACATATATTGTACTTTTATTAGTTTTCCTATATTTTTTCAACATAACCATCTTTTACACTATTATTCAAAGTCATATCGTTTTTGTTTAGGTTTCTTTTTTTCATAATAATCAGTATTATATACATTATTTTTACGTAACTTTTACAGTTTTAGTTATTTTCATATAACATGTATAACATATAAGACTAATAGTACCATGGTACAAGTAGTTAAATACATGTTTTCATATACACATTTCAATTAGATTAATATTAGCGGCTATAGCTTTAAAATATTCACTTTTATTGGGGTATTCTGGTTTAGGTTAGGTAAGAACTGTGCCAGAACCGATCAGTCCTATAGTTATTGGTTTAGGTACGGTTAAAACTGCGGTACAAACGCCCAGGCCATAAACATAACAGTATATGTGTCGTGTTTTATGATTTTTATTCATTTAAGACAAAAATCAGTGAAACGACCTTTAATCATTCTAAACAGTTGGTTTTTTAGACATAATTATCTTTCTTGAACTTAGCAATAGACACAACTTAGTACGTTATGTAAAGCTTACCCCCTTAATAATAATCATACCCTCAAATTAAAACTATTCAAATTCAAATCATTTATTTTCATAGGCCCCAGGAGGCGCTTGAACACGTCAAAAAATATAAATATCATCTTCTACCCACATATATTTTTTATTACAGTTAGTAAATGTTTCTTTCTGAGTATGAGTGAAAATATTATGGTAATTATTATATATTTACATTAATGATATTAGTAATAACAATTTTCGGAAACATGAGTGTTATCAACAACGCCGGTAGCACTACAAATGGTATGTACGAGGGTGGATTGAAAAGTTCGCGGCCTCAGCAAGAAAACAATATAAAATATAAGCAAAAGTAATTTTATTTTTCCACGTAATCTCCACTTAACTCTATGCACTTCTTCCATCTGGTTTCCAACGCCTGTATGCCGGTCATAAAAAAAGTTTCTTCAAGGCCTTCAAAAAAGTCACCCACTGCAGCTTTATCCTCCTCATTTAAAGAAAATTTTTGACCTAAGTTGTTTTTTTTGGTTTGGGAATAAATGAAAGTCTGAAAGTGCCAAATCAGGGGAATAGGCGGGATGGGGCAGTAATTCAAAGCCACAATCACGAATTTGAGCCATAGATTCAACAGACGTGTGAACGCGTGCATTATCCTGATGGAACAACACTTTCTTGCTGAATAATCTTGGCCTTTTTTCTTTGATTGTTTCACGCAAGCGACGTAAGAGGGTGCAGTAATAAGCCGAGTTTATAGTTTCACCTTTTCCAAGGTAGTCCACCATGATGACACCCTTAGCATCCCAAAAAACTGACGCCATCACCTTGCCAGCTGACAAAATTGTTTTGGCTTTTTTTGGAGTCGGTTCATCAGGTTTTTTCCACTGCTTGGATTGCTGTTTTGACTCTGGGGTGTAGTGGTGTACCCAAGTTTCATCCATTGTTACAAATCTGGCCAAAAAATCTTGTGGATCAGCCTCAAACATTTCCAAACAGTCGCGAGAAATCGTGAGGCGTATTCGTTTTTGTTCGACTGAAAACAATCTGGGTACCAACCGCGGAGAAACCTTAGAAAATCAAAGTTCATTGACTATGATGTTTTGTGTTCGTTCATACGAGATGCCAATAGTGTCTGCAATCTCCCTGATGGTCAATCTCCGATCTGTCAATATCAGATCACAGATTTTCCCAATGTTTTCTTCAGTCGTAGACTTCATAGGTCGGCCAGAGCGAGGGTTTTCTTCAATACTCTCTCGTCCGCGTTTAAGTTCAGCAACCCACTTTTTCACAGTCGCATACGACGGAGCAGATTCCCTTAATGTTGTTGACATATCTTCGTGAATCTCTTGTGGAGTTAGTTTTTTTTTAAACAGGTATTTAATGACCGCACGTTGCTCAATTTTCTCCATTCTTTAAAAACGCTGCACAAAGGCTCACAAAATTCAGTCTAATTTAAATACAGATAATGCTATTGCGATAGAATTTTACAATTTGACAACCAAAGACTAAACTAATCAAATGAGGTCAGTTACATTTAAATAGTTCAAGTGTTTATGTGTTAGGCCGCGAACTTTTCAATCCACCTAGTATAAATAAAATCTTTAGGATGAAACATTTTAGGAAGAGTGATCATTCGGATTACAAATCGTTAGGAAGAACAATTTTGGGTAAAGAACTTTAGGTGAGCCAATATGGACCCCTCAAAAGGTGCTTCGGATTCACGTTCAACATTGCACCATTACAATTTTGCTAGAATTACTTTTGACAGGATAGGCCTATCCTATAGATATTGATCAAATAAGATTAAAACAATGTACTAGTTATTCTATAGTGTATTTCTATTATATCAATGGTTTTATAGTTAGAGGGCCTTCGAGGCTTACTAAATTCAATATTTGAAAATAATGTAAAAAAAGTATTACCGAAAAGGAAAGTGCAATGCGATGAAATGTAAAAGTAAAACTGAGCCAGTAGTTGGCTATATCATTCTGTATTCTATCAAGTATTTCTATATTAGGAATGCACAGTGATTTCGGTAACATCCGAAAAAACAAATTGATTGTTGTTGTAAAGTCAAGGTTTATATTATATTGGTAATTCAACGTATTCCTTCCAGGGCCTACATGCAATGATCTGAGCCTATAAGTGTTCTACCGATATACATTTTTTCTTTTTCGGTAGCATATTTTTTTACAAGTAACACAATTAGTAGGCAACAGTCGTCCAAACCTACATCTATTTTTGTGCAAACTCTCCTGTTTTCTTTCTGCCATGCAAAAGTAACAAAAAATATATTTTATTAAAATTCTTACAAACTGAGGATATTATTCATATAATTTTCACGTTTAGTGCAGTATATTATTGTTATACTACGCTACGTTTTCTATGAAAAGAAATAAAATCTCAAAAGAAAATCTCAAATATTATAATTCTTTCATTACTGCCCTTAGCCAAGTTTTTGTATAATTGAACTTTTGATTAATTAATAATAGAAACTTAGGTATCAGCAAATAAAAACTGAAATTCAAATACATTTTGCTGTTTACATTACTTAGAAATTATTTTTTATGCCTGAATCTGGGCAATTTCAACAAAACCTAAAAAAAAATATATATCAAAAACTACCTAGGGTGGATCCAGCTTTTGAGCCAGCGGGGTGTCATGTGACCAAACTCGAGTTATTATATCGCGAATAATGTTAAATTCTACTGTTTTCCTAGGCCCAACTAAAGCCCAGAAGGGGTCATGACCCCCACAACCTCGCCTGTGGATCCGCGCCTGAAAACAACAAAATATTGTTAGAACATTTATACCCTCAATTATTTGCATTTAGGTTATATTACCAAACCAATTACCAAACCTGTAAAACAAGGTTCAAGTGTTCCAAATCCTATTAATTCATGTCAGTAATATAAATATTGTAATTAATAATACGTAACTGCAGGCCAAATAACTAAAGCTAGCGAATACCATTAGTTTCCCGATGTAATTAACTAGTAATATCATAGCTAATAGTGTATTTTGTAATTTAAACATGAAATAACATAATTTTTTGATAATTTATAAATAGCTGGCTTGCATATTCAATAATGACGAGCAAGTAGTGGCTAATATTACGCAAGTTTAATAGAATGGCTACGACTGGAAGTACGTCATCAGTCATCAATGACATTGCTTCAAGCATACATTTATATTTTATTTCGAGAGCTATACATTAGCTTACACAATTATTTAATCATATTTGCATATTTTTTAGGTGATGTACAATGAGCACACTTGTATTTTGTGCAACTGTGGGTTTTTGTCTGAAGTTTTATCATTGATCCTACGATGTACATGTAGCTACGGTGATTTCAAAGTTTTTTTAAAAAAATTGTCTTGCCTAAGATGGTCTAGAAGCTCTTCTCTGAATCCTCTATTGATAACTGGCTTTGCTAGGTAGCTAAAGCATCACTCATTATACCAAAAACATGACGACAAGCTAGATTTGAAATCAGCAATGGTATTGTAGAAAACAATGATAAAATCTCGGGTAACAAACATTTATATTTTCAAGATTATGGCAATATTTATTACAGCTTCGCAGCTTGACACAAGAATCATCTAACACTAGCCCACATGTCCATCCGCACACATAAAAACTACGTTTACCCTAACCTTGGATCTAATGGACTAGCGAATTAAATCTTTTGTCAATCTGTGAGGACTAATGAGTTGGTGTGACTTAGCTCCTCAATGATAAGGACACAAACTCCAATGGGTCTACAACTCTGACGCCCTTGTTGCCGCCGGTGTTGCCTCTGACACTGTCGGATCCACTGCCCGCGTCAGTCGCAAAGGCTGTTACCGTTGTATGTCCCACGCCGACTAACGTCGCACAGGTTGGTTGTATTTATGCCCCGGGGCTGCCATCTCCATGTCTATAGTCCACCCATTGTGGGTCAATAACCTCCCGCAGATACATGTCTCGACATAATTATGTCCTCCTCATATTATTTTAAGAATAACTATTTGAATAAGTCCCCAATCGACAAAAATATGATAGATTTATTTTCGGTTCCAAATGATTTTGCAAAAAATTTAAACAAATACCTTATCTATTAACACAATAACCTATTTGGGTCTAATTTTTAATACTGGGTGCACACCGGGCTAATGAAGGCTATTTAAATTAATTATTCGAATCACTTAAAACAACTAGTGTTACTTTCGAAAAAGTGTAACATATTATATGGCCAGGAACTACTAATTCAGGCCAGGCCATTTGGAGTAGATTTATTTGCGAGTCTCGTCTGTCGTCGTTTTTCAGTACATCGAATAATCCGCTTGTTCCGTGTACATAACCGAGTTTTACAACCAGCAATGTAGGAACAAAAGAATCTTCCTATAATACCCGGTTTTGTATGAGGTGTTTTTTCTTCTTCATTTATTACTTGGTTATGTTCTAAGAAAATATTTGTTCTTGATACATTACTAATAATATTGTTGGCAGGAAAAAAATCTTTCTACATTACCCGGTTATATACAAAGAAATCATTTTCCTTGTAAAAAAAAACTTTTTTTATTTTCTCGAACAAACTAGTGATTACTAGTGTAATAGATTTGGTTTTCATGTTGCTGGTTAAGAAAAAGTAATACTATAACATATTATTTTATGTTATTTTATTATTATTCAGATAAACCCTCGTAGTTTTCTTTAAATGCATAATTATGTTATAATATATACGTTTTCCGGCATTCTATAAAGTTACTAGGAATTCTAAACTTTGTTACTGTTACTTTTCTTAACCAGCATCATGAAAACCGTTTCTTCAGAAGCATTAACCAAATCCATTACACTAGTTTGTACGAGAAAAAAATAAAACAGTTATTTACAAGGACAAAAGGATTTATTTGCATATAACCGGGTAAACTAGAAATATATTTTTTTCCTGCCACATAAATAGCAATATTATGTATCAATAAAAAAAATATTTCTTAAGGAAAAATGAAACGTCATACAAAACCGGGTATAATAGGAAGATTTTTCTATTCCTTCATTGCAGGTTATGAAGCTCGGTTACGTACACGGAGCAAGCGGAATAATCATATAATCTTACGCTACAATTATCTTCGGAATCAAATGAAACGGAGTAGTGAGCGACGCCGTCTTTCAAGTGGATAAACGGCCAATAGGAGGTAGAATTTAACAATCAGTCTTTGAACGCCTAAAGCCGAGTTCACATTTATATCACTTGCCCGATCCGATCACCGTATCCGTATCTCCGCGCCGTATCACGTATCTAGTTTTGGACGGATTTATAAAAACTACTTATAAACTATAAATACCGACACGACATGGGTCGGCCGGTATCGTATGTCTTAGCAGAGCAGTGTATCAAAACTGACCCGTCCAAATAGACAATCATGATTCGCATCGGCGATATCCTTTATCACTATTAGAACCCAATAAGTTAAGGTAATGTTTACATTTTTGGCATATGTATTGGAACAGATTTTAGTAAGATGGCAGCCCGCGATATGTGTCCCATGCTTTTTTAAAGAATGTTGGAAGTAGGTCGTTGTCAGCTTCATTTATTTCCAAATACTAATATACTTGTCCACAACTCTGACGCCCTTATTGCCGCCGGTGTTGCCTCTGAAATTTACGACCCCCCTGCCCGCGTCAGTCGCTACGGCGATAGTTTGTTCCTCGCCTACTATCGTCGATCAGGTTGGTTCTATTTATGCCACGGGGCTGCCATCTCCATGTCTAGAGTCCACCCATTGTGGGTCAATAACCGCCCACAGATACATGTCTCGACATAATTATGTCCTCCTCATATTATTTTAAGAATAACTATTTGAATAAGTCCCCAATCGACAAAAATATAATCGATTTATATTCAGTTCCAAATGATTTTGCGTAAAATGTAAACAAATACCTAAACTATTAACACAATAACCTATTTGGGTCGAATTTTAATACTAGGTGTACACCGGGCTACTGAAGGCGATTTAAATTAATTATTCGAATCACTTATAACACCTAGTTAGTGTTACTTGCCGAGTCCCGTCAGTCGTCGTTTTTCAGTAATCGAATAATCATATGATCTCACGCTACATGTAACTGCCGAATCAATTGAAACGGAATAGTGAGCGACGCCGTCTTTCAAGTGGATAAACGGCCAATAGGAGGTAGAATTTAACAATCAGTCTTTGAACGCCTAAAGCAGAGTTCACATTTATATCACTTGCCCGATCCGATCACCTTATCCGTATCACCGCACCGTATCACGTATCTAGTTTTGGACGCTTTTGTAAAATAACTACTTATAAACTATAAATACTAACACGACATGGGTCGGCCGGTATCGTATGTCTTAGCAGAGCAGTGTTTCAAGACTGACCCGTCCAAATAGACAATCATGATTCGCATCGGCGATATCCTTTATCACTATTAGAACCCAATAAGTTAAGGCAATGTTTACATTTTTGGCATATGTATCGGAACAGATTATAGTAAGATGGCAGCCCACGATATGTGTCCCATTCTTTTAAAGTACAGAGCTTCATTTATTTGCAAAGGTAATATTTTTTGTATAATATTTTAAGTTGATTTCGAATCATTCATCTTGTTTTTACGCTTGGGATAGTTAGTGAATTATTCGATGTAATCGATTGTAGCTAGCCATTTACACGATAACTTAACTATACTCTTTCCTAGTCTTTATTTTTTATTGACAGATGCAGATGACGAACGGATAGTGATGACTTTTGCGTTACGAATAGTGATATCGGATTTTCTTGGTCATTTAATAAATATTTTTAGAAATGTACTCGCGTACTGCCATAACCATATTTTGTGTAGAAGACGAATAAATATAATTATTTGCTACATTTTAATTGTAAAAGTGTAGTTATTGCCAAGTTATTATAAAATTCTTAGGTATATTTAGCTTGAACTTGAATTTCAACATTTTGAAGTAGTTAAATAATAATACATACTTTGCGATCTAAAATAAAACGTCTTGAAAATTATGATGTATAATATAATAACATCAATTCGATTGCCGTGAATACACACAAGCTCGTCACTATTCCTGTAGAGTGTAACTGTAAACTTAAATGTTTTGTTTTAAATTTTAACTGCCCGGGTGGCAAATGAAATTACCGCCCATATAAAACTAAAAAGCCAAAATATAAAGTGAAAATTTGTATGTCAGCTTTACTACGTTTACTAGAATTAAAAATCTTTGAGTTATAACTTTAATTTTGGATAGTATAATGCCTACCTACAAATATTGAAGATTGTTATTTCCACTTATGTTTTCTTTGACTTATTTTATATATTTTAAAATATTATTTATAAAATATTAAAAAAAAACTTTTAAAATATAAAAAAACAGAGTTCCATCGTAATCGGGTGCAGGGACCAAGATGCCGATGGTTAGGGCTCCAGAGAGAGGAACCTTCTCACGATGCGTGCCGTGTCCAAAAGGACCGCCTTCTACATCTGTTTCTTGGTCCAGCTGCCTAACGCGAGCCTCTTAAGGTGTTGGTTAAGGATCTTCGCTATCAGTCCATTGACTGACACGACTATCGGTACAATGATGGCCCAATCCACATCCCACATATCGACAATCTCGTGTGCCAAATCGAGATATTTGATTTGATTATCTTCCTCGGCTTTTACGAGATTCCCGTCATGGGGGATGGTGATGTCGACAATCACCGCACGGCGCTCCGATCGATCTATCAATACTATATCAAGTTTATTGCCAACAATCGTCCTGTTAGTAATATATAGTGAATATATAGTGATAGATCGATCCCAGTACAGCGTGACACGGCCATTTTCAAGAACTGGGTCGGGCACATACCTATAGTACGGTACTTCTGTAGCCACAAGTTTGTACTTTAAAGCAAGTTGCTGATGGATGATCCTGGCCATTAGATTGTGTCTGTTCAAATACTCGCCATTGGCAAGACAAGAACAGCCGGATACTATATGTCTAAGGGATTCCCCGGGACAGTGGCATGCCCGACACACACATATACACATACACTCATCCATAATAGCAAAAACAAAACCCTCGGTTTACCCAAATAGATCACTGAATCGTAGCCAGGCCACCGATGCTAGAATGTCTACATCGGGCCCGTGTAAAGCCTGATAAAAACGTCCATGTTGATCTTTACTCTTCCATACATCCCTGCGATCACCAGTACTTAGTACTACAGGTTTACGCCAGTTCTAGAGCGAGCGGGGTAAAGTCGCTGTCCACCGTTACGACATCGCGATGCATATCTGAGTCCACTGTGAAAAAATATTCTGCACACCTCACGGTTATGCAGGTCCTTGCCATTCAAAAGGCCACGGCCCCGCATCTCCGCGGGATGTAAAACCTCTATAAATTACTGATTAACTCGGATGATGCATCCGATACGCCGACAGCAGAGAACGCACTCTTCTATCCAGGGCGTCAAGTTCAGTTTGAGTCCATCTAAAAATGCCAAAGGAGTAGTAGCAGTACATTAAAACCGGCATGACCCAGCCATTGCAGGCGCGGAACTTCTTAAAAGACTATTAAGTACTTTTCCTAGGCGGCCAAAGAAACGCTCACGCAATTACGGTACTGTTTCATATCAGCCTCGGATATGCCCAGCGCCTGTGACATTCCCAGATATTTGTAGTTATCAGTTGCAGAGAGAGATCTAAGTTGTGTGGAATCTGAAAGTTGTACTCCTTCAGATTCCACAATCCTGCCTCGCCTTACATGCACATTTGTCTACACCAAATGAATATGACCTGACCATCTCTTCGCAGCCGATAACCAAGCCTTGAACCCTCCAGAATGGTACTGAGAGGGTTCAGTGCCAGGCAGAACTACAAAGGACTCAAACTATCACCCTGAAATATACCCCGCTCGATCTTTACAAGATCACCTTCACCGGGGACACCCCGGATAGCGAAGAACTGTCCTCCATAAGATAAAAGTTTGTTATTATTATTACCAGTTTGTTTTTGATTAAAAACAACATAATTAACCTCAAGTTGGGTAACTTTAAACGTTTTATACAGTTTTTTTTACATCGCAATGTTATTTTATTCACTACCTCATTATATTATTTCAAAAATAGTGTTCTTTTGAATTGGTTTATTTATTTAACACAGAAAATTTAAGCAAAATAGATCACAAGTACCTGAAATTTGCCCAAACACCCATTTGTTCAAAGTTAAATGTGTGTAGGGTAACTTTGAATAATATTTTCTGTGGGATGTAAAAACCTATAATATTCGAGTATTTTAAAGTTTAGATAAAAGTGTTTAATTTAAATTCTAATTGTGTCACTTTTACATAAGTTCAAGTTATTATTTATCTGAGGGATATCAATTACTCGCCGATTTTGTAACGGGTCATTTATAACGATTCTAAATCAGAGCAAAAAACACTGCTAACAACATTAGCACGGATAAGTCGGTGATTAGAAAAATTGTGACTTTACCACTTATTTTTTTTACTTTATCAAGAAATATATTTCACAACTTCGTTCAAAGTTAGACGGCAATTCAAAGTTACCCGAGTTGACTGTATTTGTTTTAAATTTTGCTGCCTCCAAATAGTGGGCGGTAATTTTAAGCAACAAATGAATACAGTTACATAGACAGTTACATTCTAGCGCTCGACAATCTGTTCAAAAGAAAATTAAGGCTTGGAAAAGGTATATATATTATATATATATATAAATATTGAAGTGGCCTAGCGAATTAAATCTTTTGTCAATCTGTGAGGACTAATGAGTTGGTGTGACTCAGCTCCTCACTGATGAGGACACAAACTCCAATGGGTCCACAACTCTGACGCCCTTGTTGCCGCCGGTGTTGCCTCTGACACTGTCGGATCCACTGCCCGCGTCAGTGTCAAAGGCTGTTACTGTTGTATGTCCCACGCCGACTACCGTAGAACAGGTTGGTTATATTTATGCAACAGGGCTGCCATCTCCATGTCTAGAGTCCACCCATTGTGGGTCAATAACCTCCCCCAGATACATGTCTCGACATAATTATGTCCTCATATTATTTTAAGAATAACTATTTGAATAAGTCCCCAATCGACAAAAATATAATCGATTTATATTCAGTTCCAAATGATTTTGCGCAAAATGTAAACAAATACCTTATCTATTAACACAATAACGTATTTGGGTCTAATTTTTAATTCTAGGTGCACACCGGGCTAATGAAGGCTATTAAAATAAATTATTCGAATCACTTATAACAACTAGTGTATATATTTTCGAATAAGAGTAGCATATTATAATATATGTTGATAATCAATTGACCAGGACCAGGGTTATGTTATTTGCGAGTCCCGTCAGTCGTCGTTTTTCAGTAATCGAATAGTCATATAATCTCGCACTACATATACCTTCCGAATCAAATGAAACAGAGTAGTGAGCGACGCCGTCGCCGTCTGTCAAGTGGAAAAACGGTCAATAATAGGTAATTTAACAATCAGTCTTTGAACACCTAAAGCCGAGTTCTTATTTGTATCACTTGCCCGATCCGATCACCTTATCCGTATCGCTGCGCCGTATCACGTATCTAGTTTTGGACGCTTTTATAAAATAACTACTTATAAACTATAAATACCGACACGATATGGGTCGGCCGGTATCGTATGTCTTAGCAGAGCAGTGTTTCAAGACTGACCCGTCCAAATAGACAATCATGATACGGGTCGGCAATATCCTTTATCACTATTAGAACCCAATAAGTTAAGGTAATGTTTACATTTTTGGCATATGTATTGGAACAGATTTTAGTAAGATGGCAGCCCGCGATATGTGTCCTATGCTTTAAAGTACAATAAAATGTTGTAATTAGGTCGTTGTCAGCTTCATTTATTTGCAAATATATTTTATATGATTTTATATTTTTAAAGTTGATTTCGAATCATTCATATTGTATTTACGCTTGGGTTAGTGAATTATTCGATTGTAGCAAGCAGGTACACGAAAACTTAACTAGTACTTTAACTACTCAGGTTTTCATGTAGGAATGGTACTTAAGTATTGCTTATAGGATATTATTCGATGTCTTATATCTTCCCCGTGAAGTAGGAAGTCGCTGATTCCTTATCTATATGAATATTATGTATTATAATTTATAACCAACTCTATTGTACCTATTTATTTATGAATAACATTTATGTGCATATACCGCTATGCGTGAAATTTAACTAATACTCCGCATGATTGTTTTCCCTTTGACACAAGATTAAAGTTTTATACACTAAGATAATAATAATAAACATAACGGGGTGAATATTAAGTTTGATTTATTTGTTTTTGGCAAACTATTATTATGTAGACTTTAACTCTAGAAATAAGAACTTATTGCAGAGATATATAAACAAATAAGCCGTAATAATCAACTGAATAAACCAATAAATTCGCCCCTCTTTTCAGTATTAATACATGTTAATCAAAGACCTAGTTTCTCGCAGATAATTGTGTTATTGAACTGTTCTCTTGTGTCAACTTGCTTCAATATGATATATGTAAATTTATTTGAGTTCAATATGTATCCTTGCCGAGCGCTCCCTGCACTTTCCTATTTTTAGATGTCTTGAGCACAGTGTCGTGATAATCTTTGTTGCTTTCACATCTCTGCGCTGCGAATTGATTTTTTATTTTGTAAAACCTTCCATACATTGGTATGGGTGGTAATGTTATATATCTCGATTGATATACGTATAGTTGAGTGTTTGATGTGAATATTCATTTAGATTTTTTAATCAATCTTAGTGTTTTGTACCAGAAGGCGGCGCCTCAGAAGCCGAGCAGCACAATAGCAGTCCTACAGAACATTCCCCTTCACACAGGCTCCAAGATCAACGTAAACAAAGTCAGTAGCGGATCGCCAAAGACAATGACTGTGAACAAGGCTAACTTCCCTCGGTCTAACGTCTCAAACGCAGGACTCTCCACAGTCCTGACGCCCGGCAAATCATTGCTTAAGGTAAACAGAAAACGTGGTATTAAAACTGTAGTCAGTCACATCTAAGATCGTATTTGCTTTAGCTATTTTCTGTACATTTTTAGGAAAAAGAGAAGAAATCCTCCGCATTCTCGCAACCCTTCGGAGATGACAAGATGGCTGGTGACGACGACATCAATGACGTAGCGGCTATGGGCGGCGTCAATCTTGCCGAGGAAACGCAAAGGATTCTCGGCTCTACTGACATGATTGGCACGCAAATCAGGTATGTTCATACTTTAAAATAAAATGGTAGCTTGATATTTTTAACAGCGTAATAGATCATTTTATGTCGTGATTTGAATATCCACTATTTAATCATCGACAACTTTGTTTAATTTCATTGCAGCTAGTTGCATTCACAGCGTTCATTCAATCAATTGCTTTGAACTGGATTATGCAACTTGGAAGGCGGGAGTGCCATTATTGATTTATGGGAGATGTCCCTCTCGAGCGTAATTCGTCTCCTGTTATTCACTTTATGCAATTGCATAACCACACAATAAGATATGTGCATATTCTTGAAGTTGTGGAATTGAGTACGTATGAGGCCGAGAACGTCGTCTTATCTTCATCCGTTCTCGTTCTGAGCTCTGATTTCGTAATAAAATCTGATTCTTATCTGCCGAGCATCAATTCTTAACAGACATCATTTGTCTCGTTGAGAGTATAGACTTCGACCGTAAGTAAATCTAAATAATGCAGGCCTCTCAATGGGAGTGCAGCGATACATTTTTATATATCATTCTATGTTTCCTATTTGTTATAGCGGCAACAGAGATACACATGTTCTTCGCAATAATTCTCACCTATAAATAAAATAAAATAAAAATAGCCTTTATTATTTTACTACAATATAAGTTAAAGACTTTACACTAATTAACTTTAACAATAAACTTTACAAAACAATATAAACAAAAATACATTATATTAATTAAGTACCAGAATGTAAATTTGTAGTAGTCGCCTCAGCGGCGTAGGCGTAGTTCTCACCTATATACCTTATTTAAACTATACCTGTCATAATACAGTGCTTGCAGATAGACAGGCGAACGGACAGTGAAGCCTTAGTGGAACATAAACAAACCGCTGATACGAGAAAAGAAGAAGATTTTTTTTCCGTATATAAGAATTTACTTACTTATAACCTGTTTTCTTCAGGTCATGTAAAGAAGAATATTTAGTCCCAGTAAACGTTATGCAAGCACGGATGAAGTCGATAGTCGCCAAGCACAACCTTGACGAGCCGCCGCCAGAGGTAGCTGGACTCCTCAGTCATGCTGTTCAGGAAAGACTGAAGAACCTTATTGAGAAACTCGCCGTCATAGCTCAACATAGAATCGATCTCGTTAAGGTAATGGAAATTATGATATTGATATCTACAATTATTCACTGCTTTTCAATATGTACTACCAAGGGTTGATTAGGTAAAATCTAACGGGAATTAACGCGATCATGCATTACTTACCTTTTAGGCTTCACGTTTCGGCCGACAGATTACACTGGCCGTTTTCGCAAGCAGACTGATTGTAGCGACGGGCATTTATGATCGCGTTAATTCGCGTTAGATTTTACTTCATGCAACGCGTAAGTTAATCAAGGGCTGATTGCCTCTTACGACCAATATCGCTCTACTCTCGGTCCTCTTACGCTCTTCTCGAGCAAATGAATATCGAGTTAAAGCCCACACGACGCAATTTTGCAAGGCAATGCTTTTGCCATCTCTGTCTTTTTAATCTTAATTATTTTATCATTAGAATTTTGAAAAAACTTGCATCGTGGAAATGAGCCTTAACTGATAGAATCCAGAATTAATAGTAAGAATAATCTAATCAGGTTTGAAGACTTGCTGATTTTGAACTGTTTCAAACAAAACTGGTAGTTAAAATAACTAAGCTGTTGCGGTTTTTACTAAATTAATGTTATAAATGTTAGTTTCATGGCGAAGACTGAAAGCTCAGGCACCAGATGTTGCTATGAAAGAAGGCTCAGCATATTTTGCTCATTTTGAACATGCTATTATAGCAGTCGCAGGCTGATCGTTGGCTTAGACCGATCGATCGAGGCTATGCGTCTTACGATCCGCCTGCTCGACGTTTAGCCATATCGTACGATATAGCTAGTCGCATCGTAATGTGCTCCGTTTTGAGCTGATCAGATGTTTGTTTGAGTGGCCGCCATCTTGTGGTATCGATCGGCATACACGACGTTTAGCCATATCGAACGCCAATCATGGCGATGCGCCTAGCCATAGCCGCATGGGCGGAAGGCCATGCCGGTGTTGCGAAAGTAGCTGTGCGTCCATCTCTCATTGTTTTTCAGCTAAATGGACTGAACCGATCGTAGTAAAAACTATAAATTTTAGTGCTAAATTACTGACAGTCTTTAATACTTATTTGGATTACCTAGCGATTCCTAAGCTCTAAACTATCTCAGAATAAAATAATCTAATTCTATCTAAACTAACATTTGATTTGATGTTTTGTTTGTTTCTTACGATTTACCTCATAAACTAACTATAACAATCTAGCTTTCTGAAATCATTAGAATGCTAGATTGTTACTGAATAACATAGGCTATATTTCATCGATATGCCACGCAAAGCCGATCGCGGCTGCTAGTATTCGAAGCCGTAGAACATTTAGACTATGAAAAACGACAAAAGTTTCGAATTAAAAAGCCAGTAAAAATAAACACGGCTTAAGTGATCGATTGCGATTGCGATTGCGAAATGCACAGTTACGACTTGCTTTTCATTATAACATGATTTGCAAAGCTATTATAGTGCTCCTCGAATTGCTAATCTTAAAACGACAGAATGCATAGCAAATTTTTCGTTTATTTAGATTTTATGCTCGCGTATAAATCTTCTTAAATATTTTCGTGTCAGGATAAACTCGAAACTGCAGCTGTGCGTAGCAACCAAGTTATATTACAAATTCGAATGTTTATGCAAAGCTATCACAATGTTTTTATATAAAGTCGCCAACAGAAGTCGGCATAAAACTTGTAAATTTTAATAAATTTTTATCATTTTGTTGCCAGACTGACAACCGGTACGAGGTTACCCAAGACACGAAAGGCCAGCTGAAGTTCCTTGAAGAGCTGGACCGAGTAGACAAGAAACGTCGTGAAGATTCCGAAAGGGAAATGTTACTTAGAGCAGCAAAATCCAGGTCTAAGAACGAGGACCCTGAACAGGCGAAACTGAAGGCTAAGGCCAAGGAAATGCAGAGGGCGGAACTGGAAGAGATGAGGCAGAGAGAGGCTAACCTGACAGCGCTGCAGGCTATCGGACCGAGGAAGAAGCCGAGGCTAGAAGGACCTGGTGGCGCGGGAGATACGGTCACCATCAGCTCTGGAAACAACTCTGGATCTGGATTCGTAAGTGTTCCGCTACTTTATTTATTACTCTTTACTGAGAGGTATGGTTACCAAGCCCTGTCGCCTCAAAGCAGGTTTGACTTTGTCGAGTGAGGTCTAGGTGGCATTTATCTCATGTAGCCATTGTCTTTTATGTCACTTACACTGACAACATTACAATTTATACGGATGGACTTGTAGTCCATTTGAAGGTGTGAACTGCACCTTATAATAATTAACAAAGAGTTGCAGATGCAAGGCATCTTAACAAAATTAAATATATATTAACAGGTTTCTGGTTGCATATACAAAATTCTATAACCTAGTTTTCCTTCACCGTTAGCGAGCAAAACTTTATATAATAATTATATACATGTCTTCGAAAAGCCGAATCTTAACGAGTTATTGACAGAGGTGTGTGCCGTGGGTTCGAACCCTTTTGACTTCTCAGTCCTATGGTCTCCCACCCGGCTATCGCTGCTTTCCGATCGCTGCTTATACTCATAATAATAACGAATGTTTGTGAACAGACCGGACGCAGTCAAATGGCATTACGGACCCGTCTGAAGCGCATCAACCAACGTGACATGATGTTCCTGCTAGAACAAGAGCGCGACACCGCGCATTCCTTGCTTTTGTACAAAGCGTACCTCAAATAGACAACATAAGATGAAAAAAAGTGATATGATGGCTAGACTTGGTGAAATTCTTTGTGAAAATATATCAGTGCTGACAGAATGGACATACCCATCATGCGACAATACTAGTCTGTTAATAAATATTATGCTATCTACTCATTGAGGCCGCCGGCATGCCGACGGCACTTGTCGCTGGCGTGCCGGCGGCATCAGTAGGTAGACAGCCTTACACTGGCTATTTGTATCTAGAAGCTGGTTTAAAATGAAAATAGTATGAGATGCAGAACCGACGTATTGAATAGGATGGATGCTTGTTATTGACACTGACAGCTCTTTATATAATCTATCTATCGTTGTACATAACTGTGATGAAATTTAATGTAATAAGACAAATTCTTGTGAAGTGAACCGGTGACGAAACTATTAGTGGTGGTTATTTCAGTGTTGAAAATGATAATGTAGGAATTGACTTTCAAGTGAAGTGACAATAGTATGTTGATTCTTATTACATTGGGTATTTGTGCCTTTATTTAGTAACTAGAAACTTGATTGAAATTCAAATAGATAAGACGCAATACTGGCGTTTTCTCTTGAATAAATGCTTGTTGCTGACACAATTATATAAATCTATCTGCTGTTTTACTTACTGTGTTGAAATTCTTTTCAGTTTCTAGGTTATAAAATAAGGATCTAGAACCAGTTGCTGTTATATTGTAACATGCTTTTTTTCAACTATAAAAAAGGCAGAAATGTAATAAGAACCACATAACTTGGTTGTGCATATTTAGTTTGTAAGTATTTAGTTCGTTTAAAAAAATGTAAATCTAGGTATATTGTAAAGTAGACTGTTAAAAGTTGTATATAGTTACTGTTTAGAGTTCAACTGAACTATCTTTAAGTCTGCTTACTGTTTGTTAGTATAAACGTGTTTAACGATTCACTTAGGACATAAATATATACATATATACATGACAGACAGTTAAAACAAAAACACTGTATACCTAAAGATCTGTTACAAATTTGCAAGAGTTGAGCATTATGGCTTAATTACTGGACACGGAAATGCCGGCAGGCAAAGATGATAATTGATTGTGTAAAACGGGTAGTTGTTTGGCGCAATGGCACCGCTCAAGGTGACGTTGAACAAATGTTTGCGGTCTCTCTGCCCCGAGAGAGAGAGATCAGATTCAGGATTGAGTGTGTTTCAAGCAGTTAGTTACCAATTTTAGTTAGTTAGCATCTTATGTCCTTTATATAAACATTATCAATAGAATATTATACTGTTTGTTACACTGTACACACTGGTATGTACCAGTGTGTTCAGTATAACAAACCGTAAAACCAACTTAGGAAATATTTCAGTATGAATATCTTTATATAAAAATCAATGCCACTTTTCGTTAACTCAATATGACCATACAAAATGTATGAAACCATGTGTTTATAAATGCCTTTGCATCTCTTTATTCATATTATTATTATATACATACCATGTAGTGGTCATACACATTGCGGTATATTGGAGATATTACCTGTGCAGATCAATTGCAAATTGATCGCTTGTTGGGGACATGTACACTGTACAGTGTCACACGAAAGAATTACAGTGCACATGGGATGTTCCCCTCTTACTTCTAACAGCGCGTGTGCATAGATCTAGTCTAAGACTCAGTCTGCCTGCGCAGGCGTGTCTGCACAAGAAGATCTCTCTGGTATACCCTAGTGTGTATACCCGTCATAAGCTTGATTTTTGTTAGACTTAGCACCTGCAAGACTACTCACTCGAGTACATAATATTGTAATAATTTACTTATTTACATAATTAATTTATAGAATTATATAATAAAATAGACATTTTTCTTGTTTTTTATTTAAACATTAAGGGTCAATTTCAAGAAACTTATTAAACTGAATTTAGTGTCATTGATCCTTAAGCAGGTGCTGTAGATAGAATGTTTTGTATTACTTTTAACAACTAAGAGCAAACAGTAGTATAATGACAAATGTAAATAAAAAAATGTTAAGTGTAAATTATATTATGTAGCTTTATTTAATCATGAATTTAAAGATACAATAAATAACAGAATAATTGGTTTATTGTTGTTTTTCTTATGTCAATAGACCATTCCATCGATGCCCCAATATATTAGTATACTCTTTGCATCGATGGCCGAATGGGTAAGTCGACGTCAATAGGCAGTTTTCTACTACTATCAACTACGATGGCTGGCGTCGATACGATTTGTCGCAAGGGGCGCTTGTGTAGCGTGAGGTCTTGAAAAAAGAGGCGATTAGTCTCTTAAGTGAGTTCTCCGAAGTGCCTAAATTCAATGTTTGCGGGTTGGCTGCGCGGGTTTGTTTATATATATAGATCTGAGACTATAAAACCAATATGGACACGAAATTAACGTAAATATCTATGCAAGAAAGTCTGCCAAAACTTGCGTGGGAGCAAGGCCGGATAGATTGTGCCGCGCTTGTGTCAAATCATAAAAGTTGACAACTTGTTTTATATGAAGTGTATGTATGATTGGCGGTCATTCACATTTGGCAGCGGGGGACGCCTGACATTGACGCATCCGGTTGGCTTATTTATCTGAGGTTCAGATTCCTGTTGCTTATATTTAGCAATACATAAAGACTATTATTAAGGCAAATGTAAATAATTAAAGTGCCTCGATGGTCTAGTGGTAAGCGTATGCGCTTTTCACCGCGAGGTCTCTGGTTCGAATCCCGGGTCGTGCAAATATTTTATTTGTGAACTTAACATCAGAAAATTCACAATAACAGCACGGAGTTGGAATTGTGCCCGTTGGATGGTGATAGGCTCACCCCCTATCCCATGGGACCTAAACATAATAGATGAATTGTGGGTGTTGTACACCTGTGCCACACCCTTCTGTGTAATATAGGCGTGATGTTGTTAAGTTAAAAAAAATAAGTACCGCATATACAAATAAGAAGCGACACTAAGGTTCCGTTCAGACTGCGCTTTAGTTTGAAAGCGGAGCAATAGGATGAGGAATATTGGTCATTAACATTTAGTCCTGATCCGTGACTTATGGCGCGGACTAGTAGCGGTAAATGTGGGTAAAATGCTCACATGAATTATCCAGAATGGCGTATTTTTTCTAATAAATTTTCCGTAACCCACATTGCCCTGACTGTTATTCAGGTTCATCTTTGTACATGGGTGCAGCTTTTAGTCGAGGGAAGGGCAAGCCAGAAATTTAAGGTGAGGCGGGGAGTGGATATTAGATGAATGGATGGATAATAAAGTTTTGTCGCTGCTTTGTTTAATAAGTCTTCGTTTCCAGCAAGACATTATTTTTTCTATTCTAATCAATTGTGGATCCAGGGTGGAGGTTGTGGGGATCAAGAGCTCTCCTGGGCCTTAACAGGACCTAGAAAAACAGTAGAGTTTTATATGTAACATTTAGAGACGGTATTCACGAACCAGAGAGCGCTGCAGGCGATTACGTTTTGAAACTTAATCCTCAAAATCAAGTGGCGCCCTAAGTGCCTTTGTTCTCAAAGCCAGAAAGCGCCGCAGTCGCCAATTTTTTGATATAATTATGTACTTTGAAAATAAAGAAATGGCGTTTGATTGCTTTTGTTGTTATGAGGAAGATAGCGCTGCAGGCACTAACTCTTTCAAGCATGTTCTTCAGAGCTTAGAAGTGACACTTCATTGGCTCTTCTAGCATGAGACAGAGAGCGACTTTTTAAAAGACAATTTTTGAAATATTTTTTTTAATAAATAAAAAGTATCACTTGATTGTTTTTGCCGTCAAGAAAGCATGTTGCAGGCGCCGTCTTTCTAAATATTTTCTTAAAAGGTAATAAGTGGTATTGAAGCGCCATCGCCGTGAAGAGTAAAGGAACGCTGAAGGCGACAGCTAATTTAATGTTTACTTAAACAAATTAGAAGTGCTGTTCTGTGTGCAGGGCGACAGGGCCATAGGCAGAAAATGAAAATCATGATATTCATTATTTAATTTGTATAGTCAATAAAAAAATATTATTTTTAACAAATACGTTCACATTACTAATATTATTAATAACTAATAAACGATATAAAAGAAATCAAACTTTTAAAACCGGTAACTACCGATAAAAAATTGCAACAGACGTGTATCTGCTAGATACCGCATTGCTGTATAAAAAAAAAATAGTGACACGTCCACCCACCCTGTCAAACTTCCACAGTTCCACTGATCCTGTATGATAAATTTTCATGTTTTAACTATTAAAAATGGTAAGAATTACTTTTAATTCACGTTAATAACGACTGCACAGTGCTTGTACATGTTTCTAGTTGTCGACGATATTTCCGCCACGTAGTTGTATATTTGTCGGCAGTGTGTCATCAATCGTATAATGTCGGCTTCGAGTTGATGTAATTTGCGAGTAATACTTGTATGGTGTGTTTTGTACGGGTTAAATAACGAATTCCGTTGCTATGTTTTCAAAGCCGTTGCGCCTGGACATCAAGAGGAAGTTGACAGCAAGGTCGGACCGCGTCAAGTGTGTCGACCAGCATCCCACAGAGCCATGGCTTCTTTGCTCTCTCTACAACGGTGACGTAAACATATGGAATTATGAGACACACGCACAGATCAAGAGATTCGAGGTAACCATATTAATAATCCCTGCACTATCTTACTGATTTTGTGGTCACAGCAGCTTCCAATATCTTTGACACCTCTACAGACTATTTCATTTCCCCCATGTCATATTTGAAACTGCAGTTAATCACAAACTTGATAGAAATCATTGAATACTTGTGATATTAAAATGATGAATGTTTAGTAATTGAAGGTATAATAATTTCGAATATATTTTTCTTATTTACTTACTTTATTTTATTAATTTATCATGAAAAAATATTCATTTTATCTTTGGTTTGAACTTTGTTTTGTACACCATGATATAATCTTTACAATTATGATGAAAAATATGTTACTGCACATTAATAACTAAATAGATCTAACCATAATTAAGTAATTTTAAATAAGATTACAATTGGATATTATCTAATCTAATTATCTTTATTATCATAGAATCTAAACAAGACTGATACATTCACATTAAATATGATAGTTTATAATCTAAATTTACTTTTATTATAACCTATCAGTTGACCCCAATGATAAAAGCTGTTGTTTACTGTCTATGGTGTAACAACACACATCTGTTTTCTTTCTCTTAGTAACTGAGAGTAATTGGTAAATTACTTTAATTTATAATCTATTCTGTAATACCTTTATCAACATCTGTTGAAATAAGTCAACAAACACATTGAAAAATGAATATTTACAAACACAAGTTTGGTTTTGCTGTTGATTAGTGACTTTTACTATTGGATCAGTTAACTACATACATAAAGACACACCTTGTAATACTACATACATACCACACACATTATAATAATTTATTTTGTAGTGTATATTAAGCATGTATAATATATGTTTTTATGTATATGTATCTATTGTATATAGTATGTATTTATGTATTGTATGTATTTTTATATTGTATAGTGTATATTTAAGTGCCTATGCACCCAATATTTCATGTACTATTTAGTATTTTAATTATTTATTTATTTTAATTTTATTCTTTAATCTTGACAAGCCTTGAGCAAAATTAAAAAGAAAAAAGTAACAACAAATCCAATGCAATGCAAATATCCATTCTATTATGTCCATCCTAAGGTTGTCTGTAAGAGATCGCGTCAGACGAAAAGGCCCACCTTTGTACATTATAGTTTTAAGTACCTATTTCTTTGTATGTTTTTTACAAATTTGATGTGCAAATAAAGTTTTCTCTATCTCTATCTATCTATCTATCTTGATCCCATGAGGATAAGAAGAGACAATGGAAAACCATAAAATGTTGTTTTTAATATACTAAACAGTTGACTACCTGAGCAATATGTTTGGTGCATTCATGATTGATGGTTTACTGTTTTTTTGTGTGGGTATGCCATAAACACATTGTTGTTTGTAATGGCAAATGGATATTTTACAAATATTGGTTGACAAACTTATGGATTTGTATTTTGAATGAAAACAATATTGCATCATATAAGAATAATCTTTTGGAAATCCTGCTTTTTTTTGGCCGGAAATTTTAATTATTCCGTTATTGTCTTTAAGTTTAGCCAAATTTTATATTTTTAGTGTATTTATCGGGTATATTATTAGTGTGAACTGTAACAAAATTTTAAAAGATAATAAAATTTGGATAAGTTTTCTGTGTCCGTTCTGTCCTGAATCAAGAATTGAACTTGAGACCACCAATTGAAATCACTCATAAATTCTTATGAATTTGTCCTACTATGAACAAATGAATATACACTAATAAATATCCCAATAAAAAAGTAGTACACTGTCATATCATTTAACTGCCATCAATTACTATGAATAGGTAATTAAGTGCAACAACATGCATGATAATAATGGAAATGCTACCTATGCTTAGCATTTGTATTATTTCTATTAGAGAGTAATGATTAATATGCAATATTTTATATACATCCTGTATAAATAAAATTCTTAACATATCATCGGTGACTGTATCATTGGTGATGTCTTTTGTCTTTTTACTACTTCCTTAGCTACATTCTATCAATATTTTGTGGATGCTGTAAATATACAGACTAAATAGGCTCTGAATGTTTCTTTTAACGACATACCATGCCGCCGCAGCTTTTAATACAAGCTTGTTGTTTAGGTGTGCGACTTGCCAGTGCGCGCGGCAAAGTTCGTGACCCGCAAGAACTGGGTCATCACAGGTTCCGATGACATGCAGATCCGCGTGTTCAATTACAACACGCTGGAAAGGGTGCACGCGTTCGAGGCGCACTCCGACTACGTTAGGTGCATCGCCATTCACCCCACACAGCCATACATCCTGACTAGCAGTGGTGAGTATAGGATTATTTGTGCAGTTTTCGATTGATAAAGACTATTACCACTATGACTATATATTTACATTTAAGCTACAAGAGTTGCTAAACAAAAAACCAACTAAAAAAAATACATTTCCCAGCTGATGTATGTACACGATTACATGAATAAAATAAGTCTAGTGAAATGGGCTTAGAGCTCTATTCAATTTCTTCAAATTTAACCTTATTATGTGATACAAATATTCACTTCAGACGAATTTGAATGGTTTCCTTAACTTAGTCGTCCTTTGAAAGAATATTGCAGTAAGTTAACATGGTTCTATTTCAGATGACCTTCTAATAAAGCTATGGAACTGGGAGCGCAACTGGACGTGCCAGCAGGTGTTCGAGGGCCACACGCACTACGTGATGCAGATCGTCATCAATCCAAAGGACAACAACACATTCGCCAGTGCCAGTCTCGATACCACTGTCAAAGTGAGAATACATTTTAATTCGTGTCTCTATTGCTATCTATTTATGTATACGGATCATCATAATTATTATCATTTTAAGAGGGAAAAGAGACTGTTACTCCTTAACACAGATTATTTAATAATCTAGCTAGGAGGACAGTGCACTTCACCCACTTGATTGTAGACATTATTGCATTGTATACTTATATTTCAATTTGTCTTAGTTTTAAGTAATTGTGTACAATCCTTTGTGATGATAAATAAATATTTATTATTATTATTATTATTTATTTCGAAGTCAAGTAAAGTAATAGAATAGTATATTATTGTGCATAAAAACGTGAACAAAATTTACAAGTAAAATAGCTAAATTAAACTTTACTAAAGATCACGAAGCTTAGATTCACTTACATGCAAAGACAAGAGATATGAAGTATTATATCTATTGATAATTTCTAAAGGCATCTTTTGGTTTATTTACTGACCTTTGACTATTTAAAGCTCAAAGTATTATTACTTATTTAGTCAATAATGTTCCATCCTGTGTACCTTTACCATTACATTAAATTTGTTCTTTTCATTCCATTTAGGTATGGCAACTAGGCTCTTCAATCTCAAACTTCACCTTAGAAGGGCACGAAAAGGGTGTGAACTGCGTGGACTATTATCACGGCGGAGACAAGCCTTACCTCATTAGTGGTGCTGACGACCGCCTCGTCAAAATATGGGACTACCAGAACAAAACTTGTGTCCAAACGCTAGAAAGTAAGTTTGAGTGCATGGTTGGCGTAGTGGTTAAATCGGTCGCCTCGCCACTTTTAACTGCGCTGGTGTTGAGGGTTTGAGCCCCAACAAATCTTTGTGTGATCCACTAAGATTTGTTCTGACTATGTGTGTGTGTGCTTTGTGTGTGTGAAATGTAACAGCCTCCGCTACACTGGAGTTATCAAAGGATCTAAAAAGAAAAATATATACTGTCGTGAAGTTAAATAGATGATAGAAAAAAATAAGCAAATGCAACTTGTGTGGTATCCTGGGTACCAATAAAAATTCAAAGAATATTTTTTGCGTTAATTACCCAAATGGCGTCGATTTTCTCTCGATGAAAGTATTAGCTTTATAGAAGTGACGTCTTATGTAGACATACAGCTAGATGTCATACAGAATTGGCAAAGGACAAGGCGTTAGACGTTCTACATTGAAAATTCATTATATAAGAAAAACCTAATCTATAAAGAAAAATATGCTAGTTTTTCATATTTGTCTTGATTTCTTCAGATACCTTTAATTTTTTAACCAATGTTTCATGTTTGCAGGTCATACTCAAAACGTGTCAGCGGTGTCGTTCCACCCCGAGCTGCCGATCTTGCTGACGGGCTCGGAGGACGGCAGCATCAGGATATGGCATGCCGGCACCTACAGGCTCGAGTCTTCGCTCAACTACGGCTTCGAGAGAGTGTGGACCATATCCTCCATGCATGGCTCCAACAATGTGGCCATTGGGTAAGTGTGTGTAACATAGTCTTTTGATCCATTGTCTTTTGATCCTTTGTCTTTATACTTACTATTTTTTTGATTTAGAATTGAATGAATTATATCTTTGGATTCTTCATTTCGTTTAGAGCTTCACTATTGTTGTGTAGTGTTCTATAAGTTAGCTAGCAGACTAAGGCCCAGTTGCACCAGTTCTAATAAAGATTCGGATAGTTAAAAGGGCACTAAAATTTACAAGTTTCTATTGCATCTGTCAAATAAGCTTTGAATAGCTTGCCAGAGACTTATCCAGAATTGATAAGAATAGCTCTAAATGTTGTAGACCTTCCACATAAAAATCGCACAAATCTGTATTCATTAAAAATTATTTAAGTATGTAAGTGATCTTAAAAACTTAAGTAATTTGTTCTAACCTGTCTTTCATCTGCCGCATCCAGCCATCAACATCAAAAGGCAGAATGCATAGTAAATAATTGCTATTTTGATTATCAGTTACGACGAGGGCACAATCATGATAAAGGTTGGTCGCGAGGAGCCTGCCATCTCCATGGACGTGAACGGTGGCAAGATCATTTGGGCTAAGCACTCAGAGATGCAGCAAGTCAATTTGAAGGCATTGCCTGAAGGTAAATATAGGATGCTAGTAATCTAATAGATCTGTAGACGTCTTGTCATAGCATTGGGCTTGTAATAATGATCACGAAATCAAGGAAAGAGATCTTGAATCCAACTACAATTAATCACCAGCTGTAGACTCGAGTCAACGCTAATACGACGAATAGTGGAAGTTGAACACTGAACATTCATTATAGTGCCCAGGGTTGAAGTTGTTTATTATCTGAATGATGAATACATTTGTCTATATTTGTATGATTACTTTTATGCCATTCCAGGTACCGAAATAAGAGACGGCGAGCGCGTCCCAGTAGTGGCAAAGGACATGGGTTCCTGCGAGATCTACCCACAGACAATAGCGCACAACCCCAACGGTCGCTTCGTGGTGGTCTGTGGAGACGGCGAATACATCATCTACACGGCCATGGCCCTCAGGAACAAAGCGTTCGGCACCGCTCAAGAGTTCGTCTGGGCATTTGACAGCTCCGAGTATGCCACACTCGAGAATTCTAACACTATAAAGGTGTTTAAAAACTTTAAAGAAAGGAAAAGCTTCAAGCCTGAATATGGCGCTGAAGGTAAGTGTAGATCTGGCTCGAAGGACCATCTATTCCAGGATATAAAAGTGTGCGTACATTGAAATCAACGTGCCGTACCTCATGCTTATTGCGCATATCCTTATCACAAACGAATCGCCGCGCCGTAGCTATGTTCATTTTAGTAAACATGGACAACTATCCGAAATATAGTTTTGGAGATAGATAACTCGATTACTATCATACGTATAAGTAAGCAGTAGCACGGAGTACAGAACGTAGGTGACCAATCGCAAATTGAATTATTACCTCAGTTATTAATGTTACTTTTGTTCGTGTAGGTATTTTTGGCGGATGTATGCTGGGCGTGAAGTCCATTAGCGGTATGGCATTCTCATTCTACGACTGGGAGAATTTGGAACTGATCAGACGGTAATTATTTTAATATTATAATTGTTTAATGATAATCAAATACATATAGTACTTAAATTGTATGTACTTATATCTTTGTAATGCTGGCTCTTCACTTAGTATGTTTGGCCAAATGACAAGAGCAAATTAGACTAAATTATTTCGAATTTTTAAAATTATTATACGCATATTTGGCCAAATATGCCAAGGGAAAGGAAATGTAATATTTAGCGCACTCCTAACTAACCGTATTGCAATTCGAATCAGTATATTTAAACAAACATTATTTATAAACATGTAATATTTGGTGCGAATTATCTGTTCCTAAAAAAAACATTCTATTGCTGGCGTAATAATACTATTAAATTCATATTTACTAACAATAATAATTAATAAAATTATAAATGCGAAATTAAGTTTGTTTGTTACGTTTTACCACTAAAATCGTCTATTTAATTTTGATGAAAACTGGTGCAGTGATAAGTGCAAGTCGTGCACGTGAGGTGTGTCGCCGGCGACAGCTACTTACAAAGATAATTGCGGATTTATGCAATGCTACATTTATTTTATTTATGTCTTTCCTCTCTTTGTGCTTCCCTATGCCTCTTCTTTATTATTATAATCTATATTTATTTTCTCTGAGATTTACTGCAAATTAAACCTATTGGCTATGCGTTGTTCCAAAATAATTTTTTTATTACCCCAATGGATCGGCAAATCGGAAGTTGATTTAATCCGTACTTCCATATTACTACTCTCACACACAACCGATATTTCGACCGATTTTTTAGTATTGGCACTTGAGCAGTGTGAACCCGAGTATTACCGGTGATACAACGCCAACAGATGCTCAATGAATCAAACCGGAGCATGCATTTATTGAGCGAATCCTTGTATAATTCGAGTGTACTATTCGTAAATAGTTTTACTAAGTAAAACTGAATAATTAAAAACATTGATAATTGCTTTTCTTTTATTTGTGTAATGTTTATCACATCACAAGATTATTTAATTAATCGATGATTATATTATTATCATTACTTTTACCAGTGAATCACTAGTCTTACTCTGATTCTCACTGCTCCAAAGAAAACCTCTATTTGATTTTTTTTTAAATTACCATACATCGGTTGTGGACAAGAGCCCCGAACATAAGTAAATCTCCTTTGTATGTCTATTTGTTTCGCTTTCACGGCTACGCTACTGATACGATCTTGATCGAAATTGGTATGGACATAGTTCAAGACCTGGAAAGTCATAGACTACTTTTTATCAACATAACACGCGGGTCGACATAACATAGGAGCGAGTAGGATATAATTCATGTAGATCAAAATGTTTGTAAACAAACAGAAATGCTAATAGCAGCCCTGTATCTAATACATGTCCCACTGCTGGGCTCGGGCCTCTACTCATGATGAGAAGGGTTAGGCCGTAGTTTACCACGCTGGCCAAGTGCGGATTGGTAAACTTCACACACCGTCGAGCACTTATTAGGCACTCTCAGGCATGTTTTTCTTTCACCGTTAGCGAGCGATAATTTATATAATAAATACACACATCTTCGAAAAGACAAGAAGTGTGTGCCGTGGGTTCGAACCCGAGACCTTTAACTTCGCAGTCCTACGGTCTCCCACTCGGCTATCGCTGCTCACACAACAGAAATGCTAAGCGTATACATAATATAAAATTGTTTGTTTATAGCGACTTTTCATTAAATAATATAAACATCCTCCGCACTTTGCATCCTTATATGTCTCAATTCACTTTGATGACGTTTATGATCGTTTAAGAGCTTACGGAACCGAACGATGGAACCTTGTTCACTGTCATAATAATATAAAACCACTGAGTTGAGACAAGGTTCCATCCTATAAGCAATTTGAAAAGAAGAAAGAAAGAAAATAAATTTATTAGTTACAACAAGCGGGACAGATAAATAACAATATACAAAAAGAATGGAACAAAAGAATATTTAACATTATGTCCGTAGTTGCACCAAATAGGTTGTGCCCAATCGGACCTTTTTGTATCTTTTTGTAAATAATATTTAGTTTTATAAGAATTTGATATTGTTTTGACTTTTAAGTTCTATGTCAGTCTTTAGTTTTTCTTCCTTAAGTTCAGTGTTCTTTTTACTTCTTCCTATTTTCCTAATACAATTTATTACCTTTATTTCTAGTTTATTTTGCCTCAACCCAATCCACAACATAGGTCCTGATTCAGCATTATGTCAGACTCAAGTCTGACGCTGGTTTTCGATCAGGCCTAAGTGACAACACGGATATCATCATAGGAACTTAATCTTACATATGAAATTCTCGTGTCACAATGTTAGTTACCTTACTCCTCCGAAACGGCTTTACTGATTTTTGCCAAAATGTTTACCCTTTTAATCACCAAACCCTATTTTTTAATAGCCATTTTAGTAACCTTACTGCTTTTGACAACATGAACTTTTTGAATGTAACTTTATGTGGTTTGACATAACATTGACATAATGCGTGCTGCAAATATCGTCACAGAGAATGTATGCATAGTTAAGACACGACAACGTCTGTCGGGTCAGCTTGTATTAATATGACATTAAATGAACAAAAATAACCTAGCACACCTACACACCCACACACACATACATACATTTGCGGGGACACTTATGTGCAATAGCAGATTTATGCCGCGTGCAATTTTCATTAAACACGCGATTAATTTCTCTACCGAAGCAAAGTCTAGTTATAGCATTTTTATAGCAAATGCGAACCTTAAACCTGCACAAGCGATCACGAACAAACCCAATCGGGCAACAAGAAAGGCGAAGCAGAATTATTTTGACATGCGTTTCGATTAATGCTCATTTACATACATTTCTGCCCATAGTAAAGATTTGAGTTAGACTATAGTGTCCTAAACCAATCACCGCCACGTATTAACCGTCCCATCATTCAACCGCTTATTTCCTTTCCAGTATTGAAATCCAACCGAAGCACGTATATTGGTCGGAGAGCGGCAACCTCGTGTGCTTGGCCACCGACGACTCCTACTACGTACTGAAATACAACGCGGCAATCGTCACGAGAGCGAAGGAAACCAATACCAACATCACTGAGGACGGGATTGAAGACGCTTTCGAGGTCATATTTACCTTTTCTAAGAGTCAACATTATTATTACCCAAAAACGTCCACTGGCCTTAGGTTTTTTTTACAGTTAGCTGCAATGCGCGGCTTTAGTCCATCTGGCTGGGTTAGCTGTCGTTCCTGCCCAGTGCTATTCTAGCTCCGAAATCTGCTGAGCCATTTCGCCTCCTAGTTTCTAATTTGAACACGCAGGAACACAGCAGGGACATGTACATACATACATACAATGCACACGTGGTGTAGTGGTTTAAGCGGTCGCCTTGCTGCTCTCCACTGTACTGGTGTTGTGGGTTCGATCCCCACATGGGACAAATATTTGTTCTGAGACTGGGTGTGCTTGTGTCAGTGAATGTGTGTATTTGGCCTTGTCATTGGGACCATTGGATGGCGTTATTGCTTCTGCCGTTCTACCTAATGTAAAAAAAAACAAATTATAAACTATTATTATTATGATTATAATTATAAAATCACGCCTTTATCCCACGAGGGAAGGCAGAGACGATGGAACGCTATGTGCTTCGCTCCTAACATACTTTTTTCGCTTCCTCAACATTTATACACCTCTTTAAGGATATGTTTATTAGACAAATCCCGCAACCTACGTTGCATTTAATATAATCGCAAATTAACCTGCCGCAATATAGTGCTAGCTACTGTGTTCTCATAAGGCGAAGGGCTAGTTACACAGACTCCTTATAAATCCTTGATAAGCTATCCGTCACTTTTTTGACGGATAAAATGTCAAATTTGTATGGAGTTATCAGGCGGCTAACTATCTAAACATGGAAGGAAATTGGAGCAAATTCTTTTTTTTTTTTTATGATGGATAGGCACGCGTTTTACCACGATCTCACCTGATGGTAAGTGATGATGCGGTCAACGGTGGAGCACGCTCACCTATTGGATACCTATTAACTTTTGCTTTATATAGATCCAAGTTGTACTTACCGAAACACAGACGGGCAAGGCGTTCCATTCTTTGGCAGTTCGCATAAGAAATGTAAATACATCTTCAAGTTACTGGCATGTAAAACTATCTTTAACTCACCTGCAATCTGTTGTGGAAGCTGGAGTAGCTTTTGATAGCTGTACCTTGCCAATGTGAACATTTGCAAAACATGATTTTGATATAGCAGTCTGAGTTAAACCTAAAGTTGGCTTTTTGTACTGATCTAGGCGATAAAAAAAGCATACAGATCTGAATTAGGTAGCCCAGATCTGTATTCTATTCTCCTCGCGCCCTCTGAGACGTTTTTTTTTCTTCTTATTCTTCTTCTTGGTCGTGTCGATGGCTGAGTCAAATTTTATTTTGACTTGCCATTGTGGTGAAAGGATTAGCCAATTCGCTTTGGAGAACTCGCGAATTGCCCAGGGCGCGCCGGACGTAGGGAATCGTTGTGTACGTCACTCGGGGACGCTCCTTTCATGATTAGTCTTTTCTAGGTCTATTTTCTGTTGGATGTATTAGGACTGTTTTTGCTATCTTCATGAATAGTTTTCGGTTGGATACTGGCCATACATTCAGAGGGCGATCGCCAGCCGGGCATGCTGTGGTCTTCTTCTCACCGCCATAAAAGCAAAAATGGCTCGTTGAAACAACCCATTCCTCCCACTAGCAATAAGCCCTATGTAGGAAGTCATCAGAGACCTTCAAGTCCTGTCCGACCCTGATTAAGTTAATCTTTTAAATGTTTACTAACATTTTCAACTTGACAATACAGTTTTGTCACATAAATATCAAGAATATCGTTGAATATTTAACTCTTTATAAGGCTCCGCTCGCGTGGTAGGTATGTCAATAAAAAGCAGCTGATGTCCTTCCTCATGTATAAAACTATCTTCATACCAATTTGCGTCAAGATCGGTTCAGTAGTTTAGCCATAAAATCATACCAGACAAACAGACTTACTCCTTTATAATATTAGTCATTATTTAGTAGCAAAACTGAATGATCAAAGAGGGTATTTATTTAACAGAAGTCGATTTTAAAATGAGTACATACTTATCGCCGAATGACGTCACTATTTAATAGTAACGTTCAGCTACTTGACAAGTAACCGTTTGATAAGGAGAGCTGATAAACCGCCTCGTTTCTTATCTAACGCCTTTACTATTCATTTTATATACTAGACTTTTAAAATGTACAGCGGTTTGTACAATATTGCCATCGATTTGTTTTATTACTTAGCGAGTAATCATTTAATCTTTGTATTTTTATGAAATTACCTTAAATATGTGTCTATAAATATCATGGGATGAGTACTGATAGAAAGAGTGCATACCCGGTAACTGCTTAGTATCAGGCGGCTCGTATATTTGTTTACCACCTCAGAAAGGCACGAAAGGGAATGCCAAGGCAATATAATCATTATGCCACTTGATTTTTAATCAGTAATAATGAAATCAACCATTTTCCAAAGTTATTGGGATGCTACGGCTGAAACCTGAATATTTGTTGTCTTCCCTTCGGGAGGAAATCGGTTCTATTTAGATGTCCGAGTGAGTCAGACATTTTAATCAGAAAATGTGTTATCAAAACGAAAAAGAAACAAAATAAATATTGCTATATTCTTTTAATTAGAAATAAATAATAATATTTTCTGTCAGCATTATCTGTTGTCTGACGTGTAATTTCTTAGAAATAATGTTGTAAAAAGTATCCGATTGATTGCCAATTGCCTCACTTGATTACTTCATCAAGATTCAGGTTCCTATTGACCCAGCTATCGGAATTAACAGCTGCCCTAAAGCTTCCAGGAGATGCGTTGATTCATGGTCCCGTAAATAAAGTACGAATCATATGATTTGTTTTTGTTTCTACCATACATTCGTGACACTGTGCGTGACTCCAGCGACATTGTATGACGACTACTCACGATCAACGAATAGGACGATTAGGTGATACTACTATAAACCCCTAATCGTCCTCGTTAGCGTAAGTCCTAAGGGTTCATTTCCTTTTACGTGAACGGTCGGCTGCTGACACTACTTATTGCTTTGTCCATATTCTATCAGCGTAAAATGAAATAACCCTAAATGTTGTGTAGTACCCCACGTACAAGAAGGTATCATTATAGTTTCGCCATGTCTACCTGTCTGCTTATCTGTCCGCTTAGCTAATCGAATGCTTCTTCTCCAGGTGGTCGGCGCAGTAAATGAGACCGTTAAGACCGGGCTATGGGTGGGCGACTGCTTCATCTACACCAACTCCGTCAACAGGATAAATTATTACGTGGGCGGGGAGATCGTCACGATATCGCATCTCGACCACACCATGTATATCCTCGGATACGTCGCCAAGGAGAACAGGTCAATTACCTTTATTTAAAGAAACTGATTTCAACCATAGGTGCTGATTTTACCTTGTGGACCCCGTACTATTGTGCTTTGACTACCAAAGATGCTAGAGAATTTGCGGACCGGTTGCCAAATAGTAGTGGGTGTTTAGAAATAGTAGCTTTGGTTTGATGGGAATATCAGGGTAAAAGGAGGGTCAAGGTTTGAAAGGAGACACATGGATTCGATCGTCAGGATTTTTATACTGTGTGCCATTGGTTCGCCATCTGTATATACTTACTAAACAAAGTCCTCGATTGCGTCTGTCTAATAGCAGCCCTGTATTAGAATACATGTCCCACTGCTGGGCTCGTGCCTCTTCTCATGATGAGAAAGGTTAGGCCATAGTCCACCACGCTGGCCAAGTGCAGATTAGTAGACTTCACACACCTTTAAGCACTTTTAGTCAGGCATACAGGTTTCCTCACGATGTTTTTCTTCACCATTAGCGAGCGATAATTTATATGATAAATAATCACATATCTTCGAAAAGACGAATCTTAACGATTTATTGACAGTGGTGTGTGCCGTGGGTTCGAACCCGAGACCTTTGACTTCGCAGTCCTACAGTCTCCTACTTGGCTATCGCGCTGTCGCGTCTGTCTGTTCGCGATAAACTATTGAACGGATTATCATGCAGATAGCAAGATGATGAACAAGGGTCTTACTATATCTAATGTTTTTTTACAGGCTGTACCTGAACGACAAGGAGTTGAACGTCGTGTCATATTCTCTGCTGCTGTCGGTGCTGGAGTACCAGACGGCGGTGATGCGTGGAGACTTCGAGACGGCCGACCGCGTGCTGCCCACCGTCCCGCAAGAGCACCGCACCAGGGTCGCGCACTTCCTAGAGAAACAAGTAAGTTATAATATAATATACAACTACAGATTTCATTTCAATATTGGTACTAGACAAAATATGGGCTATTTTATGAACTGTCCCACATGGCACCATCGGCATGAAAGAGGCGCTCATGACTGCGATGAGAGCGCTGTAATAGTAGCCTCATATTGGGCCTCTAAAATCTGACTGAAATGAAAAGGCTCTACTCTGTAGCTATTTTTTTGCATTTTTTTATTGAGTGGAGTGTCTGTACCCTAGCCTGTCTTTTCGTAAACAGCACAAGACATGCTTAGCTATAATCCTTACTCAATAAACTCAAAAAATGCAGGTTCTCAATTTAATGTCAGAATTTTCTGCGCATTTTTGCAAATGATACTAAAGAACAATTGTGGTTTATATAAAATGATTCATTAGCAAAAGTAATGGATAAATCTATCACCGTAAAGAACGCAAGCATTAAACTTTTACCATATGTATCAAATTATGTTTGTTTAGAACTTAAAACTAATACTGTATTACCTTCCAGGGTTTCAAGCAACAAGCTCTGGCAGTATCCACAGAACCGGAGCACCAGTTTGAACTCGCCCTATCCCTCGGTGAGCTACGGCGCGCCAAGCAGCTGGCTGAAGAGGCAGCCATCGCCGAGGGTCCCTCCAGGTCTTCCGCCGCCCGGTGGTCTCGCCTCGGGGCCGCGGCCGCCGCAGCAGCTGATACAGAACTCACCAAGATTTGCTACCAGAGCGCTAAGGACTACAGCGCTTTGCTACTCTTCGCTACTAGCACTGGTAAACGTTTTAACCTTTTGGGAATTCTATATGTATTGTTCCTAGAACGTGAAGATGATTTGAGCAAGTGAAACTAAGTTATCCCAATGAAATTCACATTTAATTTAATTATAAGTACCGGTTATGCGAAAACTGTCTAGAAACTTAAGTATACTCTTCAACTATCGTGTTGTATAATTATTATTGTATTTTAAACGTATAGCCAAAAGGTAATTAGTATGCACGTTTCGCGTAAATTCCCTTCAAACTTACAACAATAATCAAGGATACTATTTCAATATAAGCATTACATTCATCAGTTTATGATTACCGCCTTTTGGTTTAGTGTATCCGACTTCTGATGAATGTCAGATGCTTTCAAGTCCTGGAACTATGTATGGAATGTATGAAGATGGAAAAGCGATCCTTATTACATAGAAGTATGAGTCAGCTTAGGCTAACGACATTTTGCTATAATTTCAGGTGACAAGGATCTCCTAAGAAACGTGGCGAAGATGTCGTACGATGAAGGCGCGGAGAACATAGCGTTCGTCGCAAACTTCATGTTGAATGATCTCCCCGCGTGCTTACAGCTCCTCATCGAAAGAAATAAACTCCCTGAAGCCGCTTTCTTTGCCAGGTAACATTCTGGTACTATACTACCCAAGCCCTTATTTTTGACAGATATAGATGACAGACGTGATGAATATTCTCTGGCCATTATTAATCCCATCTAGTGGTGGGTCAGTCTTTCTCGATTTCTCTCTCCACTTCGCTATATCTTCGACATCTGTGTCAGTAACCATGCATGCCAACTTATCTCGGTCTATTATCTGAGAGCATCTGGTCTTCGTCCTATCACAGGACTGCTGTCCGGGAATTGTTAATTGTAGAGCCTTATTGCCAATATGGTCTGGTGGTCTGGTTTTTACATGTCCATACCATCTTAGCCTACTCTCCTGGAGTTTATCGGCGATGTCATGTACACCAAGGATAGTGATGACTATTGCTTTACGAATATCGATATCGATATTTCTTTTAGTCATTTAATAAATTGTTTTAGAAATGGACCCACATACTGCTATAACCATAATTTGTGTAGAAGACACTTTACTGTAACTATGCGTCTGATAAACCTATTATATTGATTGCTGTTTGTTTCAGATCTTACATTCCAACTAAAGTGACTGAGATAGTGAAGCTATGGCGCGAGTCGTTGACCGACAGCTCGAATAAGAAGATTGGCCAGTCCCTCGCCGATCCAGAACAATACGAAAACTTGTTCCCAGAGTTCATGGTAAGCCCATAACATCCTATCTACCTGTTATAAATGCAAGGTTGTGCGGACGTTTGTCAATCTTTAACGGAACAACTACTGGATGGATTTGGTTCAGAGAAGCTTATAGCCTGGATTAAAATATGGCAAATTCAAATTCAAAATTCAAATCATTTATTTTCATAGGCCCTAGGAGGCGCTTGAACACGTCAAAATATTACAAACAAATGATATAAAAAAAATTATAAGTAAAACTAAATTATACTAATTACAATGATTTGAATAACTGGGGCTTAGATGGCGATATCTTTATCCGCATACCATATTTGAGGACGGTCACTTCAGTTTCTTCGTCTTTTTGATGAGATCCAAGCAAATAACATGGAATCATCTGGTTTAAAAATATAATTTATATTTCACTTGTGCCACTTGCAACTGCGCTGGTGGTACAATCCTCATACGGGACAAATCTTTGTGTGATCCACAGAGATTTTTTCTGACTTAGGGTGTGCTTTGTGTAATGAATGTTTGATAACACCACCGCGACACAGGATATATACCTAGTGCAGCAGTCGTTCTTCTTAAAAAAAACTTAATATTTAATCACTTTTTACGATATCTTATTTTTTAGCAATCACTGGATATGGAGAGATTTCAACGCGAGCAGGGCTACGCAGCTAGTACGAACCTCGCCAAAATGCCTGACAACGTGAAGCTCAGCAATTCGGACAGAGACCTAGCGGCGGAGAAGAACGAGGCCGAGAGCAAGGGCTTCGTGCACTCCACTCCTGTCGTCACACCCTCACACAATTCCAACGATGAGTAAGACTACATCTCTTCAATAACATGACATAGCATTACGCCTATATTACCCAGAAGGGTGTGGCAGTTTACAACACCCACACTTCACCTGTTATGTTTAGGTCCCATGGGATAGGGGGTGAGCCTTTTGCCATCCACCAGGCACAATTCCAACTCAGTGTTTCTATTGTGATCCTGATGTTAAGTTCACAAATACCACTTTTACCCACGCTCTTACATTTTTTTATTTTTCTATTATATAAATTTGACCTACCTACTACTAAAATTTATATTTGTATGCTGTGCTTAATATTTTAGAAAGCATACTACGCCCCAATTTGACATATTTTTAACCAACTACCCAAAAAGGAGGAGGTTCTCAATTCGGCCGGTATGTTTTTTTTCTACGTATTGTACATCGATTACGTCGCGGTTAATGGACCGATTCGCGTGATTCTTTTTTTGTTCGACGCGAAATAGCTGCCAGGTGATCCCATAAAATTCTTTTAGTTTGGTTTAGTAGTTTTTTTTTGATAAACATTATTGTAATTTGGACGATGTCATTTTGACGATACTTTGTATATTAGTATGTCGATAACTTTAACATTTCTAATCCGATTTGCGTAATTTTTTTTTTGATCGATAGGGTACATATTCAAGTTGGTACCCTGGTTATCTAGTCAGCATATGATGATGGAATCCCAAGGAAATCGAGAAGAACACTCAATTTATAAGCATATAACTGTTACGTCTCAGACAATATCATACAGTTTGTTCAATTATTATACTTTGTCCATTCCTTTATTTTCTTTTTGACAGATCACGCCTATGAATTACCGTTTTTTCTGTCAGATTAATGTACTACAATAATAATGTACTTTATTGACAAGTGACACTTTTTAGGGAAGTTCACTGTTTGTAATAAACAACCACAGACTATAAATCAAATCGTGAAATGAAATAAATCGATCATTATGAATAAGAATAATTTGACTTTTTTTGTGTATTATCTGTATTTTTTATAAAAAAACGAATATAATAATAGTATCATGATTCCATGAATAATTATTTACAAGAAATGAAGTCGAAATCTTGAAATTAAAAATGAAAATGTAAACAAAGGTAACTAGGGAACCGTCATAGACTAAGTATGTGACATTATTATTATATTATTATTTTGTATATTTATTTCATCTAATAAAAATGGTGGTGCATGAAAGGAGCCTCCCCGAGTGACGTACACAACAATTCCCTACGTCCGGCGCACCCTGGGCAATTCGCGAGTTCTTATAAGCGAATTGGCTAATCCTTTCACCACGATGGCCAGTCAAAACCTTGACCACCTTACTGACTGTCCAAAATGCCTTACTACCTGCACAAGAGAGGCGCTCATGAACACCGATGAGAGCGCCATAACAGCAGTGGCCACTTATTGGACCAATAAATTTTACTCAGCCATCGACACGACGAAGAAGAAGATCTAATAAAAACTACTAATATACGAATAATTAATAATGAACTAAAACCATTTCGATGTAATTAATCGATTGAAAGTTCTTCTTAGACAACATCGATTATGATTTCAAATCGAATCAGTAACGTGTGAAGACATCCCTAAATGTAATCTGTCAAAAAGAAAATAAAGGAATGGACAGAGTATAGAGCATTTTTTTGTAATTCACGTTGGTTTTTTTATGTTTAATTATTATAGATAAACCTTATTGACAGGATAAGGCAAGAACACACAAATGAAAATGACAGCTGTGTTCTTTATACGAGTGTTACTTGTGTCACTTTTATATTCGGTCGGGGTATATTTTATGAAGGGCAGATAAGAACTATCCGGCACTTCTGAAATTGGCTCTATATGTAATATTGTATTGTAAACATACAACAATAAGATTAAGCCCCAATTTCACAGGTATTAGGTAAACCTTATTGGTAGGATAAGCATATAACACTTGTAAATGAAAGTGACAGCTGTGTTCTTTTTCAAGTGTAGCTTGTGTCCCTTTTTAATTCGGTCAGGTTATATTTTATGGGTCGGATAAAATCTATCCAGAACCTCAGAAAGAGAGCCAAAAAAGGCAATGACCAAAAACTGTATCGCCATTACCCTTGTGTCACGAATATAAGATAGTAAATAATTTCTAGTTTTGTGTATGACGATTATCTAGTAATAAGAGACATAACTTAAGCAGGATTTAATAAACAAAAGAGATTTTCTATTTAAACATGAAGGATGAACTAGAATCTAATTTGTTTTGATAGAATTATCACGTTTTTTGCACTTGTTTACTAACTTTTTTCATGACATCCCAGCTTACTATGAAAATATCCGGCTTAAAATTAAATTTTCATATTATTGTACATACAATACAGCAGTTTATATCTTGACAAAGCCACGAAATAGATAGCACAGCAGCGATAAACTATCCCATAGTCGATTGGTCATACCCCTTTAACCAGAATATCAATTTTAGTGTTAAAAACTGCCAGCATTACATTATATTGGAAGTGGTCCCGTGTAAAGAATAATCTAACGAACATAGTTTTGTGGTCATCAGCTCCAGCATGGTGCCGGACAGCACGGTCACCAATGATGATACGCCGGTGATGAAGACATACACGGGCGCAGACGGGAACGGTGCGGGCGAAGCGGGGAAGGGAGACGACTCCGACATCATGGATGAGTTGGAGAAAGAGATTGAGGACATCATCCTACAGAGCACTGTCGATAGCTTGGTGAGTACTCATTCGTTCTAATTTGCTTGACGAAACAACAAACATACAAATGCACACACTCACAATTCGCATTTGTAATGTTAGTGTGATGTAAATAATATCTGTAGCCTGAATCTGCTAATGTTTAAATTGTTTCTTAATGATTAATAGAAACAGGTCGGCGAAAACCGATTGAAAATTAAACAGTTTCTTCTCTAGTAATGCTATTGTTTAGTCTAATATGGGTTATTTCGGGGCATTTACGTTAAAAGTACAATATAAAATAAATGTCATGTAACCCTTTCCGTCATTAAAATTCATGACATAAGGCATGAAGGCCCCTCCTAGATTCCGTAGAGCGGTAGCCAGTGGCACTGAGAGAACTCGTATGGGCGAGGATTCCCGACATCCTATGCACGGTCACTCTGCTGTACCACAGCAACTTAGTAGTAGGAAAACCTTTAACCAATATGTCTCATCGTTTCCGACTCGATTTCCCAAGCCAGATGTCACATGTGGCAGGCAGAAAGCGTCTTGCCCGAACCTTTCGTCCTAATTTCCGAAGCCTTACCTACTGGCCACGAACAATCGAGACCGGTTCTGGAGATCCTTAAATACACTTCGGACGCTGGTCAAATGGGGAGATCAGGTTGACACTAGCATAAATTGCGAATGTGGAGCAATACAATCAATGGCACACCTTACTGACTGTCCAAATGCCCTACCACCTGCCCAAGAGAGGCGCTCATGAACGTCTAAGGGAGCGCCATAACAGTGGCCACTTATTGGGCCAATCAAATTTAACTCAGCCATCGACACGTCAAAGAAGAATGACATAAGGCAGAACAGGATTAATAGTAATAAATGATTACATATTTTCATTCCCTCTCTTTATCGCTCTAAGCGAATGCTAGACAAATAATATGTCTATTAGATAGCAGACAATGAAAAATGAGGTAGGCATTCAATAGCCATTATGATTCGACAGTCACAATTACATGGGACTTTCTGATATGCATTGTCATTATTCGTAATTGTCACACACACAAACAACTTTAAATGTGTAATGACAATAACTATAGTCATTACCACGGACGGTGCCAATGTTAGCCTACTCGCTGTAAATGCTTTTTTTAATGTGGCATCTCAAAACGTGATGGAAATCTCTAATAGACTTCTAAGAAGTATATAGGCATATTCTTCTTCTTTCGTGTCGATGGCTGCAATCATATTCTATGAGCCCAGTGGCAACGCGGATAGCGCTATCATCGGCTTTCATGAGCGACTCCTTAGTGCAGGTGGTGCAGCAAGTGGGACAGGTCATGAGGTGGGTCATAGTCTGTACAGCACCACACTCGCAATATAGGTCCGATTCGTCAAGAAAACCCCACCTTACCCGGTTCTGTTTGCTTCGACCGACTTGAGTTCGGAGCCTATTGAGTGACTTCCAAATCGATCTTGGCAATAGGCATATTAATTTTAGTTCTCATTCTTATTTATATCTATTATTATCTTTACAGAAAATATACATGTTGAATCTTAATTTAAACTAGTCTAATAACTTAATCTAAACTTAATAAGTCACTGTCAAAAGACCTAGGCCGTGTCCAAAATGCTGGCAGCACTACTGCGTTGTATAGCGATACTAAATCGCTGGCCGAAATATAAGACAGCATTTCGAGAACGAGTTACCTCAGTTAGACGCGCTGACAACTCTTTGTACAGACCAAGTGGTACGGCACCAAGGCCTTGATGTTTCTTATTTATTACTTCAAACTTCTGCGCATGGCCTCGCCCGCGTGGTAGGTATTCTCATGATTAGAAGGGTTAAGCCATAGTCTACCATGCTGGCCAAGTGCGGTTTGTTAGACTTCACACACCCTAGAGTACTTCTAGGCACCCTCAGGTGTATAGATTTTATCATGATGTTTTCAATTACCGTTAGCAAGCGATAATTTTCATGATAAATACACACATCATCGAAAAGACGAATATTAACGATTTATTGATAGAGATGTGTGCCATACCATGGGTTCGAACCTGAGACTTTTGACTTTGCAGTCCCAGGTCTCCCACTTGGCTATCGCGGACGTAAGCTAGTTAAAACATAAGTAACGTGGTATCTTTTGTTTCAGGATTTGTCAGACGAAGCGGACTTTTTGGATTAATTCTTAAGTATATTTAATTAAAGTGTTTATTTTATATTACAGTTTTAGAGTACAGATCATAAAATATTGTACTTTATGAAGTGCTAATTCCTTATAAGATTAAAGTATTATACAGTTTTGCTTTGTGGTGTTTCAGTTATGTATGATAATGTTGTAATTACTATCAGTGTCTTTAAAAATAAGAGAATATAGCGTTAAGTTGTAAGTGTGTGTGTATCAATCACTCTATCCGTTACAATACCCTATTTTTTTTACTGGGAAATGCCTGACGCATACCATTATGTCCGAGTTGCACGGACTAAAACCCAGTGTGTTCCGTCAACGTGATATGACCGGGGTGCCCGGTATCGCTCGCGCATGGACGCTAGCAATCCGTTACAATACCCTGTTGAATCCTTATTTCATCTTTATAATAAGTGGAGCTCCGATTCTCAGTCTCCAAGCCCTAACATACACGTTGCGCGACTCACTTCTCCATAACTGACTGCTTGTAAACTCCATTTGACTTCCGTGTCATTTTTGAGATGCGAAGACCTTACTAGAGGTGAGTTATGGAGTAGCGGGTCGGGAAATTTAGACATCCTGAAGAAAATGGAAAGTAGTATGCTGAAAATTAGTAAAAGGTTGTATATGCAGGTTTTGTCCAATGGACATGCAACATGGAAGGGAAGTATCTAAAATATTGTAGATAGCAGATTTTACTGAAAGAAGACCATTTAGTTTTTATTAACAACTAGCTGTTACCCGTGACTTCGTCCGCGTGGATGTCGTTTTATGAACAAAAAATGCTAAAGGTAACAATGTCAATATAACAATAGTAGGTACAACTCATGTACTTACTTACCTATCTATTACCAAACCGACCAAAACAAATATACGACAAAAACTCAAGGAAAATAATATTCAAACAAATCAAAACAGACGAATAGGTACAACTCATGTACCTACTTCGAAACTACTTCAAATTTCGAAATAATAGAAATTGCGACACGTGCGTCCGTGACAGCCCGTAGAGTTTAGCGTAATGTTAAATATCAAAATTCACCCAGTTGTTTTTAAACTTAGCGCTTTCAAACAAACAAACTATCTCCCGCGATTTCATCTGTGTGGTAATCAATAAAAAAAACTCAATAACAGAAAATAAAATACCTACCTACCTAAATAAACCTATTTTTGATAATAACTAATCTAAACTCAATAAATAAGCAAAATCCCTATAAACTAATATCTATACGAATGTCTTATCCTACCTAACAGTATTATAAAATAACCTACGGTCACTACGTACAATATCAAATATACTACCTATACTTTAAAATTAAAATCTATACAGTACGACTTATAAAAATAAACCTTTCGGTTTATCTTTATAAGTCGAACCGCAAATAATAAGTTTGTCATATGTCATTTATAACCTACGACAAACTTGATTTTGCGGTTCAGGAGCATACCGCAAAGTTAAGTTTGTATTTTATTGTATACAATATACTGGGTACTTTTTTAACCGACTTAAAAAAAAAAAAAGAGGTTCTGTATTCGATCCGGATGTATGTATGTCACCTTTTTATGTTCGCGATTTTCTCGGAAACTACTGATCCGATTTGAATGCAGTTTTCGGTATTTTAATCCTTGTGTTTCAAGGAAGGTTTTAGTATATAATTTATCAGAATCTGATGAAGATCTTTGGAGACAGGCTCTCAACTCTTCAAAAACGAATAGCTAATGAACCACGTTTTGTGCAATCGTGTATCTATGTATTGTTTTCACCACTACATAACATAACATCATGCCTGTGTATGTTTTAAAGGGTAAGCAGAGACAGCCTACTTACCTACCCTTAAAGTACCGAAAGCTCTGCTTAGGTTTGGACGGGGCTTACGTTTCAGCATATTTGTTATTATCGTAGTGATAACTTATGATCATGAAGATCTCAGAAAGAATTTTTTGATAATATATAAGGATTTGATAAAAAAAAGATCTTTAAGGTGGCCCTTCGAAGGCAGCGTCAGCGAACCTGAGCGTAGCGTCGCAGCATCTTATCATACATTATTGTTTCTATTGTGTTTCATGCGTAATGATGCCATAGTATTTTTTCCTAACCCCATCGTTAAATCTAAAAAACTTAGACACTAAAAAGCTTGAAATAAAAAAATAAAATAAAAAAAAACTAATTAAAAAAAAGAATATTCTTAACTCTAGCGTATTCTAAATATTATAATATGTACTAATTTTTTCAAAGAAAAAGGAACCGCCTTCAAAAACTCAAAAGTAAAAAATAAAATATTCGCTAAACTTTGCTTACCTTTATATTAATTTGTTTAAAACAATAAACCCAAATAATTATGTAATACCAATTAATTATATTTTTCGGAAGTCGGCGCCAAATCACATAATTGCTGATAAGTTTACGAATGCATTCGATAGATGGCGTTATACATCTTTTCTAAATCGCGATATGGTTTCGTTACGAGCTTAAATATAAATACCGTGGTAAAACTCTTTGGCGCCGACTTCAAAAAAATATAATTAATTGGTATTACATAATTATTTGGGTTTATTGTTTTAAACAAATTAATATAAAGGTAAGCAAAGTTTAGCGAATATTTTATTTTTTACTTTTGAGTTTTTGAAGGCGGTTCCTTTTTCTTTGAAAAAATTAGTACATATTATAATATTTAGAATACGCTCGAGTTAAGAATATTCTTTTTTTTAATTAGTTTTTTTTTATTTTATTTTTTTTCTGGGATAAAAAGTTCCTAGTGTGGTGCCCAGGATATTAAAGAATAATTATACCAAGTTTCATCGTAATTGAACCGGTAGTTTTTGCGTGATGCCTGAACAGACAGACAAAAAAAAATTAATTTCTTTTTTGGGTTCGGTGTCGGTCTAGTAACGCCCTGCTATTTATTTTTTTGATATTTTCAATGTACAGAAATTTTACTTCTACAGATTTATTATAAGTATAGATTTAAACTGCATTAAAAGATTTTTGAAAATAAGTTTACTTAACCGGGACCCGAGCCAGCTTAAATCCTAAATCCGAATAAACAACCTGCGGTATTTTTATGGCAGCAATGTAAGTTTATTTTTATTTCTTAAATTTCTCTTCATATTAAAGTATACTGAGTATTACTAAGAAACAACCTTCTTTCGGGCAGCCGAAAGCCCTCCTCCACCCAAAGTGGGGGAGGGCTTTCGGAATACTAAGAAACAGTTAAAAAATATTGGACCGGCTGGATTTGAACCTGCGACCCCTCCCTGCATACCGGTCAGCCGCTTTGACTACTAAACTACGGTCGCCTCTTGACAGGACCCTACATTTCTCAACTGTATGTTACGTCATTACGTGACGTCACGTACATCCATTTGTATCTACCTAGTAGGATACAAGCAAACATAGCGAAGTTACATTCTATATTTAAGTGGCGGTAGGTATACCATTCTCTGGCACCAACTAATATTAATTTATATAAATGATCTGCCTAAAAGATTGGAAGTTATCCGAGACAAAGCATCCTCACCGAGACAACGATGTCTCAAAACAAGCTGGCTGCCAGTAATTCTCATTTCCTGTTTAATCTGCAGCGTCTTAAATCAGTCGCACGACCTTATTAGCCCACTGCGACCAGTCTAAAAAAGGAGAACCGAATTGCACGCTACAATGTACGCAGACGGAATAGTACATTACAACACGCCTATACTACCCGGGAGTGGCAGAAGATTACAACTTCCACACTTCACATGTTACGTTTAGGTCCCATGGGATAGGGGGTGAGCCTATCGCCATCTACCGGGCACAATTTCAACTCCGTGCTGCTATAGAGAATATCCTGACAGAAAGTTGACTAATGAAAATGGACATGAAATATGTTCAATAAGAATGTTAGTTACATGAGTATTTTTTCATGGTCTCCGCCATAGAAATCTTAATAATAAGGCTATAGAAATGTCAAAGACGCGTGACCTTGTCGCCGCGCATCTGTCTAGTCAAACACAAGTGCGAGTTGAGGAATTGTCGTCTTAATGGCATCGCAAAAAGAATAATTTTGTTTGCAGGCATACAAGCGCATGAGTCTAATCGAACACAAGTGCGAGTTGAGGAATTGTCGTCTTAATGTCATCGCCAAAAAGAATAATTTTGTTTGCAGGAATACAAAAAGTGGTATTTGAAAAACGGCGACATGCGTCCCAGTGTTAAAAGATAGTCGATAGCATTTCTATTGACTAGTTATTAAGATTTCTATGGTCTCCGCACTAGGCCAGCCTGTATCGCGTAATTAATGTACCCAATCTTATTTGTGGGTTTCGGCACTGTCGGCTACTAATCCAAAGGTACGCTGAACATTATTGTACCTGTAAGAGCTGATAGGAAAGTATGGAAGGACGACCCCAATTAATTGATCCGCCTCACGCCTGTCCTTGCAGGCGTGAGGCGGATCATGATCAGTAGTGTACCTACATCCGTAAAGCGACTGCAATCAGCACAACATGATGGCTGAGATGAAAAAGTGTCAGTCTTTCTGACCCTTGACTACCCATGACGACTGTCGATTGTCAGTAAATAAAATAAAAAAATATATATTTATTCAGTACAATTTAGTACACATTCTTTACATTTAGATCTATGCTAATTTAACAAATGAATGTTTATAAAAAATAAAATCACCTGCACAAGGCTAGGCCGCTGCAGGTTTTTATTTATTTATTTATTTATTTATTTATAGGTTCGCCTACAATTGTTACACATTTCTTACATGTAATACAAGCATGATCAACAAGGTATGGGTGCACAATATCAATCGGCAAACACAGCATTCACAATAAACATATGGATTAGTAAAAACAAAAATAACATAGGTTAGAAGTTAAGTAGATATTAACGATACAAAAAATTTCGTGAAGCATGCATTAGTAAATAAACTTAAAGCTAACATATTAATTTAATTTAATTTAAATGGCACAGTTTAATTATAAAAGTTGTTAAAAGAAATTAGTTCTGTTGTGAACCTGATTCTTAAATCTAACAAGGTTGGTATTAAGGATATCAATTTGAGTGTCAAACTTATTATATAGTCTACTGAGTCTTGGTATTGGAGAGTTGAAGCCGAGGACCGTACTGCGAGATGGTGGGTACAGTAGATTTACCGGATTTCTGGGACACTTACGAGGAACATTAAAATTGATTTTAGACAAGAGCTGAGGGCAGTCGATAATATTATTTACTAGTTTATACAGAAAAAATAGGTCTAGTGATTCTCTTCGTGTTTCCAGCGATATGATATTGAAGGTCCGTAATCGCTCGGTGTAACTCCGCGTCGCTTTAGCGATACCCGTGGAAAAAGCTAGATGGTATAAAAATCTTTTTTGAATGCGTTCTATTCTAAGAATATGAGTAGCATAGTGCGGACGCCAAACTACCGAACAATACTCGAGAATGCTGCGAACGAAACAGTTGTACAGTATTATTTTAGTTTTGGGTTCGTGGAACGGTTTAGCATTGCGGAGAATAAAGCGAAGCGCTTTTGAAGCCTTTTTGATAGCTGTATCAATATGGGGAATAAACGTCAGTTTTCTATCAAGAACAACACCTAGATCCTTTATAGTGTTACTTGTACTCAAAGAAAAACCACACATATGATAGGCCTTATCTATACATTGCAGTTTTCGGGTGAAAGTTATTGTACTGCATTTATTAATATTTAGTTGCATCTTATTTCTGGTTCACCAATTTAAGAGGTTGTTAATATCCGCCTGAAGCAATTTCTGTATCTAAATCCGATTCTATTACTTTGACTATTTTGAGATCATCCGCAAACAAGAATGAATTGTGAAGAATGAATTCTTTAAACAGCTTGACAGATCATTTATAAAAATAGTAAACAATAACGGCCCTAAGTGCGAACCTTGAGGTATACCGGGAGGTTTAAATAACAAAATTACAATATTTTTGTAATGGCGATGTTTTTACGTATTTAATATTAGTAGTGAGGTACAGTCGGCTTCTTATATACAGGATGTATTTTTGAAACGGGGCAATAAGGGCAAGTACCTTATCCGTTGCAGTTACAGCAAAACGTTCTTAAAAGACCTTCCCTAACTTTTTGGGACATTTTGAACTGCATTCACAGATTTTGTAAAAAACTTACAGTTAGCAAAAAAGTTTTTTTTTTTATGCCAATCGATTTTATTTCATGTGGGGATCAAAAAACTCTATAGGACCATTTTAGCTTTCAGTACTAGAAAAGACAGAAATCGCCAAAAACGTTTCCCATACATTTCGGCAACAGAAACGAATTTCTACGATGGTCTAACTTTTTGTTATGGCCTGGAAGTGGGTAGAATTGACTGTAAAGTAAATAAAAAGAATTTTTACCCTCAAATTTCGAATTTGATTCGAAAATCTGTGTGTTATACTTAGTTTCAGCTGAGAAACTTCGTATGAGTTATTAATTAAGGATTTTCGCTAAAATGTCTTCTAATCGTGAAAATATTGACTTACTAGCTTCCGCCCGCGGCTCCGCCCGCGTGGTATGTCAATTAAAAGTAGCCTATATGTTAATCCAGACTATAAGCTACATGTGTGCAAAATTTCATCGAAATCGACCCGGTAGTTTTGGCGTGAAAGAGTAACAAACATCCATCCATACATCCATACTTACAAACTTTCGCCTTTATAATATTAGTAAGGATTAGAAGCGTATTTTGAAAGAACCCTGCAATTCCAGGTTTTTCAAAAGATTTTTAATAACCTTTCTTGTTGGCACATGCCGCAACGGATACTTATTGCGGTACCACACTAATGCAGCTCCCGCATTTCGATTATTGACAAAATACGCTTCTAATAAGTCAATTTTTTCACGATTAGAAGACATTTTAGCAAAAATCCTTAATTAATAACTCATACGAAGTTTCTCAGCTGAAACTAAGTATAACACACAGATTATCGACTAAAATTCGAAATTTGAGGGTAAAAATTCTTTTTATTTACTTTACAGTCAATTCTACCCACTTCCAGGCCATAACAAAAAGTTAGACCATCGTAGAAATTCGTTTCTGTTGCCGAAATGTATGGGAAACGTTTTTGGCGATTTGTCTTTTCTAGTACTGAAAGCTAAAATGGTCCCATAGAGTTTTTTGATCCCCACATGAAATAGAATCGATTGGCATAAAAAAAAAAAATTTGAACTTTTTGCATTTTTTTTGCTAACTGTAAGTTTTTTACAAAATCTGTGAATGCAGTTCAAAATGTCCCAAAAAGTTAGGGAAGGTCTTTTAAGAACGTTTTGCTGTAACTGCAACGGTTAAGGTACTTGCCCTTACTGCCCCGTTTCAAAAATACACCCTGTATAGTCGCAGACAAAATTCCCAGATAGGTATATATGAACGGCTAAACTGATCTATGATATCAGTACAACGAAAGTATTCTAATTATGTAAATCACCCAACTTGCACAAATATATCGGAACATGGAACACCGTCAAATATACGAGTGCATTCAAAGTGTCAACAAACACAGCGCCAATGGATTCGAAGCTTCCAAAGTATTCAAAAATATGAATCAATAAACTAAAATACTTTCTAAAAAGCTTATAAAATGTGAATATTATTCTTGTTATTTGCACGTTTGGTGTAGTAACTATTTTTTTGGGTTATGCCACGTTTTCTGTGAAGTAGAAAATAAATCGCAATTAATGTCATGTCATAAATGTCCTTATGTTATATTCTAAATTTCAGAAAACAAAAAATAGCAATAAGTTCCATATGCCAAAGCATTTCGTTCAATTGAACTTTTAATACATAACATCACGCCTATATTACCGCTGGTGTAGTCTAATTAAACTTGAACTCTATCTCTTTATTGGTGAAGATGAGAGACTTTCCTAACATTGGAGATATAGAGACTTTCATAATATAACATTACATCACGCCTATATTACCTAGAAGGGTATGGCAGTGGTGAGCAACACCCTCACTTCACCTGTAATGTTTAGGGCCCATGGGATAGGGGGTGAGCCCATCGCCATCCACCGGACACACTTCCAACCGTGCTGCTATAGAAAGGCTTTGCCCGACCCGGGCATCGAACCCTAGACCTCATAGTAAGAGGCGCATACGCTAATCACGAGACCACCGAGCAGTATTGAGGGACTTTATTAAAGCTAATAATTTTGGAACTCTGACAAAACTTGTAACGCACTATACGTGTGATGTGGTGATAAGAGGTACAACTGTCGGCACGAATCTTGAGCAGTGTTCATGAGTTTCTTAAATTAAAAATAAATAATTATAAATATTACTACGCTATCTATCAATTAACGTTTTTGTTTTATAACGCGCTCCTTCTAAAAATATTTCTTAAAATAATCTTTACGCCCAGCTAGCAGGAATCTCGTTAATTCTTTTGAAAATAATCTGTGCTATTACACGGTTGCGTCTGGGCAAAGGTCTTAGCCACGCTCGGCCCCATCAGCCAGTTTCCGATTTTATCCACGCAATCTTGTCTATAGTTCTAAATACTAATTTGACAATATTTACATTATTTATATAACGTCATTACAAAACATAACTAATACGATTCCAAAATTAATAATTATCATAATATATTATAATATATTATGTACCTATTATATACGGGGTGGATGCGACATAGCGACATTTATTGAAACCACAGCTTCTATACATGGTAAGTATCAATTTCCACCGGATAAAAATTCTCTGGCGAAAAAAAAAAATCACGTTCTCCGAACAATTTGAACATTGCGATCGTGCAATTTGTTCGGAAGACGTGGTATGGCCATGTATAGAAGCTGTGGTTTCAATAAATGTCGCTATGTCGCATCCACCCTGTATAAGGTTAAAAATAATCTTAAATAGGTAAAATGTTTCTAAGTAGTTTGTAATTTATATTTTATATAATGTGTACATTTGTGTTAAATAATATGATATTCAAATAAATTTAATAAATTCTTAATAAGTGTATAAAATCGTAGGTATGATGATGTTATAACAGTATTCAATTTCAATAATATTTTTTATAGGTTAAAAGTATATTTATGCATACCGTTTTTACGGAGAGACATGCTATACTTTAGATTTAACATAATACCCTTTATATACTACGTTTGAAGCAAATAAACATTTCTATTTCTATTTTTAAACAATAAATAAAATGGGATTTCTTACCCGTCACTAGGCCTGCCTGACGAACAGTCAAACGCGCATGAGGGCCAGTACTTTCCCCGAGAGGTACTAATAACAGCGGTAAAGTAATAAATCCAAACATTTCCCCGATCGATTCATGAATTGAATGTACGATTTGTTTGACTCGTAAACCTGATTGGATGTAAAGGACAGTTTATTTTATCTCGAGTCGGCGCGTGCGCGGCCGGTCAGCATCTACTCAGTCACCTGTGAACGCGCGGTAAACGCACGCGCAACTTTTTGTGAGCTCGCGCAACCTCGAACGCGGTAATCACAATACGTGAGTACTTCATTTACTTTTCTTTGTTAACTCAAAATATACACCAACCATTATGTTCTAAAATTTACTTAAATCATATTATAGTGTCTTAAAAACTGCTTGGCGAATTGTATGTGTTTTTTGTTAAGTTACAAAGTTGTTTCTCTTATTGGTCGGTAAGCAATCAGAGTTTGTACGAATCGATGGCAGTGCATTGAAAACCCGTTGACTGTACCTACTTTTTATTACCATGTAATTGCGAATTTCTTACATGCTTAGTTTTACCACCAAATACAAAGTTATGTTGGAAATTTAAGTGCAAGAGTACAATATAATATGTAATATTTAGGTGCATCTTACAAAAAATAATAATTTGTGCAAAATGACTCAAGACTTCGTAAAATTTCAAAATCGAGTATTTTTTAAATACATATAGTGTTTTCCAGACATCTTAATGATTTGGAATCTAGATAATCTACTAGGCCCTTTTTAATATATTTACATCCTTGCATTAAATATGCACTTTCTGACATTTAGTAAAGGAAAAATATATTTAAACCGCAAAGAAGTATTTGACTTGCTGCGAATGTTGCCCTCGCCCTTCTCTTCGGACCATTTTCATTTTGCAAACCAAAAACGGTTCTGAAGAAAGCACAATGATGAAAACTCACGAGTTTTAAGGCCCAATTGCACCAGCAGAGTTCAACGCCGAGCTACGGTTATCGAATTAAATGACAGAAAAAGGTCGAACGTTGGATTTAGCGTAGTGAGTTTGGTGTAATTGTGGCTGAGTCGGAGTTATCTTAATTATCTAAGAACAGGGTCTTTTGTTTAGCAGCGAAAGTGTTTTCGTTTCTGAGACAGTGATAACAAATGCGAATTATAAGCATCTTCCTTAATGACTACAAGTAAAATAGGCCATTCACGTTTTTTTGGTAAATATGGAAATATGGTAATCTTACTTCTGACTGCGGCTCAACCTGCTAGATACGTCATGAACTAGCTCTATAAATTACCATCAAGATCGGTTTTGTGGTTATGCGCTGAAGGCGTTAAAGACAGACAGATAGACAGTAAGGAAGTAAGGATATTAGTAAGTAAGTAAGGATTACAATTAAAACCATGAAAATGTATAGGCATATTATTATGTTTTTTCTGTTTCACGTTTGCATCTATCGCATTAATTTATTTTTCCAACTTTTTACTAAAGGCCTACTTATAACATAACATAACATCACGCCTATATTACCCAGAAGGGTGCGGCAGAGGTGTACAACACCCACACTTCACCTGTTACGTATAGGTCTTATGAGATAGGCGGTGAGCCTATCGCTATCCACCTGGCACAATTTAAACTCCCTGCTGCTATTGTGAATAGAATTCCGGACTATAACACGTTGTCCGATCCGGGCATCGAACCCGAGACTCCTAGTAAGAGGCACATACGCTAACCACAAGACCATCGAGTATTACTTACATATACTGATATTATATAGCGATATGAATATTTGATTGTGTACGCAATGCAATAACCACAGTTGAATCGAGATAGCTGAGAGAATCAGGTTTTAAAATTACATACATAAAAAAACTTATAAAAAAACCGCTTCTGCTTTTTTAAGGTCGAATTTAAACACAATATTTTCCTTGAGTTACATGAGTTATCCTAACTGCAGCTTATGCATTTGTTTGAATAGCAATCGAAAACAAAGAACATACAGGATCTTCTTTGAGGTCTCGGGTTCGATTCCCGGGTAGGGCAAAGTGTTATCTGTGAACATTTCATCAGGAAGATCATAATAGCAGCACGGAGTTGGAATTGTGCCCGGTGGATGGCGATAGGCTTACCCGCCATCCCATGGGATCAAAAATAACTGGTGAAATGAGGGTGTTGTACACCTCTGCCACACTCTTATGTTATGGTATTAGAGGTGATATATAGTATAGTCTAAACTTTTTTGAGCATTATGTTTATTATATAATATCTACAAATATAATAAACAAAACGATAAACTTAGATTTTTGAACGCGGGAAATGCTAAAATTACCGGACGGTTTTGGATTTTTTTTACTCTTAATATTCGGGTGGATTTCCCAAACGACTTTTTTTTCTGTCCTCGCTGAAATTCGTATTTGAAAAGAAGAATATTGTATTGAATTGATTTTTATAGTATTCTATAGGTAGATATAGGGTGGAGGCCATTAAATATTTATGGGCTAGGATGAAATTTAAAGATAGAAATAAATTCCTTAAGTCCAAATTTTCGCTTGTCGGTGCTGTCCCCGTACTTTTTTTACAAACAAAATGGCTTATAAGTAAATGAATATTAGTAAATTAAGGTTACAACCTTCCCTATTTCGTAGGATATTAGTTTCATCATTAATAAATAGCATATTCTATTATTTAACTAACCATATTTATTAATGAGAGGCACAAACGTACTTGTCCCCGAAATTCTTGGCTTTTCGGTGCCAAAAAGTAATTTAGATATAACTTTACATAGGCAAGTCCGACAGTGTCCCCTCCCTGATTATTATTTCATGTTAGTACCGCCCTAATGCGCAGTGAAGACGGACGCGTTCTACATCGCTGCATTTTCCCGCAAAAAACGTAAGTACACCATGAAAATTGCTAGGCGACAAATATTTTACCTTATCGGTGAATGATTTTTAAAAAAAAGTGTGCAATTGCTGTACCATTATCGATGGAATCGGTGATCATTTTACCCACCGATACGATAATTTTTCACCGATCAGCCAAGAAAAAATAATCGGTGTATAATTTATCTGCTCGGTGTATTAATTTTTTGTGTATTAACAGTTTTAAGACATCGGTGGATTGCTTAATTATATCGGTGGATCATTTTATTGTGTCGGTGGGTCGGTTCATCACATCAGTGGACCCTGTGTCATTTATTTTGCTTCTAAAACATTCTATTGATATCAGTAATTACGTTAGGTATAGAAAATGGGTTCCCTATGAGTTTTCGAAAGTTGCTGATGCGATTTTTACTATACCGAAATTCAGTAGATTTTGAGATATTCCAATTGTAGGTTTTTGCTAAAATAGATTTAGCCTTTAAAAAGTTATTGCAAAAAATTAAAACTTTTTCTATGAAGTCAAAATAAAATTAAAAAATATTTAATTTCATATATTGTGTCCTATGCCTATGTATTACGTATGATTGAACTTTCAATTATTTTAATAGATAGAATAAGTTATTAGCTGCAATAAAAATATGAATTAAAATACATTTGCAGTTCACATTTTTAACCGACTTCAAAAAAAGGAGGAGGTTCTCAATTCGGTTGTATTTTTTTTTTTATGTTTGTTCACCGATTACTCGAAGACGCCTGGACCGATTTGAGAAATTCTTTTTTTGTTTGATAGGATATACTTGTCATGTGGTCCCATTTTTTTCAAGTCACATCCTGATGATGGGATCCTCGAGAAATCGAGGGCAACCCTCAAATTTAAAAGGCTTCTATATTGTTTTTATATATTATCTAAAGCTACTCGGATATTTGCATCTAGTAGTCAGCATTTTATGTTGCTGAGCTGATGCTGGCAGGTACCACTCCTCAACGGTTAGGAGTACGGGGATAATTCTTTAAATATAGGCTCCTTGAGGCCGTTTACTGTATTCTTTCAAGTTCTACACAGATGAGGCGAGACGTTGAATATTACTTATGTATATTCATAATATGAGGTCATGATTTGATGATGGGATCCTAGAGAAATCATGGGTAACCCTCAAATTTCAAAGGCTTCTATATTGTTTTTCGCATATTACCTAAAACTACTTGGATATTTGCATTTTAAGTTGCTGAGCTGATGCTGGAAGGTACAACTCCTCAACGGTTAGGAGTACGGAGATTATTATTAATAAGTTTTCCGTCTCAAGTAACCGTCGTCTCCTCATTCGAGAAACGTTCTGGTCTACCCATCACTTAAAATCGTAAAATAAAATAATTTTAACAAAAATAAACCGACTTCAAAAAGTAGGTAAACTAAAAAGCAAAAAATAAATTTACTTCGCACAAAATAATACGTTTTTTCATTTAGTAAAATAGAAATTATTAAATAATTATTTTATAATTCTGAAGTCGGTGCCAAGTAAACAATAACTCTGTATAGACTAATCTTTCTAACAACTATTTTCTGACTGAATATTAGTTCTTAATTATCCGATTTACTTGGCACCGACTTCAGAATTATAAAATAATTATTTAATAATTTCTATTTTACTAAATGAAAAAACGTATTATTTTGTGCGAAGTAAATTTATTTTTTGCTTTTTAGTTTACCTACTTTTTAGCAATATATTTTCAATGGCTGAATCTGGGATATTTTAACAAAAACCTTTAAATGTAAATATTTCAAAAACTTCTTCTTCTTTCGTATCAATGGTACTACAAACTTAAATTACTTCCGCCCAGTGCGTGGCCACGCCAATTGCGCATTCTGTAACGTCGTACAGATCGCGCAAAGACCAGCTGTAAGGGCAATTAGGGCAATTCAGCAGATGTGGCATCGTTTGTTGGGGAGCACCGCAGTCACATTGGATCTGATCTGTTAATATACCCCATTTCTCTAGATTGTGCCTGCAGTAGCCTACTTGAGTTCTCAAGCGATTTAGCGATTTCCATACAGGCCACTGCAGATTTGACCCAGAGTGATGCAGGCAGATGCTCCTTAATCTTCACAAAATCGGGTGGTGGTGGTAACTTTTCTTGCCATATCTTTTGCCTAGCACTTGTTGGTGGATCCTCGATAGCGTAAGTAGAGTTCAGGAAACTTCGTCTTCTTTTCAGTCGTACTGGGGGTGTTTTATGACCGTAAAGAGGATGCCGGCTGTCCAACTCTTGAACTGATTTCTCAACGCCACAGTAAACGTCTCTTCGTATACTTGGTGGTGCAATACCTGCCAAGGGATAGAGCTTCTTGAGCGGTGTTGGTTTTAGGCAACCAGTTATGAGGCGGCATGTTTCATTGAGGGCAGTGTTGACTTGTTTGGCGTGGATCGGTGCCACACTGGGCATGCGAATTCGCTAGCTGAAAAGCATAGTGCCATGCCAGTAGTACGGACGACGTCGGGTGACGCTCCCCAATGTGTTGATGTTAGGCGACGCAATAAATTGTTTCGCGTTCCGACTTTTTACCTTGTCACCTCACACTGTTTTTTGAACGTTAACGCTCTATCTAGCGTGATACCTAAGTATTTGGGAATGCATGGTGTTCGATGAATGTCCCGTGCCAGGTGATGTTGAGTTTTCTTTTGGCTGAGTGATCGTCTTCTTCTTCACGACCTTAATGAAGCCCTTCTCGTCCACTTCAGGAACCCGTTGTGGTTCTTTTAGTACGGGTTCACAATGGTTCTGCTTACCCCCTTTTTGCTGCTTGGCGGCGACAATAGCAGCGTAAACACATTTAGGTGTCGATGTATTCACGTGTGTCGTGGCCTTCACTGGCGTTTTGCGACAGGCAGCGACGGGTCGTATTGCATCTAGCACAATATCGACAGTCAAAAAAAAAATAAAAAATAAATAAAAACAAAAAACACCACTTGTTGAAATTGACCCAGTCCATGGCTTCAAGTAACTACACGCCTTATAACTCATTTACATGCGCCGACTCAAAACTGCTGATGGAAGCGTTTTGCGCGCCTCGTCGCATATTCACCTTACAGGCATCGTGTGATATATTTACCGAAACAGCGTTTTATATATATATAAAGTTCCTAAACTCACTAATATTATTGTTAAACATAACAAGCTAGTTTTAAGTAGACCTACGCACGGCAAAACAACCCCTTAAACATTTATTTTATTTTAATTTAATTATTCATTTTTCAGTAAATATATATATATATATAAATATTCTGTAAATATTTCAAGCCTCTACCTGTTGCCATTATCAATATCGAGCAAAAACGAGCATAAATATCAAGTTTGTTGTATGGGAGGGAGCCCCCCTTGAATATTAATTTTATTCTGTTTTTAGTATTTGTTGGTGTAGTGGCAATAGTTATGCATCAACTGTAAAAAATTCAATTGTCTAGCTATTCCTGTTCATGAGTTACAGCCTGGTGACCATTGTGACCATATTAAGCAAAAACGAGCAAAAAAAATTACGTCTTTTGTAAGGGAGCCCATCTCTCCCATTTTTTGTTATAGCGGCAACAGTTATACATTATCTGTGAAAATTTCAACTTCCTAGCTATCACGGTTCATGAGATACAGCCTGGTGACAGACGGACGTACGGACGGGTGGACGGACAGCGAAGTCTCAGTAATAGGGTTCCATTTCCTTTGGATAAGGAACCCTAATAACATGTAAATTTCATAAGCTTTCAAATGAGGAATAAAACTCTGATGTAACTGGAATATGACAAAGTTATTGACGAAATAATGGTGCAAAGGTGGTCAGATTTACCATATCGGTGGATAAGCACACCTTTTCGGTGGATAAACTTAACATTTCGGCGTTCAAGCATTTCATATCGGTGTACAGAAAACTAATCGGTGGTCGGCTTATCGTATCGGTGGCAACCCAAATTCAAACTCAAATTTCTCCTCAGTCTTAAATGATATGTTCATGTGCGTAAAATTGGGAACATTTTGTATCCTATAGATTACAATAAATCTGGAAAATATCCAAAAAAGCTATAAATGAAAAAGTTCACCGATAAGGTACAAAATACACCACTTGTTGAAATTGACCCAGTCCATGGCTTCAAGTAACTACACGCCTTTTAACTTCACATCAGTAGTAAACATAAACGCAGTAAATTACACGAGAAGTAGTTAAAGTTATCTTTGTTTGTATATGAAAAATATTATGTTTAATCTGCTATACAGTTTACATTAGTTATGAGTACGTACGTTTTAGTTTACATTAAGAGTAAAAACTGTGAATACGACTTCTGACATATCATAAAACAAGGTATGTATGACGTATACACATATAATTTATGCAAATGTATTGCAGAAACTCCAAAACATGATTTTATTTGTTTATTTTCAAATTAAATTGTTTTATCTCTCGTTCTGTTTAACTCGCAGGTCTAGTGGTTAGTGAATGCGCGGCTTGCCACTTCTCACAGCGAGCTCTCGGGTTACACTCTCGAGTTAGGCAAAAGTCATATTTTTGTCCGTTAGAAAATTCTCAATAGCAGCAATTGGCCCCGGTGGATGGCGATAGGCTCACTCCAATCACATGGGATCTAAGCATAACATGCTAATCATATGTGTTATACACATCTGTCACACAATTCTGGTTATAAATCTAGACGTGATGTTATGTCGGTTCTGGTCCCTCTCGAGTACGGTGCTTGTCGATTGGTCGAGCACCCATCAGGATCTAATTTCAAACCTACCGAGATCCCTGATTTCACTGAAACAATGCCTTACTAGCTTTTTGCATTAGTAAGTCTCGAATCGTGTGCTCCACCCGTTGCACCCGAAGCATCTCGCAGGCCACTCCTCCAGGACCGTGATCCGGGACGAGGAGAAGCCCACGAGGAGCCTTCCAGCTTTGGCCAGGAGCTTGGCCGCGGCGATGGGGCACCTAGCCCATACCGCACCCACTCCTCCGGGGCCGGGGCGGAAGGCACCGACCTTGACGAAGTCGGGAGCACTTGAGCAGCCGCTACAATGCGCTCCCGGACCTCATCCGCCGTGACGGAGTCGCCCAGGCCCGACACGCGCAGCTCTGCGCACTTCGTCGGCCTGCCTTGATGGACCCTCGATGATTGCCTATATGGTGTAGTAGTTGGCGTATGCGCCTCCCAACGCGAGGTCTCGCGGGTCAGGCCAAGTGTTATTTGTGAACTTGCCGTCAGGATATTCATGTGAATATCCTGATGTAACTCCGTGCTGCTATTGTTAGCAGCAATGACTTGGAATTGTGCCCGGTGGATGGCTAAACATAACAGGTGAAGTGTGTCCTGACGAAACCGCGATTATCAAAGAGACATTATTAAGGAAATTATGACGTGTAGAATTTTGCCGAGACCGATTTTCCGAAGTGTGAAAATTTCCGATAATTTTTTTAAGACCCTGGGTCCTCAGAGTCATGTAATACAATTATTTGAATCACCAGTAAAGTTTATTATATTTCTGTAAATTCTTTGTAACTTTATCTAATAGAAATTAAAAAAAAACTAGTAAAGGCATAATTAAATTTTGGATTGAATGTGAGAGGACTTTTGTCGAATCGGTTAAGTAGTTATCAAAGAGTATGGGTTCAGCGATAGCCGAGTGGGACACCGTAGGACTGCAAAGTCAAAGGTCTCGGGTTCTAACCCACGGCACATACCTCTGTCAATAAATCGTTAAAATTCGTCTTACCGCTCCCTAACGGTGAAGGAAAACATCGTGAGGAAACCTGCATGCCTGAGAGTGCCTAAAAAGCACTCGAGGTCGTGTGAAGTCTACCAATCCGTACTTGGCCAGCGTGGTGGACTATGGCCTAACCCTTCTCATCATGAGAAGAGGCCCGAGCCAAGCAGTGGGACATGTATCAGATATAGGGCTGCTATTTATTTATTTATTTTATTTATTTATTTATTTATTGGAAGACCAACAGCAGTAACAATTAATATTAATTAAATTATTATTATTATGGGTTCAATGACCTTTATATTTGCTATCACAGCTGTTCAAGTATTTATAAGAAACAAGTACGTACAGAAAGCCGTCAACCTTAGATTGCCAGTACTTGGTGCTCGAGTACTTGGCCTTCGTCACTCGGCTACAACTATGTTGAATGTATCTTGAAAAACATATCGATATAATCAATCGTGAACGACTAGCTTCTGCTCGTGGTTTCGTTTGCGTAACTGTACAGACGAATTCATTGAGACAGAACAATTTTATTGGTTGGCTGTTTTCCATACAATAGTAACATAGGTTTTATCTGTTTTTATAGGCAAATCATATCTTGTTGGCGCCCATTATATCAAAATTATTATTTAAATTTTCAGTTTGTATGTAATTCAAAAAATTATTCAAACTTTAGATTAGAAACTATTCAAAAAACAGATACAAACTTAAAATTAAACCTGAATGTTGAACCTGAACCTGATGTTTTTCTCTTCAATATGATTTCAAACAGTAGAGTACACTATTTCTTGCCCTTCCTGAAAAAAACTGTTTTAGTAAACATTTCTTTTTTAAATCGTTCAACTATTCTGAAGGAATCTTTACTTACAGAAAAATATACTCATTGGATCCCAAATTAAACTAGTCTAATAACTTATTCTAAACTTAATAAGTCACTAACAGAAGGCCTCGTACCCAAATATTATATGTATATCAAAATCGGTCTTGTAAATTTATCGTCAAACGCTATTTTTTTTAATTTCTAATGTCAACATGACTTGTTACGCACAATAAATGTGCGTTATTTTAAACTAGTGTAAGTTTGAAATTTCCTTTTCCTTATCTAGAAATACGTAGATCTTATAACAGTGATAGTATTTCTTGTCACATCTTATCAGTTTATCAGCATCTTACCTAGTGGAAATGGCGTGAACCTTGACAGCGTAGATGTGTATGTGGCAGTTGTTTTTGTTATTAATAAGTGGTAGGTAGAACCTACGACGTGGTTGACAACTCAGCAGCTTAACAATGCGTAATCATAATTTTTTTAAGAAATTGAATGCCTCGTCAATGTAAAGTTACATAATAAAATTCCACGGCACTATTCAGTTTAATCTTTATATAAATATCTAGTAAATTAAATTTATAATACAGTAAAAAATACCCGAGGCAAATTTTTCAACAGCAGAATACATCGTGATAAACCCTTTGTGTGTGTAATGGATGTTTAAAAAACATTGTGATTGTGTAAATGATCATAAAATCATTTGGCCAGTGTAATGACGATAATTTTATTTACATTACTGGGTAAACGATGAAGGCGGAAAACAGCCTGTGATTTATTCGGGGTATTATCTACTTACTATAGCTACGCTCGCGGCTACACCCGCGTTTTTTGCAATTAAACTTAGATTATTATTATATGAATATCAGACTATAATATACTAGGGTTGTGCAAATTGTTACCAAAATTGATCTGTTTTTGCGTGATAGCAATAACAAATCACCTCTCTTCCATGACACTTCCATGTGTAGTTACTGCTTCATTCCATTAACCTACTAGGAAAAGCAAAGAATACCTCCTTTCCTTTCTGTAACTACTCCTCTTTATTCTATTATTATATTCTACTAGCTACTGCCGGCGACTTCGTCCGCGTGGAATTCGTTATATAAACCACGGTTTTACCCACGTTTTATCTTACTTCTCAGCTCTCCTGACGTCATTCCTCCGTTTTCGCCGCTGCTTCCTTGCTATTGGTCGTAGCGTAATGTTATTAGGGTGAATTTCAACTAGCGATTTTTTTTTGTCATATCAGTGGACTTTTTTAATTTCAATGCTATCTATATATTTTAAGTGAAAAATGAAACTTTAGCCTATTTTATAACATTGTGTGCAAGTGCACATCAAATATCATCAAAACTTACTTAAATATTTAAGAATGAATTTTTTAGAGTCCACTGAAATGAAAAGTGTCTACCGAAATGATAAAAATTACCACTGAAATGATAAACTGTGCACCGTTTCTTACTGCGTGATAAAAATTTTAAAACAATATGAACACTACTCAAGCAAATCAGTACTTACGGCGAAATTAAATACACAATTTTGAAACAAATTAAACAAATCTAGCTCGAGTTATAACAGCCACCGAAATGATCCTACTTTTGTCCCCATATCACTGAAATGATAAACTTACTTTTGTGGTGGGAAACCGCAAGACGTTGGGACTGGTGTGTTCGCGCCTAGAGCTTGAGCCGGCCTGATCCGAAGTGAGGAAAGGTGAGAAGGGCATAACAACGCAATGTTGACGTGGCTATTCTACTAAAACTTACCGTCCTCTGAAATGATAACTTTTTTCCAGACAAAAGTTGACTGCCTGTAAAATCCATGAGAAAGAAGATAAACAAACAAAAATGGTTTTATTTGATCGAATATATTATAAATTAATGATAAAACAACCGATTTAAATCCATATTATGAATATATTTGCAGGGGAAGGTATTTTATGAGCGGAATTGGGTTCGGGACAGGCCACCGTGATGATAAAATGACACTTTGTAATTTCTTTTTTTTTGCCTAGGTAATAAAAAAAAAATCAGCACATTGCACTACCATTCTCAGGTTTGCCGTGTATTTTTTTTGCTTGTGCAATTCACCGTATAAAGCCTAATGCATTTTTCAATTAATGGACTATCTAATATGAAGTGCCTGAGATTGGCGCTTAGAATAATTTTAAGCCCAGTTATAGAATAGGTACGCTCAGTACGCGTTACGCGATGAAACATAAATCACGTGCCACGTACTCTAGAAAAACCTCATTAGTGCCTTGCGTTCATGCTTCATTGTTGTGTAGATAATGGCTTTGGTCTATAATTGTTATTTATTTGTTTGTTTTGTTACTGCAGTCGGTGTCTTGTGTTTACGGCAACAAATCATAAACAAATACCATGTGTTGAGTCAGGCATATTCAATAAGGCCGCTCATTTTGGCAAATACTTCGAAAAAAATATTCGCGCTGATATTTTTATGCCTTTTAATCGCAAATGGGATAAGACCTAGTCTATATTCATTTTTCGACGTTTAAAAGACCCAATATGAGCACATGAAACCGCCCACTGGATTCATTGTCATTGTGAATTGTGACGTTACAGGTTCCGAACATATTAGCAATTTCCGGCGGGTAAACATAGAAGTAACTAGATGCCTCACGACACAATATAGATAGAGAGTCAGATCTGGCACTCTATTTATTCCTAGGCATTCTATACAAGGCCAAAAGGATGATGATGATGACACTCACGTACATTCTAATGAATGATTCTTCTTTTCGGAAGTTCAAAGGCTATATTATATTATCCATAAGCTATAAGCCTCTAAATAATGGTTTAGCATCGTAGCCGATTTTATTATTATTATGCTTTTATTTAGCTTACAAATCTTGCAATGCGTTTTTCAACCACTTCTAATTGCCCGATCGAGCTGAATTTTGGCAACCTAGAGTTATATATATATATATATATATATATATATATATACATATATGCAATAATATGTCAGAAGAAGTATGATGATGCCGCCAGGAGTGTTTTATCATGAGGGAACTCCTCAAAGCTTAAGAGCGATATGGATCCGGTTGGAAGCTTTAACACCAAACATTTATACGAACGAATGTCGTATCCACGCACTTATGTACGTATGTATTAACAGGGGGGTCATTTCATAGAAAACATCCTGCATTTTCCTTATTTGCTATTCGCTGTGCTGATCGTGAATAGCGAGAAGATGAGCTATCTTTATGTAATTAGATATTTTATATGCATTGAGAGTTTGTCTGACTCGACGATCGGTCAATGGCAAGAACACATCGCCTATAATGATATGGCTAGGAAGTATAACCAACCGTTCTATTTGTCATTGCCTTTATTGCTATAACATTATTTACATTCATAGAAGGCTTACTTGCTGTCTTAGAACGGGTTTTTGTACATCAAAATTTGTCGTTTGAAATAAATAAAAATTAGTTCGTTCGTATTCATACTGCTTCTGACTCCTATAGACCATAAACATTTCCATAGATTAAAAAGTTAATATTTCAAGTATTTTAATGAAATGTTTTACCTTATTGCATATTATTTTAAAACAGGTATGCGATTGCGCGGTTTCAGTTTATTTGCATAGCTGTTAATAGTACGAGAGCCCACGACCAAAATTTTTGTCTTATAGCAATACGGCCAAAACCGCATCAAATCGATAGATACGATTATCCTGAACTCGAAAATACCAATATCAGACATTTTCCGCGTAGCGTTTGATCTGACCGCGTTTTCAAAATTGTCAAAGAATTTTACCGAACTGCATCATAGCAATATGTCTGATTTGCAGACTGTAGTTGAATGATAGTTCTGAGATACCGGAAACATATTTTTCAGACGTTAGTGGTGTAGCGCAAACCCGTAAAATCACTTAAAAAATTTAAAAATGAGACAAAAAAAATGTCTCATAGCAATACGTCTGAAAATCTTTTTTATTAGTAAATTTTGGTTATTTGATGCGATCAAAACAATTTTCAGACGGAAATGTGAACGCATTAAATTTTGAGACCGTTTTGAAAATGTTAACAAATTTTACCGATCGGTATCATAGCAATATGTCTGAAAATTGTTGGACATGATAAAATAAGTTGTCCACATGTGCAAAAAATTTATATCAGACAAATTAAGTGTAGCACCTTCTCTATCAGACAACTTTTCGATACTCAGATATAATTTAAAAATCGTATTGAGGCATCTTGAATTTTCTGTTACAAACCAATGAATACGTTGCGACCCTGCATTTATTAGATGATAATTAACAAAGAATTTACCCGAAACCGTAACATTGAAGTTGAAGGACTGTAATAAATCGCACAAAAGGAAACTGGGATGAAGTTGAAAAAAAACTACTAACTACTACTACAACTAAGTGAGCGTCGTTCCAACGTTTGGAGCAGCTGGCGAGTGAGCTGTATAATAGTAAGAAAGGGGCAGGAGCGTAACAAGCGCTGAGGCTGTTGAAATTAAATACTGATTGATTTGATAGTTTTGGTTTTATTTAAAGCACACTTGAGTAACTTTTACAAAAGAAATAAGTAATGACATCTGTCATCTGTCAAAGTACATATAATAGACAAGGGAGATTTTTGAATATCTATGAAGGCTGTAAATTAAAAAAAACATTTAACAGAGGCGTCGGCCAGGCGACTCCGAAACGTTATTTTCGTTTTTGGGAGTATATGCTACACTTAAAGTGTCTGAAAACAGGTTTTTGGTAATCATGGCAGCAATACGAAAAGTTGAAAAAAAAAATTATCCGTATTGCTATGATACAGGTCGGCTAAATTTGTTGACATTTTCAAAAATGCGCTCAGGCTATATGCTACGCGCAAAATGTCTGAAAACAAACTTTTTCTTAATACAATTATAAAATCTATGTACATTTTCACTATCAGACGTATTGCTATAATACCGACTGTCTTTTTTTTTTGACACAGCAGAAATGGCCTCCCACGCAGTTGCTACACTTTCGACCGTTACTACACACCTAGTCGGGTACAGAACCATACAATCTAACGATTTTATAGGGTTTTTGCCGTATTGCTATGAGACATGGGTTTGGTCGTGGGCTCTCGTACATGTATTCATACTAGACTCGCTTATATTTTTTCAAGACGTACCTATATACCTAACAGACGCTTAGTCCAAGATGGTAAGGTAACTAAAGGCAATGAACATCAACAATCCACAAAAGTTATATTGTAGTTCCATCGCTTTATCTGATAACTAGGTTGTTAGGTCTCATGTGCCAGAAATTTCAGTGCTTGCGCCCTTAAGCCCTGGTTATTCAAATCATTGTAATTAGTATAATTTAGTTTCACTTATAATTTATTTTTATATTATTGTTTGTAATGTTTTGACGTGTTCAAGCGCCCCCTGGGGCCTCTGAAAATAAATGATTTGAATTTGAATTTAATATCACGACCAAAACCGAAACACAGTAGCGACCTTGAACTCGTTCACAAGATCTCTACCACCATCAGAAATATTGTTATAAATGCGAAGGGTTACGTACACTATCATATTGTATGCCAGGCCCGTTCTGAGTGATAAATGACAGCCGCGATGTTATGTATGAATGACATTATTATCATATTTTATCAATAAAATCTTAAAGAATCCTTAGATGTTTATCAGCTCAGTGTTAGTCAGCTGTATTGCGACATTCCATTCTTCTTCTTCTTCGTCGTGTCGATGGCTGAGTCAAATTTTATTTTGCCTAGCCATCGTGGTGAAAGGATTAGCCAATTCGTTTTGGAGAACTCGCGAACTGCCCAGGGTGCGCCGGACTTAGGAGATCGTTGTGTACGTCACTCGGGAAGGCTCCTTTCATGCACCCTTTCTATTAAAACGGAAGAATGGATCAATGAGATTGACGGACGAACAATAACTATTCTGCTGCAATCAAGTATTATCTATGCTGTCATAGTAATAATAATAAAATAGTGTAAATATATTGAATGTTTATGTAAAAATAGTCAATGGTCTCTGGTTCGAACCCATGAACACATCTGTCAGTAAGTCGTGAAGATTCGTCTTTTGGCAGATATGTGTGTATTTATCATATAAATTATCGCTCGCTCGGTGAAGGAAAACATAGTGAGGAAACCTATATGCCTAAGAGTGCCTAAAAAGTGCTCGAGAGGGTGTGAAGTCTACCAATCCGCACTTGCCTAGCGTGGTGAACTTCTCATCATGAGAAGAGGCCCTAGCCCAGCAGTGGGACATGTATTAGATACAGGGCTGCTAGTATGAAAAAATAAACATACATTTTAAAAAGATTTAATGATTTTACGCCTTTTAGACGTTATTTTTTTTTTTAAGATTATTTTAATTTTATTGACTTTCATCTTTTTTTACAAGTCTATCAGTAGCGTGGTAGCGTAGCGGGCACCGGCCGTCCCTAGCCTTTATAATCAGGATAGGCTGAGATTGGCTCTGGGAATTTTTTAGATCCGCGGAATTCTAATTATCACTTACACTAAATCACAAGAGAGTGATAGCGACATATACATATTAACATAAGAGAGTGATAGCGACATATACATATTAACATAAGAGAGTGATAGCGACATATACATATTAACATAACATATAATCACGCCTATATTACCTAGACGCAAACACGCAAAGCACGACACCCACTCTTCACCTGTTATGTTTAGGTCCCATGGGATAGTAGGTGAGCCTATCGCCAACTACCGGGCAACATTACAACTCTGTGCTGCTCTGGAGAATTAGCTGACGAGAAAAGCCATATAACACTTTGCCCGAGCCGGGTGTCGAACCCGGGACCTCGTTATGACGGCCGATACTCTAACCACTAGTTTCGTGTACTACGTAGATACTCGTCCTCTCTGAAGAGCACCACTTGTCAGTCTCTCTGACCTCTTCCAGAACTACACTTCCTAGCTACATCCACATTGTGTATCTCTTTTGGCTGATCTACTTTCATTCTATTTGGGGAGTAAGAAAACGTTTCACAGTGAATCGTGTTGTCTCATCGTTTCAGGAACATCTTACCTAAGAGGAAGATTATAACTATGCGGCACACAAACTGAGTTGTTCTATAGGATGAGGCATAGGTTATATGAGGAAGGCGGCAAGGTTGCAGTTCGGTGTGACGTGAAACTATATTTTGATATTTTCCTTATTTACTTCAAGTAACATTGCTGCGATAGCCGAGTGGGAGACCGTAGGACGCGAAGTCAAAGGTCTCGGGTTCGAACCCACACGGCACGCACCTCTATCAATAAAATCGCTAAGATGCATCTTTCATGTGAATTTATCATGTAAATATCGGCTCGCTAACGGTGAAGGAAAACATCGTGAGGAAACCTGCATGCCTGAGAGTGCAAAAAAAAAGTACTCAAGGGAATGTGAAGTCTACCAATCCGTACTTGGCCAGCGTGGTGGACTATGGCCTTACCCTTCTCATCATGTATTAGATACAGGGCTGCTATAATTCTTCAAGTAAGTAAGTAATCATATTGCTTCTCACCATAGAAATAACCATTACGTTGATTTATGTCTCTCTCTGCCTACGTCTTAAGTTATGTTTATTTTATTTTTATTTTATTAGGAAAACTTACAGATTAACAGAAAAAGTAAACCCAATGAAGGCCATTTACAAGTTTCCACAGATATAAATAAAGAAAATAGATACATACAGGTCGGTACAGAGTATGGATAATATAACAGATAAATAAACAGATATAAATATATAAAACCAAGTAAGGTTCGTCTAGCCATAGTAAAAATAGATAAGTAGGCCAACTCCCGGCGTTTAGGAGCGCACGATACCTAAACTTGCTCGAGGCGCAGGGTTGTCACTTGTCAGATTGATATTTTAAATTACCTGTACTGAAATTATTTTTTTAATTATAAAAAAATCGTTTTTTTTACAAAACAAAGCATTTATTTATGTCAAGTCAAAGTCAAATCAATTATTTCCATGGGCCCCAAAGGGCGCTTGAACACGTCAAAACAAACATCAACGTTGAAATAAATAAAATTAAAATAAAACTTAAGCTAATTAAATTAAAATATTAATTGCAACAAAATGATTTGAATTCAACTTTGAGGTTTGAATTAAAATCAATACAAGTACCAGCTCCGATGGGTATTGCATCATGAGAAGAGCTGGTGAGAAACTTATGTTCACCATCTTTTCAAATAATTCATACAATTTTGTTTGTTTATTGACAATAATTGTTATGTGTAAGTTATAGCAACCAAAATACCATGACTAGAAATGGTTATGGAGAGAATAATACTATGAAATTAAATTCTTTGTCAAATAGACCAATATTATATTAATTAAATTATCCGTAGTATATAAGGTTGCAATCTCTTACACTTAAAGCAGGAAGGAAAAGGAGTAAAAACAATGTGTGCATACATACTGGTACTAGAACAGACATAGAAAAATGAACAATGACAATAATATCTTTTGACTCGCGAAGACATTTTGCAGTGCAGCGCGTAACCGTACCTAATTTTTTGAACAAACACCGACCGCTCACAGTAATGTTTGACACGGCCCGCACTACCGGTGACCGAGTGAGTGGCCGAGCGGCGTAGTGTGCGTGCGTACGTACATGAACCCGGGGCGTGGCAAGCGCTACGCGTACATACAAACGGCGCGATGTACCTTTGTTCGAAGATAACATACTTATCTATTTTTACTATGGTCTAGCTAAGGTATATATATACCTATGACGCTGGCAAAAAAGAGTTGAGAAATTTAGCAGCAGCAAGAGAGTCTAGCAGCATACAAATCCATAGCTGAATTGGCAAAGCACTTGGGGCGTATACCCAGGGGGTGCAGGTTCGAGTCCTGCTGGATTCTAAATTTTTCAACTTTAATATTATATTTAAGATATGTTGTTAATTAGTTATAAATATAACCCATGGTCCAATGGCATTGCTGAATCCCGTTTAAAAGTAGGATTCTTATTATGGTTCGTAGGCAGGTAAACAAAAGGTTTTTCGACGACCGGATGGCGGAGTGGGTAGTGTACATTACCTGCGACGCTGAGGTCGCGGGTTCGATTACTGCTCATGATAAATCTTAGTGTGCATGAGCATGGAGGTCTGATGTTTCTATGGATAATAAGTATGTATTTAAAAAAGAAAAGTAAATATGTATTAGTATTAATGGCTACGAGCCCATTCTCGCCTCAAGATTCTCCCCTGATAAGGAATAAGTGCCTATTCACTCCTTGAATTAAGAACAATACCCATTCACGCCTTATTGCAGATACATTCAAAGTACAGTCAGCAGAATAATGGTATTATAAAATAAATTAAACAAACAGTACACGAAAAAAGGTTTATTAAACGACTTACTGTAGATATTGAATAAACATAATAATTATATATATACTAGCGGCCCGTCTTTTTTTACGAATATTATTTTGTTTTTTTATTTTTTAAATAATAATATTTTTTATTGTGTTAATTCATTTTTGGTAATAATTTGATGGCGTTACAACAAAATAAATAGTTTTTTTTTATTAAGTTGAATTTTTAAGCATGTTTTGTTTAACGGTACTTTTTCATTTGTAAAATAATTCAAATAATATAGATTATACGTAAGGGGTAAATGGGCTCGTCAAAAAATATTAAATTAATTTTGTCTTAATACACCCCTTCAAAAGGAGTGAATAGGTTCTCCAAAACGGAGTCAAATAGCAATTTTAATCTGAGGGGACAATTTGGAGGAGTGAAGTGACTATAGGCTGACCGTTTAACTGAGTCCTCGCCTGCGCGGTACAGGGGCGCGGGGGTATGACGACAAAGGGGACTGAAACAGGGGCGGGCGGTGGGGTCACTTAATGAAATATACAGGAGATGAAATGCACCAAGATATTTCCTAAGATATGTGACATCATCGGAAAAAGAAATAGTGATTTATCAAATGAAAAATAGCTAAGAAGATACAAAATTTTAATAAACTTATGTACGTAAATAAAATAATTGGGCATAAACTATTATACTATTTGTTATCTAAACATATAATTAAATCGTAAGAAAGTCAAAACTTTTTTTGGGTCCAGTTTCTTATTTCTAAAATATTCGTATACCTTAAAAGCCATTTGCTTGTACTGACTGTTTACTTTATGTCCGAAGATTTTTCGATTCATCTTGAGATAGTTATTACATGTGTACCTCTCACAAGGTGTCTGCAACAGTCAACACATGCGATCGCTACCCATGTAGCGAACGAAATGAACAATTACAAAAATTTTCCCACCGCCCGCACCTGTTTCAGTCCCCTTTGTCGTCATACCCCCGCGCCCCTGTACCGCGCAGGCGAGGACTCAGTTAAACGGTCAGCCTATAGATGGCGTATATACTCCAAGACGAGTAAAATGTAACATTTGGACCATGAGGCTCAATGGATAAGAAATGAAAATGCCTGCTCAATAAATGTGTGTTTCTAGACGGTTTCACACTATAATTATGTCATCGTTTTCAAAATTGCATTTTGTTTGAACTATAACAACAAAAAAAATCAATCCAAACACTATGATGATATTTGTTGACACTGCCCACTGTTTTTAACCGATTAAAAAAAAGAGGATGCCCTCATTTCGATCGTATTTTCTTATTTTTGTTTGTTGGATTATCCGAAGACGCCTGTACCGATTTGAGAAATTAATGTATTTGGATGGACATACTGTTTCATGTTATACCATACACTACATACATATTTTGAATTTGAACCTATACAGTTAGATTAACTAATTAGTATAATTTAATACCATTTAACAATAACATTATTTTCATGTATAATGTTGCCAAGACGAGACAAAACATCTACACGTCCTAGCCTTACATAAAACAGTAAATAATAATAAATAATAGCAGCCCTGTATCTAATACATGTCCCACTGCTGAACACGGGCCTCTTCTCATGATGAGAAGGGTTAGGCCATAGTCCACCACGCAGGCCAAGTGCGGATTGATTTATGATAAATAATTTGTTTATGATAAATAGACACATATCTTCGAAAAGACGAATCTTAACGATTTATCGACAGAGGTGTGTGCCGTGGGTTCGAACCCGAGACCTTCGCAGTCCTACGGTCTCTCACTCGGCTTTCGCGGCTTATATAAAACAGTACCTTAATTAAAAAACCGTCCAAGTGCGAGTCGGACTCGCGCACGTAGGGTTCCGTACCACTATACATCTAAATAAATGTTTTTCTTAATTCTTTATTATATTGTAGTTGATTGAATGAAAGGTAAAATGCTGTTTACGATTTATTACGTATTAGATCTCGTTCAAACCAATTTTAAGTGGAAGTTTGCATGGTAATGTACATCATTATATTATTTTTACATTTATCATTCCCTTATTTTAGAAGTTACGGGAGGGGGGGCACAATTTTTTTCACTTTAGAAGCGTCCCTCGCGCAGAATATTCAGTTTAGAAAAAAAATATATTAGAAACCTCAATATAATTTTTGAAGACCTATCCATAGATCCCACGCGTATGGGTTGATGAAAACAATATATAGTTACGGAAAAAAAGTGGCTGTGACAAACGGACGGACAGACGGACAGACATGACGACTCATTAAGGGTTCCGTTTTTTGCCGTTCGGCAACGGAACCCTAAAAATGTGGCTCGACCGTTCCGTGGGAAAATTGTATTTACAACAGTCAAATGTAAGAAAATCGTCAGCTAAATTACGGTTTGTCATCAATGCCCATGAGTAACTTACCACATTGATTACCTAGATCAACTGTTCTCAGAACATCAAACCAACATTTAACAGTGTAATTATCCAACGTCATTCCTAATAGTGTATTTTTCCTAAAGATTTATAAAATATACGTGTTTGCCGGAAAGTCCCGGTTTTCCCTATGCGGTTTGTTGTTTGTCGGGTCTGAGTCTTTCATGCAAAAACAACCAAGACGATTTTGATGAAATGCACAGATATAGCTAAGGTTATCTTAATAAACATTTAGACCACTTTAGCCGTGGGTTGAAGCTAGTGGACTTACATATATGTTGGCAAAACTTCACATAAACTACTGATATTCAGCTAGATCTGTTAGACTAGAAGCCGAAGCGACCCCAATGTCATTAAATGTAAATATTATCACGCCTATATCACCATCACCTGTTATGTTTATGTCCCATGAGATAGGGGCTGAGCCTATCGCCATCCACCGGGCACAATTCCAACTCTCTGCTGCTATTGTTTGTGAATATCCTGACGGAAGTTCTCAAATAACACTTTGTCTAGCCCGGGACTCGAACGCGAGACCTAAATAAAATTAAATATAAATATCACAGAACATACCAAAGTCATCTAGTCTCAAACTATCAGAGCTTGTACTATGGGTACTAGAATAACTGATACTAATACAGATAATATACTTTTTCTTTTAAATACATACTTATTGTAAATAGAAGCACCCAGACCAAGACAAACCTCCATGTTCATGCACGCAAAGATTTGTCTTGAGCGTAAATGTATTATTATCAGTTATTCTAGTACCCATAGTACAAGCTCTGCTTCGTTTGGGACTACGTGGCGTTGTATGTATGTTGTGTGATATTCTTTTATTTATTATTTATTATAAGCTGGTCTCGCATTGCTCGGGCGGTCTATACAACGCGGGACCCTCTTTTGATACTGGAAATGTAATGTATACTTTGTCCATTCCTTTATTTTCTTTTTGACAGATCACGCCTATGAATTACCGTTTCTTTTTGTCAGATTAATGTACTACAATAATAATGTACTTTATTGACAAGCGGCACTTTTTAGGGAAGTTCATTGTTTGTAACAAACAACCACAGACTATAAATCAAATCGTGAAATGAAATAAATCGATTATTATGAAAAAGAATAATTTGATTTTTTTTGTGTATTGTCTGTATTTATATAAAAAAAATAATATAATAATAGTATAAGATTCCATGAATAATTATCTGCAAGAAATTAAGTCGAAATCTTGGAATTAAAAATGAAAATGTAAACAAAGGTAACTAGGAAACCGTCATAGACTAAGTATGTGATATTATTATTATATTATTATTTTGTATATTTATTTCATCTAATAAAAACTACAAATAAACGAATAATTAATAATGAACTAAAACCATTTCGATGTAATTAATCGATTGAAAGTTCTTCTTAGACAACATCGATTATAATTTCAAATCGAATAAGTAACGTGTGAAGGCATCCCTAAATGTAATATGTCAAAAAGCAAATAAAGAAATGGACAGAGTATAGGTATAGGTTTTATGTGTAGCCTGTGTACCTATCTATTATCACATCATTTTCGTTGTGTACGTTCAAAGGTTCGTGCAATTATACTCGTGTATCTGTGTCGAGGCAAACGTTTAATTAGCGTAGCTTGCTGTCCACAGTAGTTAAATAAATTAATTATTATACAGAAGAACGTTTGTTACAGGTTTGATAATTTTTACTGGTGGTAGAGCTCTTGTGACCGAGCTCGAGGGCGGCACCTTTAACCTGCCGCCAAATAGTAGTGCTTGCATTATGTGTACCGGTTTGGAAGTGAGATCAGACCCTGAAATTACTGGCATATGAGGCATAGCACAGTCCTCAGCTGCAGCGCCGCATATCCAATCTGCTTTTGTGTATTGTTGATGTCCATGGGCTGTACTCTACTTAGCATCAGGCGGACGACAGGTTTTGTCGCTGCAGACGTAGTATAAAAAAAAATGTCCAACCAGTATCTTAATGAATGGTCTGCTAGAATTCGTTATTAAAAAGTTAAAGGGGTATGACCAATCGACTATGGGATTGTTTATCGCTGCTGTGCTATCTATTGCGTGGCTTTGTCAAGATATAAACTGCTGTATTGTATGTACAATAATATGAAAGTTTTATTTTAAGCCGGATATTTTCATAGTAAGCTGGGATGTCATGAAAAAAGTTAGTAAACAAGTGCAAAAAACGTGATAATTCTATCAAAACAAAATTAGATTCATCCTACATGTTTAAATAGAAAATCTCTTTTGTTTATTAAATCCCGCTTAAGTTATGTCTCTTATAACTAGATAATCGTCATACACAAAACTAGAAATTATTTACTATCTTATATTCGTGACACAAGGGTTTTGGCGATACAGATTTTGGGCATTGCCTATTGCGTTGTAATTTTCATATAGTTTACAGTCAGCAACAAAAGTAGTTAAACACTTTAAAATTTTAAAACTTTTATACATCTCACATCTCTTGCATTAAATATAACCTTTTTTTTAATAATGCACATGTTATTGATTACTATTAGTTATAATACATCCATTCATGAAATAATTACGATTTTCAGAATGAAGTGACTTAGATATTTGTTTGTGTAGCTACTTCTGTTCCTGACTGTACGTTATATCTTTATATTTCTATTTTCTGAAAAGTGAACTTTAAAAGAAAATGAATGGAATATTTCATCTAAAAAAATAAACATTTAAAATTGAAAAATAAAACCTGTCATTGAGTCATCGAAAATGATAACGTTTCATCATAGCATTATCATTTCTAACATGTTTGTCCTCGCACAATCATATCTGATCTACAAGACAAGAATAGGTCACTATAACAAGAAATATCAACATACCACTTGGCGAGCCGCCCCGCAGAAAGCTAGACTATTCTAAAACGAATTCTTAGAAGCCTGTTATTCGTAAACCAGTGTAATATAGCACGTTACGTCCCCCGGCGTGTTACCGGTGTTCCTACTAGTGAATTATCTAATCAGGACAATTGGACAACAGTGGGCTGCTTTGTCACTCGCACCAGTTCCCCGCAAGAATTGGGTAAACGTTACCTACGACGATATACCAGCCCGGCCGTAAAAAAGGTATATTTGCCGCCCACGTATCATTACTTCCAGGCAAATGTTTAAGGACCATGGCCGTAACGTGACGTCCGTTAATTCCAGTTCACGCTCTTATACTCATATTATTATGTTAGCAGAATGGTACGGGTGTTACATATCGACATATTATATTATGTTATGCAAGGTAGGTAGTACCTTAGTACCTTACTATCAGACCGATAGATTATTGACACATTACACAATAGCAGACTAAACAGTATATGTATTATTATTGAGAATACGGGTTACTCACGTTATTTTAGCCAGGATATGCCGGAATGCATATTCCGGCTAAAATAAAATGTGAGTAACCCGTATTCTCAATAATAATGTCTTCACCTCTCGTCGGTTTTCATAATATTATAGAATATATATATATATATATATGCCTAGTCTAGCCATAAATTACTGTTCCAGCTAATAATTTCAAAATTTTTAAAACTGGCTAGATATATATATATATATATTTTTAAAACAAAAAATTTGCGCCTTTTTAATTTATTTTGATTTACTTACAACATCGGAGTGGTTACAAAAGCAAGGTAAATCGGGGTTACCGCCCAACATTGATAATTATATTTCGAAAAATGGATAACTCTATTAATATAAGTATCTAAAATAAAATAGTTCTGACACATTTGATATGTCCAGAAATAGAAATATAAATAGTCTTCTAATAACCAGTTGGGTAAACATAATAAATAAAAACGATAGAAGATTAACAAAGGCATCATTATTAACAATTTAACAACACAAACCCCCTCTGTTAGGGCACAATTTTTCTTCGATAATTCGGCTGCTGGCAGACCCGAAAGAGCTCAGGAAGCAGATTAAACCTTTCATTAGAAGTATAATTTTAAAAATAATTTTATTAACGTTTTAAATATTTACAACTATACATTTTGAATTAAGAACAATATTTATGTACAAAAAATACATAAAAATTAAAAAAGATATTAACAAATCTTTATACAGCATCAAAAAATTACTGGCGTATCGTCTGTCATCATCGCATCGATGTCAAAGGGCGACATCGTGCCCAGAAGGCTGGCAGCATTGCCACGTTGTATGGCAATGCTTTTATTATTTTAGCCAAATAGAAACCAGCCCTCTGGTTACGAGCCGCATCGATTAATCTCTTAGAGATATATTTAAAAAGCAGCATTTATTAAAATAATTTATTTAAAAATAGTGTCATTAAATAACATGTCATAAAAGTTTGTAAGTGATATTTTCTGTTGGCAATCCGCAGCGTGTTTTGTGTAATCGCTGATTTTGTTACCGCCACGCAATTATACACTTTATCAGTACAAAATAAGCAACCTCAACTGGCAAGCCCAAGTGACTAGTGTTAGTCAGAGGGTCACAGCTTCTCTTCGTGCACTGTACCGCTGGAAAAACTTCTTCCCGCCTAGAACTAAAGTAATGCTTGTGCAATCCTTGATATTTCCTGTCATTGATTATGGTGATGTGTGTTACTTTGACCTGAATGCAGACCTCCTCAATAAACTTGACCGTCTTCTGAATAACTGCATTCGATTTGTTTATAATCTTCGAAAGTATGACCACGTGTCTGCTTTTCGTTCTGAACTTAGATGGTTACCTATTCGCCAACGCCGCAGTTTGCGTGCTCTCACCACTCTTTTTTCCTTCCTTAATTCTCCTACACCACCTGTCTATCTATCTCCTTACCTTCAATACTTATGCTCTAACCATGATAGAAATCTCCGCTCCGTTAATAATCGCTTACTCTTATGTCCCGCCCATACTTCTGGTTTCGTGAATTCTTCCTTTTTCGTGCAGTCTGTTATCCTCTGGAATGCGCTCCCTCTTGAAATCAGGATGTGTAACAACCGATTCACTCTCAAAATCAAAGTTCGTGAGCTCTTGTTGAGCAAATTAGCAGAATAACTCATCTATAAGTTACGTTATTATATATTATATTAGTAGTAGTTTATGTATATTACATTATAGTATTTGTAATATTATATGTAAATGTATTTAATAATAATATGTATTACATTTATGTAATTCTACATATATATATTATGTATAATAAGTCTTTGTATATAGTAATTTTATATATATTCATTCTTTATAAATCTTCCTATAATCGTTTATAAAGATAAAGTTCTAATCTAATTATTAAACTAAATATGCACCTACCACTTTTTAACTCTGCATCACCCTAGGTAGACTGTTAGACAATGCCTTTGGCATTAAGTCCGCCTTGTACATTTTTGTTGTGCTAAAGTTAAATAAATAAATAAATAAATAAATAAAATAAGGTTGGTTTTGGTGTGGGTATTTATAGTGAGAAAAAAATTTCGTTTGAAAGTAAGCTACTAGTTTGAAACAGTTACACCAGTCCCAGGGGATAGGGGGTGAGCCGACGAAAAAAACCGACTTCAACACACATAATATGCACTAAAAAGTTAGAAATACATAATTAAGTAATATTTAACGTTTCGCCTTATCCCCGTCCTCCTAACAGTTGAGGAGTTCTACTCTCCAGCATCAGCTCAGCAACATGAAATGCTGACTGCTTGCTGCAAATACCTTAGTAGCTTTAGGTAATAAACGAAAAACAATATAGAAGCCTTTAAAATTTGAAGGTTACCCTCGATATTTTTAGGATCCCGTCATCAGATCGTGACCTGATTAAAATGGGACCACATGACAAGTATACTTTTCCAGACAAAAAATAATTTCTCAAATCGGTTTAGGTGTCTTTGAGTAATCGGCAAAGAAACATAATCAAATCGGGATCTTTCCCCTTTCTTTTGAAGTCGGTTAAAAATAAGTAACACATGCCTTTGGCACTCCGTAGGGATACAATAGGTAGATAACAGGGTTCAGAACCTTTCATCGTTTTCCTAGAACTGAAAAATAAATATGGATTCCCGGTACTTTCGGAACTCGGTATCGACATAAGATTTTAATTTTTAACGCGTTCAAGTTATATAATGCATACCATAGACAAAGCATATACCTCAGAGGAAATAATCTCTAATCAAAGGCATATACATTCTCTATGACGATATTTGCAGCACGCATTATTTCAATGTTGTGTCAAACCCCATAAAGGTACATTGAAAAAGTTCATATTGTCAAAAGCGCTAAGTGCCTTATCATACTAGCGGATTGCGAGCGGATTCAAAGCGGAGCGGGCGCGCAGCGAATGCGTCGCGAACACGCAGCGGCTGCACAGCGGAGACGTCGCGGACGCGTGGCGAATACGCTACGTTTTCGTCGCGTGTTTGTAGCGAATTTACGACGTACAATACACTCAGTAACAAAATTGATTCCGACGAAGAAACACTGCTGTTGGCTTTGTTACTTCGGAAACGCCGGCGAACGAAAACGAAAGCATCGACGAATTTGGGAAGATCCATTTATCAATTAATCGAATGGACGAGAGCGACTAATTTGTGTTGTTTTGCAAACGATTAAAAAATTATCCTAAATAATTTCGTTCCTACCTACCATAAAACAAACATAAAATATTTAAGCAAGATAAAATTCCACAAGAATCCGTTATGATGCAAAATGATTTGACATTTGAAAAAAATATTTTATTAAGTTGGTTGGCTGGCGTTTGTACGAGACAGTACAAAATGGCGTCCACGCCGCGCGTCCGCAACGAATTCGCTGCGAATGCGCGGCGTGTTCGTTGCGCGCCCGCTCCGCTTTGAATCCGCTCGTAATCCGCTAGCATGATAAGGCCCTAATGTTACTAAAATGGTTATTAAAAAATAGGGGTTGGTGATAAAAGGGTAAAAATTTAGGGTTGTATGTATTTTTTAATGCCACATTATAGAAAAATATTTTTTTGTCCAAAAATTAAAAAAATAAAATGTTAAGGGTGAACAACCCTTATCATTTAGGGGTATGAAAAATAGATAGTAGCCGATTCTCAGACCTACTTAATATGCATATAAAATTTGGTAAAAATCAGTAATGCCGTTTCGGAGGAGTAAGGTAACTAACATTGTGACACGAGAATTTTATATTTTTTATTCACTGTTGAAGAAAAACTTTCCGTACAGAATGCACCGAAACAAAGAAGAAAGAAACCGAATACTTTTAATCCCGGTTACTCAAAAGCCAAGTACTGAAATTCCCGGTTCTTACAAACAGTACCGGTTCCGGCAACGCTAGTAGTTACAATACGATTGCATCTGTAATCATTCAATGTGCAGTCCCACAATGGCCGCTCTTGAACGACTCTGATTGTGTGAACTCCGAGAGGTCTGGGTCAATATCGGTGTCATCCAATGATACTTGACACCAAGCAAGGCTCATCTGTTAAAGTTTCGTAAAGTTAAGGTCACCCTAAGAGTTTAAGGGGCTTAAAAACGTGCAAAAGTATATTTCTTAACCGACTACAACATCTAGTCCTCAAATTGGTTGATGGTCCTTAGTTTTCTTGAAAATTTGTCATGAGATTCTGGTTTTCAACGCATTTTCGTATATTTTTCGTTGATACTAGAGATATTACTACTATTACTATTATTATTTCAGTTTTTTAAATTTAAGTTTTATTTATATTATTAGAATTAAAATATCTGTATTTGTATGCCTTAGGCCAAACATAGCTGACATTTTGTAATTTTGTAACAACTTTTTTTACCTATTTAAATAAAATACTTTGACTTTGACTTTATTAATTATAGTCTTAGTTAGTCTTATACAAAGAGATCAAAAGCGTACGTTCAGCATTGGCAACTTCGGCGGTGAACATTATTTTTAGGGTTCCGTACCTCAAGAGGAAAAAACGGAACCCTTATAGGATCACTCGTTTTTCCGTCTGTCACAACCCTTTTACTCCGAAACGCGTAAGGCTACAGTGCTGAAATTAATATCATATACGTTGATCAACGGTTCCTTTATGCTGTAAAGAACATGAGTTTCAAAGTTTACATATTCAAAAGATAATTGCAATAAACCCTGACAAATGTATGGAGGAGCAAAAATCCAAAAACCTATAGGGAATTTCCCGTCTATCTAGAATCTTAAAATTTAGCATGAGTATAGGTCTTATAGCACAACTATAGGAAAAAATCTGAAAATCCTAAATTTACGTCGCCAACTTGGTGAAATGAGCAAAGTTAGTATGGCGAAGACCAGTTTACTTGGTTTCTTTTCAAAGGTAGAACATTCTTGAGTTAAGACAATTGCTAAGGTCCGATCGCTAACAACATCGATATTAGCGCGCTAAAAGTTATTCGGACCGCCTTTTGCTTTGGCTAAAGTCGCTCACAGTGCTTATGAAATCGGATAATACGCGATTCGGAGTTTCGGACCTTAGGGAATATGTCATGGTTGGTGTAGAGGGCGCTGCGCTAAACGTCACTCACTTAATTAAACTTAATAAAACGAAAGAAATGTAATTTAATTATTTTAAATGAGTAGTTGTTTAGTATATCAATGCAAGTATCGTGCATTAAATATAAACAATGCTCACGGACTCACGTTTTATGTAATACGGTACTTCTTATTTTTTTTACCCTTGGTAAAGCTTTATACTTCATATGAAGTTCTTAAAGAATCAGCAGTTCCTACTATATTAGGTTATATAATGTCAAAATTGGGCACTTAACTTACTTCTAACAAAAGGTCAATAAAGGAGGAATGACAGAATTTAGCAAATAATAAAATAATCCGTCATCATCCAAGTATGTCAGAAATGATTGAGAGAAAAAGTGTCTGCAAAGTTCTTGTTGAATCTCTCCCCTTACTAAACTTTTTACAAGTAGATAACAATTTATTGTATAATACAACAACCTTTGATTATAATATATCTATAGATACCGCCTCATCAACGCTAAATTGTCCAAAAATTTTGTCCGTAAATTACCTGATCCGACAAAAACCGCTGTCAGTGTCAATTATCACCTCAAACAATAAGGTCATTTGAGTGAATTACAAAAAATCATTTTGTGAGTTACAATGTCGTATTGTGCTATAAAAATATGCCGAAATTATAGCAGACGTGCAAATGCTACTAACACAATCTCCTACCATCGGTAATTAATCCAAAAACAATCGTTTTTCAAAACAAATCTAGCAAATTCTGACATTCAATTTATTTGCAAACACACAATATTTTTATAAATTAAAGCACCAGTAGTTTTTTACCCCCATTAATTTTTTTCTCCCATTACATTGGGGTAAATTCAATTACTGGTAACTCTCAGATGAATGTCAAGTCATCGTAAAGCAATGGTTTCACGCACACTAGCTTGTCAATTTTCTACGTCTTTGTTGCAATGTTCACTGCACGAGACTCCCTCTAGAGATTATGTCCTCTGAGACAACAACATTAAGTTAATTTTATGCTATGTGTATTCCATTTTCCATATTTTCAGACTTTTCTATAACTTCTACACCTTATGAACAAGAAATAAAAATGGAAATTTGCTATGAATGTTAATGTTATTTAATTATCATGTCTGATTGTGCATGTTTGATTAATCTTCTACATTGTTGAAAACATGATAGATATTCTGGTAATCCAAAACAGATTGATTGGCTTGACAAACATAATGTTGAGATATGCAAGATATTTAAATGGATTTTATGTTTCTTGGGCATCTAACATGTTCTATAAATAATTTTTAGAAGGTATGTATTTTTAGAATGGTAAATTAAAAAGAGCAACTATTTTATTTCTGATAGTTTGGGGCTGAGATTAAATTAAAGATTGCATTTTATTCATTAACAATGTATATAATTATAGTTACTTTTCGAGTACAGGCCTCTATATAATAGGCCCTTAGCACCAATAAGTACTTATTTTTGTTTCGTTAAGTCTGCTTCTCTTTAGGTAGTCTTCATGCTCTTTAGACTGCTTTCTTTGTTGAACCTGAAAGAATATTAATTGAAAACAATAATACATAACTTGTGTGCTCTTAGTTTTTGTGATTGTACAAACTACACATCAACCTAAACATTTCCAGTGTAAGAAGATTAGTTTATACTGAAAATGTATAGGTTGATTGGTGGCCATTTGTCTTTAAAAACTGTATTTTAGGCATAAGTATCATGCAATTAACTATAAAAACCGAACAAAACAAACAACTTTGCAATTATCATTGTGATCACTTATTATCTAACGATTAAGGTTAAATAGTTAAGTATATTATTATCATAGATCGGAATGTGTATATAACATTGAATATCCGGATATGCAAAAACAATAATAATATAAAACAATACCAATTAGATTGGGGTCCGCTTTGAGTCTTACAGATGCAGCTGAATATCAGTGTATAATACGAACAATAAAATGTATACAGTATTAAATACTGTAGAGATAGCTTTAAGGTTGATAAATAAATAAAAATACAAATGAAATATAAAATACATGATTAAAAGAATAACTATAAATCATTAATTCATCATTCATGATCTCTGATCACAGCTTAGAGCACAGAATATGACTACACACAGCTACCGATCAACTTAGACATTTCCAATATAAGCTGGTTTTGCATTGCTAGTATTTAAAAACACCGATATACAATGCTCAATATTTTAAGTGGATGTGTGCTTCTCTTGGTTATATTTTGTCCTGGGGCAAATATTCTGAGTTACCTGAAATAACAACAAAATTTTTAAGTTAAAGGTATTTATTCAAGTGATTCCAACTTACATTTACTTAAAATATCTGATTAATACTATTGTTAAAACTTTAAGTTTCAGAACTGTGTTAATTTTTTTGTATTTTTATTTTATGTTAACAAAACTATCTTTTTGGGTCGGTAAGCTTTCAAATAGGTACATTTGGTACGGAACCCTGAGATCATGTGGGTGCCGACACGCACTTGACCGATTTTTTTTTTTAATTATTGAAATTAATTATGACTCCTAATTTATATGCCTGGTTTAAATAAATTAAACTGCCTCGATGGTCTAGTGGTTAGCGTATGCGCCTCTCACCGCGAGGTCTCGGGTTCGATTCCCTGGCCGGGCGAAGTGTTATATTTGAACTTTCCGTGAGGACATTCACAATAGCAGCACGGAGTTGGAATTGTGGATAACGATAGGCTCGTCCCCTATCCCATTGGACCAAAACATAACAGGTGAAGTGTGGGTGTTTTTCACCTCTGCCATAACCTTCTGGTAATATAAGCGTGTGCGTGATGTAATGTTTTGTAGGTTATATTATGTTCTAATTTATTTACGATTATTAGTTTAATATAACTGTACACAGTGGCACAGGTTTCTACATGTTATATATGTATTTAATTAGCTGTCGGTATTTTTCCTATTTTAATACCATAATAATACAGCAGAAGCTTATTTTGAGGGTTGTATAGACAATACAATCATTTTACCGTTAAGTCAATCTGTCACCAAATAATTTCATATTTATAATTCAATATTTAAATAATACAGCGAGCCCATTAAATGATCGTTTAATAACATAACATGGCATTATAACACGCATAAAATTCAAATTCAAATCATTTATTTTCATAAGCCCAAGGAGGCGCTTGAACACGTCAAAACATTACAAACAATGATATAAAAATAAATTATAAGTAAAACTAAATTATACTATAACAATGATTTGAATAACTGGGACTTAGATATTTATTTATTTATTCTTTTTAAAATTACATTAAATTATTAAATATGTGAAAACTAAATATCTACCTAATATAGATATACTTAGATTAACTTTAATCAAGCAGTTTAGAATCAGATTAAAGTCAATCTAAGCACCAGCTCCGATGAGTATTGCATTATGAGAAGAGCTGGTGAGAAACTCAAGTGCACCATCTTTTAAAATGAAAAATAATAATTATATTACTGCAAATCAGGTGTCATAGTTAATTTCATCATAGAATCATTTAGAACTATTTATGTTCACCGGGAAAGTTCAACGCTGAACGAACGCTTTCAATCAGGATATTTCATAGACTAACCATGACTTTAATTTTATTATCTCTAGCATTTTTTTAATGCTAGAAACGTACAAAGTACGAAAATGCGTAGAAAAACCAAAACATCATAAAATTACTCATCAGATTTGTATGATGTTTTGGTTTTTCTACGCATTTTCGTACCAAAACATCATACAAATCTGATGAGTAATTTTCAAAAAAACTATGGACCGGTACATAGTTTTTCTGACTAAGGACGGATGGTCCATAGTTTTCACAAGCAAAAAAAATACATGGCAAACCTGAGAATGGTAGTGCAGTGTGCTGACAAAAAGTAAGTAGGTACTTCTCTATCTTGGCAAAAAAAAATCATTGATTTCTACCATAGAAATCTTAATAACTAGTCAATAGAAATGCTATCGACTATCTTTTAACACTGGGACGCATGTCGCCGGTTTTCAAATACCACTTTTTGTATTCCTGCAAACAAAATTATTCTTTCTGGCGATGACATTAAGACGACAATTCCTCAACTCGCACTTGTGTTCGATTAGACAAATGCGCTTGTATTCCTGCAAACAAAATTATTCTTTTTGCGATGACATTAGGACGACAATTCCTCAACTCGCACTTGTGTTTGACTTGACAGATGCGCGGCGACAAGGTCACGCGTCTTTGACATTTCTATTGCCTTATTATTAAGATTTCTATGATTTCTACCCTTTATTATACCAAAAAAAAAATTACAAAGTGTCATTTTATCATCACGGTGGCCTGTCCCGAACCCAATTCCGCTCATAAAATACCTTCCCCTGCAAATATATTCATAATATGGATTTAAATCGGATGTTTTATCATTAAATTATAATATATTCGATCAAATAAAACCATTTTTGTTTGTTTATCTTCTTTCTCATGGATTTTACAGGCAGTCAACTTTTGTCTGGAAAAAAGTTATCATTTCAGAGGACAGTAAGTTTTAGTAGAATAGCCACGTCAACATTGCGTTGTTATGCCCTTCTCACCTTTCCTCACTTCGGATCAGGCCGGCTCAAGCTCTAGGCGCGAACGCACCAGTCCCAACGTCTTGCGGTTTCCCGCCACAAAAGTAAGTTTATCATTTCAGTGATATGGGGACAAAAGCAGGATCATTTCGGTGGCTGTTATAACTCGAGCTAGATTCGTTTAATTTGTTTCAAAATTGTGTATTTAATTTCGCCGTAAGTACTGATTTGCTTGAGTAGTGTTCATATTGTTTTAAAAATTTTATCACACAGTAAGAAACGGTGCACAGTCTATCATTTCAGTGGTATTTTTTTATCATTTCGGTAGACACTTTTCATTTCATTGGACTCTAAAAAATTCATCCTTAAATATTTATGTAAGTTTTGATGATATTTGATGTCCACTCACACACAATGTTATAAAATAGGCTAAAGTTTCATTTGTCACTTAAAATATATAGATAGCATTGAAATTAAAAAAATCCACCGAAATGACACAAAAAAATCACTTGTTAAAATTCACTCGTATGATGTTTTGGTTTTTCTACGCATTTTCGTACTTTGTCACGAGGATCAGAACCAGAATTTTGCCGTCCGTAAAAATATACTACATTCTGAGCAACCTGCAGGAGAGTTTCTGAGACGCTAAAACTCCTAGGGCGACCTTAACCTGAGGAAATTTTAACAGATGGTAGCCCTACGTCTTATTGAATGGCCCCGATATTGACCCACACCTTACGGAGTTTACACAATCAGGTACGTTCAAGAGCGGCCATTGTGCGACGGCACATTGAATGATTACAGATGCAATCATATCGTAACTACGCCATTGAAGTGCCAAATGAACATGTGTTACTAGTTTTTTTACTTATTAGTTTCCGTCTAGTCTTATAGAGTGTAGCTCGTGAAGTAAACAATAAACACACGACCGAAAGCCACTTCTAAATGTACACTTATGTATACCACTTATGAATACCTACCATGTTAAAGCTCTACACCACCCTTGGTTGACTGGTAGAGAATGCCTTTGGCATTAAGTCCGCCTCTGTACAAATTGTGCATAAAGTTTTAAATAAAATAAATGAATAAAATACCACTTACGAGTATGTATATATTGGTCACCACGTGGGTACGACGACTAGAAACTACTACTGAACCGTATGGCTATTCCGTAAAGGTGACTAATTTCCAGTCGATTTCGAAAGCAATTAATAATTTCGTTTGAAACCGGTTCATCTCGGATTTAGTGCATCCTTATTTCCATACATATACGGTTGATAACTGCTTGGCAAAAAAATTGACAGCTTGCCAGTTACTATCCTCTTGCAGATTTGACAGCTTTACAGGCAAGTAACGCAATTTCTTATGTCAAAATCGGAAACTGGTCATGGAGCAGTTTCTCAGTGATTTCTTGTACTTTGGCGAGATAAAATAATGATATTTAAAAGGTTTTTTTACTTCAGATTAACGTTATACAACAAATCAATAACTGTTTAATACTAATGTATATCATAAAATACTAATTAAATACGTAATGCAATAGAATTTAGGTCATATTATTTTCAGTCATAGATGTCGAAATTTTTCATACGAAAACTTATAAATATGACAAGTAGCACGAATTATGCCAGTCTGGGATATAAAAAGCACTAAATGAAAATAATGTATCTTCAAAATATTGAAACATTAATATTATGTAGCTAGGTTGTAGGCTTCCTCTTTCTCGCCAAACTAAACAAATTTTAATGAATTCTGGCACACGGGTAAGTGCTTTTTATCGACGTAGTTCAAATCTAGTTACATACTTTAATAAAACATGAAAACCTGATTCATTCCATTTCATGTATGGTGGAGACCTTTGCCCAACAATGGGACAATACAGGTTATGCACCAGATAATGTAACTACTTACATTCTGTATTCACGATTATTAATTTATTTGGAGTTTACATTTATAATTTCTTATGTACGTAACGTAGTGTCTATGTCTATGATAATTATGTGAGAGAAATAAGAATATAATAAAGAAAAATCAGAAGTTTTGAATTTTTTTATTATTTCACTGAATTTCAGGAACATTTCTTCTAATGTTCGCTGTTCTTGCACTTATGAAACTTAAGTCTAAAAAAATGTTTAGCTCTGAAATCACCCGCCGCTATCATCTTTATCATAATACTATTATAATATAGGTGTGCTATATTCGTGTATTGTACCTGAAAGACAAAAAACATTACAACACAAGTGAGAAATATTTTATGTAATTTCATCGTGTCACGGAGGACTAAGTAGAAATTATAACGCATACTCACTGTTTCTAGTACATAGCAGTAGCAAAGAGTTAAAATCACATTTATATATCGTTTTTATAGTTGTCTTAAAAGATTATCTTGAACTTTGATATATTTTGTTTTGTATTGAGGATAACTTTTTTTTCCATCACATCGCGTTCCATTCTTATTTTATTTAATTTTATGCACTCGTTTTACACTAAAGAGAAAATCTCTCCGAAAATACCTCTTACCATAATGACTTATATTGTGTTTGTTGTTATAATATGTACAATTTTCTTTTGATATAATCAGTTAAATAATTTGAGTTTTATTGTTTGAATTTGTTACTTTCTTTATTCAGTTTAAAGCTATTTATATGCTTTTTGTTGTAATGAAACGTTCCAATTTTCTTCAGTCAAAGACATTAGTTGCCACAGAGTAAAAATGCATTTTAGTAGGTGTCAACAAGAAGGTTTTATCAATACAAATAAATAAAATTGAATTGTCTGTTTTTATTTTAATGCAAAAATATTTATAGTTATTTGAACGATACTTATTTATAAAATCCAGTTTTAATTTATTTAGCTACCACGCAGACAAATCCGCGAGCGAAAGTCAGTTCGTTAATTTTATTATTTTATTCTCGCGATCTACTGAATATTGAACTGATATTTAAGATTACGCTAAACGTCACGGGAGTGGAGCTGTAAGGTTTAATGCGGGTCAAAACGTGGGCGTAGCTATTACTAATATAATGAATTCCACGCAAACGAGGTGGCGGGAAAAGTAGTTAGGATGTTCAAGTTAAATATTGAAAGCCCAAAAACTAAATTTTTATGATTTTGTGTTTATACTCTTTATAGCTGGCGAAACCTCACGGTAAGCGGCCGCAAATTTCACCTCTGTTTTAATACTAAAAATATTTTTCTTTTTTTTTTTAAGTGGCAGTCAGCAATTTCATATTTTTCTGCAAAAATATATTTTTAAAAATGTAGAAGTCATATTTCACTCTTTACATCAATTTCAAATGTAGTTTAAAAAGTATTATTTTATTGTTAAATAGCTTCTGCCCGTGGCTTCGTCCCCGTTAATTTCGATATTTCTGAGTTATTATATCTTTCAAAATTGAAAAACCTGCCTAATTTACCCCCTTTGGGAGTTACATTTCGAAAAAATCTATCCCAAATTCATCTACAAAATTTATTTTATTTACTTGTAAGGAGCATAATTATTAACATAATTATACAGGCAGACAAAATCCAAAAAATATGTTTCGGCTTCTACTGCTGTTCTAGTCTCCTCTTATTGATTTTTCTTAAATGTGTTCGACAGGCATTTATAATTTTAAATTTTATTATAACGGGTGGCGCAAAAGTAAAGACCCTATTTGGTTCAGCTATAACATTTTTTCTAAATTAGAAAACTAGATTTGGATTTTTTTAAATGTATATTTGTGCCATTAAATTTCGTACCATTAGGATTTAAAGATGATGTCTTTTAAATGGTGACCTCCAGAGTTGATACACCTTGAAGAGGATGATTTTCCTTCAAAATTGGTTATGAGTGACGAAGCGCATTTCCATCTCTCAGGGCATGTCAATAAGCAGAATACTCGGTTCTGGGGCACTGATAATCCGCGCATTATTCAAGAAACACCTCTACACCCACTAAAAGTTACTGTATGGTGTGGCATCTGTGTTGACAGAGTGATCGGACCCTATTTTTTCGAAGACGCTGGAGGCAATGCGATAACTGTCACTGGAGAACGCTACAGAACCATGTTACGTGAGTTTTTGATACCCAGTTTGGACGAATTGGGGCTGGAGCACATCTGGTTTCAACAAGACGGCGCTACGGCACACACAGCGCGCGACACTATGGACTTAGTGAGGGACGCTTTTCCAGACCGAGTTATCTCTCGTTTTGGCGATTTGCCTTGGCCTGCAAGATCACCCGATCTGACCAGTCCAGACTTCTTTCTTTGGGGTTTTTTGAAATCTCGGGTGTATGTGAACAAGCCACAGACTCTCGCAGCTCTAAAAGAAAACATTCGTCAAGAAATAACGAACATATCGCAGGAAGTGTTACGGCAAGTTATGCAAAATGTCATAAATAGGGCTCAAATGTGTATCAACTCTGGAGGTCACCATTTAAAAGACATCATCTTTAAATCCTAATGGTACGAAATTTAATGGCACAAATATACATTTAAAAAAATCTAAATCTAGTTTTCTAATTTAGAAAAAATGTTATAGCTGAACCAAATAGGGTCTTTACTTTTGCGCCACCCGATATCTATGGATTAGCTTTTATTAATAAAACCATTAAACTTTTTATTACGACTCAAGTGATTTCAACCACAGATAAAACATCATTAACTAATAGAGTGCGCGCCACAACTCAGTAAAAAACTGTAAAACAAAATAATTTTTACTTCTATTAAAACTATAACACAACAATAAAAGTGGATAAATTTGTATATTCCTCGTCCTATTAAATAAGAAATAATTTAATATCAGTTGATAATTTACAAATTGGTCATTTCCATTCAGTTTTGCCTATTGTCGTTAGCCATTATTAATAACACGCACTCTGATTTTTTGCTATTTCGAAATGAGTTTTTAAGCGTAAGTATTAATATCAGGCAAGTAACCAGGAGAGTAATCCGTGGTTTCGTTATGTCAAAAATGCATGTTTTGAGTGAAAGAATTACTAATTGACAGAAACTATTTGTTAAGAAACCAAAATCTCAAATAGCGAATAAGGCCACCGATGTGAAATTAAATATTTAAATGTGTAAATTTAAGCATCAAAAAACTATGTTAAAGCCTTTTTGCCTCTCAAAAAATTTTTTGCACGCCATTGTTATGGTAGAATGTATTGAACCATTGTTTAATTACTAACACCTGTATTTGTACTACATTCTTGCAAAATAAATGATTTGATTTGATTTGTACATATATCATTTTTGTTATATATATATATATATATATATATATATATATATATATATATATATATATATATATATATATATATATATATATATATATATATAGGGTGGATGCGACATAGCGACATTTATTGAAACCACAGCTTCTATACATGGCCAGTATGCATTTCCACCGGATAAAAAATTCTCTGGCAAAAAAAAAAATCCACGTCTTCCGAACAAATTGCACGATCGCAATGTTCAAATTGTTCAGAGAACGTGATTTTTTTTTTTTCGCCAGAGAATTTTTATCCGGTGGAAATTGATACTTACCATGTATAGAAGCTGTGGTTTCAATAAATGTCGCTATGTCGCATCCACCCCGTATATATATATATACTTGTCACCTGCACCTGAGGTTCCAGGTGAAAATCAACTTTGGCATATTGACATGACGACTCTATAAACTTCTTTCACGTAACCTAATTTTTAAGTATAAAAACAAAAGTTGTGGATCTTTTGGCTTTTTATGTAACACAGTTGCGCCCAAAAAGCAGCCACATCCACTCCTTTTTAAGTTTATACCTGCAACTTTGCAATGTAACTTTTTTCAGAAGACTTGTAGTTTTGCCGGAAATAGAGATAAACCGTTTAACTTAAACCTTAAATTATTTTTCCTTTTATTTTTGTTATATTCTCTTCCTTCCAAAACTTCAAATGTTGACTCTTCCATCGATGTACATACTAGAACTGTACAATTTTGGTTTTAAACAAAACAAAAATTATTTCAAAAAGCATCAGACATTTTGCCGAGAAATACAAGAAATCCGGACAGATTTGTTCTAGACATCATGCCTAAAACTACACTGAAACTGACTGACTACACTGACTCAAAAGAACTCTTACGCCATGTGTATCAAGTGTATAATGCAGTTCCAGACGAAATTAAAATGTTATCTAACAAACGTTTTTCACAAGAACTACGCAAATGGCTTTTAGAAATGAACTTTTATTCTGAGGCTGATCTTTTTACCACTAAAATAAATAATCTATCTATATACTTATAATAAATCTGTAGAAGTAAAATTTCAGTACATTGAAAATATCAAAAAAATAAATAGCAGGGCGTGTTACTAGACCGACACCGAACCCAAAAATGTAATTAAAAAAATTTTTGTCTGTCTGTCTGTCTGTTTGTTCAGGCATCACGCAAAAACTACCGGTTCGATTACGATGAAACTTGGTATAATTATTCTTTAATATCCTGGGCACCACACTGGGTACTTTTTATCCCGGAAAAGTACCCAGTATATTATATACAATAAAAAACGAACTTAATTTTACGGTTCGGGAGCGAACCGCAAATAATAAGTTTGTCGTAGGTTATAAATGACCTATGACAAAGTTAATATTTGCGGTTCAACTTATAAAGATAAACCGAAAGGTTTATTTTTATAAGTCGTACTGTATAGATTTAAATTTTAAAGTATAGGTAGGTATATTTGATATTGTACGTAGTGACCGTAGGTTATTTTATAAAACTGTTAGGTAGGATAAGACATTTGTATAAATATTAGTTTATAGGGATTTTGCTTATTTATTGAGTTTAGATTAGTTATTATCAGAAATAGGTTTATTTAGGTAGGTAGGTATTTTATCACAAATCACTTGTAGGCCGATGACTTCTAATCGTCTCAAATGCTTTAACGAGAATATTGCAGCCAAGGTTACCAACTTAGATATCAATGAGGATAATCCGGATGTCCTATACGGGAATTTATTTAACTTAATTAAATTAGAATACGATTTTATTTTTAAAGAGAAAACTTTTACTAAGAATGTGAATAGTAGATTCTGTGACTGGGCAACTCCTGGAATTTACAAAAGTAGAGCTAAGATGTATGATCTATATGGAATGAAACAGTATAATTTTGATCCTATTTTTATACAACATGTTAGAAATTATTCTAAAATATTCAAACAAGTTTGCAAGCAACTTGGACTGTAATAAATACTGAAACAGGACGGTCCAAACCGCGAGATGATAGTTTTGAATTAGTGGTTAATAACAATATTATTAAAGATAATCTGGGTTTGGCTGAAACATTTAATAATTACTTTGCAAAAATACCAGTTGAGACTACCAGTTTCTTGGATTCATGCTCAGTCACAGCTGAATCCTTGGCTAGGGGCAGCGTAAAAGAGTGTGATGTCATTTCAAATTCCAATATATAAGCCCAAGTGAGGTGGTGAAAACCTTCAAGTCACTCAATTCAAAGAAAACAACCGACTTGTGGGGCATTTCTGTCAAGATATTGCAAAATATAATTATTGAAATAGCACCACTATTAGCTGTAATAATTAATCAATGTGTAGATAAAGGTATATTTCCTAATTTGATGAAATATAGTAAGTTAATACCATTATTCAAGAGTGGGTCTAAGAGTGACCCTAGCAATTTTAGACCCATCTCAATCTTGCCAGCAGTTAGTAAAGCCTTTGAAAAGCTTATTTTGCAGCAGTTAGAAAGCCATTTTAATATTAATAATTTATTTCACAAAGAGCAGTATGGTTTCACAAAGGGTCGCTCAACCTTAGATGCAGGTTCTACACTTATAAAACATATATTTAATGCCCGGGAAAACGCGCAAGATGCAATTGGCGTTTTCTGTGACTTATCCAAAGCATTTGACTGCGTTGAACATCAAACGCTTTTGCGAAAACTCAGGCACTATGGAGTCAGGGATATTGCACTTGATCTGGTTGCCTCTTACCTTGGTGACAGAGTTCAACGAGTTGATATAAATGGAATTAGGTCCTCCGGATTACCTGTCTCAATGGGCGTGCCACAGGGCTCAATTCTCGGTCCGTTTCTCTTTTTAGTGTACATTAACGATTTACCATTCTATGTGCAAAATTTTTGTGATATAGTACTTTTTGCAGATGATACTTCGCTTATTTTTAAAGTTAATCGTAATCAGGATAGTATTGATGATATTAACAGGTCACTTGCACTAGTCCAAGACTGGTTTACTAGCAACAATTTATTATTGAACTCGAATAAAACTAAATGGCCTAAGTTCAAGAAACAGAACATGAGTATAATACTAAATAACGAAATTATTAGTCTTGTAGAATCAACTATGTTTTTAGGAATAACCTTGGATCATAAGCTTCAGTGGGGCGCCCATATATCGTGTCTAGCAGGGAAACTCAGCTCCGCGGCATTCGCTGTTTGGAAAGTTCGTCAGTTAACTGATATTAAAACTGCGCGACTAGTTTATTTTATTTATTTTCACAGTGTCATGTCCTACGGTATTCTGCTATGGGGCAAGGCAGCTGATATTCAAAATATTTTTGTAATTCAAAAACGGGCAATTCGTGCGATTTACAAACTCAAAGCTCGAGATTCTCTGAAAGAACGATTTAAGGAAATAGGTATTTTAACAGTAGCATCGCAATATATATTTACTAATATTATGTTTATACGAAAAAACATAGGAACATATACCAAGAAAAGCGATGTTCATTCATTAAACACGAGGAATAAGCATAAATTGGTAGGCCAATATTATCGCTTAAACAAAGTCCACAACTCATTTGAGGGACTTGGAGTGCGTTTTTATAACAAAATTCCTGTCGAAATCTTGAACTTGCCCCTACTGAAGTATAAGAGTATCGTTAAGAATCGTCTCATCGAAAGGGGCTATTATAAAATAAACGATTTCTTAACCGACACTACGCCTTGGAAATAATATTAATTTATGTAATGTATTTATTACAGTAATGTATTTATTATTAACAATTATTATGGTTATTATGTTTCAAATGAATTGCCAAGTTAGACATTGTTTTATCCTATTTATAATTATGATTGATTATGATTATTTTGACATATTATATTCTATATTGAGATTGACATAATTTATTTTTGACATCATATTATCATATTATTGACTTAAGTTTCAACATTTGACATTATAATGAATATCAATTGATACATTATTTTTATTATTTAATATGATGATTAATGAAAATTAATTCATAATTATATAGTTTCTTTATTAACTCACTAAATTTGATTTGTATAACCTCATTTCATGTTATTTCAAATATTGTTAAGTAAAGGCAATCTGTGTGTACATTTTATTAATTTTTATATTTTTGTAGTATAAATAGTTTTTGTTATTAGTATATAAATATTTTTTTGTCTGTTCTGAAACTCTTATATATACAGTAGTATACACACATTGTTTTTACTCCTTTATTTTCTGCTTGAAGTGTAAGATATTGCAACCTTATATACTATATACTATATAATAATTTAATTGCATTTTTATATTTAAATTTATTTTCTCTTTATAACCATATTTAGCTATAATGTTGTTTTGGTTGCTGTAACTTACACATAGAATTATTGTCAAAAAACAAACAAATATTGTATGAATTATTTGAAAAGATGGTGCACATGAGTTTCTCACCAGCTTTTCTCATGATGCAATACCCATCGGAGCTGGTACTTGGATTGATTTTAATTCAATTCTCTAAGTTGAATTAAAGTCAATCTAAGCTCCGGTGTCAAATCATTTTATTACAATAAGTATTATAATTTAGTTAGCTAAGTTTTATTTTAATTTTATATTTTTTGTGTTTTGATGTTTGTTTTGACGTGTTCAAGCGCCCCTTGGGGCCCATGGAAATAAATTTATTTTCTGTTATTGAGTTTTTTTTATTGATGTACCTACCACGCAGATGAAATCGCGGGAGATAGTTAGTTTGTTTGAAAGCGCTAAGTTTAAAAACAACTGGGTGAATTTTGATAATTATCTTTGAGTTTGATAGTCTAAGTGTGATTTTGATATTTAACATTACGCTAAACTCTACGGGCTGTCACGGCCGCACGTGTCGCAATTTCTATTATGTACCTATTTCGAAATTTCAAGTAGTTTCGAAGTAGGTAGTACATGAGTTGTACCTATTTGGCTGTTTTGATTTGTTTGAATATTATTTTCCTTGAGTTTTTGTCGTATATTTGTTTAGGTTGGTATGGTAATAGATAGGTATTTTATATTGACATTGTTACCTTTAGTAGCATTTTTTGTTTATAAAACGACATCCACGCGGACGAAGTCGCGGGTAACAGCTAGTAATATATAAGTAATTTTTTTTTTTCTCGGGATATAATCCCACCCACACCCCACTGTGACTCCTGTGACGCCAGGATCTACAGCGGTAACCAACTGAAAGGCACCGTGCATGACACACGGGCAATCCCAGGGAGAGTTAAAATTGTCTTGGAACCCGCAACGAATTTAATCAGAAGTATATAGTTGGAGTTGGAAAGTATGTAACTTTACTTCCCTCCAGAGCATAGCGGGAGACTGAGCAATGCCAAATATAGACAAAGTGTCTATATGGAAAGAGTGTAGACACCACGGATAGTGACAAACAATAGGTATGGCAGAAACGGCTAAATGTACGGAAATTTATTCTGTTCGATACCAGATCCTCATAGTATACCACTCCAGATGTCAATTGTAAGCTATTTAACATAACATTACGTTCGTTGTGCCAAAGACTACACTCCCAGATGATATGGTGGGCGGTTTGTTCGTGCTCAGATGTAGAACATGTACAGAATGGAGAATCGATTAGCTTAAACAAAAACAGTTTGCTCTTAAAATTGCCATGACCCGTCAGGAATTGAGCCACACAGTGATTAACCTCTAGCCATGGTTTCGCAAGTCTGTCGCGAATGGATGGAAAGAAATGATAGAGGTGACGGCCCTTAGGTGATGTGTCCCAGCGTTGCTGCCATTCGTCTATGAGGTGGTTATAGACATCCGTTGGATTATTAAATAGTCTTGTGATCTTTGTGCGGTCACGAGGTCCTAGAAAGCTGTTATTGAGATCATCGCGCGTAGAATAATACATTGCCGCGCGTCTCTGGACCTCGAGATCGACCGGAAGTACACCTGCCAGTACCGGTAAAGCCTCGGTGCTAACTGTCCTATAAGCCTTGCACAAGAATATCAATGCGAGACGTTGACTTTGAAGCATTTTGCGGCGTACAGCGTACGTTTGCGCGTTAGCGCGAAACCTACTATCTACCCACAACCAAGGATAATAAAATGACTTACCGAAATAGCCGAATTACACAATTATACACAGTTTTACCATTAAAAAGCCTAAAAACTTACGAAAACAGGTTCAAAACACAAAACAACACACGCTAGACACAAGATGCACACGAAAAACGTCCACGAAACCGAGTAATTAATTTATTTGCACGGAGCAATTCACATCCACTGTACCGCGAGCAGTAGCGGGGAGGGAAGTGAATATATAAGTAATATCATTAATTTTATTTTTATTAAAGTAGTTATGTGATTAAAATTAGAACACTAATTTTATAATGTTATGAACCTATTTAAAGTTATTATAATTGTAAATAATAATTTTAATCATTAATGTATGTACGTAATAATACTAACATTATTTTTTTCTCTTTTTACCATTTTCCAAGGGATCTGCTCTAGTCTAATCGTGACAAAGCCGGCTTTCCAGAGATTCAATACATTATTATTAAACCCAATTGCAAGAAAAATCATCGGTAAATTCATGATTTATGGTAAGAATTTTTCCGTTTCTTGCGTTCTTTCCAACTGATGGGATAGATTGTCTAAAACTATCCCAAGAATCCCAACCCATTCATTACACCCAGACAATATTGGGTAAACCGTTGACAAGTCAACGGTTTTCAAAAATTGTAAGTATGAGTGAACTACGACACTACCGAGCTTGGTATCCGTAGCTGAAACAAATACCTGAAAACAATAATAATAATACATCTCAAGTTCTCATCCTTTAGTACTGCTCGCGGTAACCAAACCATATCTCGAATTTAAATCGAGCACCGCCATCTAGTTCGCAAGGTGGAAACTTTTGGGCATAATAACTTTAAGATATTAAAAGGCAATTTCAATGTCTAAACATTATAGTCTAAGAGGTAGCAACGTTTTTGAGAGAGAACTTCAGGTAGGCCAATTTTTTGATATTCTATCTCTCTCACTCTCCCGCACGTCATATGGACTATCTGGCTGGTGGTAGTGGTTGCGTTCATTAGTGCGCATCCTACCTGCACAGGTTAAATATCGATTTTTTAAATCATTTTAAGAAGTTTTTTTTTTTCATTTTACTTATTGATCTTTCCACAACGTAAATTTAATATTGCCAGACATTTTTATTGCTGTGCCAGACGCTAATTTTGAATTAAAATTTATTTTTTTCAATGTAACTCAGTATGGCTGAAATTTTTTATATAATAAGTATCTAAAAACTTAAAATTAATTTGCCAAACAATTATTCGGTTGTTAAACGTTCAGCCAGACCGATATAAAATTGAAAAGTTATTGGGCATATTGGAAGAGTACGGACAATCACGTGTTAGCTGCGCAAGCGCGATAGACGACAGCAGCTGATTGGAGTCAAGATGGCGTCAGTTTAGTCACATTGGTGTGTTCGTTGTTGTTATTTTTAATGTTTTTTAACAAAATTGTGTTACAATGGCTAATGAAAAATTAAAATGTATTTTTTGCAAAGACAGAAATGGTAAAATAATAACTTTTGTAGAAGATAAGTTAAAAAGTGTAAAGAAGTTCTAAAAGTACGTGTAAATTTTAAACTGAAATATGATAGTGACAGTTACCGGAGGAAGTTAATGACACTGATGGATATTACAGAAATTGTTACAGCAGTTTTATAGCTATAATGGCAAAATATCGTAATTTATCTGAAATCAATTTCTCCTCAACAGTAGAACAGTACAGCTCTTTTCCGGAAAGGTAAACTTTGACCTTTTAAACTGTTAGAGCAATCAGATGAGTATCAATTAGCCTGTCAAAATATTATTACAGATGATGAAGAATTGCTGAATGAGACATTTAAGATCTTAGAAAAGTTAATTTGTCATATTTACAGAGATCGTGATTCTTGGAACGTCAATGAAGTTCGGTTCAATCTGTTTTCAAATACTTATCGGTCTAAAAAATCAGATGATAATTTTGAAAAAAAAAATCGTAACTTTGATCCATCAAGCCTACCACCATCATGCAAAAGTGAATTGTATCAGCATTTACTACGAGTTCGTTACATTACAAAGTTTTGGCGAAATGCTCATTTAAAAAACCCGACATCTCTATCACCTCAAGCTTCCGGCTGGACCATAAATGACGATAAATATGATTTTGTCTGGTTTGTTGGAGAGCAATTACCATCATTAGTTGCCGACATTATTATTAAAGGTAAAAATTAAAGATAAAATACTAATAAATTTATTTGCCGAAAGATTATTCAATTTTTCGTTATTTTACAGATAATAACTTATTACAAGACGATGATGACAATAAAAATGACAGCAGTGATGAAGATGATGATGATGATTATGATTAAGATGCCTCCGTTTTTTGTGATACAATTATCAATTAAAATATAATTTTTGTTTATTTTCAAAATTGAGATTGATAATTATCTTAATTTTGTTCAACAATAAATAATTATTTTGATACTACATTAATCCACACATTTATTCATTAATTTTTAATTCTTTCTCTGTAATTTATTCGAAAACTATTTTTAGACCAAGCCAAACGATACACATCACTTTCCACTTTTAAATCGGTTTGGCTGAAGGTTTAACAACCGAATAATTGTTTGGCAAATTAATTTTAAGTTTTTAGATACTCAAATAATATTATAAAAAAATTTCAGCCATACTGAATTATTTTGAAAAAAAAAAAAAATTAATGCGAAATTAGCGTCTGGCACAGTTTAAACAGCAATAAAAATGTCTGGCAATATTAGATTTACGTTGTGGGAAGTTCAATAAGAATAATGAAAAAAAAAAAAACTTCATGATTTAAAAAATCTATATTTTACCTGTGCAAGTAGGATGCGCACTGATGAACGCAACCACTACCACCAGCCAGATTGTCCATATGACGTCGGAAGAGTGAGAGAGATAGGATATCTAAAAACTGGCCTACCTGAAATGCTTGTTTTCCTGACGTTGCTAGCTCTTGTACTATTACAAAATATTATGTCATCACTTTCTCCAAAAACAAATAAAATATAACTATACAATTAAAGACGACGTCGTAGAAAGATTTGACAAAGTACGTGATTTGGGAGTAATTTTCGACAACGTTATGTCTTTCAAACCGCATTTATGCTCTAAAGCCAATCGCATACTATCCTTCGTGCTTCGTAATGCTAAGCCGGTTAAACGAGCAGATTCAGTAATCATTTTAAACGTTTGGTAAGAAGCATACCTACCTACCTACTTGAGTACCGCTCCTCTAGTCCTCTGTATGGGCCCCAATATATATAACACCAACATAGACCGCCTGGAATCCATACAAAGGCGGTTTGTAAGGACTCTATACACAAAGTATGGTCAACGGCGTAAAATACCCGAATACGATGCTCGGTTAGCGAATTTCAAAATGACAAGTCTAGAAAATAGAAGATGGGTGACCGACATGTGCACTCTACATAAAATTGTGAACGGCTCACTAGATTGCGACTTTGTTTATAACTTATATTTTAAGATTCCAACCCGATCTGTGCTTACTCCACAATTATTTAGTGTTCCTGCTTGTAATAATAATGTTTCACAGAATAGTCCACTAATAAGAATGTGTAAAAAGTATAATTTAGTATGGATACTAAATAATACTTGATATAATACTAAATATCTGTTTGAGTCCTCTCAAACAGATATTTTTCAGGACGTACTCAATAAATTTAAATCAGCATTGTATAATTTAGAATCTTCATAGTTATAAACTTTAGGTACCTAATTTGCTAAATATGATCTTATAATTTAGTTGTTAAATTGTTAAAGCTATTTAATTGAAGTACTGTGTACAAATATAATTGGGCGTCAGATTTTTTTTTTCATGTAAAACATAATTATTTATAATAAAGTGTTTAATCTGTCATCTGTTTCTGTCTGTTGAGTCACCTTATAAATAAAATAAAATAAAATTCTTGTTGAATCACTCCCCGCTTGTTACTTAAAGTAGGCTCAAACAATCAAACAAATTGGTAAATATCCTGTTAAAAACCATAACAATAACAACAGTTATCAACTATTTGTTGTATATTATAGGTTTCAATAACAATACGGTAATACTGTAGATACGTAAGTACAATTTCATTACTTTCTTTTCAATCTTTTCTATAAATTCTACACCTTGTGCCTCTGCCTCGTTGGTTTAGTGGTGAGCGTATGCACCCCTCACCGCGAGGTATCGGGTTTGATTCCCGGGTCGGCAAAGGGTTATTTGTGAACTTTTCGTCAGGAAATTCTCAATCGCAGCACGGAGTTGGAATTGTGAACGGTGAATGGCGATTGGCTCACCCCCTATCCCATGGGACCTAAACATGACCTAATCATCGTTTTCTAACAATCCAACTCCATTAATGTAACAATGTAACCTTTTTTTTTTAAAACTTTATAAATCTGATAAGTTATACGGTGCAAAGTCAATGAAAGTGTTTATAAGTGTTTGATTACGATCAATTATCGTTTGTGGCTAAAACAGACAACAATTTAAGACAAAAACAGTGAAAAACCAACTGTATTTATCTACCCTAGATTTTTTATATCTTGTTTTGTGTCAAAGTGCCTTCCGTGTACCCGCATCATGAAGTTTACTAATTGTCAAACTCAAATAAGACGTTGTCTCTTATGACATTTGTTCGGTTGGTGTTACCATTGTAGAAAAAATACTACCAATAGTGGGACTATTTACCCGACTATAGAAATCTTATTACTGTGAAAATTGAATGGACTTTATTAGTGTGCGGTTTATTTAAGTGTACTGCGTTAATTGGTTTTATGCTGTTTGTCGTGATAACCGATCGCCAATATGAAGTGCAATTGCTGCTCAGAATGCATTAACGACGGAAGCCCTATTGTAAATTGTTCTTCGTGTAAGAAACCATATCATCACTCTTGCCTTGCGGTTATACATGATTCAGAATTCCACCTTTCTGATTTGCGCAACTGGTTGTGTCCGTCATGTAAACCTAAGATGTCTAACACCGACAATACCCCGGTACGCAATAGGCAAGCTACAGACCCTAATGTTACAACGAGAAGAAAGGTATCAACCTCTACTAATACCATACATGATGTCGTTCGAGAAGATTTGCCTGTAACACCGGCGGACGTTTCTCGTATCGTGAAGAACCACATGGATGAGCTGATGCGGCATCTCAACCAGACGTTGGCGAATTATGTGAATAAGGAACTAAAGGCGATTACTGACAACATAGAAGGACTTAAAACGTCGATGGGATTTATGAACGAGAAATTTGAGGAAATGAAATCTGAGTTTCTATTAAACACGAAAATCGTGCGAGATGTTCAAAAAGAAAATGAACAATTAAAGTCGACTATCAAGGATATGACTTTGAGAGTTGGTCTGATGGAACAACAGGCGCGCTCTACCAATGTGGAAATTCAGTGTGTGCCAGAGCATAAAAACGAGAACCTTGTATCTCTGGTTATGAATGTAAGCAGGGTTATATCTGCCGACCTTACAGAGACTAACATTCATAACGTTACGAGAACAGCCAAGCAAACCTCGACCAGTAACCGAGCCAAGTCTATTGTGGTCCAGTTCAGTAGCCCGCGAGTTCGCGACAGCTTTCTCGCTTCCGCCATTAGTTTTAACAAGAAGAAATCGCCTGAGGAAAAGCTGAATACTGCTCTTCTTGGTTATGGTGGCAAAAAGGATAATGTATACATTGTGGAACACTTGTCTCCTGCAAACAAGGCGCTGCATGCTCAAACCAGGATTAAGGCCAAGAAACTAGGTTATCGATTTGTATGGGTTCGTGGCGGCAAAATTTTTGTAAGGAAAGCTGAAGGCTCTGATCATAAATATATTAAGGACATTGAAACCCTCGATAAATTGGAATAGGTTAGATCAATATAATTTGAAGGCATTTAAACTAATTGTTTAAAATTCGATAATTTAAAAATTTATTACCAAAATGTAAGAGGCATAAGAACAAAGCTTACGGATATTTACAGTGCAGTCGCCTGCTGCTCATATGACATTATCATGTTCACGGAAACGTGGCTCCTGACTGGTATATTTGACTCAGAGATTATGGATTCTCGATATGCAATTTACAGACGAGATCGATCTATCAATACATTGAATAGTAAAACTGATGGTGGCGGAGTTCTTTTGGCAATCTCCAATAAATACAAGTCTTACAGATTGCATAACTTTGAAAGTTTATGTGATGATCTCTGGGTTAGATTATCAATAGTGGTTGGTGGGGAGACTAAAGAAATCTATCTCTGTACTGTATACCTTCCATCACCTTTGCATCCTAGAGTCTTGGAGCACTTTATCGATAATTCGAACACGGTATTGGAAAATGTAAATGGTGCTTTAATCATTGGCGACTTCAATCTAAAATCAATAAACTGGCTTGATACTAGTGGTTCTCTTGTAAGTTTCCCTCAAAGTTCGTATTCGGGTTTGGAGCGGACTCTTTTGGATTTTATGTTGGTAAATAACCTAAAGCAATCTAATTTTTTAAGTAATCAAAATAACAGAATTCTTGATTTAGTCCTATCCAATCTAGAACACATCACAGTAAGTTCACCGACTGATGTCTTATCTAAAATTGATTTACATCATCCTCCTGTATTGATTGAAGTCATGTTCTCGCAAAAATTGAAACAACAAAAACATATCACTAAAACCAAATTGAATTACTTCAGGGCGGACTACTCAGCCATTAATACAGCCTTGGATCTGATCGATTGGACTAATATTCTGGAATCTTGCATGACTATTGATCAAATGGTACAAGTGTTCTATAACAAATTGTATGAGCTTATTAATAAATATGTACCACAAGTGACTATAAAATGTAATAATTATCCAATTTGGTTCTCTAGGCAACTTATTAAAAGATTAAATGATAAAAATCGACTAAGATTACGAGTCAAAAAATATAATAATCCTCTTGATGCTGTTGCTCTAAATTTACTCAAGAAAAAGTGTGACCTTATGGCCACATCTTGCTACAACAAATATATTGCTAATATAGAGTCTAGAATAAAGTCTAACCCAAAGTACTTCTGGAGTTACCTAAAAATGAAAAGAGGAGGTTCCAGTAATTTCCCTAGTTCCATGACTGATGGAATTGACAGTTCTGATGACACTAATGTGATATGCAATTATTTTGCATCACATTTTGCTAAAGTGTATCGATTCAGTGACGACGATGATGAAGTTAGTGCGCAATCGAGTGATATGGTTAGTCAGATGAGTAACAGCATTTTAGGCCAAATTGAGATTACGCACGATCAAATCAAGCACCGACTTAAGAAACTAGACATAAACAAAGGTGCTGGTTCTGACAACATACCACCATTGTTTTTTAATAAAGTAGCAGACAATCTTGTATTACCATTAAGTTTAATATTCAATAAATCTTTATATCAGGGTATTTTTCCAACGGTATGGAAAGAAACCAAGATTGTACCAATCTTTAAAAGCGGCAACCAATCTGACGTGACAAACTATAGACCCATCGCTATCCTTTCAGTTCTTGCAAAGGTTTTTGAGGCTCTTATATGTCCTGCAGTCTCTAGACACGTCTCTCAATTGTTAGTTGACAGTCAACACGGTTTTGTGAGGGGCAGATCCACAGCTTCAAACCTAGTTGCCTATGCTGAAGATATTATCGATTCGGTAGACGCGCGTATCCAAGTGGATGCAGTATATACTGACTTCAGTAAGGCATTCGACACAGTAGACCATGGTATACTTATTAATAAACTCAAAATGTATGGTGTGTCGGATCCCTTACTGAGTTGGTTCAGGTCATATTTGCATGGGCGGACCTTAAGGGTTGTAGTAAATGGATGTGCCTCTGAACCATACACAGCAATTTCGGGCATCCCACAGGGTTCTCATTTGGGCCCGCAATTTTTTATTATTTTCATTAATGACATCCACAAATGCTTCCAAAATTCAAAAGTATTTTTATTTGCTGATGATCTCAAGGCCATTAAATGTATCAGAACCCCTGCTGACTCATCTCAGTTTCAGAGTGACCTTGACTCGTTGAGTGAGTGGTGTGAACGAAACAAGATGTCACTTAATGTAAAAAAATGCAAACATATTAAATACACAAAAAAAAAAAAGGAATATGCACGGCATATAAATTAAATAATGAACAGCTAGAAGAAGTAAATGTGATACGGGACTTGGGTGTTCAGTTTGATCATAAGTTAAGCTTTACCCAGCATATTGATGATGCTGTACTTAAGGCAACAAAAATGTTAGGTTTTGTCATGAGAGAGTGTAAAAACTTTAAACACTCGAGCACAAAAAAGATTATGTATAACTCTCTTGTTAGGAGCCATCTCGAGTATTGCAGCGTAGTTTGGTCACCAAGATATAACGTACACATCAAGCGTATCGAAAGACTTCAGAAAAGATTTTTATGGCATTTGACATATTATCACACCTTAGGAAAACAGTTAAAATCGTACAACGATAGGCTACAATATTTCAAAATGGTTTCCTTGGAGAAACGCAGAGACATGTTGGACCTAACATTCCTCAAAAAGCTCGTTACTGGCTCCTTGGACTGTCCACAGCTACTAAGCAGGGTCTCTTTTAATGTGCCACGCAACACTCCAAGGACCATGAATAAAAAGCTCTTTTGTCAGCCATCTAGTCACACAAATTTAAGGCAACACTGCTCACTATCTAGAATGTATAACATCTACAAAGAACTGGTTATAGATATTGATTTGTTCCATGACACTGTGCCAACTGTAAAAAGGTTAATGTTGACTGATCATGATCACCACTCATCTAAATCATCCTTATCTTAATCTTAATTTTATTATTTACTGTAATTCTCCAATTCAATATTAATCAAATTTAAATAATTATTTTAATATTATTTTAATCTTGTATAAATTGTTATGTAATTTAGTTTTAATCTAATTAGTTAAATTTAGTTTTAATGTTTATATTGTCATGTAATTTAGTTTTAATCTAATTAATTAAATTAAGTTTTAATCTAATTTATTTAATAATTGAATTTAGTTTTAATCTTATTTATTTGATAATTTAATTTAATTTACATTTATTTATATAATTTCATTTTTTTTTTAATGAAATTGTATTTTTTTTTTTTTTGTCTAACAAGCATTAATCTTATAAATTAGCGTAATGTGTTGTCTAATATCTAATTTTATCTTTTTCTTTTATTATAGAGCATGTTGTGCTCCTCTATAAGTAGTGAGACACTTAGAATTAAGTTTACAATGTTAACCCTTATTAATGTAACAGTGTACTCAATTGTTGAAGAGCCAAATAATAAATAAATAAATAAATAAATAAATGACAGGTGAAGAGTGAGTGTTGTACACCTCTGCCACACCCTTCTGGGTAGTGTAGGCTTGATGTTATGTTATGTCTACACAATTTCAACAAGGAACAGAGGAAGTAATAAAAGAAATGCCAAACGTGGATTTGGAATAAATCTTATTGTTATTCTATATTGACTGAAACTACACATGATAGAAAACTTGTGTCAAAATTAATTAATGTAGTATTAAATGTGTTTAATGTTCCTTGAGCATCCAATATTGTCTTGATAAAGAAGGTATTTGAAACAAAACAAGTAGCTTTCATAAAAAGTATTTAATTTCAGGAGCTCAAATTGATAGTGCCTTTCAGCGGTGGAGAATCTTAACACCGACTTCAAATTTTTCCACTAATGCCATCTATCGAGTGGTTGTTTAATTGATATATAATACAAAAATCTTATCTGTGGAGGCTTTTCAAAAGCAATCTTTTCTTAAATTTATGTATTGTAATATTAACATTTTGTTATTAGACTGTAAGCCTTCCTAAAAACCAATAAAAAAAAAAAAAAAAAAGGATACCACGGTCTAGTAGCCTCCAAACTTCGGTATGGGATCATCTGTTTGTACAACATTGCAATGTATTTTTTACCAATTTGTGAAAGAGAAAATAAATATTTTTATTATTATATATTATTATTATTATTATCTTTTGGGGTAACACAACAAAATTTTGAAGATATTTTTAACCTCAGAGGAGTTGCGTGTGAGCCATGTTTGGTCTTCGACCAACAGACAGCTGTCGAGACTATTTTGTGCAATACAACATTTTAACGCTTCCGTCCTTGTATTATATTCTTAAAGTTTCATTGTTTGCCTACAATAATCCTCAATTGTTCGAGCTCAGTTCAGATTTTGTACAAAGAAATAGGCGTAATTATTGCAATAACAACAATAATACAATTGTGCTTACAGTGTGCCAAAACTTATCTGATGTGGAAAAGTTTGTTATGCATGGCACCCAAACTTTATAATAAAATGCCAGATATGTAGTTAATATTATTATTATATTATTTATTATTTTAGATTTATAGTATATATATAGTTCACGACATAAACAAATGTAAATTTAATCTCAAGAATATATTAATTAACATAATTTATTGTATTATTGAAACGGACATTTATGGACGGACTTTTTTAAAATTATATAATGCCTATTTAATTTCAAAAAATATATATTTTTGTTTTAGACAGAATGTAATAATTAGAATAAGAGTAGTTTTTTTTTGTTATGCATCTATTACAATGCATACGCCTGAACGGGCAAATTTTGGTGGTCCAATATTTTTAAGTGACATCTTGTAACTATTCCTAATTTTATGAATAAAATTAAATGATTTGATTTGATTTGATTTAGCGTGATGATATATAGCATATAGCCTTCCGCGACAAATGGGCTATTTAACACTGAAAGAATTGTTCAAATCGGAACAGTAGTTCCTGAGATTAGCGCGTTGAAGCAAACAAACAAAAAAACTCTTCAGCTTTATAATATTAGTACAGATAATAACTCATCAATAAACAACCAATCTGCAGAGCCTTTTTTCCCAATTACATTGCGGTCGGCTTCTAAACTTACGGATTTAGCTGAATCATCACTAAAATACATCAATAAAAATGTAGCCTTTTTTACGCGTCTTCTAGTCAGTCACACCGGCATCTAAAATTTTATCAAAATCAGTTCAGCCGCCGTCAGTTCAGCAGCCGTTTAGAAGATTAGCCGATACAAACAGACAGCCAAAAAAGAAATATTTCATTGGTGCATTTTTGACATTAATAGGTGAATTTAGACATTCATAGTTGCAAACATTTTACTACGCTTTCTTGATATTTATGTCTCTCTAGTTGTAAAGAAATATTCCTAACCTTTTCGGAGAGTCTGACATTACCTCTTCAGTGCCCCTAAAATAAGAGGTATGCACAGAGCATTGCCTCATGTTAAAAAAGATGTCCACGTATTCGTTTTTTAATTTCGATCGTTTGTGCTGAAGTTGAAAGGTATCATATAATATTATGCTGAATGCTGAATAATATAAACATAACACAAGTAGTCAAAGCCGCTATCTGGCGGCAAGTGATAGGTAAGACGGTGGCTGTTACTTGTTTTAATTACGGGAAATCTCTGAAACCACATGAGTTTAGAATGTGCTGAAACACCCGATCTACGCAAGCGGGTTATCTAAACGCGGTGGAATCTTACAAGATCTTAGAATTCGTAAAGATAAGTTTATCTGAACACACAAAGGCCGAGCTAAAAGTTTTTTTAAATGTCGTAATTTTAGATAAGAAGTCGTTGGTCTATCAGAAATACAAATATATTGAAGGAAAGATTTTCTTTTTTACATCAATCGAAATTTTCCATTCACGCATTCATATTGCGTAATTTTCAATTTTCAATTTTCAATTATTAAGGTTTCTTTACGCTCAATCCATTATTCAGACTTTTGAAGTGAAGTGAAAGGCAGCCCCACATACAGAAAAAAGTTGCGTTCCAATACAAGATGCAACGAAACGTGTTGTTATTGCACAGACAAAAATATGCAAGACTTAAGAAAAGTAGACATTCACACTTTCCATTCATACTGCGCAATATTAATTTTTGTTTATTATTATGATTGCTTCTCGATCAATCCAGATTTAGACTTTGTGAAGTGATTTCAAGTGATATATTTGAAGGGCAGCCAACTTACAGAAAAGAATTGCGTTCCAATACAAGCAGCAACGAAACGTTTTGTTATTGCACTGCAAAAATGAACTGCACCACAACGTCTCAAAAAATGTCAACATCCACATTATTCTACACAAACTCATGAAACTAGAGATCGCGCCGCCACTTATTGCCGACGGCAATAGCTAGAACTAAATATAAATGACCAAAAGGGGACGGAAAAGAGAAAATTTACTTCATCCTATTGGCAAAGACGATCTAAATAGTATTTGATCGTCTTTGCTATTGGTCAATACGCTTAGTTCAGGTTATTGCCGTCGGCAATAAGTGCTGGTTAGTATTGAAAAAATACCATTTTTTTTTCAGTATTTTAATTATTTTCAGTATATTTTTAATTTGGGATATAGTCATTTATTTGTTTATTGGTTAAATTTTAGCTAGGCGTTATTAATTTAGGGATAGGTTAATTACCTTTTCTCTTAGCCCCAATTTCACAAGTGTTAGACAAACCATATTGGCAGGATAAACATGTAACACACATAAATTAATGTGACAGTTGTGTTATTCTCTCAAGTGTCACTTGTGTCACTTTTAAATTCGGTCAGGTACCTACCTATATTTTATGGGTCGGATAAGATCTATCAAATTAAATTAAATTAGGTACCTAAAGTAAATAAGTTTATAACTATGAAGATTCTAAATTACACAATTGGGTCATGGGCCTCTTAGGTTGCTTTAGTTTTTCAACATCTGTTTTCAGCAGCTCTGCGAACAGCACAAATTCATTGCCTAGGTTGTTCTCCAAATCGTCTTTGTAGGCACTGACCATTACTGTGGATTTTTTCAGAATATATTTTGTTGTAAGTATTTTTAGCTGCCGAAATATTCCAATACCACTAACACAGTATTTGTATGATATGCTTTCATATGCCTTTTAGGCATCCAAGATATTTACGCTCCTATTTAAATTTAATTATTTTTACGGTCAGACAAGCGTTGAAGCGCGGGGCCCTCCAAGTCGCGGGGCCCGTAGCATTTGCTACTATTGCTATATGGCTAATCCGGCACTGCCGAAGAGGCAATATAATATCATCGACCTACATTATAGAAGTCTATCCACTTACTCTGGCCGGTTCAGTGATAAGCGTTTTAAACATTATCTATTTAACATTGACATTATTTTATAATAACACTTCAAATCTTTAAAGTGGCAATAGGTAAAAAGATTTCAGCAACAAATAGAGGCGACTAATAGCTAATCAAAATCCATTCAGCCGTTTTGAAAATAAGCCGATACAAACAGACAGACAGATACAATGTTTAAGAACTGGCTTTCAGGCATAGATATCCTGCAAATAACTATACCTGCTTAAATAATTATTTGGGAAACAAGAGAGCAAATATTGCTAATGTTGAGTCCTGAATAAGCATAACATTCTATACTAGTTTACAATCTTGAGCGTAGTGACAGACGCAAAAGCACGATATGTAAAAAAAATATAATAATTATCTCGTGTCGCATATAGCGTTTCACTTCAGCCAGCATTGAGAAAATAATGCTTAGAAATAAAGGATAAGGTGAAATAAACCTCAAATATGCAGTCTTCTACCTTTACAGTCTTTGCAACTCCTCCGGGGTCAGTGAAATTTCGTCGTCGATATTTTGTTTACTAATTTAGAATATTAGGCAATAAATAAACAAATTTACGTTTACAACTACGAATAATAAAACTAAGGAAGCGTAATTGTGAACAAAATCAACAAGAAATTCTGCTCCACACACTACTACATAGACATAGTATTCAAACGAACGAACACACATGCAAAGAAGCCAATGAGCTGCGGTCGCGTAACGCATTGTATTCCGGCAAGCGCGATTATTGGTTCTCGGCATGACAGATAATAGTCATTGGTTCGCGTGCCTGCTGCAGTCCGAGATGCGTGGACGATGTTATGCAATAAGTATGAACGGATAAGTCATAAAAAAAATATTGTATTTTTGCACTACTAATATTATTTGAATTAATTAGTTGTAATTAAACTAAACCATTCTTGAATAAGATTGAGATTTTAGTGGTTTTTTAATTAAAATGTTTCTTTATATGTGTAGTATTGTATCGTAAGCATCTAAAATTCAGAAGTATTTTAACCCATTTAAGGCTTTTTACCCACGAATAATAGTGATTGGTAGCGCCAATGTCAGACCAGCTACAGCAACAACATTCATTGCGCTTTTTACATTGTAGAGCAACTAATTTTTTCGAACATGTGAAGCAATGGATCACAGTCTTATTGGTGTAGAAGTATATTACTTCAATATTGATAGTGTGTTACGCAATAAGGGGCGGCAGGAATTGCGTGGATGGGGATTTGAAAAATAAATAAGCTTGTTTATATGTTTACTTTTTATTCAATAAAATAGCCTAGAAAATAATTATGTCCCTTTGAATATAATTAGTATCCAACTTATGACGGGTAGAAATGAGTAAAGATTCTTTTAAGCCATATTATGTAATCGAACTCTGAGAAATTTCCTTAGAACTTTTACCGCTGCACTTCATTTTTCGGGAATCTGTAAAATTATATTTATAATATAATAAATTAAACTAATGCATACTATCATTTTTCCTTTAGTAAGCTAGTAAAAAAAAATGTATACAATAAGCTTTACATTGCATTCGTGTTGCATAACACTTTCCACGCGTCGCAAGTATAGGATTTTAAAATGGTTATTACTCACATATGAAAAGTGATTCCAGAATGTATCATATCCGTATGGCTTCTACAACACCTAACAACACATGACGGCATATTTGCAGTATGTAAACACTGTAAAAAACATTTTTTTTCGCAATTATAATAATCCGCGGCACGAGCGCATCGAATCAATGACACCGGCGAACTGGCAGCGCTGCGCGGTCCAGTTTTTAGCCCCGCCTACTTAGGTACGGTTTTCGTGGTGACGTTTTTGAGCTTGAGTTACATTTCTTGACTTTTATTATTCGTAGGTTTACAATATAAAAACAATCAAGGAGGTACAAAAAATTCAACGTCCGTCCAAACACTTTTACCAGCTTGAAAAAACATAGGTACACATCAATTATATTTATTAAATCGCCCGGCCCGGTGCGCCGACCCTTCAACTGCCGTTATCCACTAGCAGTCAAAGGGCATACTGGGAGGTTTCCGGCGCGCACCCCAGTGACCTAGACTCTGCGTATCCAAAATCTTTGTATCCAGGGTGCACCACACGTTAAGGAAGACGTCGCTTCGCTCCGGGAGGTTCCTTTCATGCTCCTTAGGACTTGGGACTCGGGCCCCCGGTCGCGCTCTCTCCAACCTAAAACCAGCACAGCCCCTAGGGCTAGGCGAATGTGCTGTCTCCGACCGCTTATAAGCTAAAATCTATTATTATCTATCCCTAGCTTTTACCCGCGACTTCGTCCGCGTGAAGTTAGTTATAACGGGTGGCGCAAAAGTAAAGACCCTATTTGGTTCAGCTATAACATTTTTTCTAAATTAGAAAACTAGATTTAGATTTTTTTAAATGTATATTTGTGCCATTAAATTTCGTACCATTAGGATTTAAAGATGATGTCTTTTAAATGGTGACCTCCAGAGTTGATACACATTTGAGCCCTATTTATGACATTTTGCATAACTTGCCGTAACACTTCCTGCGATATGTTCGTTATTTCTTGACGAATGTTTTCTTTTAGAGCTGCGAGAGTCTGTGGCTTGTTCACATACACCCGAGATTTCAAAAAACCCCAAAGAAAGAAGTCTGGACTGGTCAGATCGGGTGATCTTGCAGGCCAAGGCAAATCGCCAAAACGAGAGATAACTCGGTCTGGAAAAGCGTCCCTCACTAAGTCCATAGTGTCGCGCGCTGTGTGTGCCGTAGCGCCGTCTTGTTGAAACCAGATGTGCTCCAGCCCCAATTCGTCCAAACTGGGTATCAAAAACTCACGTAACATGGTTCTGTAGCGTTCTCCAGTGACAGTTATCGCATTGCCTCCAGCGTCTTCGAAAAAATAGGGTCCGATCACTCTGTCAACACAGATGCCACACCATACAGTAACTTTTAGTGGGTGTAGAGGTGTTTCTTGAATAATGCGCGGATTATCAGTGCCCCAGAACCGAGTATTCTGCTTATTGACATGCCCTGAGAGATGGAAATGCGCTTCGTCACTCATAACCAATTTTGAAGGAAAATCATCCTCTTCAAGGTTGAGGTTTATGACGCGCTGGCAGTAATCTAGACGAGCTCGGTGGTCAGCAGGCAGCAGCTGATGAGTCATTTGAGTTTTATACGGGAACATCTTTAAGTCTTTCACCAAAATACGCTGCAGGGTCCGTCTGGAAATGCCCAATTGCGTGGCACGTCGCCTCGTTGATGTTTCTGGACACTCTTCCACATCTTCGCGCACAGCATCGATATTTTCAGCTGAACGGCCTGTTCTTGGTCTCCCAGACTTAGGTCTATCCAATGTTGAGCCAGTTGCTTCAAGGCGTGTGGCAAAGCGTCGAATTGTGCGACCAATCGGTGCCGGACGGTGGGGAAATCGTCGACGAAATTCACGTTGTGTTCTTATCACTGATGAATTATTCCGTAAGAACATTGACACAATTATTCCACGTTCTTGGGGAGTAAAACGGTCCATGTTTATTTTCAGTGTATTTTACATTTGTTCACTACACAATTTTCAACAACAGAATGACAGAAAATGTCATATAAAAAAAAAAGAAGTATTTTCTTTAGTGCCAGTACTTTTGCGCCACCCAGTATTAAGTAAGTAGCTGCTCCCGCGCTATAACCCGCGTAAAACGTTACTGCCCCGCTACCATAGAGTTCAGCGTAATGTTAAATATCAAAAAGCCTTCATGGATAGTTAAAATATTAAACACAAAAATAATTATTAAAAGCCCATCATTAGTTTCCGAGATTAGCGCTAACAAACAAACAAACTAACTTTCACCCGCGGTTTCGTCTGCGTGGCTGGTACATTAATAAAAAGTAGCTTATGTTACGCGCCTTGTAGTCAGTTACTTGCATATAAAATTTTATCGAAATCGGTTTAGCCGTTTAGAAGATTAGCCGATACAAACAGACAGACAGGTAAACAGACAAAAAAATTAAAATCTGTATTTTAGGCAAGGCATCTTGCAAATAACTATATCAACTGAAAAAATCATTGTTATTTTGACATTAACAACAGACACTTCAATTTTATTTATTTGTATTGATATTGAAGCAATATTAATTGTTTTCTTCTTTGTTTCAGATAATCAATTGCAAATGGCGAAACAAAATCCAGCACAGATAAGTCACATTAGTGGAAACACTAATTTGGCATTTAGTCCTGATGAAAAGTAAGTTTAATTTTTGTAATTTCTTTTTTTAAGCGCCGACTACGCTGCGGTATATCTGGCACTTTTTTTGCTTTTGTTGTTCAATTTTCAAGACCGCGTTTTGTTGACACGGCGCGGGCGCGGCCACGCCATTTCTTGATTAAAACTATAATATTTGTTAAACCTTACATTTATGAATGAGATGTACTTGGGCCAACGGACCTTACATTTGAATCATGGCCAATCAAATTAGTAAAATATGTAATAGTAAATAGTAATTATTATATTTTATATTATATTTTACTAATTTTGAGTAGGTGCCAAACAATAAACTGAAAAACTGTCTATATTTTGCAAATAGGAAGAAATGGAGTAGACTTAACGTGGTATTCATTTTATTTTTTGGCACCGCCCGTCTCAAAATTAGTAAAATAAAATAACCAAGTTCAATACCCAATACTCAAAATGTTTACTCATATCCAACTTTCTGGTAATTTTTCGTCGGTTTAATTTTATAAAAGCATAATAACAAATACAGGGACTTAATTGAACATTGAACATACATTTGAATAATTTTCAAAAAAAAAACCGACTTCAATTACAATAATTTTAGACTTCTATGGTTTTCTCATGGGTGCCATTGTCAGGACTGGACCAAATTGAAATGACCACACGGAAAGCACCAGCTTTTAAATAAAAAAATAATAATTAAAATCGCTTCGCCTAGTTGATAGGTATGAGGTAATTCCTCCTTGTTTGATATCGGTTAAAAAAACAGACGAATTGAGAACCTCCTCCTTTTTGAAGTCGGTTATAAATTTATTATAACCTGACGCACACGACTACTTGACTGCTAGAGTTATTTGTATTGTGATTTTAACTTAAAATTTTCCACGTAATGACGTAACGAGTATTATAACTATATTATACTCTTGTTATTGTTATATCATTATTACACTGAGCAATTACAGATGTAACAGTATTCACATGCAAATAGCTTGTTGCAAGCGTTAATGAGAAAGGCAGCAGAGTCGTACATAGGATGGATGCGATTTAGAAGTTTTTTATACACAGCATGGTCGGTGTTCATTTCCATGGATATAATTAAAAAATGCGAAAAAAAGTCACCTTTGCCGGACACACTGACTGGTCATAATCAGGTAATAATCAATAACAAGTGAGTCAAGCGACATTTAGAAGACAATTTAAAAAGAAATAATAGGCTTCAAAATAATTGTACTAAATAATTATAAAGTGTCTTTACCAGTTAATAGGACGGCGCAATTCAATAATAGTATATTTTGTATGATACCACGTATTTACAATAATCTGCCATTATATATAATAAAGTGCCCTAACATTAATATGCTTCGTATTGAATTAAACAAATTTCTGACTAATAAGGCATACTATAGCATTAAGGATTACCTAAATGACAAATGTAAATAATAATTAATTAGTAATAAGGACATTTATTTATTTTTGGATTTTGTATAATTAATAATAATTTGTTGTTTTGTTAATGTCGAATTTTATAATAATATATGTTTATTATTTTAGTGTAGTTTTTTAGGATTTTTTAATATTGCGTGCTGAAGGGCGGAGTATAGCTGTACTAATTTTATGTTTGTCTTAATATCTTTGTGACCTATATTCGCAATAAATGATTATGATTTATGATATGATTTATAATATTAACTGAAGAGATAGAGATAATTTTTTTAACGTGGGGATATGGTTTACACATACCTCTCAGCGTAGAGGCACTGAAGAGGTTATGTCGGACTCTCCGGCAAGCCGGCCTACCGACTAAAACCACCACGATGTCCTCCTCCCGCATGATGGCAGGAACGTGGGAACGCTTCCGCATACTTCCACGAACCCGCTATCCTGACCCCCATATCTGACGAGCCGGTCCTCATTGCGGCAAGATATAGGGTGTTTTTTTTAGAGGTATAGAACTTTAAATTGCAATAAAACAACGATGGATTATTCGATTAACATGAATTTTATTTATCCGAAAGATAATCTTGTGGCATTACATATTAAATATGATTTCTGGCATATGACCGCCACGGCTGGCTCGGATGTAGTTCCAAAATTTGTGGCCGTATATCGGCAATAACACAGCGAATGTTGTCTTCCAAATGGTCAAGCGTTTGTGGCTTATCCGCATAGACCAATGACTTTACATAGCCCCACAGAAAGTAGTCTAGCGGTGTTAAATATCACAAGATCTTGGAGGCCAATTCACAGGTCCAAAACGTGAAATTAGGCGGTCACCAAACGTGTCTTTCAATAAATCGATTGTGGCACGAGCTGTGTGACATGTTGCGCCGTCTTGTTGGAACCACAGCTCCTGGACATCATGGTTGTTCAATTCAGGAATGAAAAAGTTAGTAATCATGGCTCTATACCGATCATCATTGACTGTAACGTTCTGGCCATCATCGTTTTTAATAAGTACGGATCAATGATTCCACCAGCCCATAAAGCGCACCAAACAGTCAGTTTTTCTGGATGTAACGGTGTTTCGACATACACTTGAGGATCAGCTTCACTTCAAATGCGGCAGTTTTGTTTGTTGACGTAGCCATTTAACCAGAAATGCCCTTCATCGCTAAACAAAATTCGCTTATGAAAATCGGGAACAACGGCAATCTCGTTTTGGGCCCATTCGACGAATCTACGCCTTGCTCGATGATCGTTTGGCTTCAATTCTTGCACGAGTTCGATTTTGTAAGCACGCAAACCAAGATCCTTCCGCAAAATCTTCCATAAAGTGGATGGACACAGATCCAATTCCTGTGCTCGATGGAGGATGGACTCATTCGGGTCTTCCTCAATGCTACGCTTCAATAGCTTTTTCTGTACGCACCGTACGGCGTCTCTGGGGATACGAGTTATCAACAAGAGTAAACGTGGTGCGAAAACGTTCCATGGTTAATCGAATTAACTGCTCTGATGGACGATTTTGTCGACGATAAATGGACGTAGTGTGCGATACGTATTCCGCACAGAACCATTATTTTCGAAATAAAATTGCACTATTTGCAAGCGTTGTTCAGGCGTGAGTCTATTCATGATGAATTGCCAAACCAAACTGAGAATAAATCACTTGACAGCTGTTAAATCGGTCGCCATCTTGAACAGTAATGCCAACTTAAAGTTCTATACCTCGAAAAAAAACACCCGTTAGATGTGTGGTCCCGCCGCCCACCACGCATCAGTCGCAGAGGATAGGGAGACCGGTGCATCGTCATACCGACACTCCTCTTCCCCTTCGACCCCACCATGCCGCATTACTAACGGCTGCGGCTCCGCCGAGACCGCGGAAGGTAGGGAGAACGGCGCACCGTGATACCGGCACTCCTCTCCCACCGCGGCCCCGCAACTCCCCAGCTGCAATGTCGCAACAACATTACGGTCCAGCCTGGTTGCGGTGCTTTCCCCCGGAAGACACCGCAACCTGGGCTGCTCCCCCATGGGCTTTTCCCAAAAGCCCTAAGAGCAGCCCCCTACTTGGGGTCCACTTAGCTTCACCGTGGTTCTCCCAGCCACGGTTACTAAGCCCCACCGCGACGACAACGCGGGACACCCGGTTGGTGGGGGAAATAACTAACCTTTTTTTTTTTTTTTTTTTTTCGCGGGGAAATGCATTTACGCATACCACCCCACCCGTAGGGGGACGGGCAGAGTGGCTATGTGGGACTCCCGTGCCTACGATGTTAAACGGCACAGAATACCCACTAAAACCCCGCGGTGTGCCCTCGTCGCCGAAAGATGGTGGGTCGGCGAGCCCCGGATCGATATTATATCCACAGGGCTCGCCGCGGCGACCGTGCCCAGTCCGACCTCCGACCGGGCACCCGACTCTCTTCAGTCCTCCTCTCGTAGCGACGCCCCGAGCACACCCAGGGCGTCACTCCGTCGCGGAAGGCATCAGCGGGCGGCGGAAAACCCCCTCCACCGCCCGCGGCCTCGCTTAGGGCGGCATTAGGCTCGCGGCGTACGCGCGCCTTCGCCGCCCAGCTCGCCGGCGGCGGAGCGGATCAGCCAGGAGTGAGTCCTCCCTGATCCGCTCCGCCGCCTCCTTCTGCGAGATGACGTCCTCACAGAAGGATGCGACCGCATCCCACGACCTCGCGCTGCCCATGGCCGCAACCACGGCCGGCAGCGAGAGGTCGTTCCCTATGACCGCGGTGAGTTCCCGGCGCTGCACCCCCCAAGCAGAACACTGCTCGAGAGTGTGCTGCGCCGAGTCCTCATCGCAGTCGCAGTGGTGGCACATGGGGCTCGCCTCCCTCTTCAGCCTGTGCAGGTACTTCCCGAAGCAACCATGCCCGGTCAGCACCTGCACTAGCCTGAAGGTGAGAGCCCCATGCTGCCGCCCTGCCCACTCCTCGAGAATCGGCCGGAGCGCCTCCACGGTCCGAAAACCAGCCCGTGGAGCCCCCAGCCGATTCCCCCACCGGACCATCAGCGTCCGGTGGGCCTCCTCCCGCCAAGCTCACAGCTGCCCGGGCAAAGGGACAGAACCCTCAGCTCGAGCAGCCGCGCCTCGCTTGTACACTTCGGCGAGCACTTCCGCATCCAAATCCCACGGGGGTGTTCCAGCCAACGCACACGCTGCGTCGGTCGACACCGTGCGGTATCCACGAATGGCCCTGACCGCCAGGACGCGCTGCGGTCTCCACAGCCGCGTCCTGTTCCCGGCGGACAAGGCCTCCGCCCACACGGGTGCGCCGTACAGTGCCATTGACCGTACCACCCCCGCGTAAAGCCGTCGGCTGGCGGCGCTGGCGCCGCCCACGTTCGGCAAAAGCCGACCGAGAGCGGCAGCCACGCCTTCCAGCTTGGGCACCAAAATGCGGAAGTGCTCGTCGAAGCTCCACCGCCTGTCTATCACCAGGCCCAGATACTTGATCTGGGCCCCGATCCGTACGAGGACCGAGCCGACGGTAATCGAGGCGCCAGCAGGCGGCCAACGACGAGGTCCGTGAAACATCACGGCCTCAGTCTTGGCAGGGGCCACCCTAAGCCCCAGCGCCTCGATGCGCCCGACCACTTGGGACACACCCTCTGTGGCCAGGCGCGCCGCCTCCTCGGAGTTTCGCCCCCGGGCCGTGACGAGCGTGTCATCCGCATAGCAGATGACGTCTAGGCCCGGGGGGAAAGCCCCACGCAGCACCCAGTCGTAACCGATGTTCCACAGGAGCGGTCCTAGGACCGATCCCTGCGGGACACCGCACGACATGGGCCTGCGGAGCATAGCTCCGTCTCGGTCCTCGTACAGAACCCCCCTGCCTTCGAGATAGTCGGCCACCAGCCGCGCCAGGTAAACCGGCACTCCATGGTACCGGAGTGCCTCGCTAACGCAGCTGAATGGCAAAGTCCCGAAGGCATGTAACCTTTTTTTTTTTTTTTTTTTTTTTTTTTTTTTTTTTTTTTTTCGCGGGGAAATGCATTTACGCATACCACCCTACCCGTGGGGGGACGGGCAGAGCGGTTATGTGGGACTCCCGTGCCTACAATGTTAAACGGCACAGAATACCCACTAAAACCCCGCGGTGTGCCCTCGTCGCCGAAAGATGGTGGGTCGGCGAGCCCCGGATCGATATTATATCCACAGGGCTCGCCGCGGCGACCGTGCCCAGTCCGACCTCCGACCGGGCACCCGACTCTCTTCAGTCCTCCTCTCGTAGCGACGCCCCGAGCACACCCAGGGCGTCACTCCGTCGCGGAAGGCATCAGCGGGCGGCAGAAAATCCCCCTCCACCGCCCGCGGCCTCGCTTAGTGCGGCATTAGGCTCGCGGCGTACGCGCGCCTTCGCCGCCCAGCTCGCCGGCGACGGAGCGGATCAGCCAGGAGTGAGTCCTCCCTGATCCGCTCCGCCGCCTCCTTCTGCGAGATGACGTCCTCACAGAAGGATGCGACCGCGTCCCACGACCTCGCGCTGCTCATTGCCGCGACCACAGCCGGCAGCGAGAGGTCGTTCCCAATGACCGCGGTGAGATCCCGGCGCTGCACCTCCCAAGCAGGACACTGCTCGAGAGTGTGCTGCGCCGAGTCCTCACCGCAGTCGCAGTGGTGGCACATGGGGCTCGCCTCCCTCTTCAGCCTGTGCAGGTACTTCCCGAAGCAACCATGCCCGGTCAATACCTGCACTAGCCTGAAGGAGAGAGTCCCATGCTGCCGCCCCGCCCACTCCTCGAGAATCGGCCGGAGCGCCTCCACGGTGCGAAAACCAGCACGTGGAGCCTCCAGCCGATTCCCCCACCGGACCATCAGCGTCCGGTGGGCCTCCTCCCGCCACGCACGCAGCTGCTCGGGCATGGGGACAGAACCCTCGGCCCGAGCAGCCGCCCTGCGCCTGTACACTTCGGCGAGCACTTCCGCATCCAAATCCCACGGGGGTGTTCCGGCCAACGCACACGCTGCGTCGGTCGACACCGTGCGGTATCCACGAATGGCCTTGACCGCCAGGACGCGCTGCGGTCTCCACAACCGCGCCCTGTTCCCGGCGGACAAGGCCTCCGCCCACACGGGTGCGCCAGCGCCGTACAGTGCCATTGACCGTACCACCCCCGCGTAAAGCCGTCGGCTGGCGACGCTGGCACCGCCCACGTTCGGCAAAAGCCGACCGAGAGCGGCAGCCACGCCTTCCAGCTTGGGCACCAGAATGCGGAAGTGCTCGTCAAAGCTCCACCGCCTGTCTATCACTAGGCCCAGATACTTGATCTGGGCCCCGATCCGTACGAGGACCGAGCCGACGGTAATTGAGGCGCCAGCAGGTGGCCCTCGACGAGGTCCGTGAAACATCACGGCCTCAGTCTTGGCAGGGGCCACCCTAAGCCCCAGCGCCTCGATGCGCCCGACCACTTGGGACACACCCTCTGTGGCCAGGCGCGCCGCCTCCTCGGAGTTTCGCCCCCGGGCCGTGACGAGCGTGTCATCCGCATAGCAGATGACGTCTAGGCCCGGGGGGAAAGCCCCACGCAGCACCCAGTCGTAACCGATGTTCCACAGGAGCGGTCCCAGGACCGATCCCTGTGGGACACCGCACGACATGGGCCTGCGGAGCATAGCTCCGTCTCGGTCCTCGTACAGAACCCCCCTGCCTTCGAGATAGTCGGCCACCAGCCGCATCAGGTAAACCGGCACTCCATGGTACCGGAGTGCCTCGCTGACGCAGCTGAATGGCAGAGTCCCGAAGGCGTTGGCGATATCTAATGATACCGCCACCAACACCCCTCCGCCGGCGACGGCCGCCTCCGCAGCAGCTCTCAGGCGCAGGATGGCCCCGATCGTCGAACGTCCAGCACGGAAACCGTACTGGGCATCCGACAGACCAGGGCCCACCTCATCAAGATGCCGGACGATACGGGTAGCAATCACTCTTTCGAGCAGCTTTCCCGCCTCGTCCAGCAACACGATAGGCCTGTAGGCCGCCACGGTGTCGGGCGGCCGTCCCGGCTTCGGGAGGAGAACCAGCTTCCCCGCCTTCCAGCAGGAAATAACTAACCTAACCTAACCCAACAAAGTTTTAAAACAACTCCATGATCTCCAAGCAGCTTGTAAGGTGTTAGCTTGTAATTGATTGTTACACTTAGCATGATTCGACTGTATTAAATATGTTTGTAATATTACTTGTGTAAACAGTCGTAAGCTAACCAAAATAAATAAATAAATAAATAAATACCTAGAAATGTTACGATTACGCAGCAATCCGACAGCTACAGTAAAGTACAGTGATATCAAATCACAATCCATAATCAGTACATAACGACAGGATTGGGGCAACGTATAAAACTGGTAAAACCGGTTTATCGTAATTTTAAAGGTCACAAATTAAATAAAATCTCTGTAACATATTTTATTGCTGCTCTGCTCCTATAAGTCATAGCTTGAGATTATACCTATAGCTTTATAGCTTCCTCAATAAATGGGTTATTCAACACATTTTTTTTGTTTTATTTAGATGTAGTGGCATAGATAAACTCTTTAACCAAACAAACAAACTCTTCAGTGCTTTTTTAGGGTTCCGTAGCCGAATGGCAAAAAACGGAACCCTTATAAATTCGTCATGTCTGTCTGTCTGTCTGTCTGTCCGTCCGTCCGTATGTCACAGCCACTTTATTCCGAAACTATTAGGACTACACAATTGAAACTACGTAGGTAGATGTATTCTGTTAACCGCTTTACGTTTTGTACACAAAAAAGAAAAAAATATTAATATTAGAGGGGGGCTCCCCATACATTGAACTGAAACAATTTTTTTTTTTTTTCATTCTACCTATACGTGTGGGATGTCTATAGATAGGTCTTTAAAAATTACATTGAGGTTTCTAGAATCATTTTTTTTCAATGTCAATCGTTCCAAAGATAGACACTTTCAAAGTGCTAAAATGAGTGTCCCCTCCCCTCTAACTTTAAACCACAGGAGTGAAAAATCAAAAAAAATATATATTATAGATCTTAATAAAAACTTTCAACCAAAATTGTTTTGAATGAGATACAGTCAGTAGTTTTTGAGATATGGCACTTTTTCAGCAACCGCAAATTATAACTTTGTTATTGATACAAATTCCATAAAACGCTATAAGAAACAAAGTTATTTTTGCTGGCAAAAAAATTTTGGTATTTTGGCTATTTGTCGGTAATTAGTTTATTTATTTATTTATGTTGTTACGACTAGCTACGGAACCCTATTGCCCGTGGCCCGACACGCACTTGGCCGGTATTTATTTATAAATGAATATTAAAGACCTTAATTATACGAAGAGTTGGTTAAATAGTCGATTAGTAACATAATAATTGAAGTCGTTAAATAACGCGCATCGCGTTTTCCAGAAGCACAGAATATAGTACAGAAGGCAAGCTACATACATTGCATGATTTCTATGACCACTACTAAGACCACTATCGCGCACTCGCTCGCGCCGCGTCGAGCGTAGGTTTAACCGACTTCAATTACAATAATTTCAGACTTATATAGTTTTCTCATGTGTGCCATTGTCAGAACTAGACCAAATTGAAATGGGACCACACTAGAAGCATCAGCTTTCAAATAAAAAAAGAATCATTAAAATCGCTTCACTCAGTCGAAAGTTATGAGGTAAAAAAAAACATAAAAAATAGAGGACCTCCTACATTTTTGAAGTCGTTTAAAAACTGATATACCTATACATCATGAGCTTTTTCTTTGTACTTAACTATTTTGTGGCGGAAGTGAATTATCTCGTTGATGTCTTTTGTATGGCGCTTGGCGAAACATTCTACGAGAGAACCGATAATATAACACCTACATTTCACCAGACGAACGGGAGAGCGTGAGTTGAAGCTTTCAGTTTTCATAACAAATTTAAATATTCGATTGTGAAAGTGCTTTTGCGTACGGTATGGTACTGATTTATAATAATAATAATAGCTTTATTTCAAGTAACAAGACTCATATGTGTTAGTAACAATATTCCTTATACCTATATTAGTATTCTTATTCTAACTACTTATACCTAAGTCATGAATTCATGTGAATCATCGCCACACGTCTATCACCGAGGTGGACAACTTGCAGCAACGATTCACATGCAAACAATCAAGTCTACTCGCTATACAGCTCAGGATAAGGTTGGGACTGGCCCGCACCCTGCGCACCAGAGAGGCGCATCGTTTTCTCATTGTAGTGTAGAAACAGTCTACCCGAGCTTCAGCAAACATCCCTGATGCACTGCAGAAGCGGGGCAATCCCATCAATATCCTGAACGCATTATTATATTGAACACGAAAGGCGCTGTACGATTTCCGCGTATAATCGGCCCACAGACTGCACGTGTAAAAAGAAGTGCAGTATGCACGAAACAGGGTTTTTTTTACATTACGTGAGCAACGCGTAAATCTGCGAGCTAACATATTAGCCCTAACCGACAGCGCCCTTCGCTCTCGCTCAATATCGTCATCATCCTTCATGCCAGCGGTCAAGACATGTCCTAGGTATTTAAACTTGTATACCCGCTTTAGCGGCGCTCCATTGAGATTTACAGGTGGTATAGTTTCTGGAGTACTTCGACCGCTGGCCTCAAATACCATGACCTCGCTCTTACACACATTGTATATGAGACCATGACACTTCGCATACTCTTCACAAATGGCTACCAGCCTCCTAAGGCCACAGACAGAGGCGCTCAGCAAGGCCATATCATCAGCGTAGTTAATATTGTTCAAACAAACTCTATCAATGTAGCAGCCGGCTCGCTCTCTGCTGAGCGCCTCAATCAACTCGTTGACATATAGATTAAAGAGTGCGGGCGAAGTCAGACCACCCTGTCTCACGCCGCACTCCAACCCATACGGCTCCGATAAAGCCCCAGCCCATCGAACCTGGTTGATCTGACCTCCATACCAACATTTTAAAATGCTTATCTGCTCAGGTGGAACTCCTGCTTTTTCAAGCTTACTCCAAAGTATACTGTAGGAGACCAGATCAAATGCTCTGGATAGATCGAGAAAGCAGGCATATACCGGTGTTTTTCGGTCTGTGTAATACTTGACAGCCCACTTCAGACACAGAATAGCACTTTCAGTGGACAGCCCAGCTCGGAATCCGAACTGGTTGTCGTGCAGTTTAATATGTTTATTAAGTTGTCTATTAAGTAGGCTGTCAAGCACCTTCGATATTACTGTGGCCAGTGAAATTGGTCTATAGTTTTTCTTATCAGTAATGTCGCCTGTTTTATTTTTAATTATAGGTACTACAATCGTTCTAGTCATCTGAGTGGGCAAATACTCATGACTCATACAAAAGTTAAAGAACATTGCCAACACTCGTGGTAAATGAGGCCCCGCATACTTGAGGTGCTCGATACTCAGACTATCATGACCTGGAGATTTGCCTCTAGACATGGTGGTGATGGCACCCTTGATCTCCTTAGCTGTAAATCTAGTTTGAAGGTCATTACGGTCCTGAGCATTAGGCAAGGACAAGCTCGGCCCTAGTGGTGATTTAATTACAAACTGATCCTTAAAGAGATTGGCAATGTCTACAGGATTATTAACACCGCTAACCGATACAGGGAGGCCAGGCCTACTACTACTCATTTTATTTGTGTGCCGATAAATGAGCGATATTCTTTACTAGAATGATGTGAGGCCAAAATATCCGCTTTTATCTGCTCTTGGTGTGTTTGACACCATTTCAAACGAGATTTAAACATCTTTCTGGACTCACACATGTCGTCAAACACAAGACCCGTATAAGGTTTACCACAATCAAGCCATACACTATACTTTAGCCTGGCGTCCCTGTGCGCCTCACAAACATGCCTATTCCAGCCTTTTTTTTTTTTTTTTTTTTTCGCGGGGAAATGCTTTTACGCATACCACCCCACCCGTGGGGGGACGGGCAGAGTGGCTATGTGGGACTCCCGTGCCTACGATGTTAAACGGCACAGAATACCCACTAAAACCCCGCGGTGTGCCCTCGTCGCCGAAAGATGGTGGTCGGCGAGCCCCGGATCGATATTATATCCACAGGGCTCGCCGCGGCGACCGTGCCCAGTTCGACCTCTGACCGGGCACCCGACTCTACTCAGTCCTACTCTCGTAGCGACGCCCCGGGCACACCCAGGGCGTCACTCCGTCGCGGAAGGCATCAGCGGGCGGCGGAAAACCCCCTCCACCGCCCGCGGCCTCGCTTAGGGCGGCATTAGGCTCGCGGCGTACGCGCGCCTTCGCCGCCCAGCTCGCCGGCGGCGGAGCGGATCAGCCAGGAGTGAGTCCTCCCTGATCCGCTCCGCCGCCTCCTTCTGCGAGATGACGTCCTCACAGAAGGATGCGACCGCATCCCACGACCTCGCGCTGCTCATTGCCGCGACCACAGCCGGCAGCGAGAGGTCGTTCCCAATGACCGCGGTGAGATCCCGGCGCTGCACCTCCCAAGCAGGACACTGCTCGAGAGTGTGCTGCGCCGAGTCCTCACCGCAGTCGCAGTGGTGGCACATGGGGCTCGCCTCCCTCTTCAGCCTGTGCAGGTACTTCCCGAAGCAACCATGCCCGGTCAGCACCTGCACCAGCCTGAAGGAGAGAGTCCCATGCTGCCGCCCTGCCCACTCCTCAAGAATCGGCCGGAGCGCCTCCACGGTGCGAAAACCAGCCCGTGGAGCCCCCAGCCGATTCCCCCACCGGACCATCAGCGTCCGGTGGGCCTCCTCCCGCCAAGCTCGCAGCTGCTCGGGCATGGGGACAGAACCCTCGGCTCGAGCAGCCGCGCCTCGCTTGTACACTTCGGCGAGCACTTCCGCATCCAAATCCCACGGGGGTGTTCCGGCCAACGCACACGCTGCGTCGGTCGACACCGTGCGGTATCCACGAATGGCCCTGACCGCCAGGACGCGCTGCGGTCTCCATAGCCGCGCCCTGTTCCCGGCGGACAAGGCCTCCGCCCACACGGGTGCGCCGTACAGTGCCATTGACCGTACCACCCCCGCGTAAAGCCGTCGGCTGGCGACGCTGGCGCCGCCCACGTTCGGCAAAAGCCGACCGAGAGCGGCAGCCACGCCTTCCAGCTTGGGCACCAAAATGCGGAAGTGCTCGTCGAAGCTCCACCGCCTGTCTATCACTAGGCCCAGGTATTTAATCTGGGCCTCGATCCGTACGAGGACCGAGCCGACGGTAATCGAGGCGCCAGCAGGTGGCCCGCGACGAGGCCCGTGAAAAACCACGGCCTCAGTCTTGGCAGGGGCCACCCTAAGCCCCAGCGCCTCGATGCGCCCGACCACTTGGGACACACCCACTGTGGCCAGGCGCGCCGCCTCCTCGAAGTTTCGCCCCCGGGCCGTGACGAGCGTGTCATCCGCATAGCAGATGACGTCTAGGCCCGGGGGGAAAGCTCCACGCAGCACCCAGTCGTAACCGATGTTCCACAGGAGCGGTCCTAGGACCGAACCCTGTGGGACACCGCACGACACGGGCCTGCGGAGCAAAGCTCCGTCTCGGTCCTCGTACAGAACCCCCCTGCCTTCGAGATAGTCGGCCACCAGCCGCATCAGGTAAACCGGCACTCCATGGTATCGGAGTGCCTCGCTGACGCAGCTGAATGGCAGAGTCCCGAAGGCGTTGGCGATATCTAGCGATACCGCCAACAACACCCCTCCGCCGATGACGGCCGCCTCCGCAGCAGCCCTCAGGCGCAGGATAGCCCCAATCGTCGAACGTCCAGCACGGAAACCGTACTGGGCATCCGACAGACCGGGGCCAACCTCTTCGAGATGCCGGACGATACGGGCAGCAATCACTCTTTCGAGCAGCTTTCCCGCCTCGTCCAGCAACACGATAGGCCTGTAGGCCGCCACGGTGTCGGGCGGCCGTCCCGGCTTCGGGAGGAGAACCAGCTTCCCCGCCTTCCAGCAGTCAGGGAACCGTCCGGACGCCAGGCACACGTCGAACAGTTCCCTGAGGCGATCCCCCATGTGGTCGAGGACCAGGGCCAACACCCGTCCGGGTACCCCGTCGGGCCCGGGGGCGGTGTTCTTGGAACGCATCCGAAGAACAGCCGCCCCTACTTCCGCGTCCGTGACGGGCGGTGCACTGAGGTCGGCCTCCCGGTCGTCGGTCTCTGCGACCATTGCCGGGGGCGTGTGCTCCGCCCGTTGCGGGAATAGGCCCTCAACCACCTCTGCGAGGAAGCTGGGTTGGAGAGTCTCCGTAAGGGGGGCGCCCCGCGAGCGCAGCTTGTTCAGCGCAGCTCGATAGGGGCGGCCCCAGGGGTCACGATCGAGACCCTCCAACATCTCCTGCCGCGCCTCCTCCTTGGCGCGGCAAATGGCCAGCTTTAGGGCGCACACCTGCTCGATGTACGCCGCGTAAAGCCGGTCCTCCATCTCGACGTCGCGAGGGCGACGTCGCCGGCTGCGGCCGTAGGACCTCCGCGCCGCAAAACACGCGGCGCGGAGGGAGGCAAGCTCCGGGGACCACCAGTATACCTCCGTCTTTGGGGACCAACGCCTGGCACGGGGCATGGCCGCATCGCAAACCTGCGTAATCGCATCGCGAATGCGGCCAGCCGCAGCGTTGGCTCCCTCGGACGAAGGCGGGGAGGCGAACCAATTCGAAATAATGGCCGCCTCCTCCAGCAGATCCCTGTCCATCCGCCCCACAGCCCACCGCGGAAACGCACCGCGACGCCGAGAGGGAACGTGACCCCTACTGGGGCCCTGGGACCGGGAGAGCTCAAATCGGATATACCGGTGATCCGAGAGCGTCTCAACCTCATCCAGGACACGCCAGTTCCTTACTTGCGCTTCGACGGCAGGGGTAGCGAACGAAAGGTCCACTATCGACCCCCCCTGCCGCCGAACGCACGTGTTGGTGGTGCCTCTGTTAAGGAGGCAGAGGCCCACCGACGCTGCCCACTCTTCGACCGCCTGACCGCGGGCGTCCGCTCTGGGGGACCCCCACGCCAAGGATTTGGCATTGAAGTCCCCCAGAACGAGCACCTGACGAGGTGCTATCCGCCGTATCGAGGTCTCCACTCTATTGAGGAAGACCTCGAATTCCGCCAGACTCCGGTTCGGGGAGAAGTACACGCCGAACAGCGTTACCTCCCCCCAATCAGCAGCAACGAATCCCGAGCCCTTATCTCTGAGAGACAAGGGCGGGGACCGAAGCGCACCGGAGCCGACGATGGCCACGGAGCCGTCCCAGTCACCCACCCAATTCGGGCGGGGAGGAACGAAATAGGGCTCCGCGGCCACGGCCACACCTACTGACCACTCCGCCATCGCCTGCAGGAGGAGGTCCTGGGCGGCGGCGCAGTGGTTCAGGTTCGTCTGGAGGAGGCTGGAGGTTTCGTAATCCATTACTGAATTTCTGAAATCTCCATCTCTCCTCCTGCGGTCGGCGGCCGAGCACCGGGAGCAGCCGTGGTCGATCGGCCAGCTCCCGGACGCTTCGGCGCGTTGGGGATTGTGCACCCCTCCCGCCCCATCAAGTGGTCAGCGGGCCGTTTGCCCGCCGCGCACGGGGGGCAGTGTGGGGCAGCAGAACATTCCGCCGCCCTGTGCCCCGGTTGACCGCAGCGGAAACACAATCCGCTGCAGTCCACCGTGCTCGTGCAGTTGGGCTTCAAGTGGCCCCTCGCCATGCAACCATAGCACCTCGAGGGCCTCTCCTCAAGGACCGTGATACGGGCCGAGGAAAAGCCCACGAGGAGCCTTCCATCTTTGGCCAGGAGCTTGGCCGCGGCGACGGGGCACCGAGCCCACACTGCACCCACTCCTCCGGGGCCGGGGCGGACGACACCGACCCTGACGGAGTCGGGAGCGCACTTAGCAGTCGCTATAATGCGCTCCCGCACCTCCTCTGCCGTGACAGAGTCGTCCAGGCCCGAAATGCGCAGCTCCGCGCACTTCGTCGGCCTGGCGACCGTGATGCCAGTCCGCCCCGCCACAACCCCCCGCAGCGCCTCAGCCACGAGGTCGGCCTGCTGGTTCCCGTCTTTTCCCGGGAACTCTAGGACGCGGGCTCCCGTCCGCGCCTGCCGCACCTTCCCGCCGACGCCAGGAAGGGCCCCGTCAAGGACGGTCCTGGCTTCTCGGAGGAGGCTCACATATGTGACTCCCTCCGCCTCGGGCGCCACCGTGATAACCACGGCAGCGCTCTTCGGCAGAGAGAGTTTGGGCCTCCTCTTGCCAGCCTTCTGGGTCGGCGCTCCCTGGGGGGAAGGGTTCTTCCCCTTCCTCTTCCTTCGGCGCTTCTTGCGCCCCCCAGCCGTCTGCCATCCCTCTCCTTCCACGGCCGAGGTGGGTGGGGCAGGAGGAACGGGGACCGACGCGGGCACCGAAATCGGAGCACCCGGAGCAACGGCCGGCGGCCCCTTCCGCCGTCTCTTCCTATTGCCGGCTGAAGCCTGGGCGACAGTAGCCGCGGTATGCCTATTCCAGCCTGCCACAACCTTCTTTTTCTTACACCTACTGCTCCCTCGACCCAGCTCAGCAGATTCAGATAAAGCTTGCACAATATTGTTATACATATTGTCTATAGTGTTGCGATGACAATGTTGTTTACAAATATAATCGCAACAATTTCTGAAATCTTCGGGGAAGTCAATAAGCCTAAGTCTCTCATGACATGCCTTGGCATTCAGTTGTATTTGTTCCGAACTTCTCTCCCCCCACACAGTAAAATTTTCCTTATCATTATAATTAAACTGCTTAGGACAAATATTATCAAATACACATTCAATTACAAGTGGATAATGATCCGACCACAATACGTCATAAATCACCTGCGCACTAACTACAGATTCACGAGCTGCTTTTGTACACAATGGTCTAGCCACCTGAGAGTACCGTGCGCGTCGCTTATAAAAGTAAATGTGTCCGAGTTTATGCCTACTAACTCAGTATCAACGCAACTCCACTCAAGTTCCTTGCAGAAATCGATCAATTCCTAATAAAATCGACTTGTTGGATGCGCATTAAAGTCACCCAATATATAACAGTTTTCTATATTAGAGTTATCAATTATAGCACTCACCGCACTCAAGCAATCCGTGTACTCCACTAAGTTACATGCCTCGTCCGTAGGCATATAGACGTTGAACACTAACACTGACCTCTCGTTAAACGAAATTTCGATACCGCACACTCGCGAATTGTTACACGAAACCACTGAAACAGTATTAAACGCAGATTTCCTCCAAAGTATGGCCACGCCACCGTACGGACGACCCCGTAGGATCCCCGCCGTTGTATCCACAGCTGATGTACCCGTACAGCCGAAATCCTCACTTATACTATGTAGATACGCTAGTTCCTCAGGTAGTAACCAAATTTCCTGAAGTAATATGTCGATAAATGCGAAACAATGGTCACTACATGTGTCCGATCACTATTTGGATGTATATTTATAGCATCTCATCGCTTGTATTTGTATTGTGGCGCTTGGCTAACATTGTGAATGTTCAAGGCCACTACACTACCGCGACTGCCGCTTCACACTTTTTGTAGGGCTGTCCTTACCTCCGGAGACAACTTTGGAGATTTATAACCGGTTATAATCATAAAGGTGGATGATTTATAAAGAAAGGGCGCGAAGAGATGTCAACTCACCCTATTTTGTCACCAACGAAACATCTATAAACTAAACCACCTTATTTGATGAATTGTTTCAAACATTCGTTGCATACTCGCTCTGATTACTTAATTTACTTACTTAAGTTTTCAATGTCAATTTTAAAGCACTGTTTATCCTCATACTCATTCCACATGACCTTTTTTGACTCGAAAAAAAAGACGTGAAAGAACCAGTTAGGTTTTAAATCAAATGTAAACGCCGTAAAATCACCGGTTATAAATAAACGAAGCGGAGGTAAGCCCTAGTTCTAACTTGAAGTTATAAAGTTGAAGGAGCATTGTCGGTGTGTGGGTGCGCTTTTGAAACATATAGTAACAAATTGACGAAACAAGGAGATTACCAGACACGGGATTCCCATGTTACGAATTGTGTAGGGATTTCTCAATCACAAAGGCTATTGCACTCATACCCAAGTCGTACACTTGATTTGCATATTATACGCGGCAAAAGACTGTTTTGTAATTTTATTAATCAATCAGGTCTTCGGTTTTGCCGCAATAATCAATAAGTAGGTATTTCAAAAAAAAACTGCAGTATTAAAATTCGACACTATTTTTTTTGTTGATGCATGAGTATTTTCAAAGGTAAGTAGATAGTATGTTGGTAAATAACTAAATTTATTGTTTATATCACAATTAATTTGTGATAAATATTGAATGAATTAGTAGCCCCTGATTCAGGCATGAAAATATTTAAATTATATGTTGCAACGCTAATATGTTGCTAAAGGGCCAAAAAAGACACGCCTGGTACATAGGAGGTGTCGATTAAGGCTGATTCGACTAGTAACTCGATCATCTTAGTACTCGATTATTCAGTAATCGAATACAGGTTTTGAGTATCTAGTCTACCTTGACTGACCTGAATAATGTGTTGCAACGCTAACATGGTACTAACAGGCCAAAAAGGGCACGTCCAGTTCATTAGAGGCGTGCCGAATTAGGCTGACTCGACTAGTTACTCGAATATCTTAAATATACTTAGTACTCGATTGTCAGTATTCGAATACAGGTTTCGAGTATCTAGTTTACCCAGTTGGTCGTCGATTACTACCGCTATCGATTTGCCGCTTACATTTGAAAACCGCCACTGCCGGTTATATTATTAAAAGTAGGTCTAACATTTTCGAAAATTAAAAAAAGTAACCAGGGTTCAATAGAGCAATAAACTACGCGGAACTAATAATAATTCAAGTTTTTGTCTGTTTCATTATTTAAATGAAATGAAAATTTTATGAAGATTAGTTGGCTCCTTTGGTCTAGTAGTACCATAAGCTAAATATGCAACCTCTCACCGCGGTATCGATTTGTCGAGTTGGGCAAAATTGTTATATTATTATTTAATTTTTCAGTCAGGAAATTATTAATAGCAGCACAGGGTTGGAATTATGCGCGGTGGATAATCATAACAGTTGAAATGTTTGTGTTTTACACCTCTGCAAAACCCTTTTAGGTAAGGTAGGCGTGATGTTATGATTATTTTGAATACCAAAACACGGCAAATTTACTCACTCACTAAGTATTAGGTATTAGTGACATTAGCTCCTATCTATTCTGTGGCATAAGGTACCAAAAACTTGGAATAGGTTCGCATATTTTTGGAAAGTTGCCGGCGCTGTATAACCTATAGCTGTTAGTCATACTTGTCTGACTTGCGACATGTAGACTGTGACGGGCTCTCATTTAGCAATCGTTCGATATCCTAAATGCTTTAAATAATATATTCTAGATAGGCTTACCGAGTACCGAGTGTACTTTGTATTCGGCAGTGGTATTCTTGAATACGATAGGTGTACTTACTTATTTATCTTCTCGAGTTAACATAACATAACATCACGCCTATATTACCTAGAACGGTGTGGCAGAGGTGTACAACACCCACACTTCATCAGTTATGTTTAGGTCTCATGGGATAGGTGAGATTGAGAATTTTCTGACCACAATTGACAGATAACACTTTTGCCCGACTCGAATCGAACCCGATACCTCGCAATAAGAAGCACATACGCTAACCACTGGACCCACGAGGCTGTCTCCTCGAGTTAATTACTTATATTAACTCGAACATCCTAAATATACCTACTTAGTACTCGATTGTTCAGTATTATATATTACAATTATTTTTTAGTATATTATCTTGGGGTCTTGCTAAGTAATGTTCACTTTAAAAGGCATACAGTCCAAGTGATGGTAATTGGAAACTACAGCTGGTAAGTGCTGAAGCCCATAGACATAAACAATTCACAAAAGTAGATTGTAGATCCGTCGCTTCATCTGAGAGATACGTTGTTATGTCTCATGTGCTAGCAAACGGCAACACAGTAATGCAAACACTACTAGACAGGTTAGAGGTGAGACGATGGTACCTCCGCCTTCAAGTTCGTTCACGAGGGCTCTGCCACCACCACCTGCCTTCCGTCCTCTAGTACCAAAGCCAGCTATTGCTTAAGCCATGGAATAGCTATACCTACTTGCCGTGTATCATTGCGTTATTATATTGTTATCTTTGAATCGGTAACATACTTTCACTTTTCGACATCGGAATCCCCAAATTGGTCGAATCAGCGACAGTCGGTGTGCGACCACTGGACTCAGCAACTTGTGTACACAAACATTCAATCATGGTAAGTAATGTCAATATTAATTAATTATAAATGTGAATAATGTTTCACTTTGTGTGAAAAAGCTCTAATGTCTGCATTGCGGTGTTATTTATTTTTTGTTGAAAATGCTTAAGCTATGCAGCGATAGATAAAGGGTTTATTATACGTGTAAAGCTTATTTCTTAATGTTTATTAGATTCTGTGATTAATGTGGTTATTTATCGAGCTATTTTAGAGATAATGCTTTGTAATGTTTGTTAAGCAGAGCATTTTCTTTGATTACATTATTATAATAACTAAGTGTTATTTTTTAAATTTTAAAGTTACTAGTAACTTTTTTAAGTTTTCAATATTTTCTCTGAAAAGAAAACGTTTGGTTGTATCTATTTAGTGGTTGATTCAGGGCTCCTTTCAATCTGGATCAGCCTCCTTATTACGCTTGATGTTGAATGTGCCTAAATCAAATTCAAATTCAAATTTAAATCACAGGACAAGATCCTGCATACCTACCTTAACATGATTAATAGGTATAACGGTTTTTTAGTATTATCTACAAACAAATACTTTTACTCTATTCAATAAATTATTGACTTCCTTTTCTAGAGGACCACGTTGATCTTGCTGATGCTCTACGGCGCTGTCCTTCTCGCAACCGCCCAGCAAGACGAAGAATCCAGGGATCTACCACCAGATATCGAAGACCCAGAAGAACTGGAAAGGAAACACCGTAAGAGGAAGAAACATGGCGGCCAAGGAAACCCTTGTGGGGGCTACGGCGGCTTTGGAAAGACCTTTGGTCATGGGTCTCATGACACGTATGTGTCAGCTCCGGTGAATAACTTCTTCTTATGCGGAGTGGCCCCTATTCCTCAGCCTTACCCTGTGCATCACGGTCATGGTGGGCACGGGCACGGAAGTCATCATCATGGACATGGGAGTCACCATGGAGGCCACGGAGGATACGGAGGATACGGAGGTCATGGAGGTCACGGGGGATACGGAGGCCACGGTGGCCACGGAGGCCATGGAGGATTTGGAAACTATGGAGGATACGGTGGCTACGGCGGTCCAAGCGGCTTCGGAGGAGGAGGAGGAGGTCCAGGCCTCTACGGAGGCCAAGGATTCTACCCTCAACCTTACGGTGGCTTCGACCAGTACCCAGGACAGAACAACAGACCCTTCCAAAGTGCTGTGTCAGCGGCCGCATCGGGCTTCGGCAACCTTCTCACTAATTATATCACAAGGCCGAGAAAAACACAGAAACAAATAAATCAGTTTTTAAGACCTATTTATAAACTGTTCTAGTGAAGTGTTTGAATTGTGGTGTGCCTGCGCTGTTCTTAGCCGACAAAAAAAAGCAGGAGGTGCATTTGGCCGTATAATTTGGCAGTTCAGGTAGGTAATACTTACCTACTTGAAAATACCTTAGTTAGGCTCGAGATTGTTTTTAGACATCGATTTACCGTCGTTTGTCGTTAAAGACTGTTAAATATTTAATTATACAGTGAGGTCAATGTAATATTATTACATAAGATTATTCTGTCTTGATACTAATGATGCAAGGCAATAAGGAAGGCGTCCATAGTTTTTAATTCTCAGCTACAGCTCCGATCACAATGAGTTTTATTTTTTTTCTCAATATACTTCAGATTTTAAAAATAATAAAAATACCTATGACAGAAACAAAAAAAAACTACGTCGGAATTGTATCTGATAGGTACTTTTTAAATACTATCATGTTTTATGCAATCATTGACGCGGCTATAAACTGGGTAATCAGTAATTTACACGCTAACTGCATTTGGTCCATACGGGTAAAACGGTCAATGTCGACCACTAAAGGGCCAATAGGCCCTAAATTGTAGGCTTATTACCACTTGCCACCAATTCGCTATTCAAAATGACAGGTTTGACATTTTTTGTACAGCTGGCTAGCTTTGGTCAACGAGTAGAACAATGAATGTCGAGTACTAAAGGACAAATAGGCAGAAAATTGTCGCTAATTACCACTATTTAGTACTCGCCACTTATTTGCTATTTAAAAAGTCAGGTTGAGATTTGCTGTACATATAACAACGTAGTTAATGACTATCAAATAATTTATGCATGCTATAGGGCAACCACAAATGTTTTTAATTGATTTTGAGCACATTTTAGTAGCTACAGACATAAAACAATTCTAGTTTGAATCATTGTTTACCTCGCTCTATAAATCGGCGATGTAAACACCATCGTTTATGTAAAGGTCCAGACCTTCTGATTAGTGACCAAATTGTCATGAAAATTGTTATTTGTTAATTTATTAAGTTGTTGACATTTTGACAATCAAAATTACTGGCAAGTCTATAACAAAATTTTTGTTTACTTTGTATATTTAGCTAAGAAGATCGATAAATTGATCTTTCCCATAATTTACCGTATTATTCAGATTATTCTTTAAAATTCTGAACAATATTAGATTGCTAAATTAGTAGAAGAGTATGGTTAATACTTCGTCTCGCATTGTGACATACAAAGCCCAGATAACGCATTATACAACAATGGTATGGCAAAACAATAGAATTTCTATGTCTGCCATCAGAAACGCATAAATATCTTCGTTAATAGCTGCCCTATCTAGGTCTCACTGCTGAGCTCAGACCTCTTCTCTTTATAAGAGAGGTATGGCCACAGACCATCACGCTGACCAAGTGCGGATTGGTCGACTTCACACAACTTCGAGCACTGTTTAGGCACTATTGGGCATGCAGGTTTCATAACTTGCTGCTTGCTGCTGATGCTTTTCTACACCGTTAGCGAGCGATAATTTATAATATAATTATGATGAACGCTTTATTGACCGAGGCGTGTGTGTGCCGTGGGTTGGATTGGAACCCGAGACCTTTGACTTCGCAGTCCTATATACGCAATTTGAATGTATTCAACAGATTATCTTTAAAATAGTTATTTCATGTTTATCTATGGACAAATCTTAGTTACTTTTGTTATTTATATAGATAGGAGATTGCAAATAATGTTGTACAGTTTACATGATAATCAACATGCCTTTTCCAGTAGTGAAACGTGGAAGATGGCGTTTACCAAAATGTCAGTCAGCCCATTATTGTGCAATAACTTTTGTTACATTTGTCTCTCTACCCTTTTTAGAAAGAGTGGGGTATTATTTATTAAACCTCGTCTGTGAGTCAAGCAAGGCTTTAAGTGGGACAAGGACGAAACACACTCGAAGACATGCGTCATTCTTTTATATATTAAGAAGGAGCTTGTCCCCAATCACGACTTTAATGTAAAGATTTAGGTATAGTTTCACCATACTTGACTGTGACACTATTTAAAGATGGTAGATCTCTTGTGAACGAGCTAGAGCTACTATTGTCTCGCTATAAACCTGTGTTGAGATCCCATTAAATTTGTAGACTAAGAGTACCTACTCCATGAAATTACTGACTCCGGCGTCATAACATCTGAAATAGCTGTAAAACTAGTAAATGTTACGAAATTTACACAAATTCGAACTGTTAATATAATCAATATCTTTTGCCACTATATAATATTATATTCGTTTTTGAAACTAACACTATTTCTTAATCTGAATAGTTACCATTCGATTAACAGTTCTGGAAAATTCTAAACTATTAAGGTTTCGTCCAATTCGTAGATACAAGATATAGGACATACATTGAACATTCATACATTACCTATGTATTTTTGTTTAGAAATGTTATTCTATAACTAATAATAGGTACTGCAACACGAAAACCCGAATTGCCAATATTTTAACTAGCCCCAATATGACACACATAAATGAAAGTGACAGCTGTGTTCTTTTTTTAAGGTATAGCTTGTGTCACTTTTAAATTCGGTCAGGTTATATTTTATGGGTCGGATAAGATCTATCCGGGACCTCAGAAACTGGTCCTTAAGATCTTAAATCTATCACTTCTTCTTCATCGTCGTGTCGATGGCTGAGTCAAATTTTATTTTGACTTGCCATCGTGGTGAAAGGATTAGCCTTAGGGAATATTTGTGTACGTCACTCGGGGAGGCTCCTTTCATGCACCCCACCCCAATCTATCACTATTATTAAATCATAACCTGTGATTTACCTACCTATTACCCAACGATATGATAATTTAATCATTTATGTTTCGCAAAAGATTGTAAAATTAAATCGATCCTAGTGTTGCAAATATTGTGATGTAGATGTTATTTCACTAATCGATCAATCGTTGATCAATTGTAAAATGGATTAGTCGACGTCAAGATTCGTGTAATATCACCTTAAGGTGATAATTTTATAACTTACTTAAGGATTAATTTAAGTTACCGATAAGATTATCTATACTGAAATGTAAAGTTTTAATAAATATAAATAATAAATAAATAAATTCTTTATTTTCAAGGTACAAGGTCCCAATATCACAATTAATATTAATAAATACATAGAAATAAATATAATGTTTATTTTTTTATTCCTGTTTCATTCTTCAAAAGATTTAGATATTCTTGTAAGATAAATTTAATGAAGTCTCAGTCCCGAAATTTTTATTTCTAGTTTTTTATGATAGATTTTTGTAGTACATACACACAAAACAGAACATTAATTTGAATGTAGGTAATATATGTAAAATGCAAATGATCCCGGCAAGCTGATTAATTGATGGGTCAATTTCAACAAGCGATTTTTTTTTGTCATTTCGGTGGACTTTTTTAATTTCAATGCTATCTATATATTTTAAGTGAGAAATGAAACTTTAGCCTATTTTATAACATTGTGTGTGAGTGGACATCAAATATCATCAAAACTTACATAAATTTTCAAGGATGAATTTTTTAGAGTCGAAATGAATACTACTCAAGCAAATCAGTACTTACGGCGAAATTAAATACACAATTTTGAAACAAATTAAAGGAATCTAGCTCGAGTTATAACAGCCACCGAAATGATCTTACTTTTGTCCCCATCTCACTGAAATGATAAACTTACTTTTGTGGCGGGAAACCTAAAGACGTTGGGACTGGTGCGATCGCGCCTAGAGCTTGAGCAGGCCTGATCCGAAGTGAGGAAAGGTGAGAAGGGCATAACAACGCAATGTTGACGTGGCTATTCTACTAAAACTTACTGTCCTCTGAAATGATAACTTTTTTCCGGACAAAAGTTGACTGCCTGTCAAATCCATGAGAAAGAAGATAAACAAACAAAAATGGTTTTATTTGATCGAATATATTATAATTTAATGATAAAACAACCGAATTAAATCCATATTATGAATATATTTGCAGGGGAAGGTATTTTATGAGCGGAAGTGGGTTCGGGACAGGCCACCGTGATGATAAAATGACACTTTGTAATTTTTTTTTTGGTGTATTATTGGGTAGAAATCAATGATTTTTTTTTTCCAAGGTAGAGAAGTACTTACTTTTTTGAGAAAAATATATTAAATAAAAAATCAGCACATTGCACTACCATACTCACGTTTGCCATGTATTTTTTATGCTTGTGCAATTCACCCTGATAAATATACATAACTAGCTTCAGTGCGAGGCTCGGTCAATAAAAAATTGCCTTTATTATTTCTGGGCCATTAATTGGACGCTGTAAAGCATTCGTGTGTCAACCCACACTTAGCAAGTTTTGAGTTATCGGCCATTTAAGTTTTTAGAGAACTTTCTTCGATTTTAGCTTATTTTAAGGCATGAAGTATGGGTATGTGTTAAATAACTAGAGCCTAAAAACGGTTAATGCTAAATTTACTGTGGGGAAATTTACATTTAGCATTTATGCAAATGCAAAATATTTATCTGTTGGTTTTGAAATGAAACTCTGTACTACGTAATAGAAAATATATTGAAATAAACAAAAAATGAGAAATATTATTTTTGAAATGTAATTCTTGTTTTATCAAATATTGATTTTCACATAACAATTTTGTTTTTTAATGTTTGAAACATTTAAAACTAAAAACTGGAACTACAATAAAAAATCAATTTCAAGTTATTAATGTTTTTAACAATCATTTTTACCTTAAATAATAAGAAATTAACATTTTAATTTTATTTGAGCATTTATCAAACATTTTTTTATCTTGTACTAGAGCTGACCCGGCGAACTTCTTACCGCCTTAGCGTAAATTTGATGCACTACTTTATTTTGTATAGCTGACCTATCTTATGTATGCTATTCAATTTGAACTGGAATCTATAATATCCTCCATATAAAAATGAATACCTATTTCCCTGGTCTCGTCATACCTAAGAAGGACTTTACTAATTTTATTAAATAAAAAACAAAATATATATTTTCACAGCTCGCGGTTATGTCTGTGGTGTCATAGATCACCACAGAATTTTTTGTTTTGAAATTGAATAACGTTGACATTCGTAACGCGCTTTTTTTAAAATATGCATAATTAAATGTATATTTTTCAATCTTTCTGAGAAATTTTCTTAAAATTTTTGTTTCCGTAAGAACCTTGTACAGAGTATTAGAAAGCTACGAAAAAAAAAGTCAGCCAAATCGGTCAAGCCGTTTTCATGCTATGTCGTGACAACGGAAAACGGATTTCATTTTTATATAATTATAGATTATATGCAAAATTAAATATAATAATTTTCAATCTTTTTGAGAAATTTTCTTAATATTTTTTTCCTTAAGAACCTTGTACAGAGTATTAGAAAACTACAAAAAAAAGTCAGCGAAATCGGTCAAGCCGTTTTCATGCTATGTCGTGACAACGGAAAACGGGTTTCATTTTTATATATTTTTTTCCGTAAGAACCTTGTACAGAGTATTAGAAAACAACAAAAAAAAATCAGCCAAATCGGTCAAGCCGTTTTCATGCTATGTCGTGACAACGGAAAACGGGTTTCATTTTTATTTATATAGATGTACATAAGAAAAATGAAAATCAAACAAAAAACAATTACTCTAGATTAAAAAAGTAGAGAAAAAAAGGTTGAAGGATACAAAAAAGAATAAAATAATGTTTTTTGTTTGATTTTCATTTCCTTATGTTCTCTGTCTTCTTTCTCATATTCAAACTTAATACTTATGTGTCATATTGTAATGTTTTACTAAAAAACGAATTATTAATAATGAACACTTAGTTTCTTTTTTTATCTAGGGCATATTTTAATAATACAAATACTTATTAAAATTCGTATTGTATACTACTAAAAATATATTATATTAAAAAAAATTGCTTCTGTTATTTTTGATCCATTGTAAAATCAAGGCCCCATGTCTGCTAACCAGCTAGCACATTGCTGGAATCTCGGTCACAGTTTGCTAGCACTTTACAGGTATCACAAATACTATTTTTTGACAGATTAAAACAAACCGACTGTGTCGAAACTGTCAAATAATATTGTTTAACATGTTTGTGAAGTGTGAATCATTTGTGTGCGAAATGCAAGCGATTAGCAGACTTGAGACCCAGTCATTTTCAATCATAATCAGTTCTAATCAACATAATCAATTACAATCAGTATTCTCATTCCTCATCTTGCTCTATTGCATAATCTAACACTCTTCCAATTCCGTCCACATCATATTCAAAATCAGCTGACCGCACAGTTTCCAAAAAACTATATAATTCTTTGCAATCTTCATGCGTTAACCGCAGTATAACACATAAATGCTTTTTGTTTAAGACGCTGAAGCTTTTTGCATTTATAGTGTAAGGCACATGAAATATAAATGCTAAATGCAATCCAGGTATAAGGCGATTAGCATTAACCATTTTTGCTTTATAGAAAATTCTACGATTTTTTTAAAGAATAAGACTGCATTCTTAACTCAATTTCGCATTTTGTGTGGGTTAACACACGAATGCTTTACAGCGTCCAATTATCCCCACACGAATTTTCATTAAAATCGGTTATGTAGATTCAAAGATTTTTGGGTACAAACAAACAACAAACGAAAAAATATTTGCTCTTTATCATTGGTAGGAGATGTTGGATGAATATACATTTACTCTTAAAATAGCCATGAAACTATTATATTCATAAATCGTTTTATCTCAGAAACTGTGACTTTGAGGGAAAATATTGTTTTCATTTTATACATATATTTATATGATCTCCCATTTTGTGTAACATCATTTTAGGATACACAAAACATTTTGCACTAAAACGGGCAAAACCAAGTTAATTATGTGGTAGAGCAGATTTTTAAGGTAAATAGAACTTAATTAGTTCAAACCGTTTACTACGATTTGGGTTCAATTTTTGCGAACATACACGATGAACAATAAATAATATGGGTGATTCCTGAGAGAAGCGTTCCTGGCGTAAGATCCATGGCATTATTTTTTTTTCAAGTTTTGTGAAAACAAAAAATATGTAGCAAAAGAGAGCTTAAAAACAAACTTTTCTGTCCATAAGGCACTCACGTAAACATAATAGTTTCGGAAATAAAAATATGTTTGTTTTGGGTCGCCACGGATCTCACGTAGAAAACCATGGATCTTAGGTAGCATATGAAATACGAGGCGGCATAGCTTTAAAGTCGTTTATTTTAAAGAATATTAAACGAAATTGTAAATAAAACATCATTTGTCTAGTAATAATATTTTTATTCACTTAATCAGCAAAAACAAAATCAACAAAAGTTAGAATAATTATAAAAACGTGTTTAATTTTAACAAATAATCTCCAGTCTTTAATACAAGTCTTTAAAATCACCCATTTTCACTTAAACGTATTGATAAGCAATTATTATAATAATTTTATATGATTCTTATTAAAAAATAGATACATTGACCTGAAACGATCCAAAATCAAAAAATCTCTTTCATCCTTATATTTATTTTTAATTAATTTGATGTAAAGCCTGGAAATGTAAACCAAACTATCGCAAATTTTTGTTTATATAAATTATAAATAATATTGGTATAATAGTATAATAAAAACAATAAAAGCTACATGAAATTTAAATCATATTTGAACAGTCTTTAAGTTTCTAAAACAACCATGATTACTTACTAGACAACAATCACAATAATTATACGTAATTCTTATAAAAATAGCAACATCAATGGGTATGTGAAAGAAATAAAACATTCCCCCTTTACTCTTAGCAAAAGTACCTACCCCAATTTTTTTTTCTTCAAGATTTAATTTTATCACTTTGTAGCCATAGTTATCATACATATGTTTACAAAATTTCAGCTTACTGGCACTAACAGTCTAGATGCTAGGGCCCGGACAGACAAACATAGTGAAACTATATGGCTTTCTAGTAGATAATACGGAACTCTAAAAAACACTTTCATTAATTGACATCATTAGTAAATAGATAAATAGCAAGAACAGTGTCAGTCTACAAGGTAGTACCTTTGGCAGAACTCGCCAGCGTACACGACAAAGATCCATGGCCGAAAACAAAGATCCGTGGCTTAAAACCCACGGATCTGCGCCCACGGATCTCACGACAATTTACATTTTAGGATATAACAATGAATCTATTAATAATATTATACATATTTTTACTTGAAAGTTTATTTAAGGATATAAGTATTCATGATCTTAAAGCATTAAGGTGAAACTATTTTCAACTACGTAGTAAAACAAGCTATGGAATGTATCAACCCTGTAGGACAAAAACGTGTAGTAGTCAAAGAACTCACCTAACTTATTGTGCGCGAAACTGAGCGACACCACCTTTACGTCTGAGCACTGCCAGTAAACTGGCGATGTGTCGAACCAATCGCGAGATGCCTACCACGTTCGAACCGAATTTGGTTGTTATAGTTACGTCGCGTCGCAAGGTTGAAACGACGCCCGCCGCGTGACATGTTTTTGAATGACTATAGCTACTATAAGTTTTATTTTTTTATAACAGTTTGATTATAATAGGATAGCAGCACTTTCTAGGTATTCAAAAATATATGAATTAATATAAAGCTATAAGCGTAGACAAAATAAATCGTCATTACAAAGTAAAGGTTACGCGTGTGACACGTAAAATTCAACTAAATCACCCCGTTTTTCAGTTTCAAATGGATTTTAAACCAATTTCCAGTTTTACATTGTTATTTTAATCAATAGGCCTCATTACTATAATAGTCAAGGAATCGTATGAGTGCTAATTAAGTTATGTATGTCTATTATTATAGATAATATTACGATGTGATCGTCAAAATCAAGCTTCCCAGGAATCACCCATATAATAAGTGTCAACATTGCATTATTATTATGTCCCTTAGCTTTACTACTTATTAAAATGGAAAAATGTTTCCAATCATTTTGTATACAGGGTGTAAATTGAAGCCGCTTTCCAGTGGTTCAGTACACATGATTTTGAGATCCTGGATGCAAAAAATGTTCAGCAGAAAATCAGTGTAAGAAAAATTTTACACGTCATTAAAAGATCGCCAAGAAGGATTATTACTGACTAGCTGCCCCGCGCGGCTTCGCCCTCGATAAAATTTTGCCCTCGAAAATATTTTAAAAGTATCCTATGTCCTTCTCCCGGTTCTAAGCTACCTCCCCACCAATTTTCAGCCAAATCGGTTCAGCCGTTCTTGAGTTATAAATGGTGTAACTAACACGACTTTCTTTTATATACAGGGTGTATTTTTGAAACGGGGCAGTAAGGGCAAGTACCTTAACCGTTGCAGTTACAGCAAAACGTTCTTAAAAGACCTTCCCTAACTTTTTGGGACATTTTGAACTGCATTCACAGATTTTGTAAAAAACTTACAGTTAGCAAAAAAAATGCAAAAAGTTCAATTTTTTTTTTATGCCAATCGATTCTATTTCATGTGGGGATCAAAAAACTCTATGGGACCATTTTAGCTTTCAGTACTAGAAAAGACAGAAATCGCCAAAAACGTTTCCCATACATTTCGGCAACAGAAACGAATTTCTACGATGGTCTAACTTTTTGTTATGGCCTGGAAGTGGGTAGAATTGACTGTAAAGTAAATAAAAAGAATTTTTACCCTCAAATTTCGAATTTGATTCAAAAATCTGTGTGTTATACTTAGTTTCAGCTGAGAAACTTCGTATGAGTTATTAATTAAGGATTTTCGCTAAAATGTCTTCTAATCGTGAAAAAATTGACTTATTTGAAGCGTATTTTGAAAGAACCCTGCAATTCCAGGTTTTTCAAAAGATTTGTAATAACCTTTCTTGTTGGCACATGCCGCAACGGATACTTATTGCGGTACCACACTAATGCAGCTCCCGCATGCCGATTATTGACAAAATACGCTTCTAATAAGTCAATTTTTTCACGATTAGAAGACATTTTAGCGAAAATCCTCAATTAATAACTCATACGAAGTTTCTCAGCTGAAACTAAGTATAACACACAGATTTTTGAATCAAATTCGAAATTTGAGGGTAAAAATTCTTTTTATTTACTTTACAGTCAATTCTACCCACTTCCAGGCCATAACAAAAAGTTAGACCATCGTAGAAATTCGTTTCTGTTGCCGAAATGTATGGGAAACGTTTTTGGCGATTTCTGTCTTTTCTAGTACTGAAAGCTAAAATGGTCCCATAGAGTTTTTTGATCCCCACATGAAATAGAATCGATTGGCATAAAAAAAAATTGAACTTTTTGCATTTTTTTTGCTAACTGTAAGTTTTTTACAAAATCTGTGAATGCAGTTCAAAATGTCCCAAAAAGTTAGGGAAGGTCTTTTAAGAACGTTTTGCTGTAACTGCAACGGTTAAGGTACTTGCCCTTACCGCCCCGTTTCAAAAATACACCCTGTATACGGGGTGGATGCGACATAGCGACATTTATTGAAACCACAGCTTCTATACATGGTAAGTATCAACTTCCACCGGATAAAAATTCTCTGGCGAAAAAAAAAAATCACGTTCTCCGAACAATTTGAACATTGCGATCGTGCAATTTGTTCGGAAAACGTGGATTTTTTTTTTCGCCAGAGAATTTTTTATCCGGTGGAAATGCATACTGGCCATGTATAGAAGCTGTGGTTTCAATAAATGTCGCTATGTCGCATCCACCCTGTATAGATATTGATTTCCGCCAAAGCGGAGACGATTTGGTGTAGTCTAGCCCTAACCAGGAGTATCGCCCTACACTACCCATTGATTCGCTCTGACCTACTATCGGTTGTGTTATACATAAGGCTTTAGGTTGTGTGTATATTATTATTAAATTGTCCTGTCCAACGTAATTTCCTGCAAACGAGATCAATATTCGGGCGGAGACACGTCTAGTAACTCCGTAGCATCAGTCCCTTATATCCGTAGCAATCGACAACACGCTATCAAAACAAATTGCGTGTTTACTAAGTGTTTATATTAGTTAACGTAACATAACTTTATTTTTTGAATTAAGCTGTGCTTGTTAATTAATCGGTAAATGAAATAGTAGCTATTTTTAACTCGGTGCAGATAACACACGCAATAGAATCATTGTTTACATTTAAATTACAAGCGTGTAATAGCAATTAGCACAGAACACCTAATGTCTCCTGCGACCATTTTGATACATACGTAAGTAGCCTGTATTAAGCAATTATAATTTAAAGTTACCATAGAAGCTATAAAAAATATATTTATCACAGCCCAGTACATCACTGCATTATGTCGAAATATCTCAAAATTAACTTTTTGATACTCTGACAATAAATGATAACGGTTTTTCGTCGATTCTTCGATATCGTCGGTTGCGGAGCTCGTCGCTCGCCCGAGCAGACCGGTCGATGCAATGTGAACCGCGGTCGGCCGTTGGATGGGTGACAAATGTGACCATCTTTACATAACGAGTTCTCCTCCGTGCCTCAGCGCTCGGAGAGCACGTTAAGCCGTCTCGGTCCCGGTTGCCAAGACGTATGGCAGTCGTACGGAACGTTACGTTCGAGTTTGAGATCGTCGCCTCGTACTGGGTGATCTTATGGCGTTATGTAAAACACTGATTTTCAGGACTGAACTCAACTGACTAGAACTCAACCACATGAAAAGGACTTCACTGGTGGTATAACTCTTGTGAACGAGCTCGCGAGCAGCAGCACCACAGTCTCACCATTAAACTGCCGCCATTTAGTAGAGCTATTCCGGTTTGGTGGTGAGTCCAGGCCCTGGAATTTCTGGCATATGAGGCATAACACCGTAGTCCTCAGCTGCAGCGACGCAACTACAATCTGCTTTTGTGGATTATTAATGTCAATGGGCTGTACTCCACTTACCATCTGGTAGACTACACGTTTGCGTATCACGCTTCGACTAATAGGAGCAGAGCAGCAATAGAATATGCGCCGGGCGATTTTATTTTATTTGTGACCTTTAACATTGCGTTAAACCGATTTTACCAGCGCTATACGTTACTGCCTCACTCTTGAGAAACCGGTGGAGTAGGACTAGTAGATGGTGTAAGGCTCAGTCCGTCGTCCCCTCGAAACTGAATCAGCATTTTCCAATGGTCAACACGCGAAAATGCTACTCCAATACTACTCAGATGGTGATGCCTGCTGTAGGATTTTTATACAATGCCCAATTAAATTTACTAAAAACATTACTACTCATCTTATTCGCCAAATAGATGATTTGCAAAGATTTGTTCTGAGACTGTTCTGTGAGCTTTAAATGTGTATCGAGATGCGAACAACTCTTGGCTGGATTTAAGATCTTACGGCGATCTTTTAAATGTAATAAATTCTATACTTTTATTAAAACTGACGTGAGTTTTTTAACATTATTCAAATTATGAAATACGTGTGTAACCCACGTAATGTCCGTTTCTTCAGTCGATCGTGGTTTCACACCCGTATTTCATAATTTGAATTATGTAATAAATCCTATTTACGAGTAATCCAATAAAATTTTGTTTACTTGTTACAGTAATGAGCCCAACAAAAATGGCACGTTTACCATACGAGAGAAGAACGAGACGACTGACCTCCCAAAGAAGACGGAGAAATCCAATGACTCGGAGAAAGGGATGGAGATGGTCGACGGACATCATCATGTCACACATCCAACGTCGTAAGTCTTCTTCTTAAGGGTAGAGCGCCTTGTTTTCATACTCACGTCATATGGGTTTTACTTTTATAGACAAACATATCTAAAACACAAAAATGAATGTTTGTTTGTGGCTATTTTGTCAAATTGTCTAAATGTAAGACATTGCATTTTTAATCATAAATGAAGTTACATTCTATGTGAAAAATTAAAATAATAATTTTGAAAAAATAGACGCCATCAAACATGCATTTTAGTGTTTTGGATATGATTTGTCTTTAATATTAGATGAAAACTTGATAAAATTGAAGTAAAACTCATAATTACTTTTGTATGGAAAACAATCAAGCAATTGTTTACTGATAAGGCCAATTAAATTGAAAGTATTGAAATGAGTTGAATGCCAAACTCGGTTTACGATGTCCTTGTACCGTTCAACCTCAAACATTGAACAAGAGAGAGGGCGTTCGAAAATGTATCACACCGGGTCCAGCGTATAATTCAGTTCAATACATTCGGTAAAATTTACACTTATTATTAGAACTTACCTACTTATTTGCAGCATCACAAACAAAATAATGAACCGTGTAGAGGTAGCTGTCGAATTCGATATTTTAGTACATGTATCTTTTTTTTTTGTATTTGACAGTCTTTATTTACAGAAAAATATACATGTTAGATCTTAAATTAAACTAGTCTAATAATTTATAATCTAAACTTAATGTAAGAAGGCCTCGTATCCAAAATGCTGGCAGCATTGCTGCGTTGTATTGATTGTTGAGCTTACGGATGATTTTATTGTGATTCCTTTTACATATACATGTTAATTTAATCTCAACAAGTTTATGGAGAATCCTTTCTCAACTAATTTGCAGATACACAGACACAATGCTCCACCTGTTTAGAGGTAACATCGGCTCAGGTCTGCTGGCCATGGGAGATGCCTTCAAGAACGGAGGCATTATCTTCGCTCCCATCATGACAGCTATTCTAGGAATTCTGTGCGTACATGCACAGCATTTATTGGTAAGATATTCACCACGTCAGTCGCTTTTACTACTTATATGCCAAAATCTAGGCACTGCACATCAATCAAATCTGAATTGCGGAAGCTGCGGACTAAGGGAGAACATGACAATTTATTTGAAAGATTAACTCTTGTTAGCTTACGCGTTTATTGTCTTCGTAGAAGTTTAACACGTGTTTATTTCTGTCGCGATCACCCGTAACGTTATAGGCTCTTAAGCCTCATGCGAAGTGAGGAGAACAAGAATTCAGTTAAAACTATAACCCGACTACTACTTAATCTTGATTTGCTACACAGAGACGACCGTGACACAGTATAAATATGTACAAACAGTACGGAAACTGCCTACAAACGGTCGAAACGGCACGCACACATAAACATGCACACCGACGAGACCCCTAAGCGATTGTCGCGGTGCTCTCAGTAGCGAGTGCCGCGTGGAAGCGAGTGGTCACGTTTAAAATTTCGCCGACCACCAGATGATTTTGTTCAATATATCGAGAAAATGGATGAAATTTTTCGTTATTGCTTTAAAAACAACACATAAACTGCAAAGTAGCTGAATTCACTTACAAAGAATTAGACAAAATCACTTTTATAGTACCCTGTCCTTGTTTATTTAAAAAAGCTGTTTATAAGAATGATAATTTTTTACACAATTAAATTTAATAATAAAGAATTTCGTACCTAACTTAATTAAGTAAATAATTTGTAAATTTTACCCTTTTAGCCCTCTCTTTTATTTTAATTTGTAATGTTATGTTAAATTACATGTTGTACGCCGCGTGCTGTAATATTTAGATAAATATCTACAAAACAAAAACAAAGATCTACAAGTTGTTATGTGTCAATATTAAACTGTTTATCGTATTTTGTTGAGATTAACCGATGCTCTGAGATTACCTATTTAAATTTTATTTGTTTACAGGTTTCCAATACGATTGAATGATCACTAAAAACACTTTTTTTTTCATAAAAAGTCAATATCAAAAAGTTTGAAAGTGTCAACCCTATAGCTTCAATAGAGCGTAGGTAATTATTTTATGAAATAGGCTTAGTTTCCATACTGTTACATATTTATACTGTGACCGTGAGCACTGTACGACCCCATTTAAACTAAAGATTTTATCTTAAACAATATGATAAGTTTATATATTTGTTATGTGCTCGCCAAGACCTTTCATTGATAACAAACACCTTATGATTATGTCACTTTTTTATTTTTTAATGGTAGAATCTGACGTTTAAATTCCGATCAAATTTTAATAAAATTTATATAGCCTATATCACCTGGCCTATTCTTACGAATCGAATGACACCTCATTCATTAAAATCTGATCAGTAGTTAAGGTACTACGGTGGAACATACAAACACACATGCAAACATTAATTCCAACTCCTTCCTTTTGGCTCTGCCCAGCCCATACATTTCTTGTTGGTTACACCAGTAACCAACAAGAAATGTATGGGCTGGCATTGTTACAGAAGGACTTAGAACAGCTTGATACTTTTCTTTTTTTACTCAACTCCTCACAATATAATTTTTCACCTTATTATTTGTAGCTAAACTGTTCCGACGATATGTTCCAACATTTCCAAGGTAGTAGACCTCCAGGGTTTGCACACACGGTATACCTGGTGTTCGCCCATGGGCCTCCGCAGTTGCGCAAGTTTGCCACTATTATGAAGATCATGGTTGATTCTTTCCTGTGCGTCACGCAACTTGGATTCTGTTGTATTTACATCGTGTTCATCGCGGAGAACGTTAAAAGCGTAAGTGCATTCTGTTTAGAAATTGTTTTAAATATAAGTGGTTCAATTTATAGCAATGGAAATTTATTTCAGTTGCAAATTAGGATTAGACAGATCATATCGTAAAGCATCCTGAATTCCTAAGGTGGTATAATAATTAAATGCGCCTTGGTATTTTAGTTAGTTGGGTACCTATTATAAAAGATTTCATTCAAACAAAACTATGTCCTTAGCCCTTGCTATGTATGTGTGTCAACATAATAAATAGTTGACAAATCGATTTTTATTCATAAATCTTTTACAGATCTGCGACGCCTACGAAATCCATATGGAACTATCGGTTCACATGATCTTCGTGATGATCCCAGTCCTGCTATCGTGCATGGTGCGGAACCTGAAGTACTTGACTCCATTCTCGACCATTGCCAACATCTGCATGGCTTGTGGGCTAGCCGTGATCATGTACAAAGCTACCCAGGATCTACCACCAGTGTCCAGCAGGAATTACATTGCAGATTTACATCAGCTACCTTTGTATTTTGGAACTGCTGTTTATGCATTCGAAGGGATTGGCTTGGTAAGTATTAAGAAACAGTTGGTACATTGTAACTACATTGACCTTCATCTCTTAACCTTTTGAGGCGGATAGTCTATTACATGCAGTTTCTAGTTGACTCTTTTATGAGAACCAGGCATTACCCAGCTTTATAGCTTCTTTTGTGATGAACTATGAAAATTTGATCTCGGAATGAACACTCGTTCTTCTCTTTTTCACTATGGTTTACTCCAATATGTTTTAATGATGGAAGAAGAGTGGACAGCAGATCTTTTAAATGTTGGATTAAATTTCGTGTTTCAATTAAGTTTCAAGAGTGGCTTATAAAGTCAAAGATAGCCATAGATAATCCTTAAATGATGATAGGAGTTATTAAACCATTATTATTTTTGTTTATTTCTACAGGTTTTGCCCTTGAAAAACGAGATGAAGAATCGAGAGCTATTCCAAAAACCTTTGGGAGTCCTCAACGTAGGCATGGTGATAGTTGGTTGCATATTTATAACCGTGGGATTCATTGGGTACCTTCAGTATGGAGAGGATGTGGCGGGCAGCTTGACTCTCAACTTGGATTCAAAACTTGTGTAAGTCTTCGCTTCTAGTGTCAGAAAGAACGTAAATAGAAACCTAAATTATAACTAGAAACGACGCCTGCATTAGGAATTACTCCTGTGTCGCGAGAGTGTTCACAAACATAGATACATTGCACACACACAAAGCACACGCAGAGTCGAAACAAATCTTTATGGATCATACGAAGATTTGTCCCGTGTCGATCGAGGGATCGAATCGAACTCAGCTGTATGTATCTGAATGTCATTTTCGTTTAATTTTTTTTTTTTTGGCAATGGACAATATTAATATTTTGCAATTGATTTGCATTATTGTAAAAATGCTTTTACTCACCACAACAAAAATTAAATACAGAAAGTCATTTACTACCCATAAGTTCATTTAAAATCTTTTTAGTTATTATATTTTATAATTTATAACAATTATAAGCGATTCAATCATCTCATAATCTTGAGTAGTAGAGTAGCCACAATTAATTAATCCCATTAATCTTTTCATATTTCCTCGCAGACTGAGCAAGGTCGTGCAGAGTCTGATTCTGCTGGCGATATTGCTGTCCTACCCGCTTCAGTTCTACGTGCCTATCTCCATCACGTGGCCGAGTGTTCACAAGTGGTGGCCTACCAAGTCCCCCGTGGCTGTCGAACTGCTGTACAGAGCTTTATTGGCACTGGTTACCTGTAAGTACCTACACGTAAACTTCGGATGTTTGTTACCACTATTTAGCTAAATAGGAAGTAGGTAAATCGTATAATTTTCAAATTACCTAGCTGTAAAAATTAAAACCGACCGATCGATTTTGTGAGGAAATCGATTGTATTTAGGTACGTACTAATAGGTAAAAGGTTAATGCTTAATAGTATGTGCATTTCTTTAGTTTGTGGTTACCTGTTTATTGAAAAGACTGCAAGACAAACTAATTTCGCAGCAGAATTATTTATTTATAGTCTCAAACATATTCTGTATTAAAAACCATGATTCGTCGAATTCATTTCATTTGTGATTCATGTATTTTTAACCTAATAAATTGACTCTTAAATCATATTGAACTGGAATTGCGTTAAATCGGAATAAGCCTGCCGTTTATTGAGGCTACATTCAATCTTGTTTGTTTCAGTTGTGCTAGCGGAGACCATTCCGAAACTGGGGCTATTCATATCCTTGGTTGGAGCAGTGAGCAGCACAGCCCTTGCCCTCTTTTTCCCACCTCTGATCGACCTGGTCTGCAAGTTTGGCCAGTCAAGGAGAGTCCATCCTTTTGTCTGGCTCAAGAATATCCTCATCATGTTACTCGGACTCTTCGTATTTGTCACCGGCACTTACCAGAGTTTAGCAGAGATTATTAAGGCATTTAGTGCATAATTTGTCGCAAACGTTCATGGGACATTATATTTATATGTTGGCGCTAGGATCCATATCATTAAGGGATTGAGGTAACCAACGACCAGTGAATATGAGTAAATTTAAGAAAAATAATGGTGGTGCGTTCATCGTGCCATGTTCGAAATCTACGAACGCGGTTATAATCAACGCCTATGAATTTCAGATTTTGATCAGGGTCAACTTAAAAAGTTGGAAAACTAGGTGTAAATATTTTAATAAGTATTATTTATGTGACGTAAGAATATGTGTAGGTATATCATGAATGTAGTTATACTGGGTAGGTAGATACGTTCTAGTTAGTTAACTATTTTTATATTTTTTTGTCTTATATAGTAGCGAATAAATAGGTATTCTTTCTCTAAAATCTTCGGTCTTCCACTATTAGGGCCAATTTCATCGGCCTGAGTTTAACGTTGAACCACGGTTTACGATCTCTCTGGATCGTATCAACTTTGAATGACAGATACGGAATAAAAGCCACATTCAGCTTTGAGCTCGGTTCATCACGTTTGGTGAAATTAACACTGAGAATAACTAGTAATTTCAGACTCGTTCATTGAGGGTCCTAGATCAATGTAAAAGGCACCAATAAAAATGTGTATAGAAATTTGAAAATTATGTTGGCGGTATTTTTCTGAAACTCAATTGGTTTTCTTATTTAATTTTTAATTTTGTAGTTTTTTTTTATTAAATCGGTAAATTTTAGAAGGTCAAAATAATGAGAAACATTTAAGTTAAATATTAAGAGTTGACGATTAAAAAGAAATATATTGACCAATATTTTTTTAATTTTGACCAAAGTATCGTTGTAAGTTTGTCAAAAATAAAATTCACGAAATTTAAACAGTATCTAAGTACCAAACTAGAGTTTATTTCAAATAGGGAATGTTTATTAAAAAAGATAATACTTTACAAAAATATTTAAGATTTTACAGTAAAATTATATTTTGGACTTCATTAAACTGCGCCAGTAATACAATTTGGATAAAAGAACCATTGTTTCCTTTCCTTCCTTTGTCTAAATAAAATTCATTGAATAAAAGGATCCATGATCGATTTTTGTACACTTACATATTCAATTCCATACCCTCGTTTGGTTCGGAAAATCCACTTTTTTAAATCTATGGTCCCTTTTCAGTGGTTTTTAGTCTTTCGATGTTCTTTTAAGGTATTAATTATGTATGTTTAATGTGTTTTCTACTTACCGAATTTAGTCTTGGATGTAGATAGATAAGTATGACCGCCAACCTGGAATAGTCGCGCAGCCACAGCTATAGGTAGGTATATGCCACCAGAAGATGTAATGTTCATGTTTTGCCCTAAAACAAACTTAGTTTACGTTTCATTTTTTTTTTGATTCGATGTGTTTTAGTTTGGTTTTACTATCGTAGTTTATGTTTGAAAATTTAGATATGATAAATAATTTTAAATTACATCTGACGACGGCGTGTAGGCCGTAGTTGGTGGTAGTCGAGCTGATCTACAATAGCATTACCAGTAATTAGGCTACATTATTTTAAACACTGACAGCTAACATCGTTTTGACAACTGATAGCTAAGATATTTTAACCAGCCTGTAAGCAAATAAAATATTGAATTGATGTTTTTTCGATCATTTTGACTACCTTGAGCGCTAAAATCCTTCCAATGCTGACTGTACCACCAATTTATCAGAAGTTTCATTAATCGTAATAGTATTGACTAGGTTCAATTGCGCTCACTTCTGAGCTCTATTTTCTAATTTCGTTTTGGACCGTTCCCAAATGACCCCATTCTGTACTCTCTCGTTTGCTGGCATGGGAGATCCCCGATCTTGACCAGGAATGTGCATACCATTTGGAAAAACGCATACATATTATATCTACTTTCACTAGTTGTGGTATGGCCAAAATTGGATAGAATTTTTTAATGGAATTTTCAATTTACTTCACACACTCCTATATAAATATTATAATAATTGAAACTACCCAGAAAATGGCTATTGGGAACCAAAGCATCCCTATAATTTTAGGCCATTAGATGCATAGTGGCCTATCTACATTTTTTACATCGATCAGTTTGGCTTCAAAATTATATCACGAACTAAAAAACATACCAATATCAGTGGCACCATCTAGTGAATATTCATTTAATGACTTCTAGGCCAGTCTGGTTCAATGAAAAATCCATTGGGACTGTTGGGGGGTGGCCATCATTAAAACAATATCGTAAAAACGTCAACTCCATATAGTAAAAAAAATGTTTAATCACAACGCACTACGGTTCTCACGGCCTCAATTATTTTATTTAAGGATGGTAATTTCATTCTGCTATCTGGACTAAGTACTCGCATAATGCTTTAATTATAATATTTGAGGAATAAAAACTGCACGTTTTTAGAACTTATTAATGATGAACCATTTTATGTTACCTTTTCAAAGATAATCCGACTTTATTGATCAGTAAATCACACCTCATCATATAATTTTTTAGCACTTGACGTATTTGTTTCTACTTTTATCTAATCCCACTTGTATTTATTTTAATGTTTGTTAAGATCACTATTTTAAAAAATAACATTATTTTAAGTTATCCATCTAAGTTTGGGATAAATATAATTTGCCCAGATTTTCCATGGCTTACCAGTTATTCATTATAATAATGGCTGTAAAATAGTCTTGTCCGCAATAGTGATGAGAAATAAGTCGACATTACATGAATTTTAAAATTATATTCTGTGATAAAATAATGCATGGATTAAAGATAATTTTAATAAAATTGTTTTTTCTTAAACCTTTTCACCTATCTTGCAATATAGCACAGTTATTTAAAGCAATCATAACTGCAAATTAACTTAGAAAGCTGTTTTCTGGATCGACCCTGAAATCGACTTTGTTTTCCTATGACCGCCGCGTTCGCCGTAATCTTGGAAAATCGTGGAAATCGGCTTTCTAGTTCCATTTGCATTCATCCAGGCAGTTCGCCTACAATTTAGTTGAGCTTAATAAGGGTAACATTAATTGAAACAAAGATATTGTGATATAGACATTTATTAACTTAGACTTCTAAAAGTACTTAGACCTTAAATAAATTAAATAAACCGATACAACTTACTCATAACATTTTAGGAGAATGACTATGTCTACGAGAAACTTGAAGTACTAAGATTTATATGATGCGATGCTATTTTTATTTAGGTACACTTCCAGCTTACTAATAAGAGTTATCATTAAGAGAGCACACATGAAATTTGTGCTACTGCATATTTGAGTTAAGATTTCTGTAAACACAGTCACAGTAAACATAATAGCTATGCGCGACATTTACAATTAACACGTAATTTAAAACAGTTTGAACGCATAGCGCAATCAGTGTCGCAAATATAGTAGCAACCAAATAATGTTACCTTTCAAGTGTTATCCCGGCAATATTGTGTCGGTACTATTGCATAAATTATAATTTCGTGTTATAATATTAGTACATGTTTTGATTTTTTTTTGTACAGCACATTATAATTATGCAGTTAATCATTTCAGAATAGTCGTCTTTCAACAGCAATTAGAGAACAACACTTTAGAAAGGTTCCATTATTTGATTTCATAACTTATTTGTTTAAGCTGAATATTTGCAATTTACAATTTTACTGAACATAATAATATCTTTTTACGAACTTATACAGTGAATTATAAATAGGATTATTCTATATTCTAGTTAGTAGTTAGATTATACATAAATACCTAGTTAGATCTGGCTAAAAAAGTTAAACCTCTCGACGATCCCGAAAAGATGGAGGAGGCAAATGAGGACGAGGATTACAATGAGGGATACGAATTATCACCAGATCAAATTCCTCTCTCAGGATGCAATCCTTTAGCCTGCCATGACATGACCGGAATCCATCATCTCAGAGACCTACTACTTCATACACCCGACCCTTACAATCCCGAACTTCAAAAAATGGTGTCCTATGTAAGTGGAATAAACATGATGGAGCCTCGAACATTATTCACAAAATATCAAATCCTCGTCCGTTCAGCTGAGCTAGACTGGGAGTTAATCAAACAGCCACTGGTTAATGCTTGCACGATGAGCTACGCTGTCTTGCTTAACTCAATAGAGAGTATGATCGCTGTCTATCAATTGTCCCATGCTAAAGCTTTCAACCAGAACATAAGAACGCTGGGGGGATTAGTGGATCATTTCAGTACCGTGACTCAGAGAAACAAGGCCCAACAAGAATCAGACCAAACGTTCATGGAGGAGGTCACCAAGCAATTTAATTCTCTCACTAAGAGCTTTGCTGAATTCACAGAGGTGGTAGATCTAAAAATTCTAGAGCTCTCCAAACCAACTGTTAAGAAGGCAAATGAGGACGAGGATTACAATGAGGGATACGAATTATCACCAGATCAAATTCCTCTCTCAGGATGCAATCCTTTAGCCTGCCATGACATGACCGGAATCCATCATCTCAGAGACCTACTACTTCATACACCCGACCCTTACAATCCCGAACTTCAAAAAATGGTGTCCTATGTAAGTGGAATAAACATGATGGAGCCTCGAACATTATTCACAAAATATCAAATCCTCGTCCGTTCAGCTGAGCTAGACTGGGAGTTAATCAAACAGCCACTGGTTAATGCTTGCACGATGAGCTACGCTGTCTTGCTTAACTCAATAGAGAGTATGATCGCTGTCTATCAATTGTCCCATGCTAAAGCTTTCAACCAGAACATAAGAACGCTGGGGGGATTAGTGGATCATTTCAGTACCGTGACTCAGAGAAACAAGGCCCAACAAGAATCAGACCAAACGTTCATGGAGGAGGTCACCAAGCAATTTAATTCTCTCACTAAGAGCTTTGCTGAATTCACAGAGGTGGTAGATCTAAAAATTCTAGAGCTCTCCAAACCAACTGTTAAGAAGGCTGCAACTCCAACTCCAGTCCCAACAGTGGACTCAGGGAGCCAACCTCAAGTCCCTCTTCCCACCAAGATTGATCTTATCCCAGGGGCAGAGTACCGATCGTCTTATTTGGTAGTGAATATCAGCGAGAGATCGGTCATCACCCTCCGTTCATTAAGCTCTAACTTCCGGGCACTATTAACAATATCTGAACTGCTCCTATCTCCAATCACAACCATTAGAATCCTAAATCAGGATCTCAGTCAGGTAAACTCCAGATTTGCTACAACTCCTGATTTTGTTACAAGATTTAGAGCTCAAAATGACAAAGCAGAAAAAGTAAAGATGCTCCAGAAGCTTCTTGGTGACATCAAGGCGAGATCCGACCAATGGGTCCTGGTGAATGCCCAACACTAACCTTCAGGTCATCTATGACCCCACACCCTCACCCCCCAGAGACATCCCACACAAGAACCCTCACAACCCACACTTAAGTCATACAACAGAAAACGTCCTTTTGCAGATATTTCTATTTCTACCTAAAATTACTTAGTTTAAAATGCAATGTTTTGAAGTGCAATGTTTTCTTTAGCAATTTAGAATACAGCAATTATTAATTTGTTACTTGTCCAGGTGCAAGTCAATTTGTGCATCAGGTTTGTTCGTGAGAATATTACTGGAAAAATAATTATAGACATGTATGAATATGTATTTGAAAACTGGTCAAATGAACCCGGAATATTGGGTTCGTAATGGTGTAATTTTTCAAGTTATTTTTTTTAGGACAGGTATTTTTTGATATTACATAAAACCTGATATAAATATTTGCACATTTTACATATATTTGAGTCCAATTATCAATCGCATATTTCTATCTTGCCTAAAATAGCCTTATCTAATAGGGTGACATAAAATGCTTTCAATTTCTGATTGCATTTATGGCCGCATTGGCAACGGAAATCAGTTAATTACAAACCTACTAAAGATGGCAAGTAAACGGAATACTTTTATTAGCTATCCGGGTTAAAAAGATAAAAATTTGCCCGGTTTAGTAAGATTTTTAAGATAACAATAGCATTAGTAAGATAACAGATTCAAAGTGACGTCACCAAATATAATACTTTGCATTAACACGTTGAACGCCACGCGGCTCACCGGTGAGCCTACCTTACTATTCCATTCAGGCCAAGCCGAAATCAGAAAATCGGTATTTTTTATTAGTTTGAGATTTTCGTTCTAAAGTGTACAAAATGCAAATATTCGTACAGAAAATGAAAATGAGCGATTTCTACCGTCTAGTTCTAGCGATATATTAAAAGGCTCACATATGAGCCGCGTGGCCCCCTACGAAGGAATACGGCATTTCCGTTGGCGGGGGCCGCGGGGTCACGCTGCGGCTCACCCCGCGCGCGCGTCGCAGCCACTCGTGGCCGCAGCGATTTACGCGACCGGTCAATTTCGCGCTCCGCGTCATCAAGTGTGGTCATTCTGTTATGCTTTTTATTCGGCAAAAAAATGGATTTCGAAGATTTCGATTTGACTGAAGAGGAATTGACACAATTGGATAATATAGAAATAAATCTCCTCAACGGTAGCTTTCAAATAGATTCGGACGAAGATGTCCAACCAACGAAAAGAAGATGCCGCCGAATTATACTCTCGGAGAGCGAGGATAGCGCTGATGAATTGTTAAGGGTGATTGCCGACAATATTGGTAAGTTTATACTTGTTTTTATTACCTAACTAGCTGTTACCCGCGACTTCGTCCGCGTGGATGTCGTTTTTTGAACCACTAAATTTCGCTTGCGGTTTCGGCTGCGTGGTAGGTACATCAATAGAAAGTAGCGTAAGTTACGCGCCTTGTAGTCAGGTACCTGCATCTAAAATTTTATCAAAATCGGTTCAGCCCTTTAGAAGATTAGCCGATACCAACAGACAGACAGACAAAAAATTATAAAACTATATTTTAGGCATAAGTATCGTGCAAATAACTATACCTGCTAAAAAAAACATTGATATTTTGACATTAAAAACAGACACTTCAATTTTATTTATTTGTATTGACGAAATATTTTTTTTTAGTTCCAACTAAAGTTCATTGACCGTTGCTTAATTTTATTGTTCAGGTAATACACCGCCATCGGGAACCTGGTCAAAGCCCAAAGGTAACCAACGTAAACTTATACCTTTTACTGAACATCCTGGCTTGCCCACTAACCTTTGTTCAAGCATGCGAAGCGCAACTCCTGCCGACTTCTTTGAATTGATGGTGCCGGATGGTCTATTTCAAGAAATTTCTGACCGCACTAACTTATTTGCTATTAACAAAATTACCAAGTCTGAAGAGACTTCACGTTTTGCAAGGCTTCGTAATTGGGTGCCTACCAATCTTGAAGAAATAAAAAAGTTTTTTGGTTTAATATTGTTCATGGGCTTAACCAAGCTTCCTAGGTTAGCGGAATACTGGTCCACAAAAGATATCGTTGGTCATCCTTTTCCTCGCACTATAATGTCACGGAATCGCTTCGAGCTTATATTGCAAATGCTTCATTTTTCGCAAAACGATGAGACAAACGAAGATGACCGCCTCCATCGTATTCGCTATCTTTTGCAGGTATTAAATGAACAATTCCAGATGCATTACACACCTGGGGAAGACCTATGTATTGATGAAAGCGTTGTCCCGTTTCGAGGCAGGATAAAATTTCGACAATACAATAAACAAAAACGCCACAAGTATGGCATTAATGAATTTAAGTTATGCTGTGTTCCTGGATATACTTATAAAGTAAATGTTTACGCAGGTAAAAATAACGAAACCACAAATATCACACCATATAAGGTTGTTATGAATTTGTTAAGTGGTCTTTTAAATAAAGGTCACACTCTTTATACCGATAACTGGTATACAAGCATCGAATTAGCCAGGACTCTACTTAATAATGAAACCCATTTGGTAGGAACAATCAGAAAAAACAGGAGATACTTGCCCAAAAAAGTCACAAGTACGAAACTCAAGAAAGGAAAATTCATTGCTAGAGAAAATCAGGAGGGTATGACTGCAATGAAATGGAGGGACAAAAGAGAGGTCCTGGTTTTATCCACCAAACATTCAGATCGATTTGTAGCAGTCAAAAAGCGCCAGGGCAATATAGTCATGAAACCTAAGATTATAGTCGACTACAACAAAGCCAAAGGCGCAGTCGACCTGTCTGATCAGATGGCAGCATACTCGTCCCCATTGAGAAAGTCGGTAAAGTGGTACAAAAAACTGGGTATTGATTTAATACTTAATACTGCTATGGTAAATGCTTTGACTTTGTTCAAGTCAGTGACTAAAAAAAATATACAAATTGTTGATTTCCGAAGGTCTATATTGATGAAACTTTGTAAAGCTACACAAGATGCTGCACCTGTAGAAAGATCGAAAAGAAAAAAACACACTTTGCTAAAAACAGAAGGTTTGGCTAAAAGAGTTAGAAGAACATGTCGTCAATGTTACGCAGAAAACGCACCAATCATGGGCAGCAAACAGGCTAAGACAAAAACAAAAAAAGTATCTACATATTGCGAAAGCTGCCCAACTAAACCTTATCTTTGCTTGCCTTGTTTTAACAAGATTCATATGTGATTGTTATTATATAAAATCAAAATTAAAGATCTTGGCGGGTTTGAAGTTAACCGCAAATGAAATGCTTCAGGGCGGGAGTGGTCACGTTGAGCGCGATGTCAGTTTATTCTTCGAACAGCAATCTATCTGCAGCTTACTTCAAAACCGTCAAGATCTTTTGATTTTACCTATGTTAGTTTATCTTATTTTCTTAATGTTATTATTAATTGAATTAAAAACAAGTGCCATACTAAAATTGTGATAATTACTAAGAAGAGACATAATAAAGTATTTTGATAAACATATTTTGTGATATTGATTAAAGTGTTTTTAATAAGTGATACAGAAAATGTATGTTTCAGTATTTTTATAAATATTTCATAATTATTGATTTGTTTTACTTATCAAAATATAAGCGAAAAATAGTAACATCTACTGTAATTGTTCAGAATAACCCTAGCGTACTTACATTATGTTACAAAAACCTACAAGTTTTTATTGGATTTGAAAACCACGCCGTCTTGTTGAACTACAGGGCCACGCGGCTCACATCCATGTGCGTTTTGTTTGATAACTGCAATATTCGGCTTGTGACAACGTTTTTTAACGAACCCCTCCCGCGGCTCACGGGTGACTCCCATGGCCTGAATGGTTCAGTAACAGATGGCTCACCGATGACCCCCATGGCCTGAATGGCAATACTCGTTTTTTTACGTGGCGTTCAACGTGTTAATAATTATTTTTAAGATATTCGTATTTTTTGTGAATATTAATGATTTTTAGGTTAATTTGCAGTATGTATTTTTTTTTTGTAATTAAGTGAATACCATCTTCATAGAATTTGTTGCACCTACAATTACTTATAAAATACACACTTTAATTTAATTCTAGACCGTATATAGTTAGTAAATAAGTGACATTAAGAAAATACGTACCTAACATTAACTTACAGAAATAATATTTTAATACTGATGTAGTGAGCGTTAGGATAAAAAAAGGTGTCGAAATAGCTATTGTGGGTTCATACTTATGAAAATAATGAGGTTACATTTGAAAATGTATCTATCTTTTTCATAGGTTAGATTGCCATTGCAATAACGACTACAACCTTCTCCACATAAAATTATATTTTTTGCTTGGGTTAGTCAGTATTTCGTACCGAAATTGCTATTCAAGTTTTTTTTAACAGTTTTTACCAATAGTTTATGGAAACTGAATATTCTCAGTAAGATACCGTGTAGATATTACTTAGATGTGAATACTCTAAGTTCATAATAAAATATGGCCACAAATTAAGTGGAAAAGTTTTACTTTTCTCACGGCACACCTTATACAAATTTTATGTTTTTGTAACAACGTTTTTTGTCAATTTGATTAGATCCAAAGAAAATCACAGCTGTTTTTCCTCACGACATTTAGCAAAATTTACTTCTCTTTACAGAATCATTAGGGTAACGCTTTTAATTTTTGCAATCATCAAAAAGCAAGAAGGATGGGCATATTACGAAGCAATGTACCTCATCAGAAAAATAGGAACAATAAAATTTATAGTTGACGACATTTATGATTAATATTACCTGCACATCGTTTAATTGTAATTTTATTAATATTGTTTCTGTTATAATAAGGGTCTATATTAATTGTAAAAATATGAAGGCTGTTTCCGAATTAAATTGTATGCAAATTGATTTTATTTTATTGAGATTCAAAGGTAGTATAATTATTTTTCCTTGATAGTACATTTATTAGGTACAGGTAAAACTTTTTTTTTTGATATTATAATTTTGTAAGAAAGTATCCTTGTTCGGTTCAGAAACAACCCAATGTATAATATTGTAAGTTATCATTTATGTCTACAATTAAAAACTTAGATTACAGGATATAATGCCATATCAATAAGAGAAGCTAATTCTAAAACATGTACACAAAATACGTAAATTGCAAAAATAAAATCGTTTATTCACTTATAATAAGCTATACAGTAATAATAAATACATTCGTCAACATTATATTGTTTTTTTTTTGTCTGGCTTAGGCAACAGCAAATATTTTATAGATTTTTGTAATTTAAACGTTCGTTTTCCAAGGAATGAGTAGTAATTTAATAAGGACTTTAGGACAAGAAAAGTTAGTGTCGAATGTATTTAGCTGACTGTACCTAATAATAGGCATGATGACAGTAATCAAATATGTACGAGTATCACCAAAATATTGATTAGTTATAATGTTTATAAAGATTGTTTGGAAAAAAACCTGTTTTTGACTCCTCACATCATAACACGAAAGAGCGTATAGTCGTGTATTTCAAAAGTTGAAGTAATGTGTAAGTAGTTTGTGTAAGGAAACACCAAACAAACTCTTCGGGTTCAGTAAAGATTGTATAAAAACTTATCGATTTAAACGTTAATGAATAGATTTTGAAAATCAGTCATCATGCCAGTAATAAAATATAATAATGTGTTATATACTAATCTGTGATAAAATATCACTAGGGTTTTCCTATCGACAGGCACACATGTCATTTATTATGTAATAAATGGCATGTGTGACTAAAATAAATTAACTTGGCTGACCCGGTATGCTGCAATGTAAAGTTTGTATATAGATAAAACACCGTGCCTGTGAACTAGCGGGATAGCGATGATCCGGATGACAAGCCGTGTAAAAAAAACGTGTCAATAAGTTTTTTACTAAAAAGTAATTAGTTCAATCTTATGACTATTTCTGACAGATCACGGTATTCTTCTTCTTCTTTTTTGTTTATGGCAACTGAGCCTTTTTGTAGTAGCTAATACTGCCAGAGTCAAGTGTGGAGTATATATTACATTCAGGTATTGGAATTGCTGTATGCTTTCTTCTTTATATATTTTTTTCTTTATTTAAGTTTTAACGAAACTTTACGGTATGTTAGTAACTACAAAGATAGACACATTGTTAAGATCACGGTCGGTCGATGGAAAATTTGCATTTGACAGCTATACCGGGTCAGAAATTCTTGTAACATTATTATTCAGTAAGTGCGACGTTGTAGTTGTAAAATAAAGTACGCTCACAGCAGTCTTATAGGCCGCGTAATCGTGTTAGATGTAAGTTAGGGTTTCTTTATTGTTTAGAGATTGAGATATGGCTGATTTAAAAAATACATGTAATTGGGTCAGAATATAACCTATTCAATTCAATTTACTTATTTTGTGAAACACAGGTGGATACGGATGTTTTTGTAAATAAACCTAGGTAGTCAAAGATTGTTTACTACCACGTAAGGGTCTTTCAAAGGGCTATGGAACTTTCTCAGGTAGTATAGCGTATGAGAACCTACACCCGCTGTCTGCACATACTCCGACACCTTCGAGAGCCCCCAGACGATGTCCTCTAGGATACCCTAAGTTTACATACCGTTTCTGGTTATCCTATGCTATCATCAATTTAGTAATCGAAAAACGTCTTTAACATGAAAACGAGACATCTCTAAATAAATAAAATGAAGCGGATTACAATACAACTGAGGCGGGTATTCAACGCACACTTACAGAATACACAAGTTACATTTCAGTCTAAATACTTATATAATTTAACACATCGATTGACTCTACAGCAGTAGGGGTACTTTTGGGACAATGTCCAAAAGGGAACCTACTCTAACTTTTGAAAGCAATAGCTCGTTAGAGAAAAGGATGGTTAAAGTTGACACCCAAATAACCGTCCAAAACCGGCCATCAGATACATTCAAACTATGCCAGCCAGGCTTGTGTAAAATTTTAATGGGCCCTTTATTTTTCACTAAAACTAAACTGAACGTTCCAAAATTACTTCTTTCCTTTAATAAGCCCCTTTCAACCTTTAGGTGGATAACCTCTCTCTTACGATCCTGGCTGCGCCCTTGTCAAAAGGCGTATCGATCAAAGATGTAGCCCATTTCTCAAACCTGGTATATCATCCACGGACATGTAACCATATAAAGATTAGATAAAATTTATAAGTACGTATTTTTCTCTTTGGTAAGGAAATTTTATGCAATAAACATTTCTAAATATTTTCAGTCTCGTTATCAAAAATAGACTATCATAACTGGCTCTTTATGAAGCATAATGTGATCCATAAAGTTTCCAATTACGAATCGATTTAAATTTCCTAGTATAGATATTCCAATAAATGAGACTATTATTATATAAGTCTTATTATTTTTTTTCTTTTGATACATGTCATTGGATAAAAACCGTCCTACTGACACCTACAAAATCTTCCACAGAAAAAATACTGCACCTTACACTAGAAGTTAAAATTAGAAATAAATAACATAAAAATGAGAATATCAGTATAATAGTAAAATATTAAGTACATCGTAATAAAAAGTATAATACCGACTTAGTATAAAACTATAGACTAAGTTATACATACAATAGGTATGGTAACTAATTGCCAAAAAGATTAAAGAAATATTTCTGAGAGAATTTTCATATCACTTAAGTTTTCTAATATAATAAAATTTTAAATTAACCTTTTTTTCTTACCCAAGCACGCTTCACGATCGCGAGATCAGTCAACATACCCATTGTAATATGGATGGCAAATTTTTAGGCAATCAGAAAAAAACATAGACTTGATTTAGCTTGCAATCATATAAATCATAAATAAATTGCCCTGTATGTATTACTTAGTCAAAAAATTCATAACTGGTAACTTATTTTTCTGCGATTTTAGAGGAGACACAAAACTTATTCAATATTATTAGTATTAATACTAAAGAGTCCCGGCACTTTGGTAGCCATGTGTGGGACCGAAGCCAACAGCACAGAGGCCCGATAAATGTAATGAGGCACAAACCGGCAATTATCCCTGTTCACACTATAAAATGCACCCAAGGACAATCCCTGGTTTGAACAGACCAATTGCAGAAAATTGAGCTAGAGATTGCAGCTATCGTGTTGGTGCTAATGGACTGGGTATTTTGGATTATGGTAGGTAAAACTGACGCCTGCCCTGAAATACATGTTGTAAACGGAAAAAGGGGCAGACGGTGACTCGCCAACTCACTATATGAGCCCCCTAAATGGTCACCTAAGGCAAAGCCATACGGGCGACAGGGCGCAACATTGCCGTGAGCGGCTTGGAGTGTCGAGCGGTGCGGCGCCGATTATACCCTCGGTGGAACACCTAAGATTTCCTCGTTATGTCCTTGAAAAAATCACTTCCACCCCCGAGCATCTCTGCTCTGGCGACCCCTCTCTGACCAGCCGGTTAAGGCAAGAACAGAGCTGAGAGTCCTGCGGGTGCTCTTCGGTCTCCACTCCAACCGGCCAATGAAGGCAAGCCGGAGATGGAGATGAGTCCCTGTGCGACTCTCTGGGGAATCGGGACCGGAGTGTCGCCACTCACATTCAGCTCGCCACAAGCTGCCCTGCGGTTTGTGTGTTCTTATCGACATTTGGATACATTTTTAGTTGATGTCAAGGATCTTAAAAAGCAGATAATACCTATATGCCTTCAAGTGATGCGTTATCCTTATGGTGAGGTAGCAACTGTCCCAGAGGTATTATTAAAATTATAAATACCTTCACTAAGGCATCTGCCTATGTAATAAAGGCAACCTTGCGATGAATAACTATGTTCGTGGTTTGGACTATATAATATCTAATTGATTAATATAACCTCAATAATAAACCTTGTTAAACACACCCAGGTAAAGGATTTTACGCCAATATTCTTACGTTGGTTATTAGGAATTTGGATAATCTAAAGAAGAAAAAGTATTATGTGATAACAACGCTAAGAAGAGTCTATTAATAATAATTAATACACAGACACAACATGACGTTGTGCATGAACTACAAGTAAACCAACTGTTTGATCAAGATTCGAAGCTGAGAATATACATTATTCCTATATTATTGCTGAATTAGAATGCAACGTAGTTAAAACCCTAATTAATAAATAATATAATCTAATTTAATTCGGATATTAAGGAATTTGAAATATAAATGATTGGCTGGTCGATTTCGTATCTTTTTCAGGGCAATCTCGGGAGAAAATTTACTGTTGAAAGTTTTTATAATATCGAATTAAGTTATCATCCGTCTAATAATAATAGGCAGTTGTCTATGGACCACCATCATCCTTAACACCAGTAAGGTTAGCATAGGATCATGGGCCATTAGCAGAAATCAGGAAGAAATTAGTCGAAAACTTAAATATTGGATTGTTATACTATGACTTTTGACGAAAGCGATAATATATCTATTGCCTCTATGGCGGGAAGGAAGACTATTGTTGACTTATTTTACGAACATTGTTTCTACTGTTTTGGAAAAACGAGGTGATTATGTTGTTTTTAATTTTACAGTCTAACTTAAAAATAATTGGTTAAATAAATAATACATTATAAACTTTAATATTTAACTATTCTATCCTATAGTGATAAAAATTCGCAACAATGACGACCTGTTTATAACTATTTACAATATCCTAACAAATGGTGATTGCCGGTTTCGCATGATTAAATCCTATGTACACTTAATCATCTATTCAAGACCTTCGAGACTTCTGTGACAAAGACTTATACGAAGCTTATAAATAAATATTACCTAAATACCGTAAACTGTCCCGTCAAGTCCAATTTAATGGTGACTACGATAACGTTTAGTAACTTATTGACACAGTCGCAAGTTTTCCAAAGTCATCCATGACGACCAATCAAATGGCGACTACGACAGCGTCAGGTATACGGCGTGTAGTCCACCTAATGGTAAGTGGTAACTACAGCCTGTGACCACCAGCAACCTCTAAAGATTGTCGATATGTCACGTCTGAGGACTTCGTTCTTACGCCTCGTGAGTCCGTATTTAGCTGTTCTTTATACGACTTCATTAGCGCACGGACGTGTAGTTCCCCTGATAGTAAGTGGTAACTACAGCCCATGAACATCAACAATTCACAAATGCAGATTGTTGATGCTTCGCTTCATTTGAGAACTATGGTGTTATGCCTCATGTACCAGTAATTTAAGGGCATCTCACCTCCTAACTACCAAACCACAGCAGTGCAAATACTCTACTATTTGGCAGCGGGTTAGGTGAGACGGTGGCCTTCCTCCCTCGAGCTTATTCACACAAGCTCAACCACCATTTCAGATATTTTTCAATACATTAACACATGTCGTGTTGGTGACTAATAATAATTATAGGCGGCGCCATGACATCGACAACCCACAAAAGCAGATTGTAGATGCATCGCTCTACCTGAGGACTATGGTGTTATGCCTCTTGTGCCAGTAATTTCAGGGCCTGATCCACCACCAAACCTGAACACAGAAGTGCAAGCACTACTATTTGGCGGCAGGTTAAAGGTGAGACGGTGGTGCCTCGGCCCTCGAACTCGTTCACAAAAGCTTAAGTAACTATTATAACTATTTACAATATCCTAACAAATGGTGATTGCCGGTTTCGCATGATTAAATCCTATGTACACTTAATCATCTATTCAAGACCTTCGAGACTTCTGTGACAAAGACTTATACGAAGCTTATAAATAAATATTACCTAAATACCGTAAACTGTCCCGTCAAGTCCAATTTAATGGTGACTACGATAACGTTTAGTAACTTATTGACACAGTCGCAAGTTTTCCAAAGTCATCCATGACGACCAATCAAATGGCGACTACGACAGCGTCAGGTATACGGCGTGTAGTCCACCTAATGGTAAGTGGTAACTACAGCCTGTGACCACCAGCAACCTCTAAAGATTGTCGATATGTCACGTCTGAGGACTTCGTTCTTACGCCTCGTGAGTCCGTATTTAGCTGTTCTTTATACGACTTCATTAGCGCACGGACGTGTAGTTCCCCTGATAGTAAGTGGTAACTACAGCCCATGAACATCAACAATTCACAAATGCAGATTGTTGATGCTTCGCTTCATTTGAGAACTATGGTGTTATGCCTCATGTACCAGTAATTTCAGGGCATCTCACCTCCTAACTACCAAACCACAGCAGTGCAAATACTCTACTATTTGGCAGCGGGTTAGGTGAGACGGTGGCCTTCCTCCCTCGAGCTTATTCACACAAGCTCAACCACCATTTCAGATATTTTTCAATACATTAACACATGTCGTGTTGGTGACTAATAATAATTATAGGCGGCGCCATGACATCGACAACCCACAAAAGCAGATTGTAGATGCATCGCTCTACCTGAGGACTATGGTGTTATGCCTCTTGTGCCAGTAATTTCAGGGCCTGATCCACCACCAAACCTGAACACAGAAGTGCAAGCACTACTATTTGGCGGCAGGTTAAAGGTGAGACGGTGGTGCCTCGGCCCTCGAACTCGTTCACAAAAGCTCAAGTAACTATTATAACTATTTACAATATCCTAACAAATGGTGATTGCCGGTTTCGCATGATTAAATCCTATGTACACTTAATCATCTATTCAAGACCTTCGAGACTTCTGTGACAAAGACTTATACGAAGCTTATAAATAAATATTACCTAAATACCGTAAACTGTCCCATCAAGTCCAATTTAATGGTGACTACGATAACGTTTAGTAACTTATTGACACAGTCGCAAGTTTTCCAAAGTCATCCATGACGACCAATCAAATGGCGACTACGACAGCGTCAGGTATACGGCGTGTAGTCCACCTAATGGTAAGTGGTAACTACAGCCTGTGACCACCAGCAACCTCTAAAGATTGTCGATATGTCACGTCTGAGGACTTCGTTCTTACGCCTCGTGAGTCCGTATTTAGCTGTTCTTTATACGACTTCATTAGCGCACGGACGTGTAGTTCCCCTGATAGTAAGTGGTAACTACAGCCCATGAACATCAACAATTCACAAATGCAGATTGTTGATGCTTCGCTTCATTTGAGAACTATGGTGTTATGCCTCATGTACCAGTAATTTCAGGGCATCTCACCTCCTAACTACCAAACCACAGCAGTGCAAATACTCTACTATTTGGCAGCGGGTTAGGTGAGACGGTGGCCTTCCTCCCTCGAGCTTATTCACACAAGCTCAACCACCATTTCAGATATTTTTCAATACATTAACACATGTCGTGTTGGTGACTAATAATAATTATCAATACTAATAATAAATACTTATAAATATTTTTATCTAAGAGAAGAAAGGCCTGGGTCGTGTTCGATATAAGGTGGACTACGATATGCCAAACGCATATTTGCACAAGTTTTTCGAAGTTTTCGTAGCACATTTATTTTCAGAGGAATAAAATAATTTAAAATGTCTTAGATCAACGTAAATAGAAAATTAAAGAATTTAAATTTATTGAATTACTTTTCAGTTTCTTATAGAATAAAAGATATTTTTTTTTCTGATTTCTGTAATATAGATGATAAAGATATATTGTAATTACTTGGATTGCGGGGACCATTATACTTATTAAACCTACACCTATTATATTTAGAGACTTGCTCCACTATATTTACCATAAATTTAAACTTGCTTATCTATTGTTAAAACATTATATCGACCGAAGATGATATATTTCGCGCATACTGAAATATATACATTAACTAATTGCTAAACTATGTGTTTCCTTGGATTAATATGGTAAACACATAATATATTTCCTATGTACAACTACTTGACTTACATTAATACATCATAGAGTGATCTGACTGGAAGTTTTATATAATGTACATGAATTAATCGTATTATTATTATATATTTTGAGACTTTCCTCTACGCCACCAAAACGCGCTAAGAAGTTATTGACGCTAACGTCCCGCAAAGCTAACGCATTTGGCCGAAGTTGATGATTCTGGGGTTAATTGAACGTATTTAACACAGTGTAATGTTGACCTCAGTTAGCGATCGCTGCCGCTCTTTAAACGTGTAACGAGAAAGAAAAAGAGACAAACACATTTAACTAAGTTTAACTTACCTAAATACGATTGCATTCCTTTCATTCTCTCGACGAATTTAAGAATGAGGCTGATCGAAAATCAAGTTCTGCATCAAACTCAGGTAAATACATTAGGTGGAATGGACTCTCCATCATACTAATATATGTTATAGTTGCTTACAATTATTATATTTAGACCTGCTCAACTATTGTTTAATATAAAGTCAGTTTTTAATGCTGAAATAGTGATGTTACAAGGTTTATTAGTAAGGTTCGTGGGTCAATTTGGTTCATGTATTAAAGATATTTAAAAAAATCGTGTGTCTCCTCTAAACCGCAACTTACAAACTAAAGCCGGCGGCGGTTGTGTAATGCAGTCAAATTATGGCTAAAAACGGGTTAAATAAACATGAGCGAACACAGTTTGGGGATTTTGAGGATCGTCGCAACGTGTATCCACAGACACACTGTTGCGTGTATTAGTGCGAGTAAGGAACATCTGTCCTCGACTTTTATACTTTTTTTTTAATTATTTTTTTTTACTTTTTTTTTCTTTATTTTTTTTATAAATACTTCTTACCCAGATTAACCCAAAAATTTACCTAAATTAAATACCTAATTTTTAAATAGTTTAATCGATTGACCTTTTTATATTGCGACAGTGGCGCGGATTTCGCTCGGTAAAGTAATCTATAACTCCGAAGGTATTGGCATTACGGAAAAAGTTTAAAAACAAAATTGTTCATAATTAAAAGATCTACACTTCGATGATCGGTAAAATTTAATAAAATTGATTGGTTGGGGAGAAAACGACGAAAAATAGAAGAAAAAGTAAAATTTTTGCCTTGCGGGAGTAATAAGTTAAAAAATATTAATGTTATAAAAAAAAGTTTCAGATAAAAAAGTTAGGAAATTTTGTTTGGAAAAGAAAAGGTCTCTACAATTTTTCGCCTAACACTAACCATTCTCGGGATATCGAATTAAACGCGTTTCCATCGAAATGACCTTGAGCTGACCTCAGTACAGCCCCTCAAATTGGAATTTATGCTCAGAATACACCCCCCTATCGATCCTCAAAATCCCCAAACTGTGTTCGCTCATGTTTATTTATTTCGTAATTTGGCTGGACTAGTGGTGACAACGGAGATATGAAAAGAATGAAAAAAAAATAGTGACCATTTCAGTCTGCAGTTAGTATAATAGACAGCCCTCGGTGACACAATAGGCATTTTAACTAATTAATTTGTGTGTTATAGAAAAACCTGCCAACAATAGAAACATTTAAAGAATTCCGTTGTTATCACTTCAACTTGCTGAAATTTTTAAATTCACATATTTTGAACTTTCCCAAAAAACGGTTAGTGACGTCATCACCGGTATTGCTAATAAATTTTGTTTGATAGGTAGAATTGCCAATTGCAATATGATCATACCGGTGATGGATGCGTTCACTTAGAAAAATGTTTTAATTTAGATTTTAAATTATCTATTTAATGAATTGTGAATGTGTTGCTGGTGTGCCTATAACCCAATAAATAAAAACAAATCATATCTCAGTTGTCAGATGAACATACCACAGCCCGTAAGTTGACTTGCTGGCTGCGTGTTTACTATAGCTGCGTTCGATTGTGTAGCTATTTTCATCTTCGTCAAAGCAGGGGTTTCGAACAGAAATATACCAAAGCATATAGCCAAACGCAGCACGTACACACGCACCCGACTGTACTCAATCGCGACAAGAATCAGAAACGTCTTGGTAAAGCGATTTTCGGCAGTTATAGCATTTAATGAGGAAAAAACCATGTCAAAAGAGCACTACAACTTTTTGGCGAAATACTATCCCATCGACGAAAAGTTCTAGTGCGCGCTTGACTTAAGTGCAACACACTGGTCTTGACATTTTTTTTTGTTATTTACTGTATTTTTTTTAAATCCTTGGCGCGTTTTTTTAGTCATTATCGTTGTGGTACCATTTAGTTTACTTAACACTACATTAAATACGACTGGTGCATTAGGTTCAACAAAAATTTGAAGGAACTCAGCATCTTATCAATGCACCTACGGCTACCTATCAACCCGTACATCTCCAGTACAAGATGGTCTCGCGTTCCCGTGCAAGACCTGGAACTGGATACTGGAAATGTATAGGTTGGTAAATAGCTGTCTGTAAACACGGTCACATAACCAGCTACACTTTTCATCACGACTGATTTTAAATACACGCAATGCGGGACCATCTTATTTTCGAAAAGTATAGCTTGATATGTCGTCGTGTGGGCGTGAAGCTTCTATTTTGCGTCAAACAAAATAAATGCCTGTAGGCAGTGAAAACTTCCTTTGTGGAACTGAAATACGTACTAAATTTATATCCTAAATCATGCAATAATCATATTGTGTCATGAATAATGAGGTCAGAGACTGAAGGAGTGGCTGCTGGTGACTGTAAACATTGGGGCTTTAAAACAAAGTATGGCTAACGGACAGCCTGGTGGCTTGCATTGTCAGCTGGACACCGAGCGCAGTACGGCTGGTCGCGAAAATTTTAAAGTGTTCATTCCGCTAAGTAACTTACTAGGCTCTAGGCGCGAAGCAAGCAGCCCGCCTGTGCAGCCTTAGGCTAAGTGATAGCTCCGGAACGGCTTGACGGATTTAGGTAATCATTAATATTTTCAACTTTTTTTGGAATGTTGCAGAATTAAATCGGGAAACGAGGAACAGCGTTTACTCTAAGAGTTTATTTCTAGCGTTTTACCTCAACCGGCTAAATTTGATTGTATTGAAACAGAAATGTAAGCCAATATTGCTAGAATCAATCTAAAATTTTAATCCGGCTGTTATAGTTTCTTGGTCAGAGCGTCAGTTCCACATGTTTCTGATAAGTCCTTGTTAAGCATAATAATCGAAACATTTCGACAGATGAAATGTCAAATTTGCTTTTAGTTATCAGGCGGCAATCGCAGCTAGGGCCATTTATTTAGTTGGTTATAAGGTATCGGATAGATAAGTGTTGGTAAATTCTATCAATTTTCGAAAAAAGTGCTGAAGTATGACCTGTCCAGAACAAGATAAAACTGGCTCTAACTTTGCATTTTTTAAACAAAATTACATGTAATAATTACGAAACGTCGAGCATAGGTATTTATTTACCTTTATAATAATTACGCGATTTAGATGTAGGATTTTGCGTTTGCAGTTACTATTTATCATAATATATACAGAATAACCAGCGGCCACACCTAAAGCACTTGAGTGAAAGCACGTGAATGCCAAATTCAAACAAATAATCTAACACTGTACAAATTACAATACTAAGACATGACGTCACGGCCATGTCGATACTGCTCTTCTATGGAATATCTAATGTATCTAATGTAACCAAAACAAAACCTTGAGTGTACGAGGTTTGCGAGCAGCTCACCACGTACTCACTATACTGATTTGGTTACTGTATATGCAATCCGGTCCTTAGTACCCGGCTTAAGGTGCTCGCAGACAACACGCTTTTTGTGAGAGTCTGTGGCGCTCGGCATTACGTGCAGGATTTATGCGACATAGCGAAATTGACCAAAGATTCTAGACTTGTTAAGTTGTTAATTACAAAAAAATCTTTTACGAAAAAATAACACATTTTCCGAACAAATTGAACATTGAAATCATTAAATTGGTTCGCCTAGCTTTTTCTTTATGAAAAGAGTTTTTTTTATCGGTAGTTGAGAAGACATCGAGAAATAGATTTCAATAAACTCCGCTACGTCGCAACCAACCTGTATAGTAAATTTCGTGCGCTGCAGTCTCGATCGCAGAAAAATTATATCGTCTACATCGCACCTAACTATTTCCTTTACAGAAGGCTAATATAAAGCTTCATGAGACAAACCAGCGATTCAAATTTAAGGGTAATTTTAATAACGCTCGTCTTACGGATTTTGTTAATAGTCATCAATATTTGTTCAGCTTAGTTTTGGAGAATGACCGCAAGAGTATGAAAATTTGAAAAAAAGTATCGTTTTAAATATACTTCCTAAATTTAAGACCTGTTTATGAATTGAATCACGGAAAGAGGATTTAAAGATTGAATTGGTAAATTTTAAAAAGTCCTAAACTCAGTAACGATAAGGTTTAAGAACCTTGAATTTTAAACGGTTTACATATTGATGTGAATTGATTTAAATAAGTACCAAAGTAACTGCTAAAGAGAAAGTAATAATAACAACGATAAAAATTAAATATATTCTAATGCAAGTGCCAACCTTCATAAAAATGCATAAAATACGCGCAATTTTTTTAAAAAACAATTTCGATTAAGTAGCACTAGAATACAACTGAAAATAAATCATATAAAAGCAGTCGTTAGAAGTAACTTTGGGCTGATAATAACTTTGTAGATTTACAAAAGACGACAAATTTAAAAACCTGCAAGATTTATCTCATACAAGTACAGTTGCGACTTGCGTCTTCACGAGATATAGTAGATGAAGCGAGTCGCTCATACGTTGATCGTAGTGTGTACGCATCGGTACAAACTCTAGACGAGCGACAACTCAAGACGCTCTAGCCCGACTTAAACGTTAGCCTTCTCTTCCTATCGCAACAGCACACAGCTGGTCGAGACCATTACGCATTGATGGAAAAATACTGCCCTTTACGGTAACTTTACCTAAAAACTCTTACCAAATAGTTTTGTACCACAGCAATTATTGTTTCTTATTCGCTCGTATTTGCACGCAAGCTGACGTTAGCAAAACGTATTGCATCTTTGTTACATTCCTTTGTAATTTGTGACTTTACCGCGTTCGCGATGCAGTGAGAATCGAAGATTATTTTCCATAGCAAAAATTGCGACCTTAACAAAATTATCATGATTATTCTTTTTTTGAACACCTTAAGACAAAATAAATTGTAATAGTAGCCTTTTTTTTCTATAACAGTTTTAAAACGCATAATGTGATATTACCACGGCGAACGCACGGAAGTCACATATTACTAAACACTCGAGATGTTGACAATCTGTAAAAGCAACATAATCGCAATTTGAATGACCAACATACATGAAAATCCTGAAGTCTATAATTAATACTTCTTCTGAAATGGACAAATTGCCATCTTATTAATAAATAAAACGTTTAAGTACTTCAAATAGAAAATAAATTCACGACTACATGAGTTCAGTCTTGTTTAGGAAATGCTGGCTTTGATCTTGAATTTGTTTCTCAATCAATAAATGAGAGGGTAAAGATAAATTCAAACAACCGTTGCAGGTGTAAAGATGGTTGCAAATGAATGTCGCGCTGCTCTGATTGGCCTCGCTTGAGCACGGTGCCCGACGATTGGTCGATTTTCGATTGCGAAGTGCACATTTGCAGCTAACTAACCCGTCTAGAAGATTGATTTTATCTGTGATTAAAAAGACTAGAATAAAGAAATTTGGCTATGACATTAATATAACAGACAGGCAATCAGCTGTCTAACACCAGTGTCAGCCATAAGTCTCCTATGCGCATGTATAGAAAGTAATACTTCAAATATAAATTCGATATTTTAGTAACCAGTCTCTCGAATATTTTGGTTTAAAATAAAAATAGCTACAATAACAACAGTTTGTCCATTTCCTCTACCGTATGCGTATTTATCGCCATATGATAGCCACGTTGGGGTCTTCCTCGATGATCTGGTCCAAGGTGACGAGGTCTATTCGGCCTAGGCAGCAGATTTCGTCGGCGCAGTGGCGGCCCGTGAACAGTCGGCGAATACCCAGGATGGGGTTCACGCGGTTATTGAACGCGTTGGGGCGGGGCTGAGCGCGAAAGAAAATTGGGTATCTATGGAAAAAGGGGATTTGTCAATAAGGTTACACATATTCAGGTCGGCTTTGGCTTTGGCCTAATTTTGCCGTCCATACCTCACCTCTCTCTTTGGCTATTACGACCGTGTCATTTTAGACATGTTAGGAGCTTAGATTAGCTTAGCTTAGTAAGCCTTTGCCCAGCAGTGGGACATACCCGTAGGATAAAAAAAAGATAGGTGCTTGGAAGAGGTGAGGAATGGAGAAGTGATACGGGAAAATTTGGGTATCTTCAAGCAAACGGGTGGTAGATGTAAATAATTACCTTTTGAGACATTTGATAAGGCCATGAAGCTGCGCATAGACGATAAGCCGTCGGATATCGAAGGCGGGTCCCGGCGTGCTGGCGAATCTTTCGCAGACTGCTCTCAGGGTGGTACCCTGCTGAAGTGCGCAGAGTATCTCGAGCACATCCGATATTGTAGGCTGTTAAAGTCAAAAATATAGCTTTTATTAACTGCCGCTCGTGACTACCCAGCGTTGTGCAGAAGACAAAGCAATTAGGTGTGCAGGCCAAACACTTCAACGTCATACGAAATGCGTCACATCATCTTTAACATAACATAACATCACGCCTATATTACCCAGAAGGCTGTGGCAGAGGTTTACAACACCCACATTTCACCCGTTATGTTTAGGACCCATGGGATAGGGGGTGAGCCTATCCGTGCCTGTTTCCTGACGGTAAGTACACAAATATCACTTTGCCCGACCCGGGTATCGAACCAGAGACCTCGCGGTGAGAAGCGCATACGCTAACCACTAACCACTAAACCATCGAGGCAGTCGATCATAATTAATTAAAGTTTTTTTTTTATATACTACGCCTACTGCGAACGAACGTGTAGTCCACCTGATGGTAAGTGGAGTACAGCCCATGGACATCAATAATCCACAAAAGCAGATTATAGATGCCTCGCTGCAGCTGAGGACTACGGTGTTATGCCTCATGTGCCAGTAATCAATTCAGGGCCTGATCTCACCACCAAACCGGAACACAGTGATGGAAGCACTACTATTTGGCGGCAGGTTAAAGGTGAGACGGTGGTGCTGCCGCCCTCGAGCTCTTTCACAAGAGCTCTACCACCAGTAAAAAGTAAATATATTTTATAATTATAGATACATAAAAAAAAATTGTTACCTTATCATTGGCTCCTTCATTTCCCTTTGTCACAAACGCTAAGCAAGATCTTTGTAATTCTTCATCACTAAATAATCGACTAAGGTTCGGAGTAGCGCGGTACATGTTGCTAAATTTCAGAGCCGGGATCAAAGTCACCTAGAAAGAAAAAAATATTTGGTACAAGTAGGTAATGCTAGTCATAAAAAAATCAATTATTAAAAAAAAGGAGATAGCGTCTTATATAGTAAGTAACTATATAAACAAAACAGTCGAATTGAGAACTGATGATTGACCTACCAGAAAAAAATATTGGAAAAACATACGAATATATAGAGAAAAAAACGTATATAATATTATTAACTGTCTTCAAAAAAAACATTTGGTACGATATAAGGCTTAAGGAAAGTCCATAATTCGTAGTCAGTATTTCGAAACCATGTTTACTTACCACACCGTAGTACACCAGATTTTGAATGCAGGATTTGACCAGGGTCTTTTCAACATTAGTGTCAGCGGCGATCTTCACGACCTGGTTGTAACCATCGATGTGGGGTAGGAGCTTTAAGAAATTAAATATTGTATCAAGCACTTTGGAAACTGCTGGCAAAATTTGAATCACACGTAAAATATTCATGAAAAATGAGCAAAATTGAATCAATCACTCTTATTTCATGAAAGCAAAACCAACCTGTCTAGTAGTAAGATCCCAGTCAGCCTCCATATCCACTTCAAACGGTTCCTCATCCTCCACGTCAAGATGTTCCTGGCTCTGCACGCCCTCCGTACCTTCAGGGGGAATAACGCGCCGAGGTCTACCAGGTCGAGGAAGTCCGACCGAGGCTATGAGCACCGGCACGTCGTGGTCGTATACCGGAGCCGGGTCTTTGCGAACCTCCAGGACTTTCAAGTGCATTACGGTCTCGCCCTCTGTATAAGAAAAAAGGTGTTCAGGCACGGGTCCAGGCGGACCTTTGCTGGACTTAGGAAAACAGTAGATTTACAGATTACTGCTGGATCCGCCCTTGGGAGGTGTTGGCCTTGGGTTAGTAAGGAATTGGATAGAATGTATTGGGCTTTATGGGTATATAAAAAATGTATTGAGTCTTCAATAATATTGCGTCCTTAACACCTAAGGTCACAATAGGTGAAGTCTGTGCTAAAGATAGAATGAAATTTGCAGTTTTAAAGCATACTCTTATGTTTTTTTCTGCTGCTGCCGCTGCTCGCATCTTGAACTGTGTTAACCCTTGCTCCCGTGGGGCGTAGCGTGAATTTATACGTAACCTTCCTCCAAATATGGACTATCTCATATAAGGACTATATCAGTATTTTCTTTGCCTTTTCATACGACAAAAGTGTTGATTGAGAGTATTAAATAAATGTTGATAACTAGAAAATTGCTTTTCCGAACTGCAGAGTACCATAGTTCACCATTTACATTTAACAAAACGTGTTGAATGTTATCACATCACATAGTAATCTCGAATTCCTTAAGTGAACTCGGATTGCTTCGTATCGCTAAGTGGAATACATTACGAATGTAAATCTTTTGCTAATATAAGATTAAAATCCCAAGCGTATATTCAGTTATTCGGTAAGTACATATAGTCAATCGGTTATGTAATGACGAAAGAGAGAAATGTACGAAATATCTGAAGGACACAATTACAAAGTGTCTCTTTGATAATAGTGATTGTAAGGCCGACAGGCGTTACAATCACTATTTAGCAAAGTTTTTTTAAGATACTAGATAATACTGGGGTATATGAAATGTTTACAGCATAAAAAGACGTATTAACAAAACGTTAAAAAGACACGTGCTATTATAGCGCTTGCCTGGCAATGGCACCCGAGTAGCTGAGGAGGTCCTTCAGGACTGACCTCATCCCGTCTTGATCCCTGACGACCCCACGATTGACAAGTCTAGACGGCTTTGTTCACTGCACTTATTCTGAGTTATTATTGTTCAATGAGTTTATTATTAATCTTGTCCTGATAATAACGAACACAACAAAACAGAACAGAACACTTTGCACGTATTTACATTTTAGCGATTAATTTTTATTTATACAAGAATAAGAAAAGTTCAGTTGCGCGGCGGCACACCACAATCGGTTGATTCTCTGAAGTATGACGCAACAATGACCAGCAGTTCGAAGTTCCCCAGTTCTAATATCGATTGGAGAACTTGCAAGTTACAGAAATAACCCATCATTAATTATTCGGAGGTTGGCAGGAACGAATTAACGGATCGAACAGGGTGGTCGCGATGAACGAGGTCTAGGGTGGAAAAGCACCTCCTCCTTTGAATAGTTAAATAGTAGTGCTTGTAGGTTTAAAGATACTTTATTCTCATAATACGATTTACATTATTTACATGAGAACATTGTTGATTACATAACAACATTTTAACATTCGTCGTTATAAAACGAAAGTAAAATATCAAAAGTAAATTCAATTAATATTTACCAACGATTCCACAAACTAAGCATAATTTCGTCAAAAACGTATTCGCCCGTGGTAATTATATAGTTACTTATGTAGTAAGTAAGTAAATAAGTGTGAATATTTTAGTTTTTAGCGTTTCTTTATGAAAATGCAACAGTTATATGTGTCTGCTTGATGTTCATTAATTTTGTGTCCTGCAATATTTTTTTAGTTTTTGTTTGAAACTATTAATAAATACTAACTAAAACTATAAAAATATTATTTAATAACCATCACGGTTATTAAATAATATTTTGATATTTTTGTTTTGTAAAACTTGTAGTTTTGATATTTTGGTTCTTGCAGCACTACCCCATTTAGATATTGCAGATGCAGTTTTACTAATGAATTACTTCCACTTTGCACCAGGTCCGTACACAAGTCAGTTTGTAATAGTTGTACACAAGTAATGTTGTTTAACCGAGATAATGCATTCCTTCTTATTGTATATTTTATAGCATTTAGCTATGCCAAGTAAATTATACAAAGAAACATTTGAAGAAAGATGGCTGCCTGGTGTGCAGGTTCTGCAGAAGGTTGCAGGTTTGAATACTGCCGGTCTCATGATTTTTCAACTGTTTCTGTATAATACATTCATTGTTTAGGGTGTTACCTTGATATAATAAAAGCGCCTGCAGCTTCAGTATGTTTACAATTTGTAACTTATATCACTTGTGCTTTTTAAAAACCCTATCGTCTTGCAAACCCTGTCCAGATTTTAAGAGTGGATTTGCACTGAGTAACCCATCTTTAGTAAAGAATGTTGTTTGATAGTGTATTACTTCAATTAGGTCAGTTATGTATAGGCCAAAAAGAAGGGATGCCAATCCTAATCAACAACTAAAATTTAGTAGTTTTTACAGCATCCAAATAGTTGGCAATCTATGTTGGAGTTCCAACTTCAGCAACAATAATTGCCGGGGCACTTTGTCAAAGGTCTGTTTAACATTCTTAATGTCCTCATCTTTGCACATATCTAAGTATGTTAGGTCCCATATGTGCACTTTACGCACTTCACTATGTACACTTTGCCCCAGAACCATACACAAGTGACTATGTAACGGTTGTCCAGAAGTAATGTTGTTTAACTGAGATAATACATTCCTTCAGTGAAGATCGCTGTTTGATATTGTATACAAATAAGGGGTGCCAATCCTTAACAACTCGTACTTGGTATTTGCTACCATCCAAATAGTTGGCAATCTACTTTAAACTTTGCCACTAAGGCTGAGGAGTTCAGCGAAAAGTGTTGCCGGGGCACTTTTCAAAGACCTGTTCAAAAATGCTTTAATATCCACATCTTTGCACAAATCTAGGTATATTAGGTCCAGTATCCACTCTACGCACTTCACTAAGTCCACTTTGCACCAGGTCTGTACACAAGTGAGTTTGTAATATTGCTTAACTGAGGTAATGTATACCTTGTTTAACTACTGAAACGTCCGGGCGACTATAGTAGCCAAGCGGCAACCAAGCGTACTAGTACAATATAAATAAGTTTTTGATAATTACGATATTATAGCAGCTATAGCAAAAAAAAATCCCGTATAAAGCTGAATCTTTGATATATACAAAAGTAGATTTCTTCTTCTTCTGCAGCTTCAGTATGTTGTGCTTGTGTGCCGTATAAATTGTAAATTATATCACTTGGGCTTTCAAAGACCCTATCGTCCAGCACCTATCCTGATTTTAAGAGTGGATTTGCACTTAGTTAACTGTCATCAAGAACGCTGTTTGATACTGTATTACCTTTAAGTCAGTCGTGTAAAGGCCAAAAAGAATGGGGTGCCAATCCTTAACAACAACTCGTGGTTGGTATTTTCTATCATCCAAATAATTGACAATCTACTGTTTGCAACTTAGGCTGAGGAATTTCAACTTCAGCAACAAGCATTGCCAGGGCACCTTGACAAAGACCCGTTCTAAGGTTTTTAATGTCCAATTCTTTGCACAAATCTAAGTATGTTAGGTCCCAAATGCACTCTCCGCACTTCACTAAGTCCACTTTGCACCAGGTCCGTACTCAAGTAAGATATGAACGGTTATACACAAGGTATGTTGTTTCATAAGTTAATGTATACCTTGTTTAAGATTATACCTTGATATATTAAATAATAGACTTCTCCAGAAGCTTCAGTACGTTTATAAATTGTAAGTTATATCACTTGTGCTATTTAAAGACCCTATCGTCCCGCACCTGTCCTGATTTTAAGAGTGGGTTTGCACTAAGTTAACTGTCATCAGTAAAGAACCCTGTTTGATACTGTATTACCTTAAGTAAGTCAGTCGTGTAAAGGCCAAAAAAATGGGGTGCCAATCCTTAACAACAACTCGTAGTTGGTATTTTCTATTATCCAAATAGGTAATTGACAATCTACTGTATGCAACTTAGGCTGAGGAATTTCAACTTCAGCAACAAGCTCTAAGGTTTTTAATGTCCAATACTTTGCACAAATCTAAGTATGTTAGGTCCCGAATGCACTCTCCGCACTTCACTAAGGCCACTTTGCACCAGGTCCGTACTCAAGTAAGATATGAACGGTTATACACAAGGTATGTTGTTTCCTAAGTTAATGTTACCTTGTTTAAGATTACACCTTGATATATTAAATAATAGACTTCTCCAGAAGCTTCAGTACGTTTATAAATTGTAAGTTATATCACTTGTGCTATTTAAAGACCCTATCGTCCCGCACCTGTCCTGATTTTAAGAGTGGATTTGCACTAAGTTAACTGTCATCAGTAAAGAACGCTGTTTGATACTGTATTACCTTAAGTAAGTCAGTCGTGTAAAGGCCAAAAAAATGGGGTGCCAATCCTTAACAACAACTCGTAGTTGGTATTTTCTATTATCCAAATAGGTAATTGACAATCTACTGTATGCAACTTAGGCTGAGGAATTTCAACTTCAGCAACAAGCATTGCCAGGGCACCTTGTCAAAGACCCGTTCTAAGGTTTTTAATGTCCAATACTTTGCACAAATCTAAGTATGTTAGGTCCCGAATGCACTCTCCGCACTTCACTAAGGCCACTTTGCACCAGGTCCGTACTCAAGTAAGATATGAACGGTTATACACAAGGTATGTTGTTTCCTAAGTTAATGTTACCTTGTTTAAGATTACACCTTGATATATTAAATAATAGACTTCTCCAGAAGCTTCAGTACGTTTATAAATTGTAAGTTATATCACTTGTGCTATTTAAAGACCCTATCGTCCCGCACCTGTCCTGATTTTAAGTGTGGATTTGCACTAAGTTAACTGTCATCAGTAAAGAACGCTGTTTGATACTGTATTACCTTAAGTAAGTCGGTCATGTTAAGGTCAAAAAGAATGGGGTGCCAATCCTTAACAACAACTCGATCTTACCTTTACTATGTCTTCTTTGCACCAGGTCCTTACACAAGTAACTTCGTAACTGTGGTACACAAGTAATGTTGTTTAACTGAGATAATGCGTCTCTTGTTTCAGAAGTTACCTTAATATAAAAAAAAAATAGACTTCTCCAGCAGCCTTTGTATGTTTATAAATTGTAATTGTATTTCTGTGTGCTTTTAAAAGACTCTTTTGTCCCGCACATATCCTGATTTGCACTAAGTTACCTGTTTTCAGTAAAGAATGCTGTTTGATACTGTATTACCTCAATTAAGTCAGTTGTGTAAAGGCCAAAAAGAAAGGGGTACCAATGCTTAACAGCTGGATCTTGGTATTTTCTACCATCCAAATAGTTAGCAGTCCACTTTAAGAGAGCCACTGAGGCTGAGGAGTTCAAACTTCAGCAACAAGCATTGCCAGGGCACCTTGCCAAAGGATCGTTGAAAGGTTTTGAATGACCACTTCTTTGCACAAATTTAGGTATATTCGGTCCGTATCCACTGTATGCACTTCAATAAGTCCACTTTGCACCAGGTCCGTACACAAGTGAGTTTAAAATGGTTGTCCACAAGTAATGTTGCTTAACTGAGATAATACATTCCTTGTTTAGAAAGTTACCTTGATATGTATAAAAAATAGACTTCTGAAGCTTCAGTATGTTTGTAAATAGTTACTTATATTACTTGTGCTTTTCAAATACTCTATTGTCCTAATTTTCAGAGTGGATTTGCACTGAGTTACCTATCTTTAGTAAAGAACGCTGTTTGATACTGTATTACCTCAACTATGTAATGGCCAATAAGAAGGGGAGCTAGTCCTTAACAAGAACTCAAAGTTGTTAATTCTACCTTCACTATGTTTTCTGCGCTCTAGCTCCGTGCACAAGTGACTTTGTAATGATTGTACACAAGTAATGTTGTTTAACTGATACAATGCATTCCTTGTATAAGAAGTAACCTTGATATATAAAAAACAGACTCCTCCTGAAGCTTCAATATGTTTATAACTTGAGAGTATCAAAGACCCTATTGTCCTGCACCTGTCCGGCTTTGCACTGAGGTACCTATCTCCAGTGAAGAATGCTGTTTCATACTGTATTACCTCTATTAAGTCAGTTGTGTAAAGGCCATAAAGAAGGAGTGCCAATCTTTGACACCGACTCGTACTTGATATTTGCTACCGTCCAAATAGTTGGCAGTCTACTTCAAGAGTTTGCCAGGGCACCTTGTCAGAGACACAGTTTAATGTCCACTTCTTTGCACAAATCTAGGTTGATTAGGTCCCATATGCACTCTACGCTCTTCACTAAGAGTTTGTAACGGTTGTCCACAAGCAATGTTGCTTAACTAAGATAATACATTCCTTGTTTCAAAGTTACCTCAATATATAAAAATAAACACCTCCTGAAGCTTTGGTATGTTTATAAATTGTAAATTATATCACTTGTGCTTATCAAAGACCCTATTGTCTCGCACCTGTCCTAATTTTCAGGATGAATTTGCACCGAGTTACCTGTCTTTAGTAAAGAACACTGTTTGATGCTGTATTACCTCAATTAAGTCAGTTATGGAAAAGCCAAAAAGCAGGGATGCCAATCTTTGTCAACAACTTGTACTTGGAATTTCTACCATCCCAATAATACCACATAGGCTGAAGAGTTCCATCTTCCAACTGAGATAATGTATTCGTTGTTTAGGAAGTTATATTTATATGTAAAGAACATAGATTTCTCCTGCCGTTTCAGTATGTTTATAAAATGTAATGTTCATCACTTGTGCTTATTGACCCTATAGTCCTGCACCTGTCCTGATTTTCAGTATAGATTTACACTGAGTTACATATCTTCGGTAAAGAACGCTGTTAAATACTGTATTACTTCAATTAAGATAGTTTTATGTAAAGGCCAAAAATAAGGGATCCTTAACAATAACTGGTACTTGGTATTTCTTCGATCCAAATAATTACCAATCCATTTTAAGAGTTTGCAACAACAAGTATTGCCAGAGCACCTTGTCAAAGGCTTGTCCACTTCTTTGCACAAATTTAGGTATATTAGGTCCCATATGCACTCTATGCACTTCACTTAGTCGACTTTGCACCAGGTCCATCCACAAGTTTTAAACGGTTGTTCACAAGTTATGTTGTTCAGTTATGTACAGGCCAAAGAGCCCTCTATTTTGGCCTTTACATAACTGACTGCCTTAAAATGGTTATATAATTCATCATTTACTTACACCATTCTTATTATATCTCTTCTCAGCATCTTTATACTTACCAATTTTGTAGTAATGATCCAATAACAGAAAACAAGCTCTTATAATCTTATAATGCAATACCCATGGGAGCTGTTACTTAAATTGATTTTAATCTGATTCTTAACAGTTGGATTAAAATTAATCTAAGGCCCTGTTATTCATATCATTGTAATAGTTTAATTTGGTTTTATGTATTGTAATGTTTTGGCGTGTTCAAGCGCTCCCTGGGGCTAATGAAAATAAATTATTTATATCTTGAATCAATTGCAATTAGTTGTTATTATGATAAATTACTTTGATATTATATTATTATGATTTTTCAGGATGAGTAAATCAAATTTGAATTTTTTGTACTTCCTTTATCAACACTATTGTCATAATAATCAACCTTTTAAACCATTTCAATTGCATTTCAACCTCAAACCCCAGATAAGACACAAGGCAGTTATTTTTCATTATCTTACCTAAGAATAATAAGTAAGAAGTAGGTATAGAAATAAATTCACACTGCAATTTTATTGTTAAAATTAAAATGTAGAATGTTTACTACACACTTATGATTGCTCACAACTCAGTTCTATCGTTAGACAACAAGTTGCTACTGTATAACTTGCTTCCAAAGCCAATATGGTCGGCATTCAACTGTAGGGTGTGGCTAGTAAATGTTTTCAAAGAGCTCAAATTGCAATTTTAAAGAAACATGGTTAATGCACCATGGTTCACACAAAATGGAGAAATTTATGAATATACAACTCTCCTTCCATCCTTAAAGAAATCAACAAGTATAAGAAACGCTACTCTGACCACCTTGCAGTACACCCAAATCAACCAGCAAACCAATTACTGGATGCAACTGGAACCCTAAACAGGCTCAAAAGGAGGCACATACTTTAAGATGGTAGCAGCAGGAAAGTTCTGTGCAACTTAAGTGTTTAAATTAATTTACATGTAAATGACAAATCTGAATAGCAACTCACCAACTAGTGTAGCTTTGCGGTAGGTGTTCAGATCATGAAGCAGGTGGGCCAGCAGGGTAGGCAGCTTGGTGGATCCACTGGACACGAACCGCGCCTCTTCTTCCATGATGGTCTGTGATAGAAATGTACATTAATATTACAATAAAAATCTTTAAATATAAAATAAATCTTTAGTTAAGTAGTAGTAGCCTTACAAGGTGTTCACCGAGTTTCTTGACAACAGGTTCATACTGCACAGTTTTTGACCAGCTATCGCACACAAAGCAGAGGTTGAAGACGTAGACATTCCGTTCGTATCGTGGGTTGTCAATCCGGATGGGGTATCCTACTATCTTGTGGCCAAGGGCGTTCCTGTGCAGAAATTGGCATTATTAGTAACAATGATTGATGGAATAATATTTTTTATTGAACAAAGAATTTACCTGTGTGGTAAGAAAAAATCTTCTTTACACACTGTATTACACATCTTTAATTCAAGTACAAAGATGAAAAAGAATTGAAGAAATGAATTGAATTATTATGTTGAGATATAAATAAAAAAAAATTAAAATATAAATTATTTTCATCAAGCTCACACAAGGCATCCATTTTGTACTTACACAGTCATAGTGCATTTCTGAATCTGGGGCTTGGGGATGATGTAAGCACTGATGGAGTCAAACACCTCCTTGGTCAAGTAGTCCTCAGGAAACTATAACAAATAGACACATCAATACCTTTAAAAGTATAATTATTTAGCAAAACTCAGCAATAAAATTTCGTCTGACCGATTTGATGGCGTCGCGGCGTCGTTCTAGCCCTCAAATCACCCCGCCCCTTGTCTCATATATCTATAGCTAGTTATACAGAGACAGGTAGCCAGGCCATTAATCAATAACCCATAGATATTACCGACTTTGCTACGCGTCTATTGCGGTACTGCGCAATGCCGCTGCACTATACACAGTTACACATCACATACGATCACAAATGACATTTCATGACTCATTTCTTACCTGACAGGCTATCTTCGGACCAGCCACGGGATGGAATTCGCCCAGGAAAATGCAGCGGATAGGCCCTTCTCGTCCACAGCCCTCGTAGTACCGAGTTTCCATCATTTTTGAGGACATCAAGCCTACTTTACCGCTCGCGCCGTCCTCATAGTCTAACCGACTCAACACGTTCAAACGACGTTCCACTTGCATTTGAAATAACTTATAGTTGCATCATAACATAAAAAAAATTAGAAATAAAATCTGGATCGTTTTTTAACAACAAAAGTCTAAATAACACGGATCATGGGCTATGGCTTTTTCGCAAACGTGTGTTCATTGTTTGACATTTCGCTTGATTGATTAATATAAGTGACGTGCAGTCCGTGCAGGTAAAAAACTCATGTATCGATATTGTCTATGGTTTTCGGAAACAAGCCGATTTACATCAAACGAGTGAATAGCTCGTTCTATGTTATATCAAATTATTTTAATGTAGACAAACTTAAGGCATTATTTTAGTGTTCTCTCTGCGTTCGCAAAGAGTCTGAGATCTGACTGCAAGATCATTACATACCAGGGCTTGTTAACGTTATGCATAACAGAAATGAATTACGTTAATAACGTGCAATATTACAATCGTTATTTCAATTTAATGTTAAAATACTTACTGTAATTTTTTTGCATACCATGTATTATTAACGTTACATAATATTTACTAACGTTATTAGAATTAATCGTTATAACGGTAAAATTATAAGTGGTATCTATATGGCCTCCTCGATCGAGAGTTGCTAGCGCCGATTGCTATGTACGACGGTCGTCTCGGTTTCGATCTCCCGGTCGGGTTAAAAACCACAATTGAGTTTTTCTGTAACAATAGCTATTTTAGGTATAAGAATAATAAAATAAATAATTTTCATATCAGAAGAACTGTCATAATATTTTTCATTTTCCTGAACCCTATTTTGCAAAAAAAATATCCACTATCGAACACAACTGACCTGTAAATTTTAAAAAACCCAAAAAACCACATGAAAATTTTAATTTTGGCAAGCTAGCTTCACGCGTATTCGTTCCATAAGTATATTATGAAAATATTTTATTACCATTAGCATTAGCAAGACTTGTATTGAATGAGCAATCTTGCATTTAAAAAAAACAATATGGACTATAGACACGAAATTAATGCAAATGTATCTATATAAAAAGTCTACTAAAACTCGCGAGGGAAGAGGGGGGTAGATTGTTCCGCGCAAGTGTCAAATGATAGGATTTTATCAATTAGTTTTATACGGTTTTATATGTAGTTCCAGAGCGGCGCTCTTTCACATTTGGCATGAGCTTTCCGGTTGGCTTATTTCTCAGAGATAATCTAATCTTAGCATCAGGGATAATCAGATTCTGTGTCATTTGAACTTTTTCCCCTACCTAAATTCGCTCGAACCTCTAGAACGTTGGGTACCCGGAGCAGTCTCTTCAAACCGTTCTTGTGTTCTAGTGGTGTGTAGTGTGATCCATTCGCATTGCTGTCGACCTACAAATAATAAAAGTACTTACTAAGTAAGACTTTTATTATTTGTAGCTGTCGACGGAATTTCGATATTTCGGCAGAAAAACAGAAATGTGATAAAATACTACGAAAATGTTGTTCACAACAAGGCGGCCTACAATATTACCGTAAATAATTCACGATGCAAGATTAACAATAATTTTCATCAAGAAATCTTATAAATGGTTTTTGTCCTTCAAGTATTAAATTTTTTTTAACAGTATTCTCTACTTATTTCTGGATCCAAAACCTGTTAATTAATTCCAATGAATTGTAAGCTATAGCTTCCTTAAGCCAGTTAACCCTAGAGCGCCGCACGTGCAGCACTCACTGAATAGGTTTAGACTAATTTCAACAACAACGTTACCCAGAGAAATACGAATGAAATTTACTTGCAATGGATTTCTGTAGAGTTAAACAAAAAGATTCTCCCCTATAAGGTGACATATTTCTTTGAATACTTTTGCTAAGAAAACCTTCTTCTCCTCTTTATTCCTTGGTCCGGTCCAATTTACGTCATTTAGTAGGATAAAAAGTTATAATTTTAATTTCATTATTCCCACTGCGCGAACAGAGCTTCCAGATAAAATCCTCGTCAAAGTTTAGAAATGTATGGGTTTCTTTTACCCGGCCCGGGTACAATTTTCTATGAAATTTGACAGTCCAATTGTTGCAGAAGAATAACCGTCAATTTTCTTCATGTTACATCTTGTCATCAATTATCTCTAGGTGATATGAAAGTAGTTGATTTCATTTAGTTTGAGTTTACTGAAAACCACAAAATTCACGAGAAATGACAGAAACTAGCAAAATTTACCAAAAAATGCCAAAAACAACAAAAAAACAGAATCAATTATAAAATGAGATAATCAAGACTTCGTCTTCGTAGCAACGGGCATTTTTCTACTTTGGCGGATAATAAAATGCACTGTCATCATTGTCACTCGTAAAGGGTTCACGTTTTACGTATATCTTATCTTATCTATATACCGGGTGCTTCAAAAAAATGTATACACACTTTGAACTTCCATAGAAAATTTATTTACCGTTCTACAAAGTTAAATTTCAGGAAAATAGAAAGCTGAAAGTCCAATGTAAATGAAACATAAATAACAAATGTTAATACTTTTCAACAAGATGGTGCTCCGCCGCACTATCACAGGGACGTACGAGCTTACCTGGATCAAAATTTGTCGGGCCAGTGGATAGGACGCAGGGGGCCAATCGAGTTTCCAGCACGCTCTCCAGACCTTACACCACTGGATTTCTTCTTGTGGGGCACAGTAAAAGATGAGGTGTACAAACGTAAACCACGTAACCTAGACATTCTTTGGAATGAGATTCAAGCAGTGTGTAGAGAAATCTCATTGGACGTTTTGATACGATGTACAGAATCTGTGGTGACTCGTACTCAGAATTGTATTGATGCTGCAGGTCACCAATTTGAACAGTATTAACATTTGTTATTTATGTTTCATTTACATTGGACTTTCAGCTTTCTATTTTCCTGAAATTTAACTTTGTAGAACGGTAAATAAATTTTCTATGGAAGTTCAAAGTGTGTATACATTTTTTTGAAGCACCCGGTATATAAAAGAAAGTCGTGTTAGTTACACCATTTATAACTCAAGAACGGCTGAACCGATTTGGCTGAAAATTGGTGGGGAGGTAGCTTAGAACCGGGAGAAGGACATAGGATACTTTTAAAATATTTTCGAGGGCAAAATTTTATCGAGGGCGAAGCCGCGCGGGGCAGCTAGTCTCTTATAAGAATAAATAAGAAGATTACGTATATCTCGCTTTCGTTCTCGCGAGCCACCAATAAGTTTGACGTTAGGACGTTAGGTATAAGAAAGATAAGCTGATTAGATTACTTTTACATTATAAAGTAATGTACATATTTATTAATTCTGTTACTACTACTATTTTTTATTTTTTTAGTAAACTGTTTTGTTAGTTAGCTATATTCACCAACGTAAAAAAGCACGTTTTTTAAGCTTGTGGTTTATTGAATTCATTTTAAGTAAAATTATGGCTTGACACTCTTCACCAAAAAGCGACGCAAACATAGAAAACGTCAATGGACGCAAATCAATAAACTGTAAAAAATACTGTCTTTTCATTTTCACTTAATTGAAATAAAAAAAATACGGAGGCCGGTTCTCTTTACCGTCTTTACCCCAATATTATATAGTATAGTATACTCTTTGTATTATTAAATATTAAAAAGTATGTTAAAATTAAATTATGTCAAAAAGCTTACTATAGTATTTCAGACTACTTAATGATAATAGTCTTATGTGATTTTTTTTATGTACTTTTAAATTGTTATATTTTTCATTTTAAAAGATGGTGCACATGAGTTTCTCACCAGCTCTTCTCATAATGCAATACCCATCGGAGCTGGTACTTAGATTGATTTTAATTCGATTCTAAACAGTTTTAATAAAATTAATCTGAGCCCCGGTTATTCAAATCATTGTAATTAGTATAATTTAGTAGGTATTATTTATTATTTACTTTTATATCATTTTTTGTAATGTTTTGACGTGTTCAAGCGCCTCCTGGGGCCTATGAAAATAAATGATTTGAATTTGAATTTGAATTTGAATTATAATCTATGGTGGTATTTGGCGGCCATTATTCATTGTTGCTTCATGACAATGCCTTTTTTTGGGATGCTCTGATTGAGCAAAAAGTTCCACTTCCTACCAGTATATTGTGTTTACTCCACCAACCTGTTCTATTTTATAATATATTTGATATTTTTATTTCTGTAAATAATATTAAAATATAATATTGTCTATATTTATACATCTATTCCATATCTTCTTTTCTATAATAATATTTTATGTAATAATACTTATAAAAAAAACAGAACTTATAAATAATAATAATAATAATAATAATAATAATAATAATCTTTATTGTACACCACTAGAACAATCAAATTGGAAACGTACATAAAATATGTTGCACAATCGGCGGTCTTATCGCTTAAGCAATCTCTTCCAGACAACCTGGATGGACAAAAAACATAGGAGATAATTTATAGCCATGGTATACATAAAAATTGAGAGAAGAAAAGAAATTACATAATAGTTTACTTACATCTAATTACTTGTACTGCGTTGTACAAATATGAATATATACACATACTTATATTATAATATTAGAATACATATAACTACATATATATTATTATATACCTAAAAACCTACATATACTATAAATATTATAATACATATACATAAATACTTATATGATAAGTAGGATAGTACAAAGACTGTAACAATAAAGATAAATTAGTGAGCTTGCGATAGATAGTGCTCTTTTACCATTTTTTTAAAAGTGGGCAGTGTTTTAGATTGTCTCACTTGTATTGGCAATGCATTCCATAAACGAACTGCTTGGACAGTGAACGACTTGTCATAGAATGTGGAGGAATGCATAGGCGTACTTAGCTTGTAATTTTCCGATGATCTCAGGAACCTGTTATGTGTGTCATTGACGAACTGAAATCGTTTTTTTAGATAGTTAGGAGTTCTGGGATTGAATAGAACATTGTATAGCAGAGTTAGAAAATGAGTATTCCGGCGAAAGCGGATCGGCAACCACTTGAGCTTAGTGCGAAATTCGGAAACGTGGTCATACTTGCGTAAACCAAATATAATCCTTATACAGAAGTTTTGAAGTCGCTCAAGTTTGTTTAATTGTTCCTCGGTGACATCCAGATAGCTGGCATCAGCGTAATCGAGAATAGGAAATAGAAGAGAGTGAACAAGCGCAGTTTTGGTGGAGATTGGTAGAAAATTGCGTAACCTTCGCAGTGATCCTGCAGCTGCAAACAGCTTTCGACTGACTTCCTGTAACTGCGCTTCCCAAGATAAAGTTTTGTCGATGATCACTCCAAGGTTTTTGACTTTATTGCTTATTGATATGCGGGTACCGTCAAAGATTACATCAGGTAGTAGTGACCATTCAATTTTTGAAATTAGTTTAGGGCTACCTACAACTATAGCTTGGGTCTTGATGGGGTTGACCGTTAGTCCGTATTCTGAACTCCACTGACATATTTTTACTAGATCATCATTGATTTTGTTGATTGCGTTTGGGAAGTCATTTAATGAAGCTTGGGCATAAATTTGTAAATCGTCAGCATAAAGATGGTAGGATGAAAGAAGCTTACAGGAAATGGAATTAATAAATAGTGCGAAAAGTAACGGAGATAAAACGCCACCCTGCGGTACACCAGCAGAAGTATTACACCAAGAAGAAAAAAGAAAGAGAAAGAAAGAAAGAAAGAAAATTATTTTTTATTTTCTTACATAACTAACATATATATACAGCAAAAAAAACAGGTAAACAATAAACAAATATGTAAGAAAACAGTGGCGGTTGCTCAGCTTTAATGCTGTGGAGTCTTGCATTTCTGCAAAACTTTCACAGCGCTGATTTTCAGCAACCACCACGGTTGACGGCACGAACAGAAAACAGGTACAGTAACATATAAAGAGACAGTGACGTAAAATTAAATTAAGCTAAGTTCGAGAAAACACAAAAATATACACTTAAAAGAATAGGTACATTATACGAGAGAATAATATATAATAAATAATAAAACATAAATTAGGTTATAAATACATGCTTAGAAAATTATAATTTTATAATATATGGTTACAAAGTAGTTACACAGACGGCAAGAAAAAAAAAAAAAGAAAACAAAACAAATAAAAATAGTAAATTTAAAACAATTATTATCTAGATATTATCTAACTAAACTAATCATAATATAATAAACATAAAAAATATACGGATGGCGCTAGTATCGCCTTGCGCTGGCGACGCGACGACAGTTGGTACACTGTTTATGGCCTGCCTGACCAATCACAGTGAATGTCAGTTTAACGCTTAATTGTCTTTTCCGGTTAAAATACTTCGCATTCTTTGCAGTGTTGAAATAATATCAAAGAATTTGTAAACAAGAGAAAAAAAAAAAAAAAAATGTGATTGTATTTTGTGTATTGAGTTTTGTGCTGTAAGTAAAGAGTTGTGATGTTGTAAAATATACTTTATTGTGGTGTGATCGTCGTGTGAAGATGTGTTATTTAATTTTTCAAGCGGAGCGTCCTTTTTGTGGAGATGGAACATTTTTTGTTGTACGAATAGAGGTAAGAAATTCAAATTGTGTATTGTAGAATATTAGAATTGTATAATAAATTAGTTGAAACTCTTTTATCCTGGGGATAAAATGCCAACGTTATTTCTATATAGCATTATTTGTTTGTACCTTTTCTGTAACACAACGCCATCTTTGGTGTGTTTATTCGCGTTTATTCATAAAAATAAACTGAAAACACATCCATAATCATGAGTGACGAAGAGTTACTATTAGGTCAGTTTGATTGTATCATTTAAAATTATAGGTATTGAAAAATTAATATTTGTATCAAATTAGCTAAGTACTAAAAATATATGAGAACAGAAATAAAAAATATTATATTATTATGAAATAATAATATATGGACTGTATGTGCAATTATATTATAATGGAATATATTTAAAAAATGGATAATATTATTATTGATTAATTAATTATTAAATGTATATATAATAATATTATACTAACAAATTACTAAAGTCATGCTTTCATTATCCTATGATGCTTTTCAGGTTGGTGAGCAGAAATGAAAAATAAAACTGAGTCTGTCTGTGCAGATAGCAGCAGAAAAAACAAACTAAGAGCCATGAAACTGAAGTGTGTCACATCCCATACTAATAGTCAATAACCTGTTGGTAAGCATAATTACTTGAAATGAATACAATTCTTCTGTGTATGGAGCAGAATCTTTTTCAAATTGAATTTAAAACTATAAATACTTTTTAGTGACTTCACTGGAGGTGGCAAATCATTCCAACAAGATGTAGCTGCATACTTGAAGCATCCTTTAAAGGCAGTTGTTCTGTACCGTGGCATTGACAAGGGATTAGCTGTTGAGCGACTGGAGTAGCTGTAATGATCATGTCTCCAGCTGAGCTTGTCGAAGAGATATGCGGGCTTCGAGGTATTTATTACACCAAACAATAGATTGCATAGGTGCAGTTTCCTCCTAGCAGCCATCTTTAAGATGTTGTGCTGGTTCAGGAACGGGGTTACATGACTTCGCCAGGGCACCTTGAAACAGTATCTAGCACATGCATTCTGAACTCTTTGAATCAATCGCTTAGTCCTTGACAGCAAGCATGGACCATACACCGTGTCAGCATAATTAAACTTAGAGAGTACTATACTTTCTACTAATCTTTTTCTCATATCCACATTAAGGTACTCTCTAATTCTATACAAGATTTTTAGTCGGTAGAAGCAACTTTTTACAACATTACTTATGTGGTTCTCAAATCGCAGCTCAGGGTCAATGATGAGTCCAAGATTGCAAGCTGTTTCAACTCTTTCTATATATTGTCCTTGTATTTTGACTATGGGATTTGCTTGTATGATGTTATCTATTTGATGCCTGCTGCCCATGACCATTAATTTAGATTTCAGGGAATTTAAAATCAGACAATTTGACTCAGACCACTCAGCTACCCTTTGGAGATCGTCATTAATTTTAGTTAAGGCAGATGTGGTTTCAGACGGTTTAAATGAGTACACAAGTTGGGTGTCGTCTGCGTACAGGTGATACTTGCACTCCTGAAAGCAGGTAGTGATGTCTGCACTGTATATAATAAAAAGAATAGGCCCGATCAGCGAGCCCTGGGGAATTCCCCTGGTCACAGCTTGTGGAGTGGATGCAAGGGTTGAGCCATCTTTTTGTAGCACTTCCACCTGTTGGAATCTGTTTGATAAATAGCTTTCAAACCATCTAACTGCTTGCAATTCAAAACCATAGAAGGTGAGCTTGGACAACAACAGGGTGACATTTATCGAGTCAAAAGCCCGTGAAAAATCTAGTAAGGTCAATATAGATCCATCACCCTGATCACGTGCCTCGAGGATGTTCCCTACAATATCTGCTAAAGCTGTGGATGTTCCACGCCTTTTTCTAAAGCCTGATTGCAAGTCGGGTAGTATGTTGTTTTCCTCTAGAAATTCTACCATTTGCAAATAGACCACTCTCTCCAGGACTTTAGATAACCAGGGCAAAATGCTGATTGGACGCAAGTCTCTAAATGATTGAGGGTTGCCATTCTTTGGTAAAGGTCTCACAATAGCCATTTTCCATAGATCGGGGAAGGTGCAGGTGTCAATCGATCGATTAACTATTGCTGTGATGGCTGTCAAGGCCTGTGGTAGTGTCAGGCCCACCATTTCCCCCGAGATGCCATCAGCACCTTGGGCATTAGTAGATATCTGTTGAATAATCCTACCTATAGATTCCTCATTTGTTGTTTTAAGCATAAACCTGGCTGTACTGTAGCGGTTAAATTCGTAGTACGTCAGTTTCGATATACTTACATTAGGATTACCTGGAACATCAAGAAATGCAGAGTTTATTGCATCTGGGTTGTTAAGGTAGTCCGGCAGCCCCACATCCCTTTGAACCGGAAGTACATACTTTTTAAGATTGTTCCATAATAGTTTTGAATTGTTAAAATTATCATTTATATGTTTTTGGAAAAATGCAGATTTGCAAAAACTATCTTCAATTTGAATACGTTGCCGGCGACCAGACAGATAACTATGAAACCACTCAATTACCGTAGGAGATATGTTAAGAGAGCTGAGTATGCCTAGTAGAATATCAAAATCTACAGCATTAAAAGCATTGCTGAAGTCAAGTAAGCAAAGTGCAGTTAGTTGACCATTTTCCATGCCGAGCCTGATATCATCCGTAATATTTACCAAGGAAGTGACGGTACTATGACCAGGACGAAAACCGGATTGGAAAGGATTCAGGAGATTGTTTTTGGATATGAATGAATATAGTTGGTCATGGGAGAGGCGTTCGAGAACTTTAGAGAGGAATGGTAGGATTGAAATTGGACGGTATTCGGAAAAGGACGAGGGATTAGCCTTTTTTGGCAATGGAATAATATTAGCATCTTTCCATGCCATAGGAAAGATGCTACTGGATATAGAGGAGTTTAAAATATGGCAGAGGATGGGAAGGATGTCATCTAGGATAGGAAGGATCATATTACGGCTGATACAGTCGCTGCCGATGGCATTAGATGTTATTGACATAATACTCTTCTTAACATCACTAGCAGAGAATTGAGTAAAGACGAAAGGTGAATAATAAGGAGTTGGAAGAGATGAAAGATATTGTAATGTCTTGGCTTTAGATTTTCCATTAAAATTGGAAGAAGTCGTGAAATGTTGATTAAGCAAATCTAAATTTAAGTCTTTCGGGATCTTATCACGTTGTGATTTTCCAACTCCAAGTGATTTTAGAAATTGCCAGACTTTAGCTGGATCTCCATTTTGAACGGACTTATGGATATTTTGGCGTTGTGCGTCCCTACACATCTTTTTGCAAGTATTACGTATGCTGACGTATTTCTCTCTATTAATAGGGTTCGGTGAACTTTCGTATTTCACCTTCGCTCTTGCTTTCCTATTCACTAAACACTGTATTTCATCCGTCAACCATGGGCTAGGCGGGTGTTTAATTTTGACGGGTCTGACTGGCGCATGTGTGTCATAAAGGCGAATCAAAAAAGCATTTAATAAATTTGCCTTTTCATCTACTGTTTCCGCTTCGTAAAGTGAACTCCAGTCAATGTTGTTGACATCCTTGCGAAGACCATCAAGATTCATTCCACCAAAATTGCGTTGCAATAAGACTTTAGGTTTCGCCTTAGGAGGGCGAATTTTATATGATAAGAAGATGAGGTCATGGTAGGAAAAGTCAGCTGAGCACTGACCGTGTTTAACGGCGTGCTCAACCGACGAAACTAGAATTAAGTCAAGAAGAGAAGGAGTACAATTAGGGAAGTGATGAGTAGCGTTTAAGGGAAGGGCATATAAGTTAGAAGAAGATAGGACACTATTAAGAGAGTTACAGCGTGAGTCATTCTTGAGCATACAAGTATTGAAATCACCCATAACTATAGTGTGATTATAGGAAAGAGCAAATTTTTCTAAAAGATTTTGGAAAGATGAAAAGAAGTTTATGCGCAAGGAAGGACAGTAGTAAACACCCAACAGAACTTTCGTATGGTTGAGCTCCACCGCTACAAGGATGTGTTCTCCAGCGTCAGCCGGAGGCGGCTGTACCGATACATCTACAATCGAATAGGAGATATAATCACGAATGTATAGGGCAACACCACCACCGCCAGCGCCGATACGATCATTCCTTATAAGTTCAAAGCCTGGCAGCACATACGAAGTCGAAGGTAGGGAAGGTTTCAACCAAGATTCAGACACGAGTATGGCGTGTATGTTTTTACACTGAAAGCTTGCCAGCATATCGGTAAAATGAGCCGGAATACTCTGCGCATTTATATGAACCACATTAAAGTTCCCGACATTATCGGAAAAATGAGAGGAAAGCGTATCTACAAGCGATGGAATACTAACAAAACTATCGTCGTCATTGCTACTTAATGAAAAGAATGAGTCATTAGAGTCATTACAATCTGATAACATGAATAAATATTAATATTATAAACGTAAAATATAATAATATAATAAATATATACGTATAATAGAGTCTGGCTAAGCAAAGTAGTCCCTGGAATTATTTGCGAACTTTTTATATAGCAACTCTGTAGGAACGTCAACGTCAATTTGACAAGGTTGTCGTTCGGTATCTCTGGTTTCAAATTGTATGCGTTTGTGAAAATTGTGATTCTAAATTACGGTTTAAAATGAACAAATCTATTAAAAGTGGTGTACGAAAGATGTTGTTTTGCATGATTGGCAAGTTCAACGAAAAACAACAACAGCGTGATGCCGCGTTTAAACAAAAACAAGATTGTTTACGTGTGGTGTTGAATTTCATAGGTTAGTAGACAATATTATTTTGATACTTTGAACACCTACCTGTACAGTCGTCATAATAAAATTTTAATTTATAATTTACGTATCCTTGCAAATAAGTTACTTACGCTTCTTCGTATTGAATAAAACTAATTATATTCATTCGTACATCGCATCAGTCAACGTATTCATTTTAATAACATCACCTATGTTTTACGTATACTCATAATTTATTTATGATGTATTTTGTTGGTAATTTTAAAACGATTAACTTTCTTTCAGAGAATCTGCAAGATGTCGAAGGAGTTAATGAAATAGTTAGAACTATTGGAAATCTCACTGATTTAGAGCAGAAAGATAGGATAATAAACCAGAATCAGTACTTAGAAGAAATAGCTTCAATGACCGGTAAGTTTTTACTATGCTTTGAATGATGTTGTGAAATTATGCCATAAAAAGCCTTTGGATTTTCACGTAAGAATACCAAGAATTAATTACATATTTTGTATTTCTTCTTTGCAGAAGTGAGTGTCAGAACACTAAAGAGAGTAAAAAGAGAAGGTGCAGTAAATGAAGGTGTCTGGAGTACACCGGGGAAAAAACGCCCACGGAAACCTACTGTGTCTAACCTAGATAACTTTGACATAGATGCTATGCGTAACAAGATAAACGAATTTTATATTGTTAAAAAACAAGTTCCTACACTGAGGACACTGTTGGTGGAGTTAAAAGAAAGTATTGCTTTTAACGGATGCAGAGAAACTCTGCGCCGCTTGTTATTAGCCAATGGCTATGAATTTAAAAAGAATAAAAATGAGCGTTATGTATTAATAGAACGCTATGACATATCTGCTTGGAGACATCGATTTTTAAGAACTATAGCAAGAAAACGTGCAGAAGGCAAGCCAATCATTTATTTAGATGAGACTTATGTCCATAGAAACTATAAGCCTAAGAAGTCATGGCAAGGTCCTTCAACTAGTGGTGCAATTGAAAATGTTTCGACCGGAAAAAGGTACATTATAGTTCATGCTGGATCAGAAAAAGGCCCAGTACCAAACTCTTTGTTAGTGTTTAGTACTAAATCAAAAAATGCTGATTATCACCATGACATGAATGCTGAAAATTTTAATAAATGGCTTAAAGAAAAACTTATACCAAATTTGGAAGAACCAAGTGTAATCATAATGGATAATGCTAGTTACCATTCGGTAATTATAAATAAGGTTCCTAACACACAAACACGTAAAAATAATATAAGAGAGTGGCTCCGTGATAATGAAATTTAATATGAGGACTACCACACGAAAGCAGAGCTGTTATGTTTTGTAAAACGAAATACGCCTGATCCAATATATGAAGCTGATGAAATTTTAAATCAATATGGTCATTAGGTGTTGAGACTTCCACCCTACCATTGTGATTTAAATGCGATTGAGCTTGTGTGGAGTTTGGCAAAACGTAAAGTGGCTAGCAAAAATATTGCAGTTACTACAGCTGCATTAGAAGAAATAATTAAAGATTCATTTGAAAACGTAAGTTCACAGGATTGGAAGAAAATTACTGATCATGTAATACATGTTGAAAATAAATATAAAGAACGTGATAAAATAACAGAAGAAAATTTAGAAAGTTTTATTATAAATGTTGGAGACAGCGATACTAATGACAGTGATGAATCTTTTGGCATTGAAGTGTTAGAATCTGATTTTGATTATGATGAATAAAACTAAGTTATTATGTATGGAATATTATCGTATTTTATTTCTCTATTTTTTTTCGGATTCCACCCATATTCACCTTTTATACCAACAGATCCATCCTATACCAGATCAATATTTTTATTTTTATTTTATTTATTAGGGATAAACAAACAGTTACAACATTAAGAGTAAATTCAAAAATTTAACAAATTAAACAGTGATTAAATGTGCACTCACAACGTTATCCACAAAATATAAGTGAAAAATTGGTGACATTTTTGCAACTTAAAATTAAATAATAAGAAGAAAAGAAATGCAAACAATAGGCCAAGAATGCGAACACCTCCAGTTATTCCTTAATTTGCTTGATATTTTCTATTAATGTAGTTCTAAATACGTTAGCGCGCATGGCAAATATATCTAAATCTGTAAAATTATCATTATAATTTTGACACAAGCGTCGCAAGGGTGCTCGAACTCCAGCATTAGTTCTGCAGGGTGGTACAGCAAACAATGGACGTGTGCGCACTTGTCGCCTTATAACAGTTCTAGGAACAATGTAGCTTAAACTACTAGTTAACTCAGTGCAGTTATACCTATTACCACAAATATCATAAAGAAGCATCATTTCTAGGAACAAACGTCTGGACTTTAAGCACATGACATTATAGTTTTTAAGTAGGTCCTCATAAGTTGCGTTACTTTTAGTACATCTAAAGTGCATTGATTTCAGGAATTTACGTTGAACCATCTCCAGATTGTCAACGTATATGTTATAAAGAGGGTTCCACACCGCCACGGCATATTCCAGTTGTGATCTGACCAAAGATTTATACAAATGGATATATGTATGTGCGTTCCTAAATTCAAGTGTAGACCTCATCACGAACCCATACATACGATAAGCTTTCTTTATAATGGTCTCAATGTGCTGATCTAGATGAAGCTTATCGTCGAGCAAAACTCCTAGGTCACGTACGGTAGACGATTTTGATAGAACTACATTATTAATATGATATCTATTTGAAATTACATTTCTGTTCTTTGTGAATGAGATACTGACACACTTAGAAATACTTAAATTAATTTTATTATCTATGCAGTATTTGGCGAGTCTGTCTAAATCTTCTTGAAGTAAATGGCAGTCTATTGGAGTTTTGATAGCTCTGTAAAATTTTAAATCGTCTGCGTATAATAAAAATTTTGAATATTTAAAACAGGTTCCAATGTCATTTATGAATATAATAAACAACAGAGGTCCTATTATCGAGCCCTGGGGCACGCCCGACGTAACAGTCACAGTAGCAGAATGGAATCCCTTAATCACAACTTTCTGAGTACTGTTGGTAATGTACGAGGCAAACCAGCGGAGCAAATTTCCCCTTATTCCGTTGTACGCGATTTTGTGTAAAAGTAATTCATGATCCACCCTGTCGAACGCCTTCCGAAAGTCTGTATACACGGTATCTATTTGTGTCTGCTGATCCATATTTTTAAATAGATAATCTACAAATGTAAGTAAATTAGTTGTGGTAGATTTACTTTTAACAAAACCATGTTGTTGATCGATAATTATTTTATAAATAGTCGAGTGTATAGCATCATGTACAAGTCTCTCAAAAAGCTTCGACAAGGTGGACAGAATAGAAATAGGGCGGTAATTTTCTACGTCTTGTGTTGAGCCAGATTTATGAACAGGCGTCACATGGGCAGTTTTCCATAATTCAGGAAAGATGCCTTGGGAGATGCATTTATTGTAAATAATATTTAATGGAATACAAATGCTATCAGCCGTCCGCTTTATGAAATAGGGAGGCAATCCGTCAGGCCCAGAACCTTTGGAAGTATCGAGAGCTCTCAAAGACCTTAGGACCTGAGCCGGAGTAAAAGAAATGTTGCTAATAAGAGTGCATTTGTCCGAGATATCTTCTGTCTGATCCTTTAAATCCCGTTACAAACCTGGTACATATCAAAAATTAATACATGTGTAGATAAATTCTGTGTCTTTATATCCCTAACATAATGTTCTTATACTGTCTATATATATGATATTTTTAATAATGAATTACCAAGTATCAAAGTAGGTTATTCCAATTTTCATAGTATAATAATTTTAGTGTTGTCATGCATGTATTTTTTAAATTTGCCGCCAATATTCTGGGGCCAGCTTTGGTTAGCCAGACTCTAATAGATATTTAAATTACAAACGTGTAACTGAATATATTACTATAATTTAAAAGCTAAAATTAATCTAATAAGTTTGTTTGTCCACCCACCAGTCAGAAGTGTTATTATAAATACAAAATAAAAACAGCACAAAAGAAAAAAAGAAAATACTAATACATAATGCGCTTAAAACAATCCCCAGCACAAATAACAACAAGCAGATATTATTGTGGAGAGATGCTATCAGTCAAGATTGATCGTGTGTTTACATAAAATAGACCATAGACAAAATAATTAAAAGTGACATTACTGACAGGTGTCAGATTGACAATAAAATATAAATTGCAGAGAATGAATGAGTAAACACGACGTTGAGTGAAGAAATTTAAACTATTGTTTATCATACGTTATTATCATGAGAAAAGTGGGTATTTATGCTATTAAAAATGTTGGAAGCTATGCATATGAAAATAATAGGCAGAGAAACAGGCCTGTATGATGAGACGTTTACTTCTTAGTCACCGTTCGCTTCGCCTTTGTTGATGGAGCTGCAACAGTCTTCGCAGCGGGTGCAGCGACTACAGTGGATGATGGCTTCAGCAGCAATGCCTCGACTTTGTTGACCTCACCAAGCGTCACAACCCGATGACGAGTTCCATCGGCTCCGAGGATGTATATGAAGCCGTCGCTACTCCAACATTTGGTGATACCAAACTTGGCCCTGGCAGCAAGAAACGCTTCATGACGAGCTTTGTTCAGATACTCTGACAAAGTATACCCACTGCCCTTCAACTTTGTCTTTGAGAACCAGATCTTCTTGCGGATTTCAATATTAGAAACCTTGACGAGAATTGGCCTCGGGTTTTTGCTATTTCTCGGTTTTCCAAGCCGCTGACACTGTCTAATATCTTGAGAAGAAAAACTGTCCATACCAATTCGGCTCCGCACTATGTCAACCAGAACTTTTGCTGTATCCTCCTTGGCAGCTTCAGGGACTCCATGAAGCAGAAGCATTTTTCGACGCCCCTGCATCTCTAGGTGGTCAATGTGGCTAGTCAGTGATTCTATCTGCTGTTGAAAATTGTTCAGTGCTTGAATCACAAAAGTTTTGAACGCAGCAAAATCATCAGCCAATGCAGTGTTTCCATCGGTGGGCATTCTGGCCTCAAATTCACACATCTTTTGGAAGAATATGTCCCTCAATCCTGATAGTGAAAGTGTAGAAGTCATGTTGAATCTATGTATGTTTTAATTGTGCCAACAGTTGATAAATATAAGGAGATAACACTTTGCTGGTAGGTACTTTATATTATCTACTAGTAAACACCATTAAATATGTATAATAACTTTAAAAAGTATTTTATTTTAATTAAAATATGCAGAGTTTTTAAAAGTTGTACTAGAGCTTTCAACTACCCACAGCAGAAAAAAGTGTAATGTACTTATCTGATCCGTTATCCAAATTCCGTAATCCTTTCCCAATAATATTATCCTTTTGTTGAATTCTACTAGTTTCCCAAACATTTTTTACTACGACACTGGCTAAAAGTTACAACAAATAGCCATAAAAAAAAAAAAAAAATTAAAAAAAAAAATGTTCCGCAATGTTTACCATTGCAATTTGAAAACCTGTCTACTCGACTCGACATTTTGACTTAAGTGACTTGAAGACGCCCATAAAACTACGATAATTTGTGATTTCTATCGAAACATCATGTATTCCAACTGGCGGATCAAGGAACTGATAGATGAGCTCATAAAACGCGGTGCTCCCTTGCGCGGAAAGAAAGCAGATCTTGTTGAAAGGTATTCTTGTTTGTGTTATTTCACTAATTTTACATTACTGGTCATGAGTACATTGATAAAAGAGATGCACAGGTTCTTAATGTTGTATAACTTGAAAGCATTAAAAAGTTATAATATATTTTCAATCATCATGAAAATGTAAAAACCTTGTACTCAATCTAATTCATATTTCAGGTTGGAGTTTGACTGCCAAAACTTTAATATTGACCGCCCTTAAAATGTTGATAATGAAGATCCTAAGATGCTGTTGCTGTTAAAAGAAACCTATCGGGATATTAACAGTAACACAATGCTGCCACCCGATATAAGGCCATGATTAGACATTATATAAGTTAGTAAGTAATCTATAGTCTAACATGATAAACTACATAGGATAGTTATTATACTCGTGTTTCACAACTATTCTTTTAATTTCTAGCACACAGAGAACAATAGATACAGCAATACAGTTCTATGAGACATGTCATTTGCTGATGCTGCAAGCTTCTGTGGTTGGTGACAATACCTTCCTAAAAGGATATTGTAGGAAGACAACGATGAATCTACAATATAAAGTTGATATGTCAATAAATGGATTTGAACTATAAGTTAATTCTTGCTCTTTACGTTGACAATGGACTAATAGCTGCCACAAATCAGAATAATTCTCAACAATTTATGACAGAACTAAATTGAAGATTCAAAGTCACAATAAAAAAATGCTCTTACTTTCTAGGATTTTAAATACAACATGTAATGAAATATCACAGTGATACTGCTCATAGAAGATAGCATATGCTGTAAGTGTAGTGTCCAGATCCTTAGAGAACTCTTCAAAAGAAGATATTGTTAAACTAAAATGTATCTTGCATTACATTGATATTGGTTGTTAAGCTGGTTACTTTGGTTGTTGTTGCGGATGTTGTAAATTGTTGTAAATGTTTATTCAAGAAGAGAAAATTTTTGAGTGACACTTATGACAAATACAATTTTAAATATCAAAAACATTATTCTTCATGGCCAGTACAGTTACCGATTAGAACCTACAACATCCTCCCCTTAATCGGAAATGTTGCGCTCAATATTATTAATCAACAAAGTGTACATGAACTTATCGAGCTGACTGTACTTTACAGAGTCATATAAAATGTATCATCAGTGTCATAAAAACAACGTAAAAATACTATTCTAGTTAAAAACAAACAAAAAACACAACATATACCTAAGTTACAATACAAACAAGAAAATAAATAAATACAGGAATGAAAAAACTTAGGATATAATTAAGCCTATTTCAGCCACGCAACGTTGGTGCTTGCATCGATTCAAGCCCTTAGTTAGAATATCTGCTAACATCATATTGCTTGGCAAATATGACAGCTTAATTTTGTTGCTTTCAACTAGCTCTCGTATGAAATGATATCGGACGTCAATGTGCTTTGTCCGATTGTGATGCACGGGGTTTTGTGCTAACTTCTGCGCACTTTGATTATCATTACAAAGACTTACTATTGAAAACTCACCTGTAATTTCAGCAATTAAGCGCTGTAAGTATACTGCTTCCTTTGAAGCACTTGTCAATGCCATGTATTCGGCTTCTGTTGATGACAAGGCGACTGTAGGCTGTTTTTTACACTCCCACGACACAGGTGCATCTGCTAATTTGAAAATAAAACCAGTGTATGATCTCCTATCGTCACCATTGGCCCAGTCGGCATCAACAAAACCACGTAAAGGCTCTCCAGTCTTTTTAAAAGTAAGACAATAGTCTAACGTACCTTTTAAATACTGTAGGACGCGTTTAGCAGCAGTCCAGTGTACTTGCTTAGGATCCCTATTAAATTGGCTCAAAAAACTTATAGTGAACAATATATCAGGCCTAGTATTAATTGCTAAGAACATTAGACAACCAATCAAATTTTGGTAAGGAACATTTCCCGCTAATTCCGTCTCTGAGTGCCAGTCAATGCTAACATCCATTGGAGTAGACACTGCTTTACATTCCGACATATTAAATCGGTTTAAAGTTTCAACAATGTAGCGTTTTTGATTAACTTTGACGCTGTTATCTCCTACAGAAATATGTTGGCCTAGGCAGTAACTTAATACACCTAAATCTTTTAAGCTAAAATATTTCGCAAGACCGTTTTTCAAGTATGATAACTCGCAATCGTTGTCATAAGCTAATATTACATCATCTACATATATTGCTACTATAGCAATACTATTAGAACTCTTTTTTAAATATAATTATGCAGGGTTCAGACTTCAATCTATTATAGCCCAAATCAGAAAGTACCTCATCAAATCGCTTATTCCATGCTCTGGCAGCTTGCTTGAGACCGTAAAGTGATTTATTTAATCTACACACTTTAGTCTCCTCACCTTCGGCTATAAAACCAGCAGGTTGTGCCATATAAACCTTCTCTTCTAGTTTCCCATACAGAAAAGCTGTATCAATATCTAAATGATGCATTTTTAAATTGTGCTCAGTTGCTATCGCAATTAAAATTCTCAGAGACGAGTAGCGAACAACTGGAGAAAATGTTTCCTCATAATCTATTCCATAACTTTGATGAAAGCCTTTTGCGACTAAACGTGCTTTATATCTATTTATTTTACCTTCAGAATCACGTTTTAACTTGAAGACCCACTTACACGGTATAACTTTTTGACCAGTATTCTCTACTAAAGTCCAAGTACCGTTGGTCATCAAAGATTTGTACTCATCTTCCATCGCAGCTATCCATCTAGCCTTGTCAGGACGTGAGACAGCATCGGAATAAGAAATAGGTTCATCATTTAACTCACCGGAATGCATCACAGAACAGCAAACAGAACAACGATAATTAGTTGAAGGATTTCTATCTCTTAAATTGTACCTCCGAACTGATTCTGTTTCCGCAGGTAATTCCTGATCCTCGACTGGTAAAATATCAGTAACAGGGAGAGGAGGAGGAACTTCAATCTGTAAATTATTATCAGGATTATTACTAGAAGAAGGTTGAGGACTTTGCACCTGTAAATTGTTATCATTAGAAAAGACAATAATATCGTTCTGATGTGAAGATGATTCAGACGATTCATCATTAACTTCAGGATTCGAAAAAGAATTTTCTAAAAATACTACATCCCGCCCTTTAATACATTTTCTAATATTGGTAGGATCTCGAAATCTATAAGATTTGTTGTCATCGCAATAGCCAACGAATATGTACTGTTTTGCTTTCGGATCTAATTTTTGACGATTACAAGACGATACATGTACGTATGCTCGACAACCAAATATACGTAAATGAGAAATGTTTGGTTTTCTATTGTACCAAAGCTCATAGGGTGTGCGATTTTCTAGAGCTCTATGAGGACATCTATTTTTAAGATAAGTGGCAGTACCTATGGCTTCTTGCCAGAAAGCTTTTGGTAGACCACTGTCCTGTAACATACACCTTGCCTTCTCAACTAGAGACCGATTAGTTCTTTCCGCGACTCCATTGGATTCAGGACAATGCGGTACAGTAGTCTGGTGTTTGATACCTTTTGAAGCCAAATACTCCTTAAACTCGCCATTTACATCTATTTGTACATGAATACATAAACATTAACTTTATTTTAGGAATTGCCCATAACCATTTGTTGTAAATGTTTATTCAAGAAGAGAAAATTTTTGAGTGACACTTATGACAAATACAATTTTAAATATCAAAAACATTATTCTTCATGGCCAGTACAGTTACCGATTAGAACCTACAACAGCGGATCCCGATGGAACAACTAGAAACATACGTACGTTTCCGAGGAACGCTACATGACCCCGCGCCGCGCGTCGCTGAATCAACGTGCAAAACACTAAAATAATATTAAATGTTATGTAAGCTAAACTAGTTGCTGCCAGTGAAGCATCCCATGAGATTGTCTGGCTGAAAAGGCTATTACGAGAAATCTCAAATATAAAAGAACTACCTAAGTTAAGGGTAGACAATGATGCAGTTATTAAAATCTCACATAACCCAGAACTGTATAAGACAAACAAAACATATCGCTATTAGACACTTTTATGTCAGAGAACTGGTGGCTGATGGAGAAATTTTACTCAATCATTTTATTATCTTAGGGTCCATATTGGCTCACCTAAAGTTCTTTACCCGAAATTGTTCTTCCTAATGATTTGTAATCTGAATGATCACTCTTCCTAAAATTTTTCATCCTAAAGTTTATATTCATACCATTTGTAGTGCTACCGGCGTTGTTCATAACACTCATGTTTCCGAAAAATTTTATTACTAATATCATTCATGTAAATATATTTAAATTCCTACTTTTTTTATCATAACGCTTTTATCCCTAAACATAATTACCATAATATTTTCACTCATACTCAGAAAGAAACATTTACCAACTGTAATAAAAAATATATGTGGGTAGAAGATGATATTTATAGTTTTAATTTGAGGGTATGATTATTATTTCGGAGGTAAGCTTTACATAACGTACTAAGTTGTGTCTATTGCTAAGTTCAAGTAAGATTTTTTTTTTCTTATTTATTTAATGGCAACTGAGTCTCCTTGCGGTGTCAAGTAAGATTATTATGTCTAAAAAACCAACTGTTTAGAAAGATTAAAGGTCGTTTCACTGATTATTGTCTTAAATGAATAAAATTCATAAAACATGACACATTTACGGTTATGTTTATGGCCTGGGAGTTTATACCGCAGTTTTCACCGTACCTTCAACTTTGCATCATAAGCTAGCCGCCTATTGTATTTAGTAAATATTCGTAATCATTTATTTAAAATAAAAGTGACTAAATAAACAAAGTTGTTATTTTTCTTATATTACGTAAAAATGTTATGTTTTTATCATAAATTTCAGATAAATTGAACAAAGCGCCATCTTGTGTGAAGGTATGTCTCTAAGTATGTTTTGTTGCGACATCTAGCGATGAATAGCTTAACTAATAAAAGTACAATGTTTAAAGGATGTGATTTCTCAAAGTTGTTTGTCAAAATATATCTAGATGTCACTAGCAGTAATTTGAACAATGGCATAAACAATATTGAATTATATTTTTATACGAGTGAAGACTGTAGAAATTTTACAGTAGAATCTATCCTATAATATAATATGGTATTTTTTGGACGCGTCCATCAGCTGTGTCAGTTAACCGTGATATAGACAGGTACTTACATTATTAAATTGTACAATAATTATTAAATTGGCGTAAGTTGGGGGCGTGTTGACAATACATACATACTATAGAATCACGCCTTTACCTCACGCACAGTGTGGTATTTGGCCCCAAAATATAGCCAAACATATTTTATGCTTCGTGTCCTATTGCTAGATACTGTAAATGATTGATACAGGGAGTCAGGAAGAAATTTTAGTATGGAATAAAAACATTTTATTCATAACTATCTCAGAATGGTATTTGACTAATTCCTCCGAGTTCAAACCAAAACATTTTTTTTATAACTTTCATTTAGAATCACCAATCACACAAAATAAATGTCACACTCATAGTATAAGATCCCTTGAACAACGACCTTCACCGAGATGTTTATTTGATGAAACGTATTTCATATTTAATTTAATATGTGAATAGATATATTGCATATGGGTTGCCTAACAAATTTCAGTCCATAATATGATTAATTAATAATTGAAAAAAATATTTTTTTAATCATTTCACCGGTTTGATAATTAGACAAATTCTATACCAATCGAAAGTCTGAAGCCTATAGAATATGCAAACGTTGGGTTGCCTATTCTTTTCCGGTCACAACTCCTGGGTAGCCAGGTATAAACAGGTAAATCGATATACCTACCATTTTGCACCGGTCTGATTATTGAATTAAAATTAAATGACAATAAAGATTATTTCATTATGAAAACGATGGTATAGGGTTGCCTGCGAAAAATCGGTCCCGAATGACGGTTGTCGAATTTTGAAAAGTGAAATATTTTTGCAATTCTCAGGCTGAAGTTTCACGCATGATGGATCCGTTGCATTAACCCACATGGAATTTACGAAAATAGTTCGTAAATTTTTTTGAGTTAATGATATCCAGCAGGGTGGTATGGAGTTGGAGTCAAAACCTTTTATTTTTTTTTAAACTGCTCGCTGTCTTCTTTAGCAGAGTAATTTTTCATAAAAATGCGATATCTCGCATCATTCACGTTGGTGCAGTTCTTGATATCATACATACTAGCCGTAAATTCTTGAACGGTCTTCATTTTTTTATCAATGAAAATATCAGCAGCATCTGTTAATGATGCAAAAACTGTTTGTTATTTTTCATTTTCCGAAAATAGCTGAATAGGTTTTACTTTTCCTTTATTATAAAATGCTGCCGTGTAATCGCAACCTGTAAACGCATGGAAGGCGGGAAGACTTTGGCATAATTTAATTCCTAACTTCAACGCTAAATCAGTGCATTTAATGCAATCAACAGTTTGATTATTAGTCTTTCTAGTTGCTGAACTGGCAAGCTAAAATTCTGATTCAATAAGTTTGTGCATATTTCCTAACAAAATAATCAAAACGTCAGTATCAGAGGCTTTAATTAAAATTTTTGAGCCTGGCTTCGCTTTAGAAGCATAAAAATAATCCTTGTATCTGCCTCTTCGTGATGACATTAATAATTAGTTTCTTCAGTTTTTTTTACAGAAGTTTCCTGAACTTGATAAGAGTAGCACTGATGGTCCACGGTTAGTAAGATTTTTATATCTACATGTCTGCCTCACACGTGTTTAAAACTGCACCTACTATCTACATCTCTGCATCACCCAAAGGTTGTAAGGTAGAGAATACTTTTAGTATTAAGTCGGCCCGCCTTTGTACATTTTAGTACATAAAGTATAAAAAAAAATAAAAAATATATTCACTCGCAGAAATATTTCACTTTTCAAAATTCGACAACCGGCATTCGGGACTGATTTTTCGCAGGCAACCCTATCCCATGGTTTTCATAATGAAATAATCTTTATTGTCAATTAATTTTAATTCAATAATCAGACCGGTGCAAAATGGTATATCGATTTACCTGTTTATACCTGGCTACCCAAGAGTTGTGACCGGAAAAGAATAGGCAACCCAACGTTTGCATATTCTATAGGCTTCAGACTTTCGATTGGTATAGAATTTGTCTAATTATCAAACCGGTGAAATGATTAAAAAAAATATTTTTTTCAATTATTAATTAATCATATTATGGACGGAAATTTGTTAGGCAACCCATATGCAATATATCTATTGACATATTAAATTAAATATAAAATACGTTTCATCAAATAAACATCTCGGTGAAGGTCGTTGTTCAAGGGATCTTATACTATCAGAATAAGTAAAATATAATATTTTATAGTTTATGTGACTAAGTTCAATACTTAAAATGTTTACTAATTTTTAACTTTTTAGTTCTGTTTTGTCGGTCGTTTTATATTAATTGTTGGGTTTATATACATTTACAAGGCTTGATTTGAAAACGAACCAAATTCCCGCCAAACGAGCCTAGCTTCTGACTATGTCCTGGTCGAGAAGTTTACGCAAATCGCCGCCAAAATGGCGAGAGCGCCACTGTTCTTCGCGCGACGCTCTCAGACGCGCCCGCGCAACGTCCACCAAGAAAATAAATCAAAAACCTTAAAACTATTGCTCAAATTGTGAAAACTGTGCCTTTTTTCCATCATACAAGTGACAGTGAAGCACCAGAACTGTTATTACGTCCCGGGACCAGCTCCTGGCAGTGGAATTCTACGGTGAGTTTTCTTCATATCAAGCCGGTACTTTTTTCTTATGTAAAATCGAATTTTAAAGCTATTGAATCGCACATTTTGGTCCTTCGAGCCGGATTAACCAGTTACGAAATCAATACAGCGAAATATCTATATATTTACACGTATTTATTGGTATAATTCACATTTTAACTTTAACAATTTTGTTTTATCGAAACCTTGTAGGTAGGTTGCGCTTGTTAATTTTCGTATACAAATTTCGTTATATCTCAATAAGTACGCAAGTTACAAGTTTCAAACCTACTGTAAAATCATTTTTATATGTTCTGTTTCCTATTCCAACAGTAATCTTAAGTAAAGATACAATCGTTCAGATTTTCAATTTCACATATTTTTTACGTAAAAGCCGTCCGGCCGGCCGCCATTGCGCTGCACTTTGTGCGTAGTTAGTTACCGTGTTACAAAATGCCTCGTACAGCTGATGCGAAAGGATCTGATCCTTCTGATGAGGAGTATGATACGTTGGTACAACCGCATATTACGGCTAAGGAAATGTGTTTTATGAGATTGCAAGCTTTGTTTGAGATTTCCAAAAATGTTCGTGACAGACCTGAGTTGCTAGGTGATTTCAACGCTCGTTTTAGCGAATTACCAAGTTGGCGCGATAAGTACGAACAAAGTATATTGAAAATTACGGTCCTCAAGAAAAAGTTCGTACCTAACTATGTTCCTTCATACAGGGAGATTGAAAGTTTTGACGAAATTTATTTTTTCATTTGCGGTGTCTCAAAGAGTTTGAACATAGGAACATCAAAAATTACAGTCGAACAAAAATCTGAAGGCAGCTGTGTTAAAGCTAGATTACCTAAACTGGAGCTATTTCCTTTTGACAGTAAAATTGAGAACTGGCCTACCTTTCGTGATACGTTTTCTAGTTTGATTCACAGTAATAAACAGATAGCGAATATTGAGAAATTTTATTATCTGTTATCAGCTGTTAGCGGGTCCGCTCAGACGATTGTTAAATCTATGCCGGTGACATCGGATAATTATCACATAGTTTGGAGCGCTTTAGTGAAACGGTATGAAAATAAGCGCGCGTTAGCAACTACCTATCTCGACAAGTTATTTAGCTTCAAACCTTTGGTGACTGAATCAGTCTCTGGACTTAATGGATTCTTACAGACATTTCAAGAAAACATTAAAGCGCTCCAGCTGTTGGATATCAAAGATTTGTCGGGTTTTCTGTTATTCTATGTTGCTTTGCGTAATCTTGACCCCGTCACTAGGCGTGAACTTGAGCGTGATTTAGGACAAGATGAACTGCCTATATACGAGGAATTGATAACATTTATTGAAAAACATGTGCGCGTTCTCGAGATGTCAGAGAGTACGACAAATTCCACGACTACTAGAAGTGTACCGTATTCTCGAAGTCAGTCAAAGGTCAACCAGCCCTCTGGTTTAAAATCTAATAATTCAACTTCGCAGCGACCAGTATTGTCGTCAGCTGCTATCAACGCAGACCATCCTGTAAAATCAAATAAATCCATGGAGTGTCTGTATTGTAAAAAGATGCATTCTATTTATCGATGCAACGAGTACACCGACCTGACGCCGCCACAGCGTCTTGACAAGATCAAACAATTAAACTTATGTGAAAATTGTTTGCGTGATCATTCTGTCAGCGACTGTCCGTCTAAGGTACTTTGTACGATCTGCAAAAAAAAGCATCACCACACACTGCACATAGATTCTGTTGCAAATTCGAGTTCTAGTGCTATCGCATTGACGTGCTCGGCTAATTTGACAGTCTTGCTCGGCACCGCTGTTATACACGTCGCAGATTGTTGGGGCCAGTATCAACCCGTACGTGCTATAATTGATAGCGGCGCTATGTCGAGCTACATAACTCAAGACTGTGCAAAACGTCTAGGGCTGTCACGTCGCAAATGCAACTTCGAACCCATCGGTCTAGGTGGTAATCCAGTGCGAGAGTTCGGTTTAACTACTTGCAATATTAAACCGCGGCACTGTGCTAGTCCCGTCTTATCAACCGATGCGGTCATAGTTACCAACATAGCTGGTAATTTACCTACAATACCTCTTTCTGACAAAGTAATTGTTGAGTTTCAACATCTGATGTTAGCCGACCCTGCTTACTATAAGCCCGCGTCTGTCGACTTACTGATCGCAGGTGATCTGTTCCCGTATATTTATGATGGCGAAAAAATACTACCACGCGAACACGGTCTACCTGTGGCAATGAGCTCAGTGTTCGGGTACGTCATTTTGGGTCAGACTGAACTAGGTCACACCGCGCAGGCCACAGCACCAGTAGCGGGTACTGACACAAGTCGGAAAGGTCAGTTTTGTGGCTTCTCGATGAATCTCGACCAAATAATGAACTCGTTCTGGGAGGTTGAAAGTGTACAGTCTGAGGTACCACGTCGTAGCCCAGACGATGACCTAGCCGAGTGCTTATTTGCGAAAGATCATCGTCGTGACGCCACGGGTAGATATATAGTTAAATATCCCTTTAAACCATCTGTTGAACTCGGCGACTCGAGTCAAATGGCAACTCGTCGACTTCTCAACTTAGAGTCAAAATTAGAGCGGGAACCAGAGCTAAAAATGCAATATCATAAATTCATGCGTGAGTACGAAGACCTGGATCATATGACTTGTCTTGGTGATGTCCAGAACGTGGATTCGAAATATATCATCCCGCATTTCTGTATTATCAAACCAACAAGCACTACCACGTCTCACCGTGTTGTATTTGACGCTTCTGGTAAGTCTTCAAACAATATGTCACTCAACTCTTTAGTGCTACCGGGTCCATCTAATTCCGTGAACTCAAAACGAACGGTCCAAATAGGTAGACAATTTGATCCGCTCAGTTTTGTGGCTCCGTGTATCTTTTTTGCAAAATGCTTCATGCAAGAGCTTTGGCCACGTCAGCTGGACTGGGATCAACCCTTGCTAGCGGACCTGGAAGCGCAGTGGAGGGCATATGTCAATGAACTTCCAATCTTGTCAAATATAAAACATGACCGGCATGTCAAGGTAGTGCGCCATACCTACTGTCAGATTCTAGGTTTCTGTGACGCCTCAACTCTTGGCTATGCTGCGGTTGTTTATCTTCGATCTAAAAACGCGGATGGTGAGATAAAAGTCAGTTTAATCATCGCTAAATCTAAGGTCACGCCGTTAAAAACTGTCACCATTCCCCGTCTTGAACTCATGGCTGCACAATCTGTTCAAAAACATCACTTTTCAACCAACATAGTAGCGTTAACAAAGGATGGTAGCTGCAGTCAATCCTTGAGAAAACTCAACCCTTTCATAGACTCCCACTATTTCCTCAGGGTGGGGGGTCGACTTTCTCAATCGGATTTAACCTACAATAAAAAACATCCGTTGCTTCTGCCAAAGAAATCTAACTTCACTAATATCTTGATTGACCACTTCCATAAGCTCAACTTACATGTAGGTCCACGCACTCTTCAAAGCTTAATCAATCAAAAATATTGGATAATTTCAGCGCGCAGTGCAATCCGTTCACGTACAATAAAATGTATATCTTGCTTTAGGGCGTCTCCTACAAATCGACAACCTATAATGGGTGAGCTGCCTAAGTTTCGCTCTCAAGATGTGCACGTTTTTTACACTGTTGGTGTAGACATCGGTGGACCTTTTCTTACAAAAGAGTCAACTCGTAGAAATGCTCACGTATCCAAATCATATTTGTGCGTCTTCGTGTGTTGTGCCACACGAGCTGTACATTTAGAAGTCTTGTCTTCTCTAAGTACAGAGTGTTTTCTGGCATGTTTCGACCGTTTTACCGCAAGAAGAGGTCTATGCAATTCTATTGTGTCTGACAATGGCACTAATTTTGTCTCAGCTGGTAAACAGCTGAAGGAAGTTGCAGACTTTCTAAACAGTGAGGCTGATAGTCTGTCCGGCGGCCTGATTTTACGTGGTGTAAAATGGAGACATAATCCACCAGCCGGCAGTAACTTCGGTGGAATCTATGAGGCTGTTATAAAGTCTGCGAAACTACACCTAAAACGTTCCACTGGTACAAGATCTTTGTCTTTTGAGGAACTCGGTACACTTTTTTCTCGTGTTGAAGCTGTTCTTAATTCAAGGCCCCTCTGTGCTTTATCCAGCGATCCTAACGAGTTTGAGGTTCTAACTCCATCACACTTCCTCATAGGTAGGGAACTTTTATCAGTACCTGAATATAACTTAACAGATATTTCCAGTTCTAGACTGAACCGATGGCAGGCCGTCCAACAAATGTCACAACAATTTTGGAAACTTTGGAAGCAAGATTACTTGCACACTTTGCAACAACGTCATAAGTGGTTTGCCAACTGTCGTAACCTTGAAGTTGGGGATCTTGTGCTCCTAAATTCAGATGCACCTACTTTACAATGGGTTTTAGGGCGTATTTCAAAATTGCACAACGGTCCGGACGGTGTGGTACGAGTCATAAGTGTACGAACTGCAAATAACCACGAGTTCACTCGTCCTGTATCAAAAGTAAGTCCGCTCCCCTTGGACCGGGACTCAGAATAGTACTTATTCAAATACATTTTAGAGTCATATGTAAATAGTCTATTTATTTATATATAACTTCACATTTATTTATCTTATTTTTTTCATATAATACTTACAGTCCACTAACTTGCTCACATTTATAGATAATAATTTTTCAACTAGATTCAACTACATAACTCAACATTCAACTAACTCAATTTCCATTTGTCCTGGTATCGTAACTGGGAAATCCTATCGGATTTCGGTGGGGGGAAATGTTGGGTTTATATACATTTACAAGGCTTGATTTGAAAACGAACCAAATTCCCGCCAAACGAGCCTAGCTTCTGACTATGTCCTGGTCGAGAAGTTTACGCAAATCGCCGCCAAAATGGCGAGAGCGCCACTGTTCTTCGCGCGACGCTCTCAGACGCGCCCGCGCAACGTCCACCAAGAAAATAAATCAAAAACCTTAAAACTATTGCTCAAATTGTGAAAACTGTGCCTTTTTTCCATCATACAAGTGACAGTGAAGCACCAGAACTGTTATTACGTCCCGGGACCAGCTCCTGGCAGTGGAATTCTACGGTGAGTTTTCTTCATATCAAGCCGGTACTTTTTTCTTATGTAAAATCGAATTTTAAAGCTATTGAATCGCACATTAATAATATAATAGCAGCCCTGTATCTTATACATTTCCCACTGCTGAGCCTCAGGCCTCTTCTCATGATGAGAAGTGTAAAGCCATAGTCCACCACGCTCGAGACCTCGCGGCGAGATGCACACACGCTAACCACTAGGCCATCGAAGCAGTAAAGCTGCCTCGAAAAAAACAATTATTTTTGCATTCGATAGCCTTGGTCTTGGAGATCGCACTGAAGACTTATAATATATTATGTTATTTCATCTTCGACGGTGACGTCAATGGGGGGTTATAAGACTTATAAGTTTGACCGCTATGTCTGGTCTAAGATAACAACTACTTAATAAGACGGATAAATTCAAACAACAATAGATATTTCACCTGTTTTATTATTTTTTCAAATACAATAACATCTATACAATGGTACTCTACGACTAAATGTTTCTCATTATAATATTGACACATGCATCAAAATAAAAATATATTATAATTTATTATTAAAAAACGTAAACAATTTAAATGATGTGTAAATAAATAAAATAAATAATCTGTTGACTGGAATCTCTTTGCAAATCACATTATTAGGTAGAATCTTAGCTGACTAAAAAATATTCTGAAAAATAGTTAAAATACATTTAGATCGATTAAATTACATGCAATTGGATTTTTCTCACTCTGAAGGGTATCTCATACTCACAAAAATTTTTTTTTACTGAAAATTCAAAAAAATCTGTTTCAAAATATTAAAGATGACTCTTGAATCTTTCACCTGCTATGTTCAAAGCATAACTGATGGAATTCGGTAACTTGAAATGTCACACAGTACTTAATAATACTTGTAGTAAAAAAATAAAATAGCTGAAAATATTTTTTACAAAAATCAAATTGAAATCACCTTTTTTCTAGTTTATTTTTCGACAAAATTTATATCTACAGGTCCAATATAAATCGGCATTGTCAAATCGATTCTTCACCTTTCTTTTGGTAACAGTAAACAAAAATGGTATTTAAATGATTTAATTATTTAAGCATGAGAATACCCAAAATCAAAATAATTCAATGCCGAATAGCCAATACATAAAATAATAAATTAAAACTAATCTATGTAAAATTAGCATAGACTTTAATATAAACAATAAATTATTTTAATAATTTAAATCTAAGCTATTTCTAATGCTATTACGATTGCACTTTTAAAATAATTTAGTTTTATATACACATCTAATATATAATTCTCAGTAGAACGGAAACACAAGGTACAAACAGTGAAACAGGGTAACTAATAGTTCAATAAATTAGGGTTGCCATAAAAATATAATAAATAAACAACTCTAAAAGTTTTGCGGTGCATTCTGTGTCAAAATTGGTGTATAGTGATTTTTTTGTTATAGTTCTTGCATTTCACGTAGCCAATTCTGCTAACAGTTGGTTCTACTTGTAGTTTACGTGTAAATACTGTACATGTACAACGCAATAGTGTAAGGGCAAGTCGCCTTTTGTTTTTTCATTTGGTCTCCGGAATCACGCGTGTAAATAACTATATATTCAAGATAAGCACAAGTAAAGGCCAACTCCCTTCGTGAGTTGCAAGAACTATACCTGCACCGGGTTGAACCACGAACTGCTAAGTTGTGCAGCAGCGACAGTTGGATTCGAAAAAAACTTGAATCAATCTGGTGCAATATTCTGCGAAATATTTATTGATATTAAATAAAAAAGTCTAAGTTAAAATATCTAAATATTCGACGTACAGATTTAAGAAGGGGATAAAAAAGAAATAATATCGGCACCAATTTTTGATGAATACTTTTTTTTTGCCGCAAGTTTTACTGATTAGTATGAAAATGTAAAGAAAATGTTTTTTTCTGAATGTATGGATTAAGTAAAGCCATAGGATACTAAAATTACAACAGCAGATTGTAACAAAATTATACAAAAAAGATAACATATAGATATTTGTTGAGTATTTGAAACAAAGACACAAGATACAATATTTTTTAACCAGAGATACTGAAATACATATTATAATATTGCTTGTCTATAATACTGATGATAGTTATATTATTTACATTGAAGAAACTTCTCCATTTTAAAATCGTTTATTATAATTTATCGGATAAATAAAACCTACGGATGATTTTCCACATGGCGTCATGGCACAAAAATTTTGAGCTTATTTTTAATCCAAACGAGCTTACTTTTAGTAAAATAATCTCAGAATTCAATACATTGCCGTTACTTATAATTAAAATTTATTTTACATTTTATTAATACTGAGTATATTACCGCCGACCGTTTACTATACGTGGCGATCGAGCTTAACTTTTTTTTTGAGTAGCGAATACTTTTCAGAGCTAATTTTGCAATAACTCTTTAAAATATTTAATTTCGTAAATTTTGTTAAAAAAATTATAGTAGCGTAAAATTATTCTTGTGTTTTGGTGTTATTGTTATTTGACTAAATTTAACGACAAAAATGATGCTCTTTAATATCAATAAAAATTTCAGTCAACAAAATATTAAAATGTTTTGACAGCGTCAATTGCATTTAAATTTCTAAAAACGGTTATTGCAAAACACTGTTTAGTTTATAAGCGAGAAGTATTCGTTATTTTCACAATAATTTTCGTACGACCAATATTTGCTGTTAGTGCAATATCTTAAATAAATAAATAATTCTACTTAATTTTAATGAGTATCTATTATTTACAATTTTTTTTGATAAAAGACTAGTGTCGCGGTCCACCTGACTCTTGTCATGAAAATAACATGAATAATGTATTCCTTAAAATGAGGAAAAATATTACAAATTATCTACTTATTCAACGGAATGTGACAAGACATTTTCTAAACAACTACAAATCACTCCATCACAATGGTTAGATATATAAATATAAATAAGATCGTCTTTTGAATTACATTATTATATCAAAGAGATATAATATAAAATTGAAGAATAAAATACATTTTAAAATATAAGAGGCCTTGTGCACGACACAAATTACAAAGTTGAATTTAAAAAGTCGTTTTGAAAAAGAATCAATCGTCGTAATAATTTAAATGGCTGGTCATGCGTAGTGGGGGTAGGTGCCGAGGTGTGACGTCACGTGCGGTGGGGCCATAGAGTGTGGGGAGTAGAGGTTGCTGCCGCCGCCGCCCCAGTTGCCCCACGACGCCGACGGGAATATCGAAGCTGAAACAAAAGTTGCCTTACCTCAGTCATTAAGTGGAGACGACACACTAAGGTTTTTGCTGAAGATAGCTTACGTAATCGCAGTTGCTAAAATCTTTATTAAATATTAAAACATTTTTTGAATACAAAGAAAACGACATAACCATTTTAATGGTAACCTCACCCAAAAATCTGTTATGTTAAGAGTTAATTTACTTACATTGCTTTGAAAAGATTGTCATGAAAATAACTTATAAAAATTAACTCTGTCACTTGGCCAGTGTTAAGAACCGTACTTTAAATAAACTATTAAAAAGAAAAATTTTAAAAATCTTTTACAAAAACAAAAAGTATCAAAACAGAATACGTTTTTCAGATTACAATACAATCCACGATGTTTAAATAGTATGTTCCATTAAGTCAAGTACGCCAAGCCGTGGCAATGACAACCCGTTTGGAGAAGCGTGCAAATATTGGTCCAAGCAAGTGTACCGAAGCATTAGCGGAGAAATGCAGATTATCCTCGCGCCTCTACACTGTGCTTGAAGGGTGTATGATATTAAATAATCGGCAGCTCACCACCCTGTATACTCTCATTGGGGTTCAGCACAGCATTATTCAAATTTTAATAGTCAGAAGTGTTAATGAGCTAGGGGCCGATCCGGGTTCTGATTGCGAGTTTATTTGTTATGATTTTTTAATTGAAACTAATAATGTTCGTTACGTTGTTTGGTAATTCTCTTTTGGAATATTTTGGCTTGGCTTGCAATGTACGCGGTGGGTTGATGTGAGATCATTATTTATTTCGGCAAACGTTAATATTATTTCATCATTTTTCTAACCGGTGCATATTAACACTGACTGTACGTGTAAGTACTCGTTAATTACTAGTTAAATATTTTTTATATTTGAACTTAGCACCCACTTCTTTTTTACTTTTTATTACATTTTAGTCGTCGAGGTGTAGCTTACCAGATATAAACAAAAAAGGCAATTCGCAAATGCTGACCATCAGCTTAAGTCAGAATATTACCTGTGGAAGTCGGCATGGCCGCGTGTGGAGCCATGAAAGACGACAGCTTGGCCGAGTGATGGTACGAGCTCATGAACAGATCGCTCTGGTACTTATACGCCGGGTCACTCGCCGCCGGCTGCGTGGCGGCAGCTAGTCCTTGGAAATCGAATTTGTACGCGTATCTCTTGCCGTGTACTTTGGTCATTATGTTTTTGTCGTAGTAATATCTGTACAAATCGAAAAACAATCATCAAATATTAAATTAATTGCTAGTGACTTATAAATCTCAATACAAACACACTCCCTCACACACATACTACGTGTGCTGACGCGTGTAAAATCCGCTTTGATACTAAGAAGTTGCTACAGCAAGCCGCAAAGCAAAATCGCCAGTCGTAAAAATGGGTACCCAAAGTCGCAAGGGCTCGCTTGTTCCCTTTTATTAGTTACCTCAAGGCCCGGCTCAGTTTGTCGTAGTTCATGTTTGGCTTGGACTTCCTCTCGCCCCACCGACGGGCTACTTCGTCAGGGTCGGTGAGCTTGAACTCGCCATTGGTGCCCTCCCAGGTGATACAGCCTGCGTTGCTCGAGTCACTCAGCAACTCCAGCAGAAACTGCCATAACTGGATCTGGCCTGAACCTGCAATGTTTGATGATTTTATGAGATTTTCTTACGTCGTTATGAAGAGAACATTCCACATTTTTTTAAACAGGGTGTTAATGACATATTGGCGAAGCCGCTTACCAGTACATCATTCTGTGACCCTGGGTGCTAGTATTTTAACCTTATATTTCCAATCATCGGAAAATAGGCACCTAAATACCGTTTACTGTATTCTTCTAATTAATACTCAGATGAGGCAAGAAGTTGAATATTACTTAAGTTATTATTTTCAACGTCGGTTTTTTTGGACAATTATTATTTTTTAACTTTTATATCCTAGCCTAGACTAGATGTTGAAGGTCCAGTGCGTCATGATTTCTATTTTTCAACACTTCAGCCTAACTATCCATATAGACATGACGTCATGTTCTCCCCTATCTAAATTTCAGCGCACGATCTCTGGTCACGCATATCCAAAAAAGTGGCACAATAAAGAGCGCGGGCCACACGGGCGGATCGTGGCTAATGGCTGGGGAGGCTCGATATTGGGCTATGTGTTACATGAACGCACGACCGCTGATGTGCACCCGTGTGGAACGCGCCTGCCAGCCAGGGCTGACGCCTCAATGTTTTGTTTGTCTTTAGTTTAAGTAGTAACGGGATGGGATGGCATAAATCTAAATGAATGGTGACAGTACCTCGTTGATCTAGAGTATTCTAGAGTTTAGCGTATGCGTCTGCTGATCTGGTCGTCTCGGGTTCTATTCCCGGGTGGCGCAAAAGTGTTATTTGGGTTCCCAAAGAAAATTCTGATAGAATGACACCTAAAGAGTATTTGTTAATTATTGGTGATACCTTCGGATTATAAAGGGGTGATGATGTGTACATAGTACAGACGATTAGTTACTGATGGCGATTAACGAAGCGGTCTACGCTAGAGCACGATGAACTAAGTAAACAATATTGGATCTCTTTTATACGAACACGCATGAACTACAACGACATGTTTTGCCGAGTTAACTAAGCTACTAGAATTAACGAGCTAGGGCCGACAAAAATAGCAAAAATCAAGCACCCGCCGAAGGAGTTTCACATAATGCGAGTAGGAGAGATAATGATTAAACGAAACTGTCCGTAATTTATTTTATTTTTCCTCTCCCATCGGACCGGCTTAGGGTGTGTGTACACGAGCGTGGCTCCAGTGATTTATTCGCGGATCTTGCGTCACAACGTTTTCAGCATCGCATCTCGCCTCGCTTGAGCCATTGTTGCCGCATGCCTCATCGGTTTTATGACTCGCAATTAATGACGATTGGCAAAATATTGTGTTCCCAGCCTTAGACTACATGGGAAGGAGAGTCTGTTTGGAAACATACGTTATTAATCAAATTTATCTTTTGATTTAATTGTGCGTGAATCTTTTTCGAGGCGACCCCTTTGTGAACAAGCTCAAGGGAGGCAGCATCAGTCTCTTAAACTGCCGCTAAATAAAGTACTCCTACTCTAACTCCTGTTATGTTTAGGGCTCATGTTATTCCTGTCACATGGGATCTATCGTTTATATAAATCCCAAGAAAACAATCCTGCTCGACTACTAGAGCAACGATATAGAGTTTTGGTTGGATGTTTAAATTAAACCCTGAAATTACTGGCATTTTGGACATCGTATTCCTCTGATGGAGAGATGTATCTTCGAATTTTGCGGATTGTCGATATTCATAGCTGTAGTTGTCATTAACGTTGTATAACTAAAAATAACGTGAAAGGAAACATTTCAGGTTTATATCGTGAAATTAAAAGTACTTGTGACTAATAAAAGATTTTGATTTTAGAAGTCCATAACTCATTAAGGTGCTTATTCTTCTTCTTCTTCGTCGTGTCGATGGCTGAGTCAAATTTTATTTTGACTTGCCATCGTGGTGAAAGGATTAGCCAATTCGCTTTGGAATACTCGTGCATTGCCCAGGGTGCGCCAGGGTGGCCGGACGTAGGGAATCGTTGTGTACGTCACTCGGGGAGGCTCCTTTCATGCACAAGGTGCCTATGCGACTATGATAAAACATTTGTCAGCCTTTCTGTCTACTATCCACCCTTAACCGCCTTGCTTTGATTGATATTTTGTATATTAGTTTTTATGACGGAAAGTTCACAAATAGTACTTTAGCCGACCCGGGCATCGAACCCGAGACCTCGCGGAGAGAGGTGCACGCGCTAACCACGAGACCATCGAGGCAGTTCACAATAGCAGCACGAAGTTGGATTGTGCCCGGAGGATGGCGATGGCTCCCCCCCATCCCGTGGGACCTAAACATAACAGGTGAAGTGTGGGTGTTGTACTCCTCTGCCACCCTTCCGGGTAATAAAGGCGTGATGATATTGTGTTATTTGGTTTAATATAATTTCAATCAAATGGTACAGATATTTCATAGTGCATGGGCACCGTTAGAACTATTTTCATGATTTTCGGTGTCAGTCTACGAATTGTTTTGGCTATTATACAATGATATATTGGTGCATTTTGTTTTCTTTTCTTGTACCACTAAATCTTAAATACCTTGACACTCCTTGTTTACTCAAATCGCATCGAAGCAGATTATTACTTACTTGCATATAAGCCTAAAGCATATTGTATATAAAATAGAGATCAATAGGTTTCTCAAACACTTTCTTGGTTGCGTGTGGAAGTAAGGCGCGGCGTGATTACGTGTCAGGGCTGCCACGTGCCGGTAATTGTTTTTAATTCAGCGGCGCCCGCGCACTGATCACTATGAGAAAATTACACGGCTTGATTTAAAGGTGCGGCTGTTAACCGATCCGGAACGGTTGTAATCGCTTCATATATCTATTGTATTATTATTTGTTTTGATAACCCTGTTCTGTTTGTTGTAAGAAAATAATAATTATTATTAGACGTTTGCTTCACGATGGCCACAATTTCCAGTTTTACATTTAATATGTCAAAAATTACACGGTCAAAATGTTTAAAAGCGGTTAATATAAGCGGTGATATATGGAGAAATGGGACCGGAATATTTGGAAAACATAATGGACATATGGACGTCTACTATGTTTGTTTTCTAGAACCCTTTAGGATTACTCGGTTGTCCAGTAAATGCAGTCAATCGATTATAAAATAATAAAAAAATAAAAAAACAACTTCAATTACAAAGAATGCACAAAAAAGTAAGAAATACTAAAGTAATATTTAATGTCTCGCCTCATAAAAATATGTGTAAGCCTTGAAAGAATACATATATTTTAAGAATTATCCCGGAACTCGTAACCGTTGAGGAGTTGAACCTTCCAGCATCAGCTCAGTAATATGAAATGCTGACTGCTAGATGCAAATATCCGAGTAATATACGAAAAACAATATAGAAGCCTTTAAAATTTGAGGGTTGCCCCCCCCCCGATTTCTATAAGATCCCATCATCAGATCGTCACCTGATGAGAATAGGACCACATGAAAAGTATATTCCTTAAGACATTTTTCTCAAATCAGTCCAGGAGTCTTCGAGTAATCAGCGAGCAAACGACGGAAAAAAGTACACAATCTAATTGAGAACTTCTCCTTTCCAAATAGTCTTTTTTTTGGTTGTGTAGTTGTTCATGGATTGCAGTTATCATTCACCACGTAGGTTAAAAAGCCTCTGCACAAATACTATCTTTCCGATCAACCCTCGAGCCAAAGGTGAAAAGTTAACAGGCTACATGGCAGGGGTGGCACTCAGGATTTATGTAAATCGCGCATTTTAACAACGATACCGCGTTGTGTGGGGTGACTTTACAGCCTTACTTATCAATTCTAATGAGAGTTAAATTGTCTAGGGTTGGTATTTCCCAGGGTAATTATTGAGGTAGTTATTGTGTTTAGGTATATTTTTTATAGTAATAATATGTATCATTATAATCCTATAAAGAATTATTAAATTACTTGAGAAAGAATAAGTCTTTTCACAATTAATTGCGACCGGCCTTTTCTTTACTAGAACAGAAGTCGGAATATCTTTATGCTTACCGAGGTAACTATTTACAACTAGAAACTTTCTATCACCTCAACAAGAGCATGAAAAATACATCTCTTCAATTCTTTATCTATGGTTGCATTGCTGATGCTGGCTTAATTAAATTGACAGAAATTAACTATAAAAAAACCGCTCAAGTCCGAGTCGGCAATTGCACTTTCATTGTGGTTGCTCTCCTATACATTGTTATATCACTCAGTAATCGTTATATTACATGGGACCTCAACATTACAGATGAAATGTGGGTGCTATCCACCTCTACCTCATTCATCTGTATAATGTAGGCGTACATTAATTAAAATTTAAATCTAACCATTCCATCAGGGATAATGAATAATATTTGTAAATAAACTAGTCTCAGTCATATCTTAGACCTTAGTAATAACGTGTATTTTTCAGACACTTAAACTATTGATGCATGTTTTACATGATCCTTGGAGAGTCACCCCTACCGTTAAATGTTAACATTTCACCTTTGGTCGGGGGCTGATCGAATAGATACAGATAATACCGTGTTAAGACGTGACAAGAAAAAGCGCGGTTTGATTTGTGATGGAGTTTTTATCCTTTCGAGTGTGTACTGAACACTGTGCAAGTAGTAGTCAATACTTGCACAGTGATATTGAGCCTCCGTTGATAACTAACTTATTTATCAGTCGATAGGCAATATCATCATATCAAATCGGTGTAATGTGCGCACTTTCTTACATCTTCGTTCTAATAATGAGCTTGACTACGTTATCTGTTAAATCTATTGATACCATGCCCTTATTTTGCCAATCCTCTTACACCGCACTCAACGTTGAAACAGGCCTTCGAATTTCGATTATTTTAACGGGACAGTGATATCAAAAACCGTGGCTCAGCGTTAAACTATGCCAGTGAAATTGCTCAGCAGTCGAATGTACAGGAATGCTTAAAAAATGCAAGGCATTTCTTGACCCATATTTCGCATAGTTCAGCCGCTGGCATTTTGTTTATTGAAACTAAACCCATGTACAGTGGGCCAACGAGGTAGCTATGCAGGGCAAAAACTTCTAAGTCATAGTAAAGACTTACTACACCAGTTAATAGATAAGTGAGTTACATATCTAAATAGTGGGTATATTACACTTATTACATATGTAATTCACACATACATATCTATTGCAGTCAGTTTGCACTATGGCATAGAAGCTTTTGCCCTGCATACCTAATTGCTTGGCCCACTGTACACTCGGCTGCCACTCAACCTATACATTTCCAGTGTATGCAGGTCTCGCATTGCACGGAAAGCGTACACAACGCAAGACCATCTTATAATGGATAAAAGATAAAGATAAAAGATAAAAGATATTTATTTTGGAAATGTAAAGGTTGATGTGTGGCCGTCTGTATATAAAATAGAGTTCGTGACGTTTACACGTCATACACTCGTAAACGGTAAACCTCGCGTGAGCTTTGACAGCCTTATAAATAAACTCTTTATTAATATTCTGTTGAACTTGGGTTTTTAAAACTACGGATTCATTATTACACTTCTGCTATTTAAATAAAATAACATAGCACGCCTAAATTATCGAGCAGGTGTTGCAGAGGAGACACCTACATTTAACCTGTTATTTGTAGGTCCCAAGTGATAGGGGGTAAGTCTATCGCCATCCATCGGGCACAATTCCAACTCCGTGCAGCTATTGAGAATTTCCAGGCGGAGAAGTCTCAAATTTGCGGCCACGGCAGCGGCCCCGCCAAGACGAGCTATTGAAGCGAAGGGCACTACCTACCTTTTCTCGAAGTGTTTCGTCGATTTTTTGAGCATTTATAATTTGAGTTTGGCTCTTACCAGATATACATAATTCTCAGGATATGATACCAGTACCAGATTTATTAAATATACAAAGATTCAATTGATTAGCGCTTATACTTTAGATTTTATTGATATCTAAAAACCCCCGATTTCGTCACTGACTACTGTAAAAAGCAACAGAAAAAAATAGGAAACTTAGAGTTAATACCGTAATGAGGCCCTAAGTTCTGAGGAAATTACGTTAAGTTCGGGTATTTCCTAAAGACCTAAAAAGTTAAAATCATGTATATCAAAAAAGTGAAATTTTGAACGTTAACCATCAAAATTGTGAGGGTCAAGTTTGTATGATCTTATGCAAATTTTGATGCTAGAGGTCTGAAATTGATATGGGATTTAGTGTTATAAACAATAAATTCTGGGGGCACGTTAGAGCTACAACTTACAAGAAGGAGTGAAATTCCACCAAAAACATTTTACAGTGATGAAAAGTCATCAGATCTCATGTAGTCATGTAGTCAGTAGAGCCAAGATTTCTACATACCCTTACTTTACAAGCCCTAACCTCACAAACTACACCTTAGTCCATATATGTGGCTTGGCCAAAAGGTTATAATGAAATCAACTCCTCATTTTGTTTGAAGTCGCTTAGAATGAAGATTAGTGCTACAAATTACGCTGCAACCTACTTATCGAAAGGATTTGCAATTTTCTGATGGTGGCAGAGCTCTTGTGAACGAGCTCGAGTGCGGCAGCCCTACCGTCTCACCTTTAACCTGCCACCAAATAGTAGTGTTTGCATTACTGTGTTCTGCTTTGGTAGCGAGGTGTGATGAGGCCCAGATATTATTGGTCCATGAGGCATAGCACCGTTATCATTAGTGCTGCATTGAAAAAGTGATTCAACCTTCAACACCGGCACGACACGCCCCTTCACACATACAGTTTAAACCAAGAATGACAAGTGGCCACTACAGCCTTTTGACCCCTACACTGAGGGTCATTGGGGTCCGTTATCAAGATCTCGCGTGATTTCTTCGTGAGTACCAGTCACCCCATTTTCTCATACATAGGTCACTTGCCCCCTTATTTCACCTGAGAACTAATGTTAATTTGTTATTAAATCACTTATTATATCGGTGGGTTTTTTTTGTATTTGATTGATTGCGGCTTTTGTACACCTAATTTTCCTGCTACAAGATTGATTTTGGAGGCTTTATATAATAATAACAGCTAAGCAACTATAATAATCCATCTCCATCTAGCCCCCAGACTAGCACGTTAGCTAAGTGCAGATTGGTCGAGCACTTTTAGGCACTCTTGGGTATACAAGTTGTCTCACGATGCTTTCCAGAATTTTCATGTTAAATAAAATACACACATATCTCCGAGACGAAAAGACGAATCTTTACGAATTATTGAGAGAGTTATGTGCCAATTTTCTAGAGCGCGCAGACTGTGGCAAAATAAAGACTTTCGAGTGGCTTATTTCCTGAGAGCGTAAACGGCAACCATTCGCCTCAGCAATTTTACATTCCATCTCGCAGTCTACACTACATCCTGTAAGGTGTAGCAACTTAAATTGGCAAATTTACTGCCGTCAATTGTAGGACGAATTCAATTTTACAGGCGTCAATTCTGGAAAGAAACCTAGGTCGCTGAAGGTCGAGTAAAGAATAGACATGAAGCAGGTAAGTTTTCGAATTCCGGCCATGATGGTAGACATACCTGAATTTGCTAGCCGACTACTCGTTGGTCCAAACATCTGATATGGATCTGAAACAATAGAATCAATATTAGACTACTAATAAGTAGCTTTCGCACGTGAATTTTACCCATCACCTTATGTATCATTTTACCCATCATGTATCTCTCTATTTTTTGGTGAAAACTTCATGATAATAAGTTCAGTAGTTTTTGAATACATTGCAAACAGACTGACACCCTAACAGACGCGACAAGGGACTTTGTTTTACAAAATATGATAGGAAGAGATGATGGTTGTCTCGAGGAACTTTAATAAGTAAACGCCATCGCCTGACTTACCTACGCTTTGTCTTGTTCTCTAAGGTAAATTAGTACAGTTTTTTGATATAACAACCAATCTGTTCCCCATAGAAATCTTAATAACTAGTCAATAGAAATGCTATCGACTATCTTTTAACACTGGGACGCATGTCGCCGGTTTTCAAATACCACTTTTTGTATTCCTGCAAACAAAATTATTCTTTTTGGCGATGACATAAAGACGACAATTCCTCAACTCGCACTTATGTTCGATTAGACTCATGCGCTTGTATTCCTGCAAACAAAATTATTCTTTTTGCGATGACATTAAGACGACAATTCCTCAACTCGCACTTGTGTTTGACTTGACAGATGCGCGGCGACAAGGTCACGCGTCTTTGACATTTCTATTGCCTTATTATTAAGATTTCTATGCTGTTCCCCATGACATTGGATATCCTTAATTGAAAATTTGTCTAGCTGTAATCACACTTATTACACGATGTGTAATATAATTGATTATATTAAGAATAAAATATAATCAATCATCTTTTATTCTTAATATACTCGGACACACCTATTTAATTTACACCTTCTTTTTCTTCCTGCCTTTTTCTTAATATTCGAGGTCTCTGTGACAGAGAGACTCTGTCAGCCGTCTGGTTATCACTCATCCCCTTCTCTTTCATAATACCTTTTTTCACTCAATCCATCCATCTTTACTTCGGTCTGCCTCTTCTAGTTTCATCCATCAAACAAATTTAACGGGCCACTTCTCTGTCACATGATATTCATGCCTTCTCATCACATAACCATACCAAGATAAACCAGCCCTAGTTGCAACGTTCTAACTTAATCAATTTTATTTAGGACCTTGTACTTTATAAGTGTAGCAAAACAACTATTTAAAGCTACAATCTAGCTACCAATTATCAAGCATCGTCAATCCGATAGGCGACAAACTTGTCTCCAATTGTCGCGATCGCACTAGATCACCCACCCATCGAAAAGATAACCGTTGCCAGGCCAACTGTACGCCAACACAGCCGACCCGAAAAAACCCAGATATACTGCATAGATTGCATTACAACAAGGCATAATGAGTGTGCAAGGTATCTTAAATTTGCATAGATAGTAGCCGGTCGACTAGCCGTCGTGGACGGTTGCTGGCTGGTTTGAATAGCTTTTGATAGAAAAATGGTAGGCCTAACCTAAGTATAGAATAACATAAAGCAAATGATTAATTAAATTATCAATGTTATGCCCTGAAGGTTTTTGGGATAATCTATTGGAAAAAGGACTATTTCTTTTGGTTCTTGGCGTTCTTCAGTTAAATATGAATTTTTTTAGGCATACTCACATTTGCATTATACTACAAAACAAATGTTTATCTCGTATGGTCATAATAGTTCACTTCATAGAAAGAACACGATTTAAAATATTCAACGTTATCTACTTCTTTGTGTAATGTTATTATTTGATGGTCACATCTCGGGACTGGAAGAGACTATCGTGTATTCTAAGGACTAGTCGAGACTAAGAAATATCTCTCAAAAGTGAAAAATGACAAAAAGTGCGTTTACACGATACGAAAAATGGCGTAATTGCCCAATTTTGCAACAACGCATCATATCATCATCATATTAATGAGGTTCCGAAATGGAACCTCATTAATATTAAATACCGAAATCATAGAAAAATGCCACCGAAAAACGGGCCATCTTGGAACAAAACAAAGTAAACTATCTTGCACCCACATGGCACGTTAATAAAAAGTAACCTCTATGAAAATCCAGGCTATATCTGAGGAAAATTTCATCTAAAGACCTGGTAGTTATTGCGTGAAAGAGTAACAAATTCCATACATAACCACAAACTATCGCATTTAATATCAGTGGAAAAACTTTTAAAATACGTATCGAATACTCGATTGAGGGTCCATTCGTCACAGTCCCAAGCTTTATAACCCGTGCTCTAACTCAAGTACCATTATTCCCACTTTATAACTATATAAGGCGCAAGTATTAGGGCGCTATTGTTTCTATGCCTTTGTAATATTACAGTAATTTGCATAGAATGAATTAAATTATAGGGGTGAGTTTTATGGACGACACTTATACGATTGTAATGGCTCTTTGGTGTAGTTATGAATTAGAGTTGCATTAGGTCACTGTTATTATATTCAGGTCTAGCTTATGAGAAGTCATGAGCTTAGTTCTCGCCGCTTAGGCTGGTCTCAAACAGCTGGAATAAATAATAGCAGCCCTGTATCTAAAACATGTCCCACTGCTGTGCTCGGGGCTCTTTTAATGATGAGACGGGTTAAGCCATAGTCTACCACGCTGCCTAATTGCGGATTGGTAGACTTCACTTACTATCGAGCACTGTTTAGGCACTCTCAGGCGTGCAGGTTTCCTCAAGATGTTTTCCTTCACCGTTAGCGAGCGAAAATTTAAATGATAAATACACACATATCTTCGAGATGACGAATCTTAACGGTTTATTGACAGAGTGCCGTGGGTTCGAACCCGAGTCCTTTGGCCTCGCAGTCCTAAGGTCTCCCACTCGGCTATTGCTGCATGCCTCTCAAACAGCCGGCATGCCTCTCTAAATTTATAATTTTATGCAACTGTGTGTGTGTTCATTCATAGGAATGTATCAAAAAGTGCGTTCTGAATATTATTTCCAATCCGACTTTAAAAATGAAATCACTGAAAAGAATACTATTTGTGACGAGAATGGTTCGTTTATTACTTAGTAAAGAATATGAATTAGTGAAATATAGCAAGTGTGAAGTGAATTCAAACTCAGAAGTGCATGTTTAATTAGTCTTTGTAAGTATTTTTAATTTTTAACTAAATGGATCAAGATTCCAATTCTTGAACCAATATTGCTTAATGCTTTACCCGGCAAAAAGAGAAAGATGATAGTAAGGCATACATACGAACATACTACATAGATACAAAGAATCACGCTTTTATCCCACGGGGGTGGGCAGAGACGATGGAACGTGATGTGCTACGCTCCTTACATACTTCATTCGTCTCCCCAACATTCATACATCTCTTCAGTAGTTGTCATACATGCTCTCCGGTTTCGTGATAGAACGGCAATGTTGTCTAATTTTTATAAAACGTCAGCGTAGCCACAACCCACATTATATCAATACAGAAACAAAATGCTTCCTGAATGCTTTCTTCTAAAAAACCTATCGCCAGTATTTTTGGCTATGTATTATATTCTGTGTATTTTACAAAACACTTTATTCCAACAAATCATGACAACAGCGCGCCTAATCGTCAATCTGAGTTAATTCATCCATCGCTTGAAATCGTTCAGCGCTCATCGTTTATCATAATCACCTCGATTGGTTCACCCCATGGCTATTCACCCACCCTCGATTTAACTATTATTCTCCACATTTTTATGCTTTTGCCTTTTGCCCGTGATGGTGAGTTGCAGTTTCGAGTCTTTCATCTTCGGTAATAGTGCTTTGACAAGCTTTAATAGGCCCTCCTTCCGATGTGTTCAAGTTGCAAATCACGGAGGATATTTAGCTTTTCGATGTACGTAATAATGCTGTGTACAGTTTAGAAAAATGTTTTCTGTTTTGATAGCAGAAAATAACCTATGATGCATTCTATAATAATATTTTCATTCTATTACTTTTAATAAAGACAGACGGAAAAGGAGACAAAGAGATAGACAGACGGACAGCGGAGATTTTTATATGGTTACTTTGGCGCCTCTCGGGTCCGAAACACTGATTTTTGTATAATTTAGTATTATTTATGATTTATTTTTATAACATTTTTTGTAATGTTATGGCGTTTTCAAGCACCTTCTGGGGCCTATGAAAATAAATGATTTGAATTTGAATTTGAAATTTAGGATATTATCTGCATCTATAATTCTGCGACTTAGTGTCGCAATACAACGCGGTAATGCTGCCAGCATTTTGGGTACGAAGCTTTCTGACAGTGACTTAAAGTTTAGATTAAGTTATTATACTACTTTAATCTAAAATCCAACATTTATATTACTTTTCTGTAAATAAATGTATCGTTATCTGTGTTGGTCAAATAAAGCAACAAATTGTGTAAGTTAAGTTTTATTCTTTTTCATTACAATAATCATATTTATAAAGAAATCTATTCAATTACATTTATTAAATCATAATTTGAATCTCGTCTAGTCCCCTTGTAATCGCGCCCTTTCCAAACGGTCACTAATTTTCCATCGTTTGACGTCAAGCTCGTTCGTATACGGGTGGGCAAGCGAAATGATTATATTTATATAGAAACGAGTCTGTCATTTAAAAGACTTAATGGTTGCTTCAAATTATTCTACTTTGTTTGATCTTTAGTCTATATTATACGATGCAAAGACTTCAATGTTATAGCCCACTTAGCGCGGCTTGGAACGCTTGATATTTTGATTCGTATATATGTCTTTTGATGATTCTATATTGATAACTACGTCATAGTCGAATCTAAATGTCAAAAGTGCCAAGCCGTGCTAAGGGGACTGGACAACATTATTACACATGTAATTTGGGACATAATATAAACTTTATAAACTTGGATCAGAAAATGTATATATACGTACTGTGCGAAATGCCAAATTGAACAATCACCTGTACAAATGAAATTACGACTGAAACATTACAAATGCAATTGTCAACCGAATACGTTTTTCATTTGGGTACAAATTCGATTATTGATTCAATTCATAGAAAAGATAACAGGCGAAAAGTATTTTTTTTATCAGAAAACGGCATGCGAGATTATGATATAATTAATTTTATTCCTTAAGAATTTTACACACGATAGTTAAAAAATAAAGATGTATATTTATAGCTTGATACATCTCATTATTTTAAATCATTAAGATGTAAAAAATATAGGTAGTATTCCTGACAGAATTTCTATGAAAAGATTTAATGAGATCTAACGTGCATTTAATTATAGCTGCAGTGTGAGAAGTGGTTTAGACGGTACCTTTGCTTTGTTCACTCGCCTTCGCCGACATGAGTAAACACGGTATAGCACCAGAAGTAATTACACTATCCGATGGTCCCAATGACAAGACCAAATACAGACATTCACTCATACAAGCCCGCCCAGTCTCAGAACAAATCTTTGCGAATCACACAAAGATTTGTCCCATGTGGGAATCGAACCCACAACACCAGTGTAGTGGAGAGTGGAGAGCGGCGATTCATTGAGTAAGAATCGTAAGTCATTATCATAATTTGATTATAACTATTACTTTTTATTTGCCAAGCTAATTTGGTAAATTTAACAATAAATAATGTAATTTTTTACAAATAGCGGTAGAAAGTATATATTTTTAGTTAAACGTTTGATCCATCCAATGATCAAAAAGTGATCTATCACAATCACCTGTACAAATACAGTTATGGCAAAAACATTCCAAATGAAATTATGGAACCCGATTACTTTTCCATTTGGCTCCAAATTGGTGGGTCGTTCGATCGTACCCCCGCCGCGCCGGTGTGTCTGATGCCATTTACTAAAGTGATTGTTTTTGCCTCTACATTTGATTTTTATGTGATGGTATCCTCATCTCATTTTATACGCTGGCTTAAACAGGTGAAGTGTGGATGTAATACACCTGGTCCTCTGCCACACCCTTCTGGATAATATAGACTTGATGTCATGTACAAGCTGCTTCCATCCACGGCTCCACCCACGTTGTCGTTAAAAAGTACTGCATCTGTACAAAATGTCATCATAATCAACCTACTGCGTTGAAGAGTAGAAAGTAACAAATTTACGTACATCCTCCCAAATTTTGACATTCATAACTAGGATGTCAATGTATTGAACGGACGTGTAGTAAGTAGTGGTAAGTGATAACTACAACCCATGAACATCTACAATGTCGACAATCGCTGATGTGTCGCGTCATCTGAGAACGGACTGCATTGTGCCAATTATCTCTGCACCACCCTAAGGGTCGACTGGACCTTCGGCATTAAGTCCGCCTTTGTCACGTTTTGTGCAAAAAGTTTTTAAATAAATAATAAAAAAAAATATCAGAGCCTGATCTCATCACCAAATCGGAATACAGATTTTAACATGTACGCTTTTAAAATGAGAAAGATCCATCTCAATAATGTCATCTCTTTATTACCACCACGCTATAACAACCATATTTCTCGTTTTTATTTTCGCCATGGACAATATGGCCCCTGCTGTTACCAACGACGATGGTCTGTCGCGTCCCCTCGTGTCAACAATACATTCTTATGGCAAACATAGTGAACTCCATATGAAATTTATTGTACCACTGTTGGGATATTAGACAGATATTTGTACAGGCGAACAGCCACTAAAATCTCTGGCGCTTTTAGCATTTTGTGCATCGTTTGTGGGACTGGGCGGCATGATTTCCTCGAAATAAATACGCTGTAATTATTAATTAGCTTATAAACTTCTAAGAAAATATAAAATAAAGGGATGGACAACGTTATTTAAAACTAAGAGATGATGATGTAGACATTAAAATGAGGTCAATTGTTACTAGTTACTAGCACATTTGCTAGTATTTAAAACGAATGTGCAATGGAATTGCAACCTTGTTTGAAATAAATACAAAAAAAAACAAAAATACAGCAGTTCTTAAGTCGTAGTTTCAATTTGATTCCAAAACCTCAAATTTGTTTGCGTAAATGATGAACCAAACAAATTGGCCAGTGAGTGAAGGAAGCGGCACAAACGTACACAAGTGCCCTCAAACTGTTTGCTATTAAGTGAATCAGTTCTGCCCTGAGCGGCACTCAAACCCAAACCCTTCTCGACTGATTGGTGTCCAAATGAACCTCGGTGTTAGTCTTTTCTACTGTAATTACGCACCATTACCACTAATCTTTAGAAATCCATCGCTGCAATACGCGAAACTGATCTCTCTTCGGTTGAAATAAGATACATTATTCTCTGATAAGGCTCCTAAAAGCCAATGATGTGCGTCAATACGACAAAACAGAAATAGTTCTTACTGCGTTCGCTGAAAATCGAGAATCGGTGGTGACGCTTCCAGTTGTACAGATTTGTGCTTTATTACTTTATGTTAGGGTGGTTTATTGGTTGGGTGGGGGTTGAAAGTGGGGTGTAGCTGTAGCCTGAAGGAGTTAATGCGTGTTTCACAAAGGCCCAAATCACAGGCCGACGTGCCGCCGCGGCGTCAAAGAGCGAATTTGTATTCCAATTATGACGCCGACGTAGACATCCTGCGATCGATAGACGTGGTCAATGAGGGCACCTTTTTTGTTTTTTTGTGTTGCCTACTAAGTGTGTCTAGACAAAAGTTTTTATAACTGTGTATTATGATAAATATTAGGTCATGACATGACCTAATATAAATCAACACAAATATAAATTGAATAGGAATGTTGAGAGAATATATTTTGATGTTGTTATAGAATAAGGCATGATGTTTTTTTAATTAGGAATTAGATTGTAATTACTTTTACGTCGATCGATGCATCGTCCGACGCAAAACAGCGCGCTGCGCATGCGTGCTGCGCTCTTATTGATATCGATCAACCGTCGATCGATGTAGATGTGATACACCCTAAATTGTTTTCCGAGGCGCACTTGAATGGTGTGTAGACGCTTAAAGACATCCGTTATTCGAAATGTATCATTCGTAGCGATCGTCGTAGCAAACAGCTACGAAATTGTCTACACCGTCTACGAGACAAACGTAGAAAAAACTACAGAAATAAAAAATACAATAAAATAGTTAGTTGCATTCACAGTGTCTTTAGGTAAACAGACACTCTAGTAACTTATCTATATTTGAAGAAATCTGCAGACAACACAGTAATAAAAATCACATAAAGCAATAATAAAAGAACAATTAATCGATCTCAGTGCATTACGTCCCCCAGTGGGTCGTTACGGGCCCCAGGGCCCCGTGGCATTAGCTGTTTGATTGCAATCCGCCCCTGGATTCAATAATGCTGCCGACAGATTTATTTTGACATTTCTATTTGTTAAGACGTATGATTATTGGGCAGTAATTGTTTTGTAGCGAGCTATCTGTTGTAGGTATATTGAGTTATATTCTCGTCTTCTTAGCTGCCTCGGTTCGCCAGGCAGCTAAGAAGACGAGAATATAACTCAATATAACAAGACAATTTATTCAAACTTTAGAACGAGCAGTCGGACACTCAGCGAATTGACAACTACTTCCTGAACAGAAGAGGTCAGATACTGATGGGTTTTTACCTTTAAGGATAACGGTCACAGGTCGGTACTTTACACTATAGGTGAAACTGCCTCGATGGTCTAGTGGTTAGCGTATGCACCTCTCACCGCGAGGTCTCGGGTACAAGTTTTCGGTTAGGCAAAGTGTTATTTGTAATATTTTAAAGTAAATTTTAGCTTTGCTATGCCTTTTTGTATTTTAGATAATATTAAAGTTGAAAAATTTAAAATCCAGCAGGACTCGAACCTGCACCCCCTGGGTATACGCCCCAAGTGCTTTGCCAACTCAGCTATGGATTCGTATGCTACTGGACTCGTAATTTCTCAACTCTTTTTGTGCCAGCCATAGCTAGACAAACCTTACTTGGTTTTAGCGCCATCTATGCGAAGTGATAAGTCACTTATTAAAGTGTTATTTGTAAACTTTCCGTCAGTAAATTAATTTAGGGGATCCGGGGACCGATCGATCTTGCAGATTAAGCAATGCTTACCGCGGTCGGCGGTGGATGGGTGACAATCTTTAACATAACGAGTTTTTCTCCGTCACGTTAAGCAGGTCCCAGTTGCCATTTAAACATGTATGGCAGTCGTTGCGGGGACAGATCGACAACGGAGATTGATAAACCCGCACACGTCCCCGCGTTTGGGTGTTAATGGCCAGTAGGCCGGTAACACTTTGGGTGGAGGAGGGCTTTCGGCTGCCCGAAAGTCGTTGCGGGTTGTCAGAGGCCACAAAGTCTGACAACTAGTCTAACAAAGAGTATCTTATTACCTTATAGGTTGTGGAGGTCAAATAGCAGTCGCTCCACGTAAAAAAAATAGATATTTAGCTAAATGTGTTAGACAAGAAGTCAACTCCAATGTAATTGGCTCAGTAGATGATGATATGTAAAAGAGGATTTCTTTTTAGGGTTCCGTAGCCAAATGGTTAAAAACGGATGCCTTAATGAGTCGTCATGTCTGTCCGTCTGTCCGTCCGTATGTCACAGCCACTTTTTTCTGTAACTATATATTTTTTTCATCAAACCCATACGTACATACTATGGATAGGTCTTCAAAAATGATATTGAGGTTTCTAATATTTTTTTTTCTAAACTGTATAGTTTGCGCGAGGGACCCTGCCAAAGTGGAAAAATTAGTTACTTCTAAAATGATAAATGTAAAAATAATATAATGATGTACATTACCATGCAAACTTCCACTTAAAATTGGTTTGAACGAGATCTTAATTAGTTTTTCTTTAATACGTAATAAATCGTAAACCGCATTTTACCTTTCATCCATTCAACTCCAATATAATAAAGAATTAAGATAAACATTTATTTAGATGTATAGTGGTACGGAACCCTACGTGCGCGAGTCCTACTCGAACTTGGCCGGTTTTTTTTAAGTTTTTTTTATTACATCTTAGCATAGTTAATTTACATATTGTTAAATATAAGTGCATCGGTTTCAATCCTATGTCTGTCTGACAAACGGACATGGCAAAACTATAAGGATTGCTAGTAGGCACTACAGAATCCTTAAAAAGATGTCAAACTCACAGAAAACGAGTTGAACATACAAAACACTAGGTATAACTTGAAACATATTCACGCAGTTACATTATCGAGTACGAGCGGTTGAACACGAGCGATATGCAACACGGTGCCTGCTGTACTCTCACAATACATAATGCCGACATTGTTAGAATTGCCTTGAGGCGAGGCGATTCTATGAATTTATTAATTACTAGCTTCTGCCCGCGTCTTCGTCCGCGTGGAATTCGTTGTATTAAGTAGTAGCTGCTCCCGCGCTTTAACCCTCGTTCAAACTTACTGCTCCGCTCCCGTAGAGTTTAGCGTAATGTTAAGTATTTCAAGACCTTTATTGAAAGTTAGACTATCAAATACAAAAAGAATTATCGAAATTTTACCAGAAGTTTTCGAGATTAGCGCTATCAAACAAACAAACTAACTTTTTCACGGGGTTTCGTCTGCGTGGTAAGTACATCGATAAAAAGTAGTTTATGTTACGCGCCTTGTAGTTAGTGACCAGCATCTAAAATTTTATTAAAATCGGTCTAGCCGCTTAGAAGATTAGCTGATACAAAAAGACAGACAGACAAACAATTTAAAAACAATACTTTACGCAAAGGTATGATGCAAACAACTATACCAGCTTGAAAATACATTGTTATTTTGACATTAAAAGACACTTAAATTTATCCGTAACTAAATTAAATAAATAATTATGTTTTTGTTTTTTTTTACATTAGATAGAACGCCAGAAGCAATTACATTATCCAATGGTCCAAATGACAAGGCCATTATAAATAAACACATTCACTCACACAAGCACAACCAACCAATCTTTGTGAATCACACAAAGACAAATCTTTGTGTGATTAAATTAATTATTTGATTTAACTATACAGTCAGAATGTGTATATATACGATTACGCTACAGACGTAGTCGTATGTAAAATACACAAAAAATAAAGACAAAGTAGAATATAATTCAGGAGCAAAAATAAAATATAGAATAATAATTATAATAAACATTGACTTTAGACTTTAAACTTACAAATGAGTTCTTGTCTCAGTCTTGCTATGTTATGTTGGTGCCTAAAAGGCCACAGCTCGACATAGAGTTGCCAGAAAATTTGGCAACGTTGATTTTCAGCTCGATAATAATGAGTTAATTTCATGGATATGTTACCGTAAGGTCAGTTGGACTAAGACTATGTTATAAACGTTTAAAACATTTAAAAAATAATTATTAGGAATTAAAAAGATCATACTACAATACTAATATAATAAATAATAATAATAGCAGCCCGGTATCTAATACATGTCCCACTGCTGGCCTAGGTCCTCTTCTCATGATGACAAGGGTTAGGCTGTAGTCCACCACGCTGGCCAAGTGCGGATTGGTAGACTTCACACAACCTCGCGCACTTTTTAGGCACTCTAAGGCATGCAGGTTTCCTCACGATGTTTTTCTTCACCATTAGCGAGCGATAATTTATAATGATAAATACACACATATCTTCGAAAAGACGAATCTTAACGATTTATTGACAGAGGTGTGTGCCGAGGGTTCGAACCCGAGACTTTCGACTTTGCAGTCCTACGGCCTCCCGATCGGCTATCGCTGCTTATTACAATACTAATTAATAATAATATTATACATGTGATATATTCACGCTAAATCTTTACTGAGCAGTTTTAGTATATAGTTATGCTTCACGGCGGTCGGTGATCCATTTTATCCTTCCTTATACAAAAGGTACGGGTGACACCGCAGAACATGATAACAAGGGTAGAGATATCGTAAGGCGGCTGCTGCATGCCTTTCTTACTTTTACTTAGTGAAGTGAAGTAAAATTTTCTGGATCAGATAAGTTTGCTGTAATAAATGTGGCGATTTTAACAATGTCAAAGTAAATGCGAATGTTTTGTACAGTTTTTATAAAAGAACATATACTGGAAATTTTGTTTGTGACTATATATAAGGAGCCCACTGTACAAAACATTTGCCTAAACTGATCAATGATATCAGTACAACCAAAGTCTTCTAATTATATAAATCACCTATCTTGCACACATATAACGGAACATGGAAGCCGCCAAAACCATTGGCGCTATGTTTGTTACTATGATTTAGACACTTTGAATGACTCATATATATGAGTCATTCAAAGTGTCTAAATCATAGTAACAAACATAGCGCCAATGGTTTTGAAGCATCCATATAGTATCCAAAAATATGAAGGAATAAATGAAAATAACTCTGTATCTACCTATATATATTTTAGGGACTCTTAGAAATATGCTCTATTTGTTAAAAGCACAAGAAAATCATAATTCTTTGTGCATTCGGAGCCTCTATCCAAACTGTCAAACACATTGTGTATGAATGCCCAAAAAGAAGTTACCCTGGCCTTTAGGATTAGGAAGCATACACCAACTAATCTCGGCTAGGGCCTGGCTATCCAAATCAGACATTAAATTACAAGGAACAGTATCCAATCCCATTAAAATGACATTAATTATAATACTGACATAATCAAAACAATTCATTCCATCATGATATGGCTTGGTAGAAACAACTTAGAAGTGAACCTCTCTTAAACTAAATATATACAATTCAGTACATACGGAAAAAAACGTGAGAACATAAATATCAATTATAAGGGCAATGATAAAGTAGAGGTTAATGAAACTAAGTTTCTTGGCATAATGTTAGACCGATACTGTAATTGGAAATCTCATATAGACCAAGTGTGTAACCGACTAAACAAATTTGTTTATGTCCTTATTCGTCTACGAAAAACAGCAAATAAAGCTACAATACTTTACACCTATCACGGTTATGTGGAATCAGTACTAAGATATGGACTGGTACTTTGGGGTAATTCCACAGAATTTCAGAGAGCCTTCATTGCACAAAAAAAATGCGTAAGAGCCATTGCTGGTATCCCTCCATGGGAATCCTGCAAGCCTTTGTTCCAAGAGTTCAGATTACTCAGTTTGCCTGGTCTGTATATCTTAGAAGTTGCTAAGTTTGTAAAGAATAATAAACATTTCTTTACAACAGCTCAAGAAATATTTCCTAGAAATACAAGAAATCCTGAAAGAATTGTCCTGCCAAAGGTACCCAAAACCGCACTTTATCAAAAGAACTGCTACGCAATGTGTGGTCGTATATTTAACAATATACCAGAAACTTTAAAAAACTTGCCTTCTAATCTGTTCAATAAAAAATTAAAAGGTTGGTTATTAGAACAATGCTATTATACTGTAGACGAGTTTATGAATAGAAAGTGACATAGGTAATTATTGTGTTATACATTGTGTCATTTGGATGGGATCATTTAATTAAATAACATGGGTAATTATTGTGTTATAAATTGTGTCATTTGGATGGGATCAATTAATTAAATGACATCGGTAATTATAATTAACATATTTGACATGTAAGCATTGACATTATTTTATATTATTATTCTAATTTGACGTTTAAAAACTTTTGAATTGTTCTTTTTATTTTTTTATTTTTATTGACATGCTTTAATGATATTGTTACTGACATTAACAAATTTATATTACAATTTAATTCATTTATGTGTGGAGCTTAAATTATTCAATGATGTTCGCATGTGGTATACATTTAGTTTAGTAAATTATATTTGGATGTCAATACATTTGACTGAAGTTGCACGAACTATCTGTAGTATGTAAGATCTACATTGTACCAACTTTAAGGCAAATAAATGATTATTATTATTATTTCTCTTTATTTATTTGTTAACTTATTTTATATATTTTTAAATATGATTTAAAAAAAATACAAAAAAACATTTAAAAATATAAAAAACAGTGTCCCACCGACATCAGGTGCAGAGACCAAGCTGCCGATGGTTAGGGCTCCAGAGAGAGGAACCTCCTCACTTTTGCATCTGGCTCTTGGTCCAGCCGCCTCACGTGAGCCTCTTAAGGTGTTGGTCGAGGCTCTTTGCTATCAGTCCATTGACTGATATGACTATATCGGTACAATGATGGCCGAATCCACATCCCACATTTCGACAATCTCGTGTGCCAGATCGAGATATTTATTATTATTATTACTAAGCACAGGAGTAGGCATACGACACAACATATAAACCTAAAGAAAAACTATTGTTCTATGATGACTTCTATCAAATTTGTTATTCCGTGGCTCACCACACGCACGTCTGAAAAACAATGTTTTGATTTCTTCGGTATTTTACTTACCCTTGTTTGCCCGCGCTGGGTGCGCCGATCAAACGTTCCGCAAACACGCTTTGACCCCTGACTTTGTGTGACGTGTCAAACGTAACAGTAGCCTAATATTAGGGTGTTCGATGTGTTCTAGGTATCGGCACGGTTTTGTTAGTAATGAGGATAGTTTTTGTTTACACTCATGGCAGAACCAAAGCCGCCATGCTCAATATTGTTCATTCAGCGTTAACGGCACAATGCTATGGCACTCACAAAGGGTTTTTGAAGAATAATGCACGGGCGTTGTTCCGTAGACGCGTGATGAGCATGCCGGGTTTTGTTCTGTCATGCTCTTCACTATTTAATTGAAAACATTGTTGTTCTACTGAAACAATAATCTCACAAAGAGTTAACGAGCAAAAATGTTTAGTTGACCACGTCAAACGATCTGTTTCGGCAAACATAGCTAGACCTTTACATTTTTGACCTTACAATCTGCTCATTGGTGTTTACTAATAACTGAAACCTACGGCGGCTTAGATGTATTATATTTGATTGTAGAGGCAAGTATAGGGCAAAACTTATTCATTCACCGAGCTTTTCCCAATTATATTGAGGTCAGTTTCTAGTTTAGCGGATTCAGCGGCATATCAGTATTTTACAAGAAGCAACTGCCATTAGAAATAATATTATTAACATAGATAAGTGATTAATCGCCCAGTTGATGAATCTACGTACTAGATCCGAAACTAGTTAGCATATCCCGGCTAAAATAACGTGTGTAACCCGTATTCTATACAACTCTGTACGACGCGATGGGATATTCCTTTTTAGTCGGGTGACTTTCTGACTTCTGACTACCCGTAAATCTTCGAATGACACCTGGGACCAACGGCTTAATGTGCACGCCGAGGCACGAAGATAACTGGTTATGCTTATATGGTAACCCATCCAACGTGCGACTGAGTTAAGCAATGCTAAACCTGTAGGTCGATAAGCCCACGTAGCTTCGACTTAGCTACGAGTTCCTCCGACATAAACAGAAAACTAGCATAATATATAAATCGAATAAAAATACCTTCACGATAAGCGATCGCATGTTATTAAGCAGTCTCTAACTATTGCATGTACGGAGGTGGCTAAACATGGCATTGCTTGCCCCGCCTTTGAATAGTTACAATACATGTTCATGTCAGAAATATTCGGAATACATGATGTAATTGGGCTGGTAGATTTGTTTATTATATTTACATTAATACGTCTTGTTTACCACCTGATGGTAGGTGGTAATACATAAATACAATCACGCCTTTCCCACAAGGGTTGGCAGAGACGTAGAAATGACATGTGCTCTGCTCCTTACATACTTTTTTCGCTTCCTCAACATTTATACAACTGGTGTATGTCTTTCTTGGACTACTTCTTACGACATTTCCAACCACATATGTGTTGTATATCTCTTTCACTAATCTAATATCTAATTGCTTTAAATGATCTAAGTGGTAATAATAGCTATCAATAGACAATAATTTGCAGATGCGTTGCTACTTCCAAGTACTATGAGTTAGTATTAGTTACCATCGTAGTGTAGTTGTGTCTACTTCGAGCTTTTTTAAAAATGTCTACCACTAATAATGGCGTTATCGATCGATCGGTTTAGCACAAGCTATTAGAATTTAACACAATTATAATCGACCAAGAACATCGCTGCGAGGTCTTGGGTTCGATTATCGGTTCGGTGGAAAATGTTATTTGGTATTTGTCCATTAGAAATTCTTAATAATAGCACAGAGTTGCAATTGAGCGGATGGCGATAGGCTCACCTTTTATCACGCGAAACCTAAACGTTACAGGTGGAATGTATGTGTCTTTCACTTTTACCACACCCTTCTGGGTAATATAGGCGTGATGTTATGTAGAAGTTAACTATCCCTATAGGAAAATTACAGATAGATAACAAAAATCGGCGTTTGACTTTATTTTCTTAACAAACATGATCGCATTTCGCCAGCTTTCGTGTGACGTAGAGTGACAGGGCAAAGGCGCGTCTCGATTTCATTACTTGGATGGCAGGGGATGATAGGTGGTAGCTACCATGTTTGCGATGGTCACGTGGCAGGCTCGTGTTACTTGTGTGAATGGGAATATTGCGGTTTGTACAAACGCGCTTTCATCGCCATTTCGTGTTTTCTTTACGGTTTTGTCACCGATTTTGGGACGTGTAATGTTTTTTTATGTGTAGGGAATTAATTTTTATATTACATAGTAAGACCTGTCTGGTTCGATGGTCTAGGAGTTAGCTGTGACTATACATATGCCCTTAATTTCCATGTCATTCGGCTAAAAAGCGCAGTTGGGTTTTTTATGTTCGACACAAGATAATGGTGGATGTGGTGTTTATTACCACCGAACTTCGGAAGGCACGTAAAACCATCGATCTTTCTCCTGACCTCCCTTCGATCGAGTCTAGGGAATAGAGAGTGCTCTTGTGTTTAGCAAAACCGTAGCACTATAATATGACGGTACCTCGCAGATAAAGTGAGCAAAATGTATGAAATATTCACCTCTCATCTCACTAAGTTCACGTTCACATTGACATTCAGTGTGGGTTTCGTCGCCATCTTTTTTGCAGGCTAGGCCACATAGTGACAAAATAAGTTAAAGGCGAGCTGCACCAGAAGTACTCAAGTACTTTCTGTGCAATAAAGCACCGGAGCGTGCTTGCTTTTCAGATAATTCAATAAAAACAATCACGGCCACAAGGATGACACCCGCCGCAGGTGGCCGACCGCTGCTTTAGAACAATAAATATGACCTTGATTTTCAATTTCTTAGCATTCTGCATCGCATGACTAAGAATGCAATGTTTTTGAACAATAGCTTACAGTGTTATTTTGTTAACAACCTTTTTATTACGTTATTTAAGTAGTAAAATGGCTTGTAATCTATCTTGTGACTGGAAACTTTATAGCGATTACAGTCACAAAAATGTCAGATGCATCATATCAAAATATAACATGCTTGTATCATACAAACATTACAGTGTAAATACTGATAATATTTTTGGCACATATATAACCTGGATTAATATTACCATAATAATAACATAACATACGCCTATATTACCCAGAAGGGTGTGGACCAACACCGACATTTCACCTGTTATATTTAGGTCCCATGGGGTAGGGGTTGAGCCTATCACCATGTACCAGGCACAATTCCAACTTCGTGCTGCTATTGAGAATATCCTGGCGGACAGTTTACAAATAACACTTTGCCTGACCCCGGAATCGAACCCGAGACCTTGCTACTAACCACTAGACCAACGTGGCAGGACCACAATAATATAGATTTTTTATCAAAGTGCGTCATGCGGATGGAGTCGCTGTTGGCAGCTTGTTTTTTTTATTGTCTAGTTCCTTTTGCAATATATATTTTTATCATTAGAGAACTACTAATTAAATAACAATAAATACAACAATAAGAGATAGTTATTTTGCTCACTATCAGTAAAAGAGTCACGTATGTAGCTCGCACAGAAATTACTGAGCTAACAATTCTCATTAGAGAAGAGAGAATTGAGATTAAAGTATATTTCCTGATTCTTTGATTGATTGTTTGGTTGGTTCTATTGTGATAAAGAGATTGGAGATGGTCTTTAACATGTAGAGAGGCATGTTATTAAGCAAGCGAAGACACAATTATGACATTCAAAGGATCATTTATACGCATATGGACAAGTTATCAGAAAGTGTTGAACATTGTTATTTTTTTTATAATAAATACCGGGTATTTGACCTATAAACGATTTAGAGAGCATTGTTTCTGTATCTGTTTATGTGTGAGAGATTGGGGGCGTATCATACAAATGACGTTCTTCTTACCTTTTGTATCTCAGGTAATAACTATTCGTTAATTAATTTTGGGCACTGTTAAAAAAAATATATGTCTGATTACAATACTAAATTGCTAAAAAAATGATAGTCTGGTATTACTAAAGTTTTTCTTAGTAATCCTCTATTATTATAATGCTAATACTTTTTATAAAACTGGGCAATTTTTAATCACACACTTTTTATATTTGTTTAGTCTCTTTTGCAAAACTTTCACTGTTTCATACCAATCAATATGGTTACACCTTCTGGCGCTCCGACTTATCTAGAGATAGGAGAGGCAGGTAAACTGTCATAAAGGTTATTCTAGTACAGATACCAGTCTCTGACGACGCAGACTCTCCCACTAGATCATGTAACACACAGCTTTAAGATCTGCCCCCTTATTACAATTGAATGTGATTGAATCACAAGTCAAACTTTGTACCTAAAGGCAATGTCCCAAAAACTGTATCGCCAAAACCCTTGTGTCACGAATATAAGATAGTAAATAATTTCTAGTTTTGTGTATGACAATTATCTAGTAATAAGAGACATAACTTTAGAGGGATTTAATAAACAAAAGAGATTTTCTATTTAAACATGAAGGATGAACTAGAATCTAATTTTGTTTACTAACTTTTTTCATGACATCCCAGCTTACTATGAAAATATCCGGCTTAAAATTAAACTTTCATATTATTCTACATACAATACAGCAGTTTTTATCTTGACAATGCCACGGAATAGATACATTTGAATCAGATAATCACAATCAAAATTAATCGTAGTACAGGTACTGTTTTTTTAACCATTCAGTGTAAGGGAAATATAATTAACGATTTATTTAACAGTGCTTCAGCATGTTTACTCGTAACTTTAGTCCACTAGAGGATATTTACACACTACCTACGCTTTGTAAATATAATAGTGATTATCTTGAAATTATTATCTTTAAGCAGCTTTAAGCATAATATCTAATAAAACTTGTATAGGGCACTGAGCCTGATATAGTTAGTATTCAAACATTTTAAACATAAGTACGGTACGTTAAATGCAATGTATTTTATGTTTCTTGTAAATGATTAAATAAAGGACTTTAAATTGAATGAAATTAGTCCACTAGTCACTTTCAGAGTAGAATTGGCTGCATTTTTCTAGTGTAGAGCATAAACGGACGGCAATGGGTAACTGACCGTGGAGCAAATATTGGGTGTTTGCGGAAGGACCCTTGCCAGACTTTTAGTTCGTTAGATGGAGAAATATTTGGCCATTCTCGAGAGAAAGTTGCAGTAGTTTTCAAGCCTCTTGAACTGATGGTATTAAAAATGCAACGTTAGTTTCTTTATGAAGATAAAGATTTTTAATTCGTTATTTTGATAGCACTTTTTGGATTAGATTGGCCATCTATCCCGGACATACCCTATCACATATGCTAGACGTGTTGATTATATTATCTTTATGAGAGTTTTCTGATTGGGCGCGTAGTTAGTAAAATATGGTGCTCGTTCTTTCTGTCGGTATATTTTCAATGAGAATATATTCACCACACCGTTCCCGCGCTGAGAAGTCACACAACGGCCTTACGCCATTTTAAGTAAGTTTGTAAGTAAAGAAAAATAAATGTATTGTATTTATAAGGATAAGTTCTGTGTAAGTACTGACCTGGTTGTCGAAGATGGGTGTGCGCGTCCAGCGTCGACTTTGACATGGCCGATAACGTATTGGTGCCATAGCCTGCAACAGAAAAGATAATCAAGCTACATTCTACAAAAACTACATATTACAAATAAGTAACCTAATGGCTTTGGCTATTCGTCTGGTTAAAATAAAAAAAATACAAACATACGGGTCGAATATAGAACCTTCTCTTCGGTTAAAAGTAATTATACATTTTTTGTTTTATATTGGCAGATCTAAGAGTTATTTTTTATCGAGAAACGGTTATATTTATTTTAACCAGTGGAAACTAGCACTGACCACGTCTAGAATCTGAGTTTTATCATTATAAAACTCAGATTCCTATGTCGCATCCACCCTGTATATCATAGCATAGACAAAATATCACTACTGGCAGACACAGCTTTTACTCTCTGACAAGGATCGTATTACGGATGATCGATGTTTGCAAAATGGACGCCGGATTTAGGATATAAACTATTTAATGTTTGTTTTCTTACTGGCTAATATTTTGCTATGGTCGTATAGCTCTTGTAATCGTGTTTGAGAGACGAATGTTTGTTTCACCTTTCACTATTGTTAATTAACATTTACAATACCATCTTAAAAAATATATATTTTATTGCGTTTCTAAAAAAACACAGAGGTTTGCAAGCAGCGCAATTTTATCTGCAATCTAGTACAGCAGTCGCAAACGCCACTTACAAATTATTATATTTCAAGTAAAAACGTGATATCAAATAGTCGAATTAGACCTTATGGTTTCACTACTATGCTTCGGTAATTTTATATTTTAATAGCTGCCGCCCCCAGCTCCTCCTGCAAATAGCATACGATACGACTGTCAGTGACATATTCTCACACTAATCAAATGTACACAGAAAAAGATAAGTACCTATAATCGGTACAGCCGTTTCAGAGGACTTCGATAAATAGATTATTAAACATTAGATTTATTTATATTGTCTTGCCATTCTTATGTTTTAGTTTAGTGGCAAGTTGTCACCCTAGAATTATTGACGATGAAGGCATAGTAATTTATTTAAATCTGCACAATATATCTGTTATGTCACTAAATCTAAGGACTACGACAGTAACTCATGTATGCTAGTCTGAGTCAATCCAAGGCCTAATCATGGGTTGTGGATTATTAATGAGCTGTACCGACCACTTACCATCAATATATCAGGTGGACAACATGGTACAATATGGCCGGTAAAATTTGAAGGCCGAAACGTTAAGGCCCGAATTAGATAAGGTTCTGCCACCATCATCAAGCCAATTATAACCATTCTCTCAAACTATTTGCACACAAAATTCTGCTCCAAATCCCATTTAAGTATTTGTTCACTATTTTGACAAAAAGACAATGGCACCGTCAGTTGTTCCCCTTTGTTCAATCGGCGTAAATCATGGAATCAAAAATACACGGGATTCAAAGGACTTTCCACAATATTGCTCTGCCACTAACTACGCGTGAAATCTTATTTAGAGCATCAAAGACATTCTAATCCTACTATCTCTGTGCTGCCATACTATCAAAAAAATACCTTATTTGTACGACAATAGTGTATAAAAACGTTTGCCTTTACGTCAATGCCTGAGGTCTTCTTTAGTGTTATACTTTACTATTGAAAATGCACCTTGTGTGTATGTTTATAAAGTATAAATATGATTGGATTTGAGATCACCACGGCAGGTCTTTGGCACCCTTAGTGCCGATTTCATCAAGTATGTTGAACCGAGTTCAACACTGTACTTCGTTGTAGATATCACTCTCGCGTTGATGTTTAAACGGGACTGAGATATCGAAAACCGGGCACAGAGTAGAAACTCGGGCTGATGAAAAATTAAGCCTTTACAATCATTGGACTTATACTTAGTTTGTATTGAAAGTTGAGTCTCATCTCATAATAGATGTACAATTTATAAATTTTGAAGAAGATAAACATTTAAATATTTAGTAATTATGGTGATCGTTATTTGAATTTCTCTTTGTTTGAACTTAATTATTATTAGTAAGGTTAACTATATAAATATTTAAGAACTGATAATTAGTAACGACACATTATTTGTAAAATAGTCCTACTATCTTTGAATTCTACAAAAGTACTGGCAAATCACAATACACCAGTTTTTTTTCAATGCCCCACAGTGGCTCACCAAGCAACTTAATATCATTATTAACGCGATTTGCAGTAAATAAGGTTGACAATCGTTTGTCGCGACAATCATTGTATTACTGGATAATAATAGCATTTATTGGTACGGCTGGGTTCGGAGATTGGAAAAAAAAACGTAATTGGTCTTTGTTTTGTTTTTACTGAATTGATTGTCGATTGTTTTCTTTGATTGAAAGCTTTTGTTTTTGTTTTATAATTGTCATTTTTATTTTTGATTTTCATGAAATAATGCTTTTATTTTTCAAAAGTACAGAGTCAAGTTTTAATTATTATTTGATGGTTAAAATGTAACAATAAACTGTTTTATAACCCGACTACGGTGAAGCAAAAGTGAGGGTAATGATTTTGGCAGCTAATGTTTGTTTGTTCCTCCATAGCGCAGTCCCTAAACTACAATACGGATTATTATGAACCAGATGTCAATATATTTGTAAGAATGGCCTGGGTGTACATTAATTAAAAAAAAAAAAATAGTGAATTTAAATTTCAGACTATTATTTCAGAAAAAATTGAGATGTTTGGTATCAAAAAAGGTCATATTACAAATTTGTATTTTATATTATGGTATTTAGTCAAAATACACGGTTATAATACGGTCAAACAGTTCGCGGTCCAGGCGTTTTGGTTATGTCCGTAGTCAAATTACAGGTTACTTAAACGATTACAGCTTGTTTTAATTGCAAACTAAACATAAATATCCCAATTATTTCCACAGTTGCAAGACTCTGGACTCTTGGGACAATATAAAAGTGTATATGACGCCATTGTCTCTTTATCTTCTTGTATGTTTGGTCATAGCTCTTAAATACAAGGACCAATACAGCTGGTATGTAATTGAATAGCATTTGAGTCGTTACAGTAGGAAACTAAAATAAACCAAACATTCAGTTTAAAGATTATTCATATCATATTTGAGTGCACGGTTGGCGAAGTGGTTAAAGCGGTCGCATCATTGCTTTCAACCGTGCTGGTGTTGTGGGTTTGATCCCCAAACGGGACAAATCTTTGTGTGATCCGCAAAGATTTGTTCTGACTCTGTGTGTGCTTTGTGTGTATAAAATGTTGGTTTGTGAACATCCCCGCGACACAGGAGTTATTCCTAGTGCGGGCGTCGTTTTTTTTAAATAAAATATTTTATTATTATTATTCTTAATGTTACATTGTAATATTATTTATTATACTAGTAATGGTCGAAATACACTTGCCTGTAGCTGGCACACTTGCATACCTAGCATGCAAGTAGATACAAAACATTTAATACAATTAAAGAGACTGCAAATGCCCTCAGATGAAGAATAGTAATTCGATTAATCAAAGCAAACATAACAAAAATAGCCATATTACTTATTTTTTCTCACTCATGGCTTTACTTCTTTTGGAGAGGAAATGGATAAACTAATCATTTGAACAGCCAATCAAAATTGAATGATATTGTATATGTGAATAATATCGTTTAAATATCGGTCGTTTTACAACATGTTAGGCCCGCAGGAGTATAACGCATTTTTTATAAATCATTATAAAAGCATATTTTGTTTCATCATCGATTTTCCAATCGCATTACATCTAAATGTAGATCTTCAGTTTACAAAACCACGACAAATTTAATTCCCTTTAAAATCCATTATTCACCCACATTAGAATACCCGCCTTTCATCTCCAACACCAAAAACAATTTGAGTTGTCTCTGGTTTGAACCACAGATTAGATATCTCATTACACCACTTCAAAGGCGTTCATGTCAAAACTATTTGTTCTGCCCGTAATGAGAACTCTGAGCCATTCAATTTTGAACTTTAACGACCAAAGTTTTGGGGAGGCGGATTGAAGTCTGAGTGTTTGAATGGTACACGTAATGTGTTTTGGACTGAGATTATAAGTTTTAAATTAATTTGGCGGGTGTTAAGCGAGGGTATGTTCTGTCGTGGTTTAATACCGAATTCAGTTCATAAATTTTAACGTGGTAAGATAACGCTGAACTATAAAATTAACGATACTAAACTTAATTAAACAATATTGGGTGACTGATACATAGACAGTAAAATATAGGATATCTTATCAAAATATATGTAAACATAAACCAAATGATAGAATGTTTAGTTACATACCAAAAATCTAACTCATTTTATGATCATTCAAAGATTGATGGGCGAGTCCATTTTAAAGTAAGACATTTAAAAAATATATTTTATCATTAAATTACCTACACAATTTATAGCACCTTTTGTCATAAACGCAATATTTAATTTAGCTATCAAACAAAATTCATAACTTTACATACAAAATTCTTAGGTGTGACGTCACGCCATTGCAGCCGTTTGTTTGGAGCGTTTGAGAAGTCTAATATTAGTTTAAATTTAAAATAGTATTATCACAGGAAGCTAATGTGATATAAAAGTAATTATTTTTAATGATGTTTCTAATATTGAGAGGTGTTTCAATTACATACGAAAATAAAAATTAGTCATCATGCCCATTATACAATTAAGAAAAAAAGTGTAGACGTCTAGTAAACCTACATCGTAATCCGTTAAGTAGATATTTATGTCAATCAGTAACAAAAAGGTTGATAAAATAATAAATGTTTTTCTATAAATCATAATAAAAATCTTTTTCATTTTTTTCTTTATTCTCTTTCTAGGAATATTCCTGTCACGCACTGAATTATGACGCGCCAATGATAAATTATTATCTCATAATTGTTACACTAAAGATGTCAAAATAATAAATTAAGTCATATTCTGACTAAGGACCGACTAGGATAGGCTAGGTTAGAAGGCCTAGACTCACATTCTTGTTTTTTTAACCACCCAGATGCAGACATTCTCGCAAAGTGACTGTTTAATTACGCATTGATTTTCTTTTCTGGGTTGTGATTTCCTTTTAATACTAAACATCTGAAATAAACAATGTTTATTTCAGAAATGAAACCTTGATTTTAATTTTAAATCTGCTTTCAAATGCTACGTATTCCTTAATACGCACAACAGGCCTTTGCTGTCGTCTAACATTCAAAAGAAACAAGCTTTATATATACCATTATCTGTTCAGATCCCCTACAAACTGGAAGTATATACAGCTGTGACCCCATATACTCGTACATAAGTTCAAAATTTTCATTCTAAATTACAACTCTTATGCCGCCGTAAGTACGAACAGTTCTCGCTTCAGAGAGTGCAAAACAATGGGGTGCTTCGTGTTTCCCTCCTGTAGCCTGAAGCGGTTTTTCCTGCATTTTCCGTCCCTTTCTAAGCTCTAGTTTAATGTCTCAGTGTGAAGAGTACAGACAACGGTGACGAAAGCCACTTTTAGCTAATTTTCGCCGGCGCTCGCTCCGTCTCGTTGAAAACTGGCAGAACCGGGGAAACTTTAAATTTAAAATATCGGTTTTAAAGCTCTTTATGAATCGTATCGGTGGTTTTTGATTTTGTTAAATAAATGGCATAGAAAATAAAAAAATAATGAAGTTAATAATTGCTGTAAAGAAGCTAAGCTTATCGTTTAATATGAAAAGATGATTATATCTACAGCCTTTAGCCCTTACTATAAAAATTTAATTGAATATTTAACTACTGAATAATGAGTGCCAGAACTCGCTAGAGTTCTAAATAATGAAAAACAAAAGTTTTTATCTTTTTAAGACTTCTATATTGGAATAACTTCGTTTCCAAATCATCCCAATATAAACTTAATAATATGTTCATTATATTTCTTTTTGTTTGTAACAAACAATATTATTAACGTATAAATAATAAATGTAATGTTACTCTAAAACTTGCATAACTTACCTTTAGTATCCACATGTTTTCTTTGCTTCGATCAATTATCATGCTTTTATATTATTCTCAACGGATTAACTACACGATAAAAGTTCTATGTGACTCTTTTTGAGCTTGAAGAATAACCTACACTACGATGTTTGTAATTCTAGGATTTAAACTAACACTAGTATTGTACAAAAAAAAATTGTTATATGTCATTTTATAAATAAAGATCTTTTGAAATTGAATTAATTGATTATAAACTTATACCATTTCATTTCAAATAACTTATAATATAATCAAACTGTACGGATAATTGCCTATTGCTATTGATGCTTTAGATTTAAATACGGATAATTGCCTCACATTTTGCTCTTCTTCTAAACCGAGGCAAGTACCCCAACAAGGCAACAATCCTGGTTGTACCCTAAAGAGGTTGTACATAACTTTTTACAAATAGAGAGGCATAAATATTAAAGCGTAGTCAAATTTTTGCACCTATAAATGACAAAATTCACCTTTTAATGTCAGAAATCCTTACATTTCTGTAATTATATGTGTGTGTGGAGATACGCTGACGTTTCATTAAAAATAGACAACTGAGCCGTTCTATTTTCTTCATACTTTTATCTGTTTTACCCTTTAACAAAGTAAAAACACCTATAAGGTGTCACACTCAATGTATGTAACAACGTTATTTATAACAGCTTACATTGATTGCATCCCCCATATGATATCACGAGAGGAGAAAAGCCGATGAACCGCTTATAATCGACCTCATTGCAATATTGCGGACATATAGTTTGAAAAAAAATATAATACCTAGTCATACTAAAGGACACATGACATGTTTTCAAAATGTGCGTTTTGGACTTACGAGTAATATATATTTTATAATAAACGATATTATTTTGATGTAATTCATGTATAGAAATAATGGATTCAATAAAAACAATATATAGGTAACTACAACACAACCACAATAATTGGAATAAAACTTGTTTCTTTTTTTTTCATTTTTGTTGATTAATTAAAAATAAAAGTCAAAGACCGCCAGTGGGTAACGTGTCCACAATGCTTACAGCAGCAGTTGTATGGCAATACTTACCTTCTGTCCAAAATAAATACCAACATTCTGAGAACGTGTGGCATCAAACAGGCGAGTCAAAATCGGTTTGTACAGATTAAACTTGTATTTGTAGTATTTCGTAGTTGAGTAATACCGCATTCATTCGCTAATACTCAAATCTTGCTCGCAAAACCGATACAGAGCATATTTTTTTTTCATCTGTTATGTTTTATAATAATATATATACTTAGTTAATTCAATTAATTTGTAACTAACTCCATGCTTGTAATATTGAATTATATGGATTTATCATCATTTTTATGTATTTTGAAACGTAGTGATGCTTTGGCAAGTTTTTAAAAAGTAATTTTACGCTAGCAACATCTAAACAACTCTGTTATAAAAATGGCGACTGTTGTAAATTTCAGCTCAGTCTTTTTGTGTAATTCGTAGAGAATAGATGTGAAACCTTTGTGTGTATGTACGTTTTTAATTATAATTTTTTTTACAATTGGTTGGTTTGGTTTTTATATTTGTTTTTAATTACACTATATTTTTAAGAAAGTGAAAACTAAATATATACCTAACTATATATACATGAAATAAAAAAATATAGTACAAACTTATTAAATAAATATAATTATAATTATAATTGATATTGAATGGTTTTCCTTGTATAATTCTAAAGTTTAGAATCAGTGTGATCCCATACCGAATTACCCGACGCATTGGAGTCCAATAAAGTACCATCAAACACCTTTACTTCAAGATTTACCTTATACTATTTACAAGTACAATGTTGCAAGTGCAAAAGCACAATTTGGAGGTAGGCCGCTTTAGGGCAATTTTTGCCGACCCGTGTTTAACGCTGGACTCGACTTTTAATTTCTATGTCCCGTTCAAACATTGAATGAGATATAAAGATTGAAAAAAAAAGTGTCCTTAAGTATGACTAGGTATCAATGTTTTTTCGAACTAGATGTCTACAATATTGCAATGTAGTCGATTATAAGCATTTCAACGGCTTGTCTCCTCTCTTGATATCATATGGAGGAAGCAATTGATGTAAACTGTGATAAATAAGGTTGTTACATACATTGGGTGTGACTGTTTCAATCGTATAGATTTTTATACTTTGTTATAGGGAAAAACCAGGATTGTTGCCTCGGTTTGGTAAAAGTCAACTATTCGTATTTAACCCTACGTATAGTTTGATTATGTTAAGTTATTCGAAATGAAATTTTACACTTGCACTAGTTTACGCAGGACTCGTGCGTTTAGGGCTGAAGGTGTTCCCCTATAGATATCGCGGCAACAGTATAAGCCCCTAAACCCGCTAAACTGTCCTTTGGGAGCGCTACAGCAACTTGTAACCAATAATGGAGGAACTGTGAGTAACACTGATATTTATTACCGAGTTGAATTCTTGGCAACGTTGAATTTAATTAACCAAAACGTATAAAACCCAATAGATCGCAATTTTTTAAATACGTTTTCATGTAAGGAAATGTTAGTATATTTTACATTAAAATATTGGTAACACCTAATCCTAATGCTTTCTTAAAAACGTAACGAAACAACTTATTGTATGGACATACATAGGCGAACGTAAACCATTATAGAAATATGGTTTATTCTAAAATACCGATATGGTAGCTAAAAACTTACATCCTCTTTGGTATTATTTGAGCGCGCATTCTCTCAATGTTTTGTCAAACCCGAGGACGATATAATAATAATAATAATAAATAGTCTTTATTTTACACCAAAAAATAAATAAAAGAAAGATACAAAAAAAAAACAAACACTTAAAACTAGTAGCACAAACGGCGATATAATACCTAATGCCAACACCAAAAGGTTACATTAAAAAGTTAATATTGGCAAAAGCGCTAAAATAACATAGACAATTTAGTATGGTGGTTACATATTCTTAAATTTTGTAATTTCCCACGCACTTTTCTTAAATGCTTCTTTGATAAGAACCTTTTCTTGCCAACAACAAACCCAGAAAAAAAGAATTAACGAAAAGGGTGCAGCCGTTCACGCGTGACGCCGTGACCAAGGAAAATAGGGATTCATAAATACAAAGATAGCTAAAATCACTTATATTTAAAATCTTGTGTCGTTCGAAACGGGTTGCTTGACCGATTTAGCGTGTTTTTTATGTTTATTCGGTAGGTCTGTGAATGGGTTTGTCTATGCTCTAGCGATACCTGGCACCCAGGCAAAAGTCTTGTAGACGGAACACACTGGGTTTTAGTCCATGCAACTCGGACATAACCACTGATTTTGTCCAGATCAGTGGTATCCGTCAGGCATTGCCCAGTATAAAAAAAAGGTCTGTGAATGAGTTATAGGTTATTTACCGCTAGGTCAAGATAAACGCTGTAGCTGAAGTTATTTGAAAATTAGTTATTAATTGAGAATTAAATAATGCCTAACATTTTTTAGTGAATGTGTTAGTGTTAGAAAATACTTGTTAATATTTGAAATTTATTATTTTTTATGAATCACGAGTTCCTATAAAAAGATGTTATTAAAAATAGAAACGAAAAGACCGCTAAAATGTCACCAATGTCAGCATAGCTTAACTTAACACGTAAACAATACATTAAATTGGCATTCAGAAATGACTACACGACAAGCGAACCGTGTCCGATAATATGGCGCGCGCTTAAACGATAATCATCAAAATATTGCATCAGTTATCGAAATATTGTAAGTGTCAATCAAAGAATTAAGTCTGTATTGTTGCGGCGTGTGGCGGCCGCGTGGCGCCTCGGTTCAGTGAGCACTCGCATGCAACATTTTAGGGGGCTATTGTTTTGATTTTCTCGCGTGAAATGACGCAGTAACGTCATATTGCCTAGATCCGTTGCCTGGATTTATTTTCGGCATTTTGCGGCCGTCGCGGAAAATTGAGTAGGTGTTTGAATTGGATGGATAACAATGTATAAAATTATCAAAATGAACTTACGAACCCCGAAAAATATATATTATTATATTCATTTTAGAAGTACAAACAGAGCTCGCAACGACTTATTTATATTTAAATGTAGTTTGCAGTCAGTATATTTTTTATTATGGAAAAGGTGGTAATTCATATCGGTTATAAGCGCCTCCCAAGGGACCTTTAGCGGCTTACAAACTCTCTCGTGATACTCGTGATATAATTTAAACACAGATTCTAGATATGGTAAAACTTTTGTGGCCGCTTATTTAATAAAAAAAATACAGAATAACATTTTCTGAACAAATTGACTGATTTTAATATTTAATCTGTTCAGAAATCGCGAAATTTGTATGGTTGCATGTCGCATCCAGCGTGTATAAACCGTTCTAAAAGATAAAATTTACAATACAATTTACCTTGTGAGCCTTGCGATGTTGCATGAGTAGACCAGCTGCTTTTGTATGAGGCATCTGAAAAAAAAGAAACCGTTACTCGTTTCCAAACAAAAAAATCAAAACAGAAATTAATCCCATACATAAAATTTGCTAAGTAATTTTTTCTTTGGCCGCTATATGTAGGTATATGTGGCCTGCCACTGAATTTCTTTTGTGCTTGAGATGTAGACGGTTTATATGGTGGCAGGTGGTCAATCCAGTCAATCCGGCTAATTTGCCGTCGGGGAGCACTAACGTATAAAAATGTAAAGCGCGTTTATCACAGCACGGGGATGAACCCGATAAAAATCCCAATGTTATCAAAATAGCCTGACATGTTCACTCACTGTTAACCATCGTACATTTCATTACCGATACGTTGATGATATTCATCTGTCATTCCTCATGTCATACGTAATTAAAATACTAGCCACGAGGCGTAACCTAGCGTTCCACAGCTATTTTTTTAATTGTGATTAATAAACCATTTTTGTAGAGAATTCTACCATCTACGTTAGTAAAAAGTCATGAATAACTGATTAAAAACCTAAAATAAGGGCATATTTAACCAGTTCCTTATCTGCAACTTAAAATATTATCTGACCAGTCTCGTAATTTTTTAATCTATACATATATATAATTTGTTTGCCCGGCTGACTGATTCATCAACGCAGAGCCTAAACCACTGGAGATAAAAATTGCAACTCGAAGGGAATAATCTAAGGGTTTAATAATTAAAGTCAGCCATTTTTGAAGTTAGAAGCACGAAATTTCGTAAAGTTGATCTTGAATGAAAATAAATAAATTTATATGTCAAGGTTTTTCAATATTATATACCAAAGAGTGGAGTTTTGGGGTTTAAGTAAATTGTCGGTTTGCGAAAAAATCAAATTGGTGTCTTGCATATTTTAGTCTCGTTAAGTAACGTTCCGCAGTGATCATCTAATCTTCAGCGGATGAAGTCACGGGCAACAGATTTTTATTGATAAAAGAGTCTGTAAATACTTGTTTTGTGATCGTAAATATCAATAGCTGCACGTTTGGTTTATTTGTCCATATTAAGAGACAATGTCATCAGTTCTGAATAAGTCCCTGGTAGCCATTTAGCACTCATTTGACAGATGAAATGTATAGCAATTTAATGAATTAATCGGCTCTTAAATATTTAAACTTTTACAGACACTGATGAAGCCGGCCCTCTGCGTGGGTTAATTTGGATGTAAACAGTTTAAACCTCAGAAGGCTATGTATACAGCATCGGAAAGGTGTCCGCGCGTTGTCACGTATTTCCGTTTCCGCTTTCCGCACACGCAGCCGTAGTTTATAACTCTGATTTATACCTTTTTGTTTTTATTTGTTATTTATTTATTTTGTATTATCGCTTTAGTTTATGTGCTTACTATATGTCTCCATAGTCTCTGTGTATAATTGTACCAATAAAACGCATATTGCCAGTCGCTACAAACTCTGTTATAGTTGGACCGAGACATTTTTTAAAAGTCAGATAAAATTTATCAATCGTATAAAATATTAAAGTGACATGACATGTGAAAGTGTTAACTTATGCAACTAGCCCCTAATTATTTAAGATAAAATATTTAATATCAGGGAGAATTCGCAGCCCTGTCTGTTTCTCTGTTTTTAATTCTGATCTGATCTACTTAAATTAATATTTACAGGTATCATTACCAAGTAAAAGTTAATACTCACGGGTTTTGTTCGATATTTTTGAAGGATAATATAAGTCAAATTTGTATATAGTTATCACGTAGTTAACTATCTAAAACGTTATCAAAAGGTGAAACTGAGTAAAACAAAATAACTTATCAGCACCAAACAAAATGTCAGTAAACATTCAACAAAAAATGTTTCACAAAACATTTTCATTTTCGCGATGTAAAATTGGCTGCAATCTGCAACAAGACGTTGATGATCCAAAGTGAGACAGTTCTATCTCCGCCCCCCCTGAAAGCTTCCATCCCCTTGAGCACAATCGCAGCTACCCTCAAGAGCCTTCAGCCCTTAATAAGTGCCGAAATGCCTCTAAATAGACACGTTTCTCCCAGGTAAAGGGTTTGAGTAACTACCATTCAGAAAAAGAGTTGGTAGATAAAAACAGGAATAATATTTGCAGTAATTTCGACAAAAATGGGCTCTCAAGTCTTTTTACAAAGGAAACTGCTTTTACGCAGCTTTGGAATAAGTAACTATTAAAACTTAACTTAACTTAAAATTCTCAAATGCTGCTGTTTAGTTAAATCTATCAAAAATTTCTTGGAAAAACTTCGACGCAGATTCTACTGGTACTAAAACGTATCATATGGATCGCAGTCAATCGCCGAGTGCATGGAAATCTAGCAGACGCATTTAAATCTCAAGGCACTGTATCCGCCTACCCTCATGGAATAAAGACAAATTGTATGTTTGTATGCATGTATATGAGTGAACATTACAATATTCAAGGTTTTGATAAACTGCTACTATTGAGTATAACACTTTTCTAAGAGGTCACCGATATAATGATCATAACCAATAAAAACACACTTTTCTCTTTAATCTACCGATAAATCTTCCTTTTTAACCGACTTCAAAAAAAGGAGGAGGTTTGTTCGCCGATTACTCGAAGACGCCTGGACCGATTTGAGAAATTCTTTTTTTGTTTGAAAGGATATACTTGTCATGTGGTCCCATTTTCTTCAAGTCACGTTCTGATGATGGGCTCCTAGAGAAATTGAGGGCAACCCTCAAATTTCAAAGGCTTCTATATTGTTTTTCGAATATTACCTAAAACTACTTGGATATTTGCATCTAGCAGTCAGCATTTTAAGTTGCTGAGCTGATGCTGGAAGGTACAACTCCTCAAAGGTTAGGAGTACGGGGATAATTTATTCTTTTAATATAGGCACCTTAAATAAGTTTTCCGTCATCCGAGAAACATTCTTGCTCGGTCTACCCATCACTTAAAATCGTAAAATAAAATAATTTTAGCAAAAAAAAAAACCGACTTCAAAAAGTAGGTAAACTAAAAAGCAAAAAATAAATTTACTTCGCACAAAATAATACGTTTTTTCATTTAGTTAAATTGAAATTATTAAATAATTATTTTATAATTCTGAAGTCGGTGCCAAGTAAACAATAACTCTGTATAGATAATATCAATCTTTCGAACAACTATTTTCTGACTGAATATTAGTTATATTTCTGTGGTAAGTACCAATACTGGGCGACCACGCACTAGCACAACTACGCCTCCCTTTGTTGTGTGTACTGTAATTTGATATTGTAAAAAGGTTGTTATAGCTTTTAATTTAAAAATATTTATTTTTTATAAACCAACCACCAAAATAAACAAAATGCTATTCCCAACGGAATGATAAAAATTCCATGTCCAATAGCAGGCTGTATCCACCGCTGGATAGAAAGCTTTTGTTGTGTCACGACAGCTGTCTACCAGCCAGTTCTATTTCCGTACAACAAAGCGTTAGTTTAGGATAATATTGAAAGGTATTATAAAATATTTAATGCAATTTTCAATTAAAAATGCAGTAACTCATTTACATCGTTTTTTTTGCGATGGCAAACTAGGTAGTGACGTAATAGAATATCGTATCAGATTATGCTATGTCTATGTTTTTTGTTGTCAATTATTTATTTTTGTTGTCTCTCTTACAAATGAGATGCATTTAAATTTCAAAGAGCCTCTTGGAGTCACTTTTCTCTTAAGTGTCATATGAAACTCTCTTAGTTTAAGATACGTAATTAAGTAAAGGGGATTGTTTTTAGTTACGTAGTAGCGCGTTGACTGGTCACTGTCGCTTGAGACGAAATACAGCTACATTATGACACCTATACTCAAAAACGTAACGAGCCGTAGCTAAAAATATGTGTTGTTTCTTAAAAGTCATCGAACAATACAGTAATACGCATAGAAATCTTAATAACTAGTCAATAGAAATGCTATCGACTATCTTTTAACACTGGGACGCATGTCGCCGGTTTTCAAATACCACTTTTTGTATTCCTGCAAACAAAATTATTCTTTTTGCGATGACATTAAGACGACAATTCCTCAACTCGCACTTCTGTTTGACTTGACAGATGCGCGGCGACAAGGTCACGCGTCTTTGACATTTCTATTGCCTTATTATTAAGATTTCTATGGTAATACGCCTATTAAGGCTCTTTTTAAATGACAAATGTATCAATAGAGGTCGATCTATTTGGGTGTAATAACCCTTACAGAGATTGCATAATGTTCTTCTACAAGACTATTTTCTTTGGTCTATTTGCATCGTGCTTGCGTCATACTGCATATCGATGCTTTTGTTGTCACGACAGCTGTCTACCAGCCAGTTCTATTTCCGTACAACAAAGGACTTGAGAAAATATTGAAAGGTTTTCTAGAATATTAAATGGAATTTTCAATTGGAAATACAGTATCGCTTGTTTGTGATCGGACACTATGTAGATAGTGATGTTATTTGAAATTGTTGGTCACAATATTACAATAAATAATGGAAAATGGTTTTCAAGGCAACTGCAATTCTTTCCTAGATTTTTTAAGTCAGAGAGTAAAGACGAAGGATTGCGGACTGCAAAAAGTAAATTTGTGATCAAAACAATTCACAGTATTCCTTTGACGATACCATACATTAGTAAAAAAATATACCTTCAACTGGTCTGATAAGTTTAAATTTTGATTGTGCCGCGATAGCCGAGTAGAAGACCGTAGGATTGCGAAGTTAATGGCATAAAGGTCTCGGACACGAACCCACGGCACACAATTCTGTCAATAAATCGTTAAGATTCGTCTTCTCGAAGATATATATATGTATATATATATATATATATGTGTATTTATCATATAAATTTTGATGAAAGAAAACATCATGATGACACCTGTATTCCTGAGAATGCTTAAAAAGTACTCAAGGGTGTGTGAATTCTTACCAATCCGCAATTGGCCAGTGTGGTGTATTATGGCCTAACTCTTCTTATCATTAGAACAGGCCCGAGCCCAGCGGTGGGACATGTATTAGATACAGGGTTGTTATTATTATTCCCTTTGGTTATTATTAACTTATTAAATACATTTTGAAATAATAATTAGAACATTTAAAAATATAAAAAGCAGTGACCCACCGACATCGGGTGCAAAGCCCAAGCTGCTGGAGGTTAGGGCTCCAGAAATTAAAATCATACTTTACTATTATTATTTTATTTAAAATTATTGATTTCTAATTCACTTAAAAACGATATATATATATATACTTTTATTAAAAAAGTGGAAGTTGTCAAGATAAAACAAAGTATTAGCTTTGCAAATGTGACAATTGCAAACGAAATGTTGTCAAACGGCTCTTAAATTTATTAGTCTGATAGTACAATACGCCAAACGCTGATAGCTAAATCTGTATAATTTAGGCAAATGTGTTTGTTGTTAATTACAGGCACTTATCACTCTTATTAGGCTTTGAATATAAACGTCAAATCCATTGATTAGCTATTTGTATGTACAAACACTATTTGTGAATTGATTACTGTTGAAGTACGCCTCATTTTGCAATAGTATTTAGTAAGCCTGCTCGTATAGTACGTATACATATACTTATATCATAAATTACTCAATCTATTGATAAAAACGGCATGTTGATCTGTTTCCTTTTTAACATGTAATGTGGGTATGTATGCATTCGGTTTGCATTTCTAAAATAAAAGCGTGTTACATTCACTTAATATATCTTGCTGTGAAATGTAACACGGTTTTATTTTAGAAGACTAAATTGATTGGTTAAAGATTATTATTAGCTTTTTAGATCCTTTTTACCACAATAAAAGCAGTGCTTTTCACTTGTACTTATATTTTTCGTCCATACTAGTCTATACTAGTATTATGAATTGAGAAAAATAACTTTGTCTGTTTGTTAAGTCTTAACGGCTCAACGATAGAACCTATCTTAATAAATAGTGGAATGGAGGTAGTTGAAGACAAAGGCTACCCTTTTTTGATATACCACGCGGGCCGCAGACTATAGAGACATTCTATTAAAATGTTTTAGCTTCTAGTGCTGTTATATATATATCTGTATCTTCAATAAACAGACGTGGCAAATTTACAATTTTATTATATGTAAAGATTGTGTCATAACGGACATGCAGCAAGCCACGTACTCGTTAGTGTGCTTTTCCATAAAATTATATTAGTCGTTCTGTACAATTTTTAGATGCGATTATTAATTATATACAAAAACTAGTATGAATTAAGATGTGATATTTTAATAGTAGAAAATAAATAGCTTAATACACATAATTGAAATAAATTAAATTAATTCGAACTATAATAATGCATCACGGAAGGCTTAATTCACTTGACAACTAATTTCATTTTTTTATTTAGTATAGGGGTAATTGACAAGTTCAAACAAAGCCATCTTATCAATAGTGATCATTTCGAATTAAAAAATAAATAAATCTATTCCAAACAAAACGTTCGGCAAATGAATCAACAAATATTTAATTCTGTAAGTATATTTTGTATGTCTAATGGGCGTATTTGGCAATCAAAAGTCCTTTACCGCTGATAAACAATTCAAAGTTCGTAAAACAAATAAAAAATGTATTTTAGTAATTTTTATGAGGTAAAGATTTGAATAAAAAGTGTCATGGATTTTTGTAAATAGTGACGAACTCAATGTGACGCCAATAAAATCGACTATGACACTAACCGACGGACAAATAAACAGACACAAAGGTTTCCTCTACGAGAACTAAAATGAACAATTATTATGATAGCGTCTAAAAATTGCTACATTTAAGGCTTTAATGATATCTATAGCAGATTTTCTAAAGTGAAAAATTATTTAATAATTTAATTAACTAGTACAATAATGATAGAATGTTGGTATTTTATTTTTTGTTTTTTTGTACCCAATAGGACCTAAAACGATTGGACCGACCTTAAAAAAAAATTGTGAAGAAATGGTTCAAAACTCAAAGAAAAGCATTATCAACTTTTAATCAAAGTATTATTTATAGGGATATTTTATATTGCATATCAAATAAATAATCGCCTATCAATACATACTCATCATTTATATTCTTTTTTACATCAAATAACTTACTTCACTACAGATAAACTAAATGTTTAACAAAACTCAAACTGCAGATAATTCGAAATTACACATCAATATGACATTTCTTTTTTCCTCATAATGCAATACAGTTAAATTTATTTTTGTACATAAATACTACATGCATAGCATAAATACTGACTGCACATCAAATTTACCATATTTCATACCAAAATAACTATCCCAGTTGCATATTAACCAGTAAGTACAACAAAATCTGTTCATTATATTTGTCTTAATTTTCAAGAAGCCATGCTCGGCAAATTTAATGATTATTATAACAAAAAAATCCTTTTACATTGCATTATTTCTAAAAGCAGAACAACTTAACTGAAAAACTTTAAAAAAGTTATGGCATAGGATAAGTATGGGTAAAGTAGTAGGTTAGGTTAGGTTAGAACTGCGACCCCACCAACGGGTCCCGCGTTGTCGTCGCGGTGGGGCTTAGTACCCGTGGTGCCTCCACACCACGGCGAAGCCAAGTGGACCCGAGAGGGGGGCTGCTCTTCGGGCTTTGGGCAGCGAAGCCCTTGTGGAGCAGCCCATGTTGCAGGGCCCTTATGGGGGGGCTCTGCAACAGGAGGGCCTGCGGTGTTGGCGTGAGTCGGCACTGCGGCCGAGGAGTTGCGGGGCCGCGGCGGGAGAGGACTGTCGGTGTTTCGTTGCCGCTTTCCCTACCTTCCGCGGTCCCGGCGGGGCCGCAGCCGTTAGTACTGCGGCGTGGTGGGCGGTGGGACGAACATCTGTCTCACCGTGGAGGGCCAGGCCGTCAGATACGAAAGTGTCTGACGGCTTTGCACGCGGTCCTCGGTGCCGGTCCCCCCACATTTTGGGGGCCATGAGGGGCCTGCCTAGGCGGGCGAGAGCCGGGCTGCGGTGTTGGCGCAAGCTGACACCGTGGCCGGGTGGTTTACGGGGCCGCGGCGGGAGAGGACTGTTGGTGTTTCGTTGCCACTTTCCCTACCTTCCGCGGTCCCGGCGGGGCCGCAGCCGTTGAACTGCGGCGTGGTGGGCGGCGGGACCGACCACCTGTCTCGCCGCGAGAGGACCAGGCCGTCGGACATGGGGAATGTCCGATGGCTTTGCACGCGGTCCTCGGCGCCGGTCCCCCCACATTTTGGGGGCCATGAGGGGCCTGCTTCGGCGGGCATCGCCGGGGGGGTTGTGGACGTAAAGGCTGTGCCAGATTCCCATGACCCCCCCATCAAGGCGAGTGCGGGAGCACCGTGGGGTTTTAGTGGGTATTCCCGTGCCGTTTACCATCTTTAGGCACGGGCGAGTCCCACATAACCACTCTGCCCTTCCCCGGGGTGGGGTGGTATGCGTAAATGCATTTCCCCACGTAAAAAAAAAAAAAAAAAAAAAAAAAAAAAAAAAAAAGGTTAGAACTGCGACCATAACATGCTAGAATCAATCTGTGTGATACTCCGACCCCTTGCTGCAGAAGCTAAAAATGTGCCTATTGGGCAAAAATGGAAGCGTGGACGCCCCGCGAAAGCAAGAGCCGCTTTAATAATTCAATAAATTACAATTTTGTATCTAATTTTATATTTTTTTTGCTGATCTCATTATGTGATAATTAATAAATAATAAGATGACTGTGACTAATAAAATGTGGTTTGATTTAGAAGAACTGCTGTAAATATTATAAAAATAGAAGCTATATTCAAAAGAAAAAGAGTTAACATGTATAATGTGCATTAAGATTATTAGCTGTGCATTGATAAAAAAGCTTTTGCTTTAGGAAAAATTGCTGTTCGCTGTGAAAATAAATTGTAGTGTGTTTAGTGATATTTTGAGTTGAATATTTTGTTGTGCAATCAGTAATTTTGATGGGAATTCGGTATTTAATTGCATAGAAAAAGGATATTTTATGATTTGCGTTTAAATACTACCCTTATTTATATCATAATACCACGCGGGCAGAACCGCGGATGGAAGCTGGTACATTAAAATATTATTATTATAATATGTAATTAATTTGTAATAATACGAATGGGAATAAATAAATTACTAAATAGTTTTATTAATAGTTAGTTTAGATGTTCAACATGTTTTATTACTCTACATTTTTATGTATTATTATTTAATATTATTATATTAAAAAAATGTTAATGTCTCTAGTAACATAACAATACATAACATCACGCCTGTTTTATCCAGAAGGGCGTGGCAGACGTGTATAACAACAACATTTCATCTGTTTGCGTCCCATGTGATAGGAGGTGAGCCAATCGCCATCCACCGGGCACCACCTAACTCCGTGCTGTTATAGAGAATTTCCTAAATCCCAAATATCCCAAGACCTTGCGGTGAGAGGCGCATAGGCGTACCAAGACAAACGAAGCAGTTATCTTTAGTGACAGAAGCAAGAAGTTCGTCATAGGGTTGTTGAAAAACAATATGTTGAGCTGTGGCCTTTTAGGCGCCATCATAGCATAGCAAGTCTGAGACATATGAACTCAGTTGCAACTTGTATATTATGTAGTATAAAGGCACTGTATTATTGTAATTATTCTGTAATTATTTTTATTATCTAGTTCCTAAATTCGATTTTTTATTTTGATTTAAATATTTAATAATGATTTGGTGTTCTAATAAATATTTTTTCTTTACTTTGCTTTAATTTTTCTTGTTTTTTTAATTACTGTACATTTTTTAATATAGAAATTGGCCTTTTTTTTGATAACTGTCTTTACCTACCCTATTACCCAATTTTAGCTTGACATCCTAAACTGTTACACCCCGTATAAAAATATCGTATCCCAGTGGTAATTATTGTACTTTTACGAAATGGTTCAAACAATTTATATATATCTGTCATTAGATCTGGAAATAGGTCGTCTGCAATTTTTATCGACGTACCAAGCTGACGCGCGCGGCAGAAAGTTGTTTTTTATGAAAATTAATAATAATTATTTTAGTGAAATTCTACATAATAATATGCGTTTATTTATTTTAGTGGGAATCATGATGCCCATTTATGTTTTAAGAGGTCTATATATTATATACATTGTAGTCCTCAGATAAAGCGACGCATTTGTAATCTGCTTTTGTGGATTGTTCTTCATAGACGATTGGTTTGTAAAAAATAATAAAAACCGGCCAAGTGCGAGTCGGACTAGTAGTGACTGGTTTTTTAATATGATGTATCTTGTATGGGAGCACCCCTAAATTATTTATTTTATTTTAATTTATAGATAAAATAAAATATAACTAAATATTCTGAGAATATTTTAAGCGTCTACGTGTTGCCGTTATAAATATCGAGCAAAAACGAGCAAAACATCACGTTCGTTGTATAGGAGCCCTTAAATATGTATTTTATTGGGTTTTGAGTATTTTTTGTTATAGTGGCCACAGTTATTGATGATCTGTGTAAATTTCATTTGTCTAGCATCGTTCATGAGATACAGCCTGGGGACACGCGGACGGAGAGACAGCCATGTCTTAGTAATAGGATTCCGTTTTTACCTCTTGGGTACGAAGAAGAACCCTAATAAAATAGATAATAAAGATTCGTATTGTTAAGTGTGATGTAGTTAATATTTTTTATTAAAATGACACACCTGCTAAAATATATTAGCCATTTAATATGATACAATGAAACATTTAAAATTACACTATTTTATTAAAAAAGTGAAAACTAAATATATACCTAGCTATATATACATGAAATAAAAAATAATACAAACTTATTAAATGAAATAGATCTAATAAAAAGTTCAGGTGTCATAAAATACGTCCGCATCGATGTCGACCGCGGGTAATGCCCAGAAGGCTGGGCGGCATTGCCACGTTGTATGTCAATGCTGATCCTTTGTCCAAAGTAGAAACCTGCTATAAGTATGTTAATATAGTTAATTCAATTAAACTTTGACTGATTTTATATTTAAATAAAAGTTTCCATCGATTTTTATGGTATTACTATCTTTTATGTTATTTATAGATAGATTGATATTAACAATTGGTATAGTAGGTAAATGTTAATGACTGCCTCCTTGGTCTAATGGTTAGCGTGTGCGCCTCGTTCCGCGATGGCTCGGGTTTGATTTTTGGGTTGAGCAAAGTGTTATATGTGAATTTTCTGACGGAAAGTACGGAGTTGTGCCCGGTGGATGGCGATATGCTCACCCTCTATCCCATGACATCTATAAAAACATAACAGGTGAAATGTGGGTGTTGCACACCTCTGCCACAACCTTTTTGATTTATTTGAGTTATTATTGTTGTTATTATATTGAATATAATTTATATGTTTATTTTTGTGCAGGTACAAGGGCCAGATGCAGAAGGCAATATTTTTAGATGGATGCTGCGACACAGTGCGACATTGTTTTTACATTTATGTATATTTATTTTTTGATGAGAGAATATTAATAAATAATAACGTATGAATTTAGCTTAAAATTAAATGAAGAAGAAAATTAAGAGTAATAATATTATTATGTCTATTTAACAGGCATCATGTATGAAGTTGTTTTTCTAATTTATTTTTATTAATATTATAAAAAACACATAAAACATATTTATTTAGGATTAACCTAAAGTAAAAACAACAGTGATAGAATAACACATAATTTTGTTTTTTAAGGACAATTCAGATAAAAATTTAACTAAATTCTAACTAAAATCAAAACTTAGTAAAAAAAACATTTAACATTTTTTTCAGCTACTTTTAACGAAATCGGCAAATTAGTAGAGCATTAAAATATCAGTACACTTTGAACTATACCCCTTCTAATCCTTTATTATTATATTTCAATCAAATAATTTAAATTATAGAGTTAAAATTTTAGTAACGTCAACGATTAATTATTAAAAAAGGTTTAAAATACCAAAGACTAGATATAATTATCTAAAGAGACGATTTTTTTTTATTCACAAGATTAAATATTATCATTTTTAATACATACATACCTGATGCGCAAAAAGAAACACATATTTACAATTTTTATCCGAAATTAACTAACTAAAAAAAATATTATTGTTAATGATTAAATTATTTTACGAAGATAAATAAGTATTTTACAAGATGGTTTTAATTATATTGTATTTAATTATTGTTTAGTTAACAAAAGTCTAAAGTAATTACGAAACGACTAAATTAGGATGTGTTTCAATTTTTAATCGTATCGACAAACAAAATAGCTGCGAAGATTTGGAGAGAGCCGTTAATTTGAATAACCCGGGCATCAAACCACACTCCCGTACTTACGACCTTTTAAAACACAACACTACACGTGCCACAAAACACAACACAACACAAAATAAAAAAAATATATTAATAATCACCCGCAAATAACATAGAGAAATTGGTGAAAGTGCCTGACCGACTGAGGTAGTCGGCAGAGCTCTTGATATCGAGCATGATTCCCGCGCTAAGAGCCCGGCATAACGGAGCGGCTGTCACGGACACGACACGGGTGCTCTTCTAGCCCGCAACCAAGGGCGGCACCCCATGGTGACCACGCCCACACACGCCCCCTCTCACCTCAACACACCACCCCGCCAATGGCAAAACACTCCGGCTAATCTTTATCTGAGAAAAATAAACACGGTGGGCGGCAGATAATGACGCGCCTCGTCGTCCATAATCAGGCTTTGTGGCGCGCTGACGCCCCAACGGTTTGGCGAAAATTGAACGTTCGATCGTTTTTTTTCAGAGGCATAGAACGTTTTTATTAAAAGCCTATTGCCTATCGAAGTTGGCACTCGTTTCGCCTTGTTTGTCAGGCGCATATTTTTATTTGTTGTTTTTTTAATAGGCTCGCTCCCGATTTCAGCCTCGGGCGTTTGAACAATACAGCCTTTGTGCTAGCTTTTGTGTTATTTTTATAAATTGCCCACCTTTTTCCTAACTCAATAATTGTGCATATAATTGGCTGAGTTTACGCATATTCTGTCGGAGTGTTGGCACATTGCGTGGAGGGATTATTTTTGTTAGGTTGCCGGTGCTGGGATCAATATGTTATGAGACAAAGACATTGCATTCGCGGTATTAACTGAATTGAAATTATTATTTTCGAATAATAAAGAGAAACGTCTGAGCTAAAAGGTTTGATCTTGAATGAGAATGAGTTTACACCTTCTAGCACTAGCGTGTTTAGTACAATGATAGCGATATTTTAGTTTGAGTGGTGGTTTACCTTTGGTATTAATAAGAAATGGATTTAAGGCGACGATTTTTAGGGTGACCGAGAGGATCAAGTCCACTTCAAATGTCCATGTGATTAAGGAGAATATATCACTTACCACGTAGACTTAAGCACTTTATAGATATGAAGACGAATGAAAGCAAATATTTATGCAAATAAGTCGGCCAAAATTCTCGTTCTATGAGTTTACAACTAGGTTTATATGACGGGTATATCTGGCGGACTTTCACCTCTGGCAGTGGGAGACGCCTGACAATGAACCGTCCTTTTGGTTTAATTGTCAAAGCTTGACGCTACCATCAAGATAATTAGTATTGACGGACGGTGCAGATTTGGTCTGGGCTAATTGAATATATTAGAAATGTTTTTTTGAAACTGATCTTTTATACTAATCTTAATATAAAAAATTGCGAAAACATGCTTAATATCTAAGTCGTATTTTGCTTGCAACAATAATTAACTAATTGCTTTACAATTATGTTGATAAGTCTCAAATTGGAACATCTAACGAATAGCTAACTTATCGAACACGACAATTTTCAACGAAACTAGTCACATGGGTCATGATTCAGTTGGTCTGATAGTACATGCTTTCGCTGGCATTGGGATTTGATATTGTGTTTTGCGTTTATTGCGGTTTATTTGAATACTTAGAGATTAAATTGCAAGATCTTGTAGATAGCATTAATCTATCTCATTAATAATCTGTGTGTAATTTTTAATCTACTTGTGTGGCTCACTGTGCGCATTAGGCAACTGTAAGCACAGTGAGCAGCTGAGTGTAAAATAAATAAATAAATAAATAAATAAATCTATACAAATATATAAAGAAGAAAGATTTTTTGGTATTTGTTTTTCCTAATAATATTCAAAGCTACTGGACTCATCTTGGTGTGGAGAAAGTTCAAGACCTATTTAAGTTCAAGACTTTTTTTCTACGTGATATTATTATAATTTTTTTTTTATTTTTTTTTTACACATGTGAAAAACGGAAAACACGTTAGTTAAATTATCATCATAATTAAACAATATGAACACGTTTCCAAAATCAAACAACTATAAAAATCTTATTTGTACCTTTTATAAAACATAACATATAATATGACATCTCGCCTATGTTAGCCAAAAGGGTGTAGCAGAGGTTTTCAACACCCTCACTTCACCTGTTATGTTTAGGTTCCATGGAATAGGGAGTGAGCTTATCGCCATCCACCGGGCAAAATGCCAACTCCCTGCTGCTACTGTGAATTTCTGGACGGAAAGTTCACAAACAACACTTTGCCCGACCCGGGAATCAAATCGAAGACCTCGCGGTGAGAGGTACATAACCACTAGGCCATTGAGACAATTCTACCTTTTATTTCTCTAACAATGTCGTTTGCCTAAAGCCAGATCGTCCGTTCAACCCCTAACATATAAATCAAATAGACGTGGCTCGACTCAGTGGAGCGTCTAGTCGTTCACATGCACAACGTAGACGGTGCTACGAGTGCTACGGACCGTAGACAAATAGCTACGACGACGTCTACATGTGTTACGGGTTTGGAAAGCGATAATACTGTATTATTGTTGGGGGAATATTTTGAGGAGAACTATATCATCACGCGGATATTAACCCAGAAGGTAGTGGCAGAGATGTACAAAACCCACACTTCACCTATTATGTTTAGTTCCCATGTGATTGGGGGTGAGCCTATCGCCATCAACTGGGCGAAATTCTAACTCCTAATGTGAATTTCCATTTTACCCGACCAGGGAATAGAACCTTAGACTTCGTGGTGAGAGGCGCTTACGCTAAACAATAGACAATTAAGGTAGTTAAAGAAAAATACTAATATATAATATGCTAATTTTAATCCTCCTGTAAGGCTAACCTGTATATGTATATTATTATTATTTTATGTATAAATGTATGTATTTATTATGTTTTAAAATATTATATTTCTTTATTTTCAATATTATGTATCTCTATTACGTATTTTATATAATATGTGCTTCTTCTATTTACATATCAATAATTATTGCTTTGTCTAATCTGCACCTTCGTATGCCTATCTCTGCACCACCCTAGATTGACTGTAAGAGAATGTCATAAGGCATTAAGTCCGCCTATATATATATATATATATACTATGTTCTAATTTTATGTGCAAAAAGTTAAATAAATAAATAATATAGCGTAGTGAACTTTAATGCAAAGTTGCGGGTTCGAAATTGTACGACTATACGACTCATGTAATTGCTTCGGGAGTCCTCTCATCGTGAAGGCTCCAGTTCGATGTCCGAGTCGGTGAAAAAAATGATTAGGATTTTTTCGTCAGTATTTTTTTAATAGCAGCTTTTAATGGAGTTTGAATTTTGCTCGGTGGATGGTAATATGCCTTTATGACTTGGGCTTAAACATAACAGGTGAAGTTTGGGCGTTATACACGATGTCATGTTATGATTTATGGTTAATCTAATGGTACTTAAATGGCAACATTGATCATTTAACATTTGCGAACGCCACATCATCAGAGGACTAAGATATTGTATTCATCAGTCTAATGGCACCACCACCCGGAACACAATAGTGCAAGCACTATCTTGACTCAATGAGCCTGCTTCACAGTCGTCAAATAAAACTTATTCACCAAATGAAATGATAATTTTACTGAAAATAGAAGATACACAAATTCAATAAGATGCATAATATGTATACCGGATAGCGGAGTCGGTAGTGCAACTGCCTGCTACGCCGAGGTCGCGGGTTTTATTCCCACTCAAGACAAAACTTTGTGAGCATGAATATGTAGGTTTATCTTGGCCTGGTTGTTTCTCTGTATAATAAGTATGTATTTACAAAAGAAAAAGTATATATGTATTAGTATCCGTTATTCTAGTATCCATAGTACTGATATAACTGGCAAAGATTAGAACGCTCTGCCTGCGTCTGTGTTTCCGCGTGAGTACCAAAAACGAAAACAACGCAACAGAGCTCCAAAAACGATGCATTCGTGCTATGTTTCGACTAAAAGTTACTGACAGTTGTCAACCATATTTTCATGATCATGCCATGTTAGGATATATAACGATGGAAGGGTTAACCCTTCCATCGATATATATCCTAGAAATATGTCTCTTTATAAAAAACAATCCATCACTATTTCCAAAATTATCTGATACTGTACAACGTAACCGAAGAGACCATGAACGATTATGCATGCACAGCACCAGAACTGCTCATTTGGGGCATAGTATAATCTGTATGGCGCCTAAAATTTACAATAAGTTACCAAAACCATTTAAATCGTTGAATTTTAATGGGTAGTATTTAAACGCAAATCATAAAATATTCTTTTTCTATGCAATTAAATACCGAATTCCCATCAAAATTACTGATTGCACAACAAAATATTCAACTCAAAATATCACTAAACACACTACAATTTATTTTCACAGCGCACAGCAATTTTTCCTAAAGCAAAAGCTTTTTTATCAATGCACAGCTAATAATCTTAATGCACATTATACATGTTAACTCTTTTTCTTTTAAATATAGCTTCTATTTTTATAATATTTACAGCAGTTTTTCTAAATCAAACAACATTTTATTAGTCACAGTCATCTTATTATTTATTAATTATCACATAATGAGACCAGCAAAAAAAATATAAAATTAGATACAAAATTGTAATTTATTGAATTATTAAAGCGAGTCTTGCTTTCGTGGCGTCCACGCTTCCTTTTTTGCCCAATAGGCACATTTTTAGCTTCTGGCACCACGTACTGTCGTCTGTTACGATCTATGATAATGCCTATGCTTATCTCTGCACCACCCTAGGTTGACTGTTAGAGAATGCCATAAGGCATTAAGTCCGCCTATAAACTATTTTTATGTGCAATAAGTTAAATAAATAAATAAAATAAAAAAATTGGTAGGTAGTACAATATTATTTTATTTAGTGGGTGGATTCAAAAAGGGGTCGGAGTATCACACATATTGATTCTAGTCGGATAGTCTAGTGATGTTATGGTCGCAGTTCTAACCTTTTTTTTTTTTTTTTTTTTTACGTGGGGAAATGCATTTACGCATACCACCCCACCCCGGGGAAGGGCAGAGTGGTTATGTGGGACTCGCCCGTGCCAAAGATGGTAATCGGCACGGGAATACCCACTAAAACCCCACGGTGCTCCCGCACTCGCCTTGATGGGAGGGTCATGGGAATCTGGCGCAGCCTTTACGTCCACGACCCTCCCGGCGATGCCCGCCGAAGCGGGCCCCTCATGGCCCCCAAAGAGGGGGCTGGCGCAAGCCACCGACCAGCGCGAGGACCGCGTGCAAAGCCATCGGACATTCCCCATGTCCGACGGCCTGGTCCTCTCGCGGTGAGACAGGTGGTCGGTCCCGCCGGCCACCACGCCGCAGTTCAACGGCTGCGGCCCCGCCGGGACCGCGGAAGGCAGGGAATGCGGGGCATCGAAAAACGACGCGCGCACCGACACTCCTACCCGCCGCGGCCCCAGTGCCAGCTTGCGCCAACACCGCAGCCCGGCCTTGCCTGCCGAGGCAGGCCCCTCATGGCCCCCAAAAATGTGGGGGGACCGGCACCGAGGGCCGCGTGCAAAGCCGTCAGACACTTTCGTATCTGACGGCCTGGCCCTCCGCGGTGAGACAGATGTTCGTCCCACCGCCCACCACGCCGCAGTACTGACGGCTGCGGCCCCGCCGGGACCGCGGAAGGCAGGGAAAGCGGCAACGGAACACCGACAGTCCTCTCCCGCCGCGGCCCCGCAACTCCTCGGCCGCAGTGCCAACTCACGCCGACACCGCAGGCCCTCCTGTTGCAGAGCCCCCCCATAAGAGCCCTGCAACATGGGCTGCTCCCACATGGACTTCCAGCCAAAGCCCGAAGAGCAGCCCCCCTCTGGGGTCCACTTGGCTTCGCCGTGGCTCGGGGGCGCCACGGGTACTAAGCCCCACCGCGACGACAACGCGGGACCCGTTGGTGGGGCGCAGTTCTAACCTAAGCTAACCTACTACTTTACCCATAATTGACCTATGCCATAACTATAGCTTTTATTTTTATATTATTTACTCCAGTGACGAAAAAACGCGCGAAGTTTTTCAGTTAAGTTGTTCTGCTTTTAGAAATAATGCAATGTAAAAGGATTTTTTTTGTTATAAAAATCATTAAATTTGCCGAGCATGGCTTCTTGAAAATTAAGACAAATATGATGAACAGATTTTGTAGTACTTACTGGTTAATATGCGACTGGGATAGTTATTTTGCTATGAAATATGGTAAATTTGATGTGCAGTCAGTATTTATGCTATGCATGTAGTATTTTTGTACAAAAATAAATTTAACTGTATTGCATTATGAGGAAAAAAGGAATGTCATATTGATGTGTAATTTCGAATTATCTGCAGTTTGAGTTTTGTTAAACATTTAGTTTATCTGTAGTGAAGTAAGTTATTTGATGTAAAAAAGAATATAAATGATGAGTATGTATTGATAGGCGATTATTTATTTGATATGCAATACAAAATATCCCAATTTTAATATGTTCAGAAATAAAGTTAAAGAAATGTTGATAAAGAAATGCTATTACAATATTAATGATTACCTTAATGATAATTATATTTAAATTATGTAATCTACTACGACATTACTATTCTATTATACAATTTTATTATAACTATACAATTCCTATATATTATCCTGACATATTTTGTCATTTTTATTATTTTACTTTATAAAAAGAATACTGATGCATACTCAATATCGACAGTGTGTATTTTTTTTATTTTAATCCATTTAATATTTGTACGCCTTCCATGGCAAAACATGTTGTTACATAACATTGTACAAGTTCATCTGTTATAGAAAGTAATTTTCTGTTAACCACACATGTTTAAAGCAAATAAATATTTCTTTATCTTTATTACAATTACGATTTGTTCTGAGATTGGGTGTGCTTGTGTGAGTAAATGTGTGTTTCTGGCCTTGTCATTGGGACCATTGGATAGTGTTTTATTGCTTCTGGCGTTCTATCTATTGTAATAAATCCAAACTTATTTATTTATTTAAGGTGTTTTCGAAGTATGTGCAGAGGAACGGGATGTGATGTGATGTTCCTCCACTTGGCGGACAGCTGTCTAACGGTAGCGTCATGGAAGTAGTATTAATATCTACTTGCTGTGAACATTTCGCTATCGCGATTCAGCGCTCTTTGACCGACATTTGTGTTGTCAATATCATTCGTCATTTATTATGTGCGGATACCACCACATGAGAATAAATATTTGTCTCATAGATAAGTGTGCTGCACCAAAGACGGCATCATTACTTAACTTCAGGTGAGATCGTGGTCAAACGTATTCCTATCCCAAAAGGAAAAAAAAGAGGCATATCACCGTAGTACTCAGACAAAGCGGCGTATCTACAATCTAATCTATTGATTGTGCTGTGTGCACGTATGTGTTATGTTCCGATCCAAATATGAATTGTATACTATCTACATTTAATGTAATCATAATTGTAATGTGTTTTGTGCGCCTAATACATAAATAAATCTGGTTTTGGTGGATTGTTGATGTCCATGGGCTGAAGTGAACACTTATTTATTATCACGTTGGATAAAGGGCTCTAAAACAATGATACAGCATGGGCTATGGGCATTTACTTGGTACCTACCTCTAAGGTAGGTACTAAGAATAAGTAGGTACTATGAATGAATAACCATAAAATGCTTGCAGTAACAGAGTATTGGATGGTACAATAGCAGCACGGAGTTGGACTTGTGCCCGGTAGATGGCTATAGGCTCACCCCCTATCCCATTGGACCTAAACATAGCAGGTAAAATGTGGGTTATGTACACCACTGTCACATCCTTCTGGGTAGTATTAGGCGTGATGTTATGTTATATTATATTATTTACTATTATTTTTAATGTGACGAAAAAGTAGCAACAGAGATACTTATTTTGTGAAATTTTCAGTTTTCGGTTCATAAAATGAAAGACATACAGATGGATGGACCGTGAAGTTTTACTAACAGGGTTCCGTCATCACCCTTTGGGTACGGAATCCTAAAAATGGCAATATAAATCAGGATTCATCATTTATCCGCCACGCTTGAATTCCAAAGCTAATGCAGAGGGGTTCTCTAGTGGTGTTATTGTATGGTTCTCACTGTTCATAGTATAACATTATCTTTACCATAGATGGTAACTTGGTAAGTACAGCGTTTGTGGCTATCAGCAACAACAGGGTGATGACGCTCTTTTCATCAAAAACGTTTAAAAGGTAACTTACCTTAACCTACTTTGAAAAGAGAGAAGGATTTCGACGTAATTAGCTGATCAGCTCGCTGACAGACAGACAGACACGCAGCGAATTAAAGTAATGATTTAGATTGTAATTTTTAGGGTACCGTACCTAAAGGGTGGCAACGGAACCTTAACGGCAATCTAAATCAGTATTCGTCATTTAACCGCCACGCTTGAATTCCAAAGCTAATTGAGAGGGGTTCTCAAGTGGTGTTATTGTATGGTACTCACTGTTCATGGTATAACATTATCTTTGGCATAGATCACCCCATGGTCACGCGTGTGACTTGACGCCATGCGTAATTATTACATGGTAATTCTATGGGATATGGGAAAGTTGGGATTTATTGTTTCAATATGCGACATCGAACGTTAAAATAGTTAAATTTAATTATTGATGTATTTGAATATTTTCTTATTGTTTTATGAACGACTAGCAGATGCCCGTGATTTCGTCTGTGTGGAATTTGATGTAGCTCCCGCGCTTTGAACCGCGTTTAAACTTAATTCTCCGCCCTCGTAGAGTTAGACTTAGTGTTTGATACAAAAAAAATATATCAAAATTCGATTAGCGCTATCAAACAAACAAACTTTCTTGCGCGGCTTCGTCTGCGTGGTAGGTACATCGATAAAAATTAACCAATGTTACGCGCCTTATAGTTAGTTATCTGCATCTAAATTTTTATTAACACTGGTATAGCTGATGAGAAGATTAGCTGATACGAACAGACAGACAGACAAAAAAAATTAAAAGCTGTATTTTGATTGATATTTGATTTGATGCAAAGTTATCGTGCAAATAACTATACCAGCTTGAAAAACATTGTTGTTGTGACATTAAAAAACAGACACTTTAATATTATTTATTTGTATTATTTGTATTTATTGATAATATTAAATGTTATAAAAGTCTAGTTGTGACTGTTGAATAAAGTGTTCAAAGATGTGTTCATTCAGACTATGTGCATATGTTTATCAAAATCACAGTTTGACCTGGAAAAGTAAAACTCGTGGGTTCGAATCCTGGCCATTACACCACGGACGTGAACCTCCTAACACAAGCAAATTAAGCTTAGCTGGAGTGGGTTTACAAGAAAACTAGAAATTTGTAGTAAACTTATGAAAAAAAAACTCTTGTTTAATTTTAGTTCGGTTTGATTTCAAGTTACTTTATTCATGAAGAGATAAGTAAATTAAGTTATTAATTCCTTATTCCTAACTTATATTAATATTAAAAATGCTAAAATAAACTTAATCCGTCTGTTTGTTATGCTTTCACGGCTAAGCCACTGAATCGATCTTGCTGAAAATTGGCATGGAGATGGTAAAGTTCAAGACCTAAAAAGAACATATGCTGCTTTTGCGACATTCCACGCAATTATACCCAACATAATTTAATTTAAAATATAAAAGACAATTTATGTTTTTTTTTTCAACCTTCAATTGAAATTAAATGAAATTACTTATTAATTGTTGCTTACAGACAAAATTACATATTTGTAGACAATTAAGTGGCAGTTAACTAAAACATTATCAGAAACTGGTGATACAGGCCCTCAATTAAAAATAATACTCTGCTATTAAGCTACATACTCCAAATAGACTACAAGATATCATCCACATAACTCCAGTGTCGTTCTGTGTTAACCACTAGATCCAAATCCCCCATGTGTTTTATCAAAGGTCCCACCCCTCCACGCCTGTCCCAGGGCTAAAAAAACAATAATTTAAACTACAAACACCTTCAAGGCTTTCGAGGACGAATCGTAGTGTGTGTGCCCTTTGTCTGTGTTGGTGCACAGGCATGATCGATGCCGCGCGACGTTGCCGCACCGCGCACTTCCGGTTGCGACGATGCCAGACCGCTTTAGGCGGCGTCAAACTCAAATAGTGGATTAAAGCCTACTTTTTCTCATTTTCTGAGCTTTGTTTTTTGGATTTGATTTCATAAATGAAAACAATAGGTTTGAGGTGAATAGAATGAGGTCAAAAAAAGATTGATGTTAATTAATCATGATGTCTACCTATATTTACCACTCAATTGAGATGCAAAACTGAATGGTATTCGTGTTTTCAATTAAATGTGTGAACTTTAATTAAAATCGGTCAAGTACATGCCGTGGAACACGCACGTATAAGGTTTCGTACCAAATGTACTTGACAGCTTTTAAACCCTAAATTTAGATACTTTTGTGAACATGAAAATACAGCAAACCTACCACAATCTATCGTATATCAAACACATCCCACACTAGTTGCGAATGTGGATCGCCCATTGAAAGTGCCCATTACTTTCTACCCCTTGTACCCTAAAAGACCTTAAGCAAGCCAACCAAAAAGGCGTCCTAGTCGCATCCTATTGGTCTAAAGCTGTATAAATAGAAAATATTTAACAGAATTACAATAGTCATTGACACGACAAGAAGAAGATCGTATATTATTCTAAACTCCGTGCACCAACTGCAGTGCTACTACTCCTAAAGGAAATATACCGAATGACTGTTTTGCTCAACCCGGCAACTGAAACCGTGACCTCACAATAAGCGGTCACAAAATATACTGCTAGACCACGAGGCATTAAATAAGCCGTACGTATCCATCTTGAATACTTCATTTTATAATTATTAATATCATGTTCGCGTAGATCCTTCGCTGTCCTCTCCCGAGAGAACAATAGTATTTATAACATACATAACATCACGCTTATATTATCCAGAAGGTTGTGGCAGAGGTGTACAACACTTATATATGTTTAGGTCCCATTGGCTGAGCCTATCGCCATTCGACGGCAACAAAGCCCCGTGCTACTATTAAGAATTTCCTAACAACTGAAAAGGCCCAAAATACATAAATATAAAAACTTAAAATAGTTATAGATTTTTCTAAAAAACAACTAATTAGTTGTTTTTTTTTAAATATCACACCCCACTAGATTTTGTTACTCCCCATTATAACTCAAGTATTCTGAAAATTTTGTGAATAGATACAACTTGGACTTTGGACAAAAAATGCTCTTTTTAAAATCACGTAATACTCGTACCTCAGAGATATAAGCCAACCGGAGGCGTCATTGTCAGGCGTTGCAAAATGTTCGCCGTTTTTGCACGTCATATGAAACTAGTCGTCAAATCCTATGATTTGACTCTAGCGCGACACAATCTAGCCATTCCTCCGCGAGTTATGGCAGACTTTTTGCATATATAAATATCTAACGCAAATGCGTTCGTTTCGTGTCTATCCATTTTGATCTTTTAGTCCGAGCCTCAAACAACAATCAACTTAAAATTACCGCCGAAGAACGTAAAAGAATTTGGTAGTTTGAACTCAAACAGCTAGAAAGGTTGGTTTAAAAAGTTTTTATTGAATACTAGCTGACCCGTCACACATTGTCCTGTGTTAACTGTGAATATTGAATACGAACTATTTAAATTGTCGAGGTATATTCTAAAATACTTAGTTGGTTACTTATAAATTTACATCCTCCTTGACAATATTTTCAGCGTGCATTCTAACAATGTGGTGTCAAACCCCATCAATAAATCTTTTGAGCCTTTTCCCAATTACATTCATGTCGGATTTAGCTGAATATCAGTATTTTTCGTGAAACGACTGTGTTAAACCATAAGGTTACATAAAAAAGTTAACATGGTCCAAGCGCTAAGGTCACATTAGAAAATTTAATAATAGTCCGGTCAAATTAGACCAAAAAATAAGAGTAAAGTTACACAAATTCCCACCAAGCTGAAAATCGGTAAGATTGTTTAAAATATCATTAAAAACAAAATTTGAAAGTTCCCCAGCTTTCCCCTGTAAGGAAAAAAAAATATTCTAGGTCAAAGGTAACAAAATGAGTTTTTCGCGATTTTCAGCAAAACGGTAAGTTTTATCATAAAAATATTTCAAACAAAAATTGTAGATCATAAAATTATCTACAAAAAATTAATTAATACTTTTATTTCTACGAGCCACCGTTTTTGAGATATAACGATTCAAAAAGTTGTAAAAGTTGTAATCGTCATAATATGCATGAGTACGCCACGTATATATACATCTCTAAAGTTGTAATATATGTTAAAATATTTTTCAATATTTTTTTTTTTTTTTTTTTAGCGCTAAGTACACTACCTCATAGGTGGCGAGGAAACGTACTCGTAGAAAAAAAGTATTAATTAATTTTTTGTAGATAATTTTATGATCTACAATTTTTGTTAGATATTTTTATGATAAAACTTACCGTTTTGCTGAAAATCGCGAAAAACTCATTTTTTTACCTTTGACCTAGAATATTTTTTTTTCCTTACAGGGGAAAGCTGGGGAACTTTCAAATTTTGTTTTTAATGATATTTTAAACAATCTTACCGATTTTCAGCTTGGTGGGAATTTATGTAACTTCGAATGTCTAAATTGACCGGACTATAAAGTGGTTGAGTACTCTGAAATTTTCAAATTTACCGTCCAATTCTTTTATTTTTTTCTTTCATAACGTCGTTTTCCTGACAATAACAAACTGAACGAACATGGAATTAGCGCAATCGGTCTAGCCGCTCACGCGTGAAGCCGTGACCATGGGAAATAGGGATTCATTTCTGCAAATCATGTTTTTTAAAAAACATAACGTGACAATACAAACAGCCGTAGAATAATAATTGTGTCTCTTTCTACGATTAGGTTCATGACATAAGTGAAAACCGGATAAATAGTAGAAAATGCTGTGGCTTATAAGATAGACTCTGAAATGTACCAAGTAAACAGAGCTTCGTCATAGTAACTTTGGTCTCACATTTCACCGAGCTATATGAACAAATTTATGGTTTTCATTCACGAGCTCCGTCTGACTGACTGAACATTAAAATAAATCAGTAGGCATAGTGCAACGTTTAGCGATCTAACTCGCTTATTATACCCACAGTGACTGTCAATAGTACTACATGACCTAACATACATAGCTAGGTAGACCTATAGATGCCTAGCTATAATGAAGCGGTGTACCGCAACGCGTATCAGTTATCATCTGCTAGCTGTTGCCTGCGACTTCGTCCGCGTGGAATTCGATATTTCCATGTAGGTATATTTTACAAAATTAAGGAACTTCCCTCCTACACTTTTGACCCCAAATTCTATCTTGTTGTTAATCGATGTCGTGTAGGAAACCTATGTGCAGAATTTTATGCAATTTCCTTAAAATTGACTAACTTCATATATAAACCTCTAAACCACCTCCCTGGGGAGTAATATTTCCGAAAAATCTTAGACTTCATTTAAGTCATGTAAGAAATCTATGTGCAGAACGCCATGCATGTTTCTTTAAAATTTACGAACCCATATTAATTTACACCTTATTTATCCCCTTAGGGATTCAAAACAAAGATAAAACATAAAACAGTTTTTAGATTAGGCCTGCAGCAACCCAATAATTGTGAAAACCGCATCCAATTCCATCGTCGTTTCTGCGTGATGCGCGTACAAACAAACAGACAGACAGACAGACAGTCAGACAAAATTTCTAATAAATGTTTTGGCTACTACTGCTGTTGTAAAGAACCCTCAAATAAATGTTTCTTAAATATCTTCAATGTACAGACATGGCAAATGTACAATTTTATTATATGTATAGATTAATTACACGCAAGGATACACACACATGTGGTACATGAGATTAATTGTGTAGTTGGACAACGCAGTAGGTACAAGTCGATTATATACAGTACTAGCTGATTCCTGCGGCTACACCCGCATGTTATGTCGATAAAAAGTAGCCTATGTAATGCCAGGGGTCTTGAACTATCTCAACGATTTTCTTCAAGCTCGGTCCAGTCCTATTCGTTACAAACAAACAGAATAATATTTCGTTTTTAAAGCATACATTAAAGTATACGCAACGTTACTCCAGTCCCGTGGTATTTAACGTAATGTTTATTAATCTATAAACCATCCCTAAAACTTAGACTATCAAACACAAAAATAGTTATAAATCCAATTAGTAGTTTCCAAGATTAGCACGATCAAACAAACGAATTGACTTTCACCAGAGATTTTATTGTGTTTTCTTTAGAATCTCGATTTTTCTAAAAATACTGCCTAATTATTTAGTTGTATAATGGTGAAAGAGTGGTTACAATCGGTCCACCACTTTTGCAGTCTATTCGGTGCAAAAAAAGAAAATCTTTTGCTGTATTAAAACCCATGGATAAAAATTGTTCAAACGAAATTGACTTTCGAGTTAAGCAACGCTTATCGCAGCTAGTATAAAGATGGGTGAACTATTATGCAGTATTATCAGAAGTTTATTTCTCTGTCAGAAAGCACGTTAATCCGTCTCGGCCCTGGTTGTTATATAAAGGTCTTCGAGAGGCAGTCCGGTGCTAAAAAAGAGTCATGACCGATATCGACTGCATGCCTGCGACGCGCGACGCCGAGGTCGTGGGTTCGATTCCCTCTTAAGGCAAATCTTTGTGTGCATGAACATGGGGGTTTGTCTTAGTCTGGGTGTTTCTATGTATAATATGTATGTATTTACAAAAGAAAAGTATATATGTATTAGTATCAGATATTCTAGTACCCATAGTACAAGCTCTGCTTAGTTTGGGACTAGATGGCGTTGTGTGTGAGTTGCGAAATATTTTTATTTTTTATTTATTTATTTATAACCTGACTATCAGAATTTTACGCAGAGTGAAATCCTCTACAACCTATTTTACAGGGTAAACGATTACTCTTTGATAGACTAGATGTCAGTTCTGGTTACTTATTATCCATAACGACTGTCATGACTATTTACTTTGTATCTGTTTATTATTCGTAACGTTAGTCAGACCTGTTTACTTAACATTCTGTTAGACTAAGTACCAGTTCCGAAGGCTCCGGATAAATCTAATCCGACCCATAAAATATAACCTGAACGCAATTAAAAGTGACACAAGTTACACCTAAGAAATGTCAATGTTGTCACTTTCATTTATGCGTGTTATATACTTATCCTGCTAAATAGTACATTGTACACCAAGGGATGAAAGTATGTAGTTGATTTCATTGAGGGTGTAGTTTGACTTAATACACCCGAAAGAAATCAAACTTTCGCCCGAGTTATACATAGTGCTTTATACTACACCTACAAGGAAAATAAAAAGAGTGTGCATTTTTCTCACTTCTCCATTGCAGAAAATCTGCATACGCTTTATTATATCTGATCCTTGACTTTTGTGGTAAAAGGTCCTCAATCACTGCTTGAGCAGTTACTTTCAATTCGTCCGGAGTCAATAAATCGTCAGTATCACTATCACTCGACATATTAAGTTCTTGCAACCAATTGTTTATTCAAAAGTTTTAAAATGATGAGGAATTTAGAGCGAAATGCAAAATTTTTTACAATTTCTTCATTCATACGCGCATAGAGACACGGGTAACAATCGCATGCAGCCAGCTACACTTTATGAAGTTGATTTGTGAAAAAACGTTTGTAATTATTTTGTAACAGGTAATAATAGTGATTTTAGTGGTTTATTTATGGAGTTATTATATAATTAAGTTACATTAATTTATTTATTTTTATAAACGTAGTTATTTTATTCTTTTAATATTCTTTTTGATTTATGGTTTACCAAAAAGTACAGAAAACAAAATGAAAAAAAAAAAGAAATTTAAAAAAAAGTTCATTACTCCCCATGGGAGTAATGAACTTTTTTTTAAATTTATTCAGTAATGAATTTAGGAACAATATTTCAGACCTCTAACATACATTACATGTTGCTTTTCAGAACTCGTCTGAAAAGACTAACTTTCTTTGATAGATATTCTCCGTATTAGATACTGCAAAGAGGTACTTTCTACGTAGGTGTAGTATAAAAGGATTTTTCTTATACCTGTAGAATTGAGGCTAGACGTTTGACTTTCTGGATTCATTCTATTCTATCAAGCTAATAATATAAAAACCAACGTTTGTAAAGATGTGTGGATACTCACATTTTTCATATTATAATTATAATTAATATAAAATAATGCACATAATATCGATTATACTTAGTAGTAATTCATCAAAAGTTGAAATAAGTATGGCAGAGGAGTATTTATTTATTTACCCACATTTCACCTGTTGGGGTATCGCCATCCGCCGGGCACAGTTCCAACTCCGTGCTGCTATAGTGAAATTACAGACGTAAAGTTTGCAAATAACATATCCGACCCAAGAATCGAACCCAAGACCTCGCGGTGAGAGGCGCATACGCTAACTACTAAACCATCGAGGCAGCTTTGCCATCGAAATAATGATGATTTTGAGAAATACATGACTTCGAAGTGAAATGTTCAACGAATTGTATTGCTGACTGTACCACGCCATGGAGCCGCAGGTAGAAGCTAGTATGGTCATAGTTCATCAAATGGTCAATAAGCACCCTTATCCCTCCGTCCCCGTTACACCATCGGACTACCAGACAAACGGCACACAGGCATCACTTCACGGTAGATATTCCACTAATACACACTAAGCGTTTCACCTCTACATTTCTAATGCGAACTGCCAAAGAATGGAACGCCTTGCCCTAGTCTGTGTTGCCGCATGAGTAAAATTTGGATCTCTTTAAAGCAATAGTTAATAGTTATCTCATAGGTAAGCGTCCTCCACCGTTGACCGCATCATCACTAACCATCAGGCGAGAGATCGTGGTTTAAACGCGTGCCTATCCACCATAAAAAAAGCAAGTGGCAAACGTCCCAATCGTATGTCGGATTCCGTTAACTACAAATGCCTGTTCATTAATGGGAGGATACTGTGATGGCTTTGATTCTTCGGAGGATATCCCTATTAACCTTTAATGTGCCCGTCATCGCGTATTGCCGTGCCTTTGTGCAATCAACTGTAATCGCATCTGCAGCGCTGATAATAAGATAACTGCTTATAGTACTGATATTATCTTTGAACCGTATATGTACAATGTGAGGTGTGTACCAGGTGTTGCAAGCGGCTTATATGCGTCGTGTTTGTACCTACTTGAATAGTCTAATATTCTTAAACACTAATAATAATAATAGCAGCCCTGTATCTAATACATGTCCCACTGCTGGGCTGGGCTCTTCTCATGATGAGAAGGGTTAAGCCATAGTCCACCACGCTGGCCAAGTGCGGATTAGTAGACTTCACACACCCTTGAGCGCTTTTTAGGCACTCTCAGGCATGCAGGTTTCCTCACGATGTTTTCCTTCCCCGTTAGCGAGCGGTAATTTTATTTGATAAAAACACAGATATCTTCGAAAGGACGAATCTTAAAGATTTATTGACAGAGGTGTGTGCCGTGGGCTGGAACCCGAGACCTTTGACTTCGCAGTCCTACGGTCTCCCAATTGGCAAATCGCTGCAGTTTAACACTAATAAGATAAATTTTATTATTTATTTTGTCTAGAAACCGTATAAACAGCTTTCATCATTGCTTTTGTCTGTCCAGTACTATAATACATCCAACAGTTTTGTAAGAATAAATAAATTACAAGATTTGAAGACATTTTCACCAGTGCCGAGTATTTTTTTTTTACCATATATCATAAAAACGAACTGATGTTTTCATTACTTTGTTAATTTGCGGGCATAAGAGTATATAATAGCAATTTTTGGTTCTGAATGTTGGCCACACATTCGGCAGATTTTTTATGGATATTTTTCATTAAACCATGTATGTACCTAACGCACGAGTAGTGCACTTTATGGTAAGTTGTAATTACTGCCCATGGACAATAAAAAATCCTAAAAAGCAGATTGTAGTTGCTTCGCGATGTCACAAGCACTACTATATGGCGGCAGGTTAAAGGTGACACGGTGGTACTTCCGCAATCATGCTCGTTCAAAGAGCACTACCAAAATCTCAGGATGTTTACGGTCTTTCATCTTCCTATCTCCACCTTCCCGTTCCATATGTCGTATAGAAGATATACCAGTATGCAATAACAGTTATCAAATTATAGCGTCGGCTCCGTCTAATTCAGAGATCGGACTGTTCCCTCCCTCCTTCACCTCCACAGCCCCCTCATCCCCATCTCGGAGCTCTAAACTCATTTCCGGTGTGCCGGCTGGCTGTATTAATTTTAAATTAAGCTCAGATAGACGAGCCGATTCGATATAAACAAAAATGTACGATATCTAGGAAAGGTAAGCCGTGAACTGAAAGTGTTGGATTACCATGTTATATTTTTGAGACATAAAAAAGAACTGATATTCTTTTACTATATCAAAGGTACGTTACTCCATAGGGTCGGTACTATCAATTCATGAATCTCATAAGCTTCATACATTTACTAAAATAACTTTAGTATGGATTTATGTATAGTATCAAAGACAACCGTAAAATTTTTAATCGGATCGAAAAAATATGGCAGTAGACTAGAAGCCCATGCCTATCCGAAATGGTTTATAAGATTTTAAATGCACTCTTTATTTGAGAACTGCAATAATATAATGTCTCGTATTTTCAAGACCTATCTCACACGGTGAGGACTACTATTTTGTCTTCTAAGGTCAAAGACAAAAGCTCAGTAAAAACAGTTTACCACCAGACATTCCGTATGCTTGTTTACTACCTCAGTGATTACCATTTAATAATAATAATAATCAGGTTACTGTTTCCTAATTCCGAATACATAAGCGAGCCGATAAACGTAACGTGTCCTGCATATCGTTTCAGGTTGGTTACCGTAGCTGACTACGCCCTGCACTAATTGGGCCGCGCGTCGTTGATTGATTTTGTGAATTCAGTGTCAGTCACAGGAAATTGTAAAGGCTATAGCGAATGAGTTTTGGTGCACAGGTAATGGCACGGATGTTTTTGTGTCATGAACTAAAATGATTAGTTGGATGCAGCTTCATTTTTGTTAGTTAAAGTTTTCATTCGTGCTGTTTTTTAAATCTCTATTAAAATAGCCACATAATATAGGTATAGGTCCCTAAGGTTTTTGACGGATGCAGATAATATTTGAGTAGGTTTCTGCACTCCCTCTGTCTGTTTAGATTAAACCATTAAACTTTGAAATTACTATTTATTAGTTTAAAGACTATAACCGTAACTTATTAATAATAACTAATGACAATAATGTATACGTTGACGACTGACTCATTTTTCCCTTCCTTTAAGTCTAAACCCTCCTTTTTAGAGCACATTTTATTATCAATGCCTTATTATCCAGACCTTGCTTCGGTTAGACATCAGAGTACCAATTAAGATGCATTACATCGAAGGACAATGTCATTAAGTTCAATAACCACGTGTAATTCATGATATTATGAAACGGTGTCTAGATCGCTGTAATAATAAGCTCGTCAAGCTGACTGCAATATCTGACTGCCATTGGAGTATTGATTAATGGTGATACGTATTAACATTGCAATGTGCAGATACAAGCTCGTATTAACACTATAGTAAGTTTTAACTGGCTGACTGATAAAAAACTCTTTATTGAGATTTTTTATGATAAGTTTGACCAGATTCTGGTAGAAAATTAGATATCTTACTTCCAGGTAACTTTATACAAATTTGACATTTGATGTATCAGTTAAGTACCAAATAGATTTATTAGGTACTTAAGGACCTAACTGGCTGAATTTATAGTCTTTGTTTGCGCTTTTTAGGGTTCCGTATCCGAATGGCAAAAAACGGAACCCTTATGGATTCGTCATGTCTGTCCGTCTGTCCGTCCGTAGGTCACAGCCACTTTTTCTGTAACTATAAGAGCTATACTATGGAAACTTGGTAAGTAGATGTATTCGGTGAACCGCATTAAGATTGTCATACAAAAATTGAAAAAAAAAAAATTTGGGGTTCCCCATACTTAGAACTGACCCTCAATTTTTTTTCATCAAACCCATACGTGTGGTGTATCTATGGATAGGTCTTTAAAAATAATATTGAGGTTCCTAATTTTATTTTTTCTAAACTGAATAGTTTTCGCGAGAGACGCTTTCAAAGTGGAAAAATATGTTCCCCCCCCCGTAACTTCTAAAATAAGGGAATGATAAATGTAAAAATAATATATGATGTACATTACCATGCAAACTTCTACCGAAAATTGGTTTGAACGAGATCTAATTATTAGTTTTTTTTTAATACGTTATAAATCGTAAACGGCATTTTACCTTTCATTCAATCAACTCTAATATAATAAAGAATAAAGAAAAACATTTATTTAGATGTATTCTTCTTCATTCGAGTCGACGGCAAAGTCAAATTTTATTAGCCCAGTATGTGGCTACCTGAACAGCGCTTTCATCTGCGTTCATTAGCGCGTCCTTCGTGCAGGTGGTGGGGTACGCAGGACAAGTTAGAATATGGGCCATGGTTTGTGTGGCCCCACATTCACAATTTGTATCGGTTTCATCTGCAAAACCCCACCGTATCATGTTGTCTTTGCTTCGGCCGACTTGAGCTCGAAGCCTGTTGGTAGGCAGATTAGCCTTTTGTTGCCAAAGTAGGCATCGTGCTTGAGCAGCATCACCAGAGAGAGGCTCAACGCAGTGGAGAAAGTTTTTACGGCTTTTTAACCGTTTGGGCACTGTGGTGTTATTGTGCATTGGGTGTTTAGATGTATAGTGGTACGGAACCCTACGTGCACGAGTCCGACTCGCACTTGGCCAGTTTTTTTATTATCTATTTTATTTAAAACTCAAGTTAAAGAAGACACAACGGTTTGTTCTCCCCCGAGCGTGTTTACTTATTTTTAATACATACTTCATACAATATTTCTCTTAGATTGGAAATTCTTGTTATATTATACTACGTCTGATCGCGACTTCACCCGCGTTTTAGTCATTTAATAAAAATTAAAATCGTATATTATTCCTGGCGTCTTGCACTAGCTCTAGACCAATTTTTATTAAGATCTGTTTACTAGATTCAAAGATTTTGGGACCAAACAAACAAAGAGTCCTCTATATAATATTAGATTGGATTATCTCTATTCATACGCCTTACCCTGTTTGACTTGATGCGGCCAACGAGATTTTTGAGTGCATTGTGTTCCGCGGCTTTGTCTGCCATTATTCCAACTCATCGCCTTCTAATGCCTTGGTTAGTATCAGGTAGTTTGTCATCATTGTTCTTAGCTAATTGTTCAATCGTCGAGTAAGAGATATCCGTCAGGTAAATTATAACTTTACTCAATATTAAATTGACACAATGAGGCCTATTGCGTATGAATTCACCGCCAGGGGTGCTAGTGTAACATGAGGTCTCTAAAATGTCAAATGTTGCGGGCTGGTTATGCGGTCATTGAGCTTAAAAGTGTCTTTAGAGGCCCAGTTCTTTAGGGTGTCCTGAAGATAAACTTTTTACGAGCGACAGAGAACGCATTTGTGAATAATGCATGTATGAGAGCAAGAGAGACGGACGTATTAATGTCCTCATTAGAAATTAGAATAAAAAATCCGTACTATTTCCTGAAATATAATGAAAAATAATGAAAAAGAAAATAGCTTAAGGTATTCCATAGATTTCACAAAGCATTTAGAGTTGTCATTCAAAAAATAGTTCTAGTTTTAATAATCATTTTTGTTTCAATAGGTATATTTTTTTTTTTTTTTATTTTTGTCTTCAAATAATCCTCAAGAACTGTGCCTCTATAAAATCGTATAAAATCAATGGTTGGGATAAATCAATGTCTTTTAACAAAATTTGCAGTTGCGCCACGTGGTGAGACTAAAAAATACAGTCTTCATTTAAACATAAAATTAAATGCAATTTGTTTTTATGATTTATCCTACATGTAACGTTCCTAGGCAATTGTTAAACAAGTCCTAAGAGACAAATACCACATTTTGTCTGCGAGTGTTGTTTCCTCACAAGTTAAATTACATTATCATTCAATCATTTCAATAGTACCAATGAAACAAAAAATAAAATGCCAGACCGGTTCTGGCGACCTCGAGAAGCGGTTAACATAAATCTAAAATATTCCGACGAATTAAGACCTTTCTCCCTTTAGAAGTACGTTTGAATATGTATATTAGGCCATAGGTACGCGAACAAAAGACCGTCAATTGAAAAACTTTTGTTCAAAACTTTAATTAGTTTAGTTCAAAGCCCAAGATATCAATCGTGTTGTACTACCCACGACCTAAGAAAATCGAAGCTTCACATCCCTTACGCTCCTCTGCTGTACTAAGTAAGAGCTAGATAGAAATAGGTCTCGCTCTTTGTATTAAGAAGGTAAGTCTTGGTGTGGTGGTGAAATTGAAAAGTCTCGAAACTTCTTTGTCTTATTTGTTTGTAAGGATACACCTCCTTACAAAATGCTTTTATGTATTAAAACTTACAGCTACCCGCGACGTCGTCTGCATTGACGCTATAAAACAGCAAAAATAACGAATGTTTACCTAACATTTGAAATTCAATGCTTATCCCCCATAGCCAATAGCGTGATTATAATGTAGACTATGTCAATATGTCTGTTCCCAAACTCATGCTAAGATTCAATTAAATAAATCCAGTAGTTTTTGAAACGGACAATTCTTTTAAAATTACTATTTTACATTTAGTTGCATAGTTTCCTTGAAGGACTATTCAATCTGTTCAACTGTTTGTCTTTTGTTCAAATATACAAGAAGCTTAAACGTTTACTGAAGATGCTTCTCGACCGTTTAGCAATCCTGTGATGTAACAATTTATAAAAAAAAAATATAATTCCAGATTGTGTCATTACAGTCCCACGCAGGTGTAATTTTCGAATCTGTAACATTACATTACATGCGGTCTAAGAGCAGTTTTATATTATGACACAAGGAGACTAATTGTATCATCAGTGTCTCTATTAACAATAGCGGTCTCTGTCGAGCCGGACATTGGTTTCACCTTCCGGAAAGCGCTGTCTCCGTTCCGCGCCGCCATTTCCGCGGAGCGGGGCGCGAGCGCCGGAGAGCAGATACCTACCATTGTTGAAGCTCACAAGGTAATATGCATGCTATGAGATCAATTTCTAAATAAATTTTAAGTGAAAGTTACTTTATATATCAGTTACACTTTTGCAGCTAAATTGTCCGACATATCTTGCTTTAAAGTGATATTACTTGACTACTATTGGTACTGCTACGTGATTATTTAAAGTAATTTCTCTTAGTAAAACACCAGTATTTTTTAACCGACATTATCTCGATCCGTTAGAACGCATATTTTCTCTACCTTGTGCAAAAAAGGCGATCTCTATAGAGCCAGCCACTGGCCTCACCTCTTCGGAAAGTCCTACTTCCGTTCCGCACCGCCATTTCCGCAGTGCGGAGCGCGGGTGGCACAGAGCAGAGGCCCACCATTGTTAAAGCACACGAGTAACTATGCATGTTTTGAAATCAGTTTCAAAAGCAAAAGTATTATAAATATCATGTGAAAGTTACATTATCTATTAACTACACTTTTGCAGCTTTTTTGTTTGACCGATCATCCATTGTGATAAAGCCTCTTACCAGTGATTAGGTTCATGATTCTGAGACCATGCACGAAAAATTTACTCGACAATTTTCATAGATCGAAAAATTGGCTTTGAACATATTTTACATGTCATAGTTAAATAGCAAATATATGAAAAAAACGGTTGTAGTAAACATTGCCAAACATTAAGAACATGATTTTGAAAATCTTTTAATCATAACTCTCACGCAGAAAGGAGCCCTGATTTGGCAGGCATACTCCAGGGAGTATAGATCTGGTCTCCTTTATATGCAAGTCAGATTAATAGAATAGAACAAATACAAAATGTAACCTTAATTTTTAATTTAAAAAAACTAGATGTGATGTAAACAATTGTCAGAGATTCAACTTATTCACCCTAGAATCTACCTATAACAATTATTCATTTGGTGATGTAGACCCATTTCTAACGCATAAAAACAATTATTCATGGCTTGAATTAGAGAAGTTATAACAAATAATAATAATAAACACGAAAATAAATAAAATAATACCAATCATCATTATTACCAGGCATTCAAATTACATATAGTATACGTACGTATGATTGGACAAACAACATGTTTTGTACTGCAAATTGACTAATTAACCGACTTCAAAAAAAAGGAGAAGTTTCTTATGTCAATTGTAATTTTTTTTTTAGGATTGTTAACCGATTCCTCAAAGTCGCCTAAACCGATTTGAGAAATTCTTTTTTTGTCTGCAAGAGTATACCTACTTGTCATGTGGTCCCAATTTTCAAGTCACGATCTAATAATGGGATCCTATAGAAATCGAGGGCAACACTAAAAGGCTTCTAAATTGTTTTTCGTATATTACCAAAAGCTACTATATTTGCATCTAGCAGTCAGCGTTTCATTTTGCTGACGCTGAAAGGTCAAACTCCTCGACGGTTAAGAGTTCGGGGATTATTCTTTAATTAATTAATATTAATATGTTTTTTTAAGTCTGTTCGTTATACTTTGAAACACTTTGTGGATAGCTATAATTCGTCATTGTTTTGTAATTAATAACTATGTAATACGTTTCTAAGCGACTGTTGCTATCCCAAATAAATAAACTCATAATAATCATCAAAAAAACCCAAAGCTGACAGGAAAATTACTAATGAATTAGGAGATTCTAGCTAGGTTTACATAACGAAAACAAGAAGACTTCGAAGACATTAACACGTCATTGTGTATAGATATTACTTCAATAAATCTCAAGACTACTATTTGACTATTTTCAAGTTAATTTCTTTTCTGCTCCTAATATAAAACATTAGTTTTTTAACCCATATCATCTCCATACATCAGCACGCATATTTCCTCTATCGCAACAAAAGCGATCTCTATAAAGCCAGGCAGTGGCCTCACCTCTCCGGAAAGCCCTGCATCCGTTCCGCACCACCATTTCCGCAGAGCGGAGCGCGGGCGAAGGGAGGTTAACTTAGTACTACAATGATACCGAAGGCGCTTTTTTTGCAGATTGCAGCAACTGAGAACAAGCAACTAGCTGACATATTATACATTCAGTTGTACGAACTGGCAACTTTTAAAGTTTTCTTTCAAAAGTTAATAGTTGCCTTAACGAAGTTGTTTCGTCAGCAAAGCGCGTTTCACTGTATGTCAGTAATAAAGGGGCTCATAATGTGTTTAATGGTGGTGTCCTGATATTGTGAGGACATTCAAAGAATTATCAAAATACTTTTAGCTGCATAAAATCGTAATACTCATACAGTATCCGCCATGAGTCTAAAAAAATATTTATATATTTTTTTTGTTCATAAAAGATCCAGTGTTGTACCACACATAATTATTCACATTGACACGTCAGTTCAACAACGATTGCTTTATCTGCTTGCATCTTACTGTCAGTTGTCTTAAACGCTGGAATCGAATATAATGCCAGCCACATACGTACAAATATACCTACGCAAATGTAGACTTTCATAAGTCAACAACAATTTATATTAAATGGTATTTGCGCAAAAAATTGCCAACAAGCTACTGATACTTGTGGAAGATTGAGTTTGAGCATATGTTATCGTAGCGTCTGTGGCTGGTTAAAAACTGTGTGCTGTTGGAATAAGTGTGTCGCAAAGCCATATATTTAGAAAAAAAGCGGTCTCTCCGGAATGCTTTGTCTCCATTCCGCATCACCAGGCGCCAAGGAGTCAATTTCGCACTACAATAGCACAGGGCATTATGCAATGCTAGATTATAAACTCTCGATTTTTCCCCACGCGTTCATAATCCAGCAATGCATAGTGCCCTGTTTGCGTATACGCGTACATTGAAACGCATCACCCGTACAGCACGGCTACCGATCAACTTATAATTTCTAGTACAAGCTGGTCTCGCATGACACGGGAAGCATGTACAACGTGATGCTGGAAATGTATAGTTTGATCGGTAGCCGTGAGCAAAATAATTTTACTGTCTGCAACTAGTAAAGAGCCTGATAATGTGATAAGACGACTTCATTGTACTGCCTGCGCTCTATGGTAATCTTCTGAATATGTATTTCCAAGTTAGATATGTAATTTGCTACATGGCTGGCCTTATGTGAAGCTTAAACAATTAAATCAAAAGGACTAGTCATTGCCAGGGGTCCCCCACTGCCAAATGTGCAAGAGCGCCGCTCTTGCACGTCAAATAAAACTAGTTGTTAAATCATAGATTCGCGGAACAATCTACCCCTCGCTCCGCCGCGACATTTTTGGCAGACTTATTTGCACAGATATTTCCTTTCATTTCCTCTCCATATTGATTAAGTGCTCTCTGATGTAAAGTGTTTAGGCAACTTTTAACGTAATTGAACTGAATTATTTCACAAATACAAGAGATGCCACTTTAGAAAAAGTATGTTATTTCCTTTTTGATCTCTTTTATCAGAAAACTATAATATTATGGAACATAAAATATAACAATATAACGATATACATTTGTGACTATCTTACAAAAAATAAACCAATATAATGTTTTAAGGGACTGTTTCACAATCGTTACATCAGAACGAACAGCTCGATGTAAATGATTACTTGAACGAAAATAAAAGTGACATATTTAAAACATAAAATCGATCACTTCAATTAGTTTTTTTTTGTGTTCATATTTTATATTTTGCTTAAACTTGACGATTGTGAGTCAGGCTCTAGTATCAGTTTAGATTAACGCCATCTGACGACTAACAAGAGTACCACTAGTAGCTTAATGTGCGCGCATTGAATAAAGCGTCCTCTATCTCAATGATGCGAAACTAAATATATAGAGGGGTAGACACCCTTTCATATTCCTCAGTTATAAAGAACTGTGATATTATAGGGTAGATGGGGTGCGATCGAGTTACATTTTTATCAATTTTTCTTTATTACGGGCATATTTTATCAATTTTGCAAATAGGGAGAGATTCATAAAATATTTTAGAAGTATAAAATTACGAGTAGATTTCGAGCCGCTTTCACTCAACGTGGTGAACTAAGGTTAACGCTAGAACCCGTATTTCTCTCTTATTCATTGCTTAAACGGGACATAGAGATCGGCAACCTTGGTTCAGCGTTGGACTCGGGCCTTTAAAATTGACCGTAAAATCTACTACGATCCAATTTTAGCAAACTAAGTCTACGGTAATTTATTATTAATGCCGTATTTCTATATCTCTCTCATACAAAGTTTGAATGACAAACGATAGTTTAAGAAGTTGGTGATATCGGCACTAAGCTTCGGCCAACGAAACGACGTAATTTATGATTTACACATAAATATAAAGCCAATCAGAACGTCATAAAGTTTCACTTCAATTGTAAATGAGATTGTTATATAACATTTTTAAGTTGTATCTTTCAAATATAAATTTTAAAAACATTGTCAATGAACTTATATTTATCAGTATGATTAGTAATTACATACATTTTGGTATAAGGACTAAATTTTTTTTTATGTTTTGTCTATTGGTATGTTTGTACGCGCATCACGCAAAAACTACTGCATAGAATTGAATGCGATTTTCACAGTTTTGTAGCTGGTAGTCTAACTGAAGAACTGGTCTATATTTTATCTTTGAATTGTATCCCAAACAGGGTAAATAAGGGGGTGTAAGTTTTTATGGGCGTTTCGTCGAATTCGTAGAAAATAGCGTACAAATCTGCGGATAGATTTCCTACATGACGCTAATAAACTGAAAGATAGTTTTTTTTGGAAATATCACTTCCTAAGGAGGTGAATTAAAGGTTTATATGGGATGTTAGTCAATTTTGAAGTAAATTGCACGGAATTCTTGACATAGGTTGCCTATACCACATTATATTAATAAAAGAGAATTTTGGAACCGTTTAGACATCATAATAAAAAGAAAATTTACGTCTTTACCTGCTCGCAAGTCACTTTGTGTAAAATTCATGATAAAAGTATGGGTAACTCGGTTTTACCGGGAATACTCAACTATTGTTGTCAAAATCAATAGTAGCTATTTAATCGAAAAAAAAATAGTTTGTAAAATTAAAAATAATTATATCTGTTTAATTTTAATGACAAAATAATATTCACTTCAATTTAGAAAGATCATAATAACTGTTATAAAAGTTATATTACCCGCTCTTTTTCTTCTTATCAGCTTTTTCTTTATAAATAAGTTGTGAAGCCAGCATGGCTTGGTTGTAAGTAATTTTCGGACCAACGGGTGAATAAGATAAATACCAGCTATTATACATTTCATTATCAAATTCGTCTGTGTAAACAGCGCAGGGATTTGTAAGAATACTGTCCAAAAGTTCTATGGGTTGCAGTGGTTTATATTTCAATTCCATCATTCGTTTGCCTTTTAGAAGTCTATCTACGGCAGTCTTCACGGCCTCAATGTTATATCCACGCGCAACTTGAGCTACTGAGTGCACATTAAAGTCACGATCAACACCGTGATAATCCATCAGCATCTTTTTTAATATAAACGATATACTTGCATAGTCTGATCTGGGTAGCACAATCGTTTCAGGAAACACTTTAAACATTGTAGGACCTTTCGCTAACCATGGTTCCGTGGCTGTACCCAGCACCATAACTCTATCTTTAGGACCGATGCCTCTCATTATTTGTTTAAAAAAATCTTTCGATAAACGAGTAGGGTTGAACTCTTTTTCTTCTTTTGGTACAGCCTTATAGAACATTTTATCAGCATTTTCCACTAATATTATAGTCGGTTGCATCATTTTACTGATTTTATTTATGTACAACCACATCTGTTTTGTATCCCTTGGCCCAAGAAACTTATCGTAAACGTTTTGAGGAGATAGGTCTATCAGAAGTGCGTTGGTTTCTGTGGCAACAGCGTATATTAACGCTTTCTTGCCAGAACGCCTCGGACCAACTATTAATTGAGATCTGCATATATTAGGACAAGCAGCACCGAGAGTTAAAAGACAACGAATTTTCACTTGTTCCCTTAAATCTCCTATGCAATGCGGAGGATAGACTGGTTTCCAAGGAATAGCTCTACAATCAGCAGCAGCATAACTCCTTTCACCCAAAAATTCATCGAGTGTTATATGGGGATATGTTCTCACTAATCCTTGATCTGCTAAACGTTGAAACATTACTCTTGCAGGTTCTTTATCTGCTTTAGGCTTTCCTGGCTTCTTTCCTTTTTTTCTTTTCTTGGTTAGGGGAAGTGGGAGACCTGCACTTGCGTAATCCTTTTTTATTGCCTGCGTTAAGATGGCTAACTCTAATCTCATAATATCATCTACGATAGGCCTTAATTCAAGTTGTACGGTACGGTATGCATCCTCTGTTATCAACAAGTTTATCATGCCTCTTATGACATCTAAGTCAGCATCAGGTTCATCTATGGTCCGCCATTGCACTTGGTAACTCTTCCAAGCATCTTGCAAGGCTTCAAGTTTTTGGCCAATTTTTAAGAACACACCTGGGTCATTATCTGGATTCATACGCTGTTTCATATAATCGATAATACGTTTTTTTTCTTTTTCTTTTGCTTCAAAAGCAAGTCGTCTTTTTTCCTCTCGAGCAAACAGTTTTTCTGCTTTGATTTGTTCTGCTGTTTTCTTAGCACCTGCTTCTGCTTTGATACGTTTTTCTTCTGCGTCCTTCCATTCAATATATTCTTCAATTTGAAATGTTTCTCCACTCACAATTAAAATGGAGCCTCCTTCATTGGGATAAGGAAATTCATCGAAAATACGACATCTATCGAACCATTCACCCAACCATTGTCTTATTTCATCTGAAATGTCATCCATTAGATCATCTTTCCGAAATTGTAGTACTTTGGTCTTCTCTGTTATATTTCTAGCTAACCATTGTTCGTAATATATTCGTCTAAAATTTCGTCTTGCTTCTTTTACTTTTTCTAGCTGTTCTTTTGCTGATTTTTTTTTCTGTGAAGGAATAACCATGTGAAGTTTTTCACGTAATTTGTTTTCTCGAGCCCGTTCTCTTTTAGCCTCCATAAATCGTCGACACAATGTTTTCAGCATACTCGCAGCTTTATTTCTAAGAGCTTCTCTAGCTTGAGGTTTTTTTAGGCCCGCCAACTCTAAATAGAGATCTGCGTCTTTATGTTGTTTTTTAGCTTTTGCTTTAGCAACCATTCGTGATCTTTCCATTCTTTGTATATTATTGATGTTGTCGTCATATTCTTTTTTTAACCTCATTTCTTCTAATTCCTCAGGACTGTATTCGATTGAGGGCTCGGGTAAGTCCATGCCTAAGGTTAGTAATCTTTTTATTTCAGCTTCTTTTTCTTCTCGTAACCTTTCTTCTTCTTCTAACCTAGCTTCTTCTCTTTGCTCTAATTCTGAAGCAGTCGGTGTTATGTCTCCTATCCGGTTGCCAGCAAATATTTCATCCATAATGTATTGATATTCTGCTTGTCTTATTTCGAAGGGATAGAAAAATGGACAAAGTATATCGACGTCCTGCGGTTTGATAAGCATTTGCTGGCAAGCATTGTCAGTGTAAGTAAATTCATACACCTCTACTTCTTCTAAGATTTTCTTTAGTTCCAGAATGCGGCAGGTTATAGCATCGATGATTTGTTTGATGAATGGTCGTCTTTGTACTTGTTCCATTTGATCGTAGCAGTCACATAGCCTGTTGTATAGATCGCAGTATTTGCAGTAGACTCTGGCCACGATTTCGACAGCGTTGCATTGCGGTTTAAGGCCGACGTACCCAATAGCGTATTCTTGAAGACGTTCATCTTCTGCTAGCGTTTGCTGGAACTCTTCTTTAATTTTGAGCCACCGTTCATAATACTCTTTATTAGCCATTATTGAAACAATATCACATTTTCATTTTAATAAACTGATAGACATTGATTTTTTGCTTAAATATTGAAATCCTAACTAAAATAAAATATAAAATGCTAATAATATGACATTTGGGCAAACTGTGTTGACAATAAACTTTAGTCTTTGCTTTCAAGACAGGTCAACATTCAAGGATATTGAATAAAATCTTCTTGGTTGTGCTTGCTGCAAAAGGTTGGTAACCAACTGCTAACCAATTTTTATAGGATAGTACAATCTAAAATCTAAAGACGAAAAGCCGCAGAGCTTTTCGTATTAGTTGTCATTATACTACATCTATCCATCTATCACATACCTACTAAAGTAGCAGTCTATGATATTATGTTTTTTATATTGTCTCCCCGAGGGTAAAACCGCCCCGATATATATACTCAGACCTTAGACTAAAGTAACAATGTGGACACGAAATGAACGCAAATATCAATGGAAAAAAGACTGCGAGAACTCGCGGGGGAGCGGGCATTAGATTGTTTCGCGCTAGTGTCAAATCAAAGGATTTCAGAACTCGTTTTATATGACACACATTGGCGACAGGGGACACCTGACGATGATGCCTCCGGTCGGCTTATTTTGCTGAGACGATGTAGTCATTAACTTCGGTAGCCTAACCTCAAGATTAAACCGAAAGCACAAAAGCTCTACCACCGTTTAATACATCGAAGAACTACGATATCGGGCCCGTAACTTCAGCCTGTCAGAATTCTTATCTAGTAAGGGAGCGTTCACAATAGCTACAATAAAAATGTTGTACGCATGCCTCCGTACGTTCCATTAGGCACTGGAATAGTGTGCGCACGCGCTTACGCTCGGCGTCAGCTTCCGATGCGGCGCGTGCCGCTTGTGGAGGAGGACAAGGTATGAGAGGTAGCGGTATAGGGTTGGCAAGTTTTCATGAAATATAATAATTTATATATTTTTCCGAGCAATTTACTAATAACATAGGTCTGTATTTTTATAAATTAGCAGCATAAATTACTAACACAAATTAGAATGACAACGTTAAAATAAAATAACCTCGTCCTCTTTGAAAGTTGGTTAAATAATTGAACATTTAAAGTTAAAGTTGTAAGTGAGTTAATCTATACAAATTGGCCTTTGTACGCAAATTAACCGCTTGTTCCGTGTACATAACCGAGTTTAATAACCAACAATGTAGGAAAAAAAAATCTTTCTACACTACCCGGTAAATTAACCTAGTAAGCGGTTTTTTTTATTTGTAGAGGGAGTTTAGTTTAAGGATCTTAATTTATTTTTTTTTGGTACATTTGACTTCTAAAATATAATAATAATATATTGTCTAGACTTCAGGGCCATAAAAAAATACTTTAAACGTGTTCAAGCCTTTATTTTACACCATTAACTCAACATTCAGTTTTTATATATCATAAGAATAAAGTCATATTGCAATCAAAAGCGTGGGAATTTGCTAACTTAGAATTAAGTCTAATTTGAATTACAAAACTAGTGACAAAAGACGAAATTGTTGATAAAATCTTTGCCTCGGCAATAATTACATCATAAAATTCACCGTGTAAACATCAACTTTTACAAATATAAATGCCACCAGTTTCGTAATGTAATTTAGGTTTTACTTTTATGTATGAACAATGAACAACCAATTAAATCGCTATTTCTTGTACTTTAGACCTTAGCTCACCATCCCCAAAATGCTATGTGATTTATATAGCCCTCGCTGTATTCATGACTGGTGTAGAAATTTAAACCATTTATTTTGTTAACTTGTGCCATAAACGCCGAGGGGCGATTATAGGGATTGAATGCTATAGTTTGTTATCTTAGGGCCAGTTCTGCCAGTTCCGTTTAAGTTGCTGATAAGGATTCGGCACTTACCTCATGTATAACAGACATATTTGTATTGAAATTTAATAGCATTGACTGGCAATTAAGTATCTGAAACTTTTTAGGAACTGGTGAAACCGACATTTAATTGGAAGCTGAGATATATTTCGAGTAGTTATTTAATTACTAAATGTAAAACATTAGATGAACAAATATATACAGGGTGGATGCGACATATCGGCGTTTATTAAAACTACAGTTTCCATACATGGTCATTATTCATTTCCAACGGTTTTTTTTTCTTTTTTAATATCTGTAATAAAAAATGTGCATAGCATCTTACGTCGCTAAAAATTTGCCTACATGTTGATCCAGGCGTCTTTCATCAAAATCTGTCCGTCAATTCGATCGTCAGAAAGAAAAAAACTTTCTCACACAAAAACATTTAGATAGCTTCCAAATAAAAAAAAAGTAAAGCTCGTTTTCCCATCTAGACTATGCCTCATACAACAAAAGAATACATTTTAATGAGTCAATCTCATTTAGCCCCCGATCTCTGAGAATTGTGATAATTATTTTGGATTATATCTTTAGTAAGCGATAATCCGAGAATTAGCCACGCTATCGTCGCGGCTCGCAACGCGACCCCTGCCCTCCCGACATTTTGTACTAGAGATGTACCGAATTGCCGGTATTTGGTATTCGAATATTTCGCACCCATTTGACAAACGTTGCATTTGAAATTGTCACATTCGATGAGGTAGCTATTCATTTGTTTAGCTGGAGCTTGGAGCTTTGGCTTGCACTATTTCGACTCTTGGGGACTGACAAAAGTCCACTATAGAGTCAAAATAGTCCAGATCATCTTGCACATTGCCGAGGTACTAATATATCAGTCCCACAATTATGACAAAATTGTTTGTCGTTATTCTGCGACATATATAGAAATACACAGCGACTACAACGCTAGAGGTGGACAAACTAGAGTGTTTTGACTCTATTCATTGAAATTTGTTTAAAAATGAATTATGACTTTGATGTTATGAAATATCTTTGTGAAATTCATGATTCATCATTAATCTATTAGTCTGATAGTACCTAGGTCCTCGTTAAAATGGGCCAAGGCGACTATGTATCGGTGTTAAAATTCAAAATATAGTCACTGCTAGGAATGTGCTCAACCTAGACATTTAAGTAAACAAACTTTATTCCATTCATGATGAGTACTTAATTTTCTCTCCTTGTTACACCTAAAAGTGGTCTACTATTAATGATCACGAATGACCGTGATGATGAGATGCAAGATCAGAGTGCCGCGGCACACCCGTTGCAGATCACTGGAATAAGGTATCATTATTAGTAGTAGGTATATTATTTAGTATTATAATTCAATATCTCATTATTGAAAAATGGAATACAACAATTAAATGTCTTCAAGTAAATACTGGAGGCTGTGGCATCAGCACAGCTCTAATTAAATAAACTTAATGCCAAATTATGAATGTTTCATATCTTTCTTTTTAAGTAAAAAGTGGTCTTATTTTTATCCGCGGCACACCTGTTAATGATCACGGTACACCAGAGTGCCGCGGCACACCCTTCGAGGATAACTGCAATAAAGTACTTATATGTATCTCCTGATTAAAAATCGAGTGCAACATTAATTGTCCAGGTCGTTCTAACTTAACGTGCAAAGTATTCGAGTAAATACACGAGCCTGTCGAAATACCGAGTTAGCACAGCTCTAATTTGACCCGCCTCCATAACTAATGTCAGAATGATAGACTGTCTAATGAACTACTACAAGGGATTGTGAGACGGCTTATTTAGTTAACATGTTTGTATGTAAATAGAGTTTTTGTTTAATATCTTCGACACTGACAAAAACTAAACAGATCGGCGTTAGTTGAGTCTACCTACAGCTATAATAGTTAAAATACACGTCCTAATTAATAAATAGTGTGAATATTTATGTTGATGTATAGAGGGTTTTTTCACTCCGATTTAGATTTTTATAAAATTTTGTTACAACACAGATAACTTAGCTTACAGATCAGATGAACTAGCTTTTATGCCGCAAGATCAGGACGGCTACGAGCCGTTATGCGTTTAAACTGAAAGTTCGCGAACTTTTAATTAAGAATAAGGCAGAATAATTACCACATACTGTGATATAATTTGTATTTATGTATCGTTTCAAGTATATTATATATATATTTATATTTTTATGTATGTATATTATAACTTGCATCTATTCATATTTTAATAAATTTATATTTTATGTTTTTAAATTAATTTATTACACACTATGTCATGACTTCGCCTACCTTGTTATCTCTGCACCACCTGAAGGTAGACTGGTAGAGAATGCCCTAGGCATTAAGTCCACCAATATACACGTGTGTATGAAGTTTTATAAATAAATAAATAAATAAGAATAATAAGACCGCCGCTAGCAAGCACTTTGTAATATACTTCAAACGAGAACCTTCTCCTGTATTTGAAGTTGGTTACTAAAGAAGTCATTTAAATTATGTTACTCTACATTTGAAAAAAATAAAATAATGTAGTTTACAAAACAAACATAAAAATAAATAAAAATATCAACAATACTCATCGCAATTAAGGCATTAATTCAACCCTAAAATATTCACTGCGGTCTTTTGTACGAGATGAGAAAAAAAAATATCTCAGCCAGGGTTGACACCGCAAATGGCAACCGTTCAGTGATCGCGGAGATAGTCGCACGCTTAATAATTCGATACGCTTGGTAGGGTTGCCACCCTCCTGCTGCGCGATGATATCGGGCAAAGTATTTGTATGCGAGGTAATTAATTGATAGTCTTGGCTCGGAATGGGAAAATGTGCGATGGTGTGCCAATTTATAATTTAAAAGATAAAAAATGAAATCGTAGTTATTTATACTTCTGCTTATTCAATATCTGAAGTAAATAAAATGTGCATAACTTCGTTTAAACACAAAATATGAGTGGTTAATAATAAAATAAAGATAAATCAGAGTAAACCTTGTCTTTCGTGCAAAAAATATTTCCTTTTTGTCCATAGTCATGCTTTCTCAGTTTTTATAAACAAACCAATTCTTAATCTTGTAATTCAACAATCTGAGTACATTTAACTTAATTGACATGTACACTGCACCATTTCACTTAACTAAACAAACAAATCTCATATGAATCCGTGCTTCACCGTAACAGATCCGATCTTCAACGCCCGTCACGGACCAGCCCTAACCAATCGCAGCCACTCCCAGCCAATATCAATGATGTGCCGACCCTACAGTATCGACGTACACATCAAGTTCCAAATTTCCAGTGTAAGCTGGTCTCGCATCACACCAGAAGCCCATACAATGCAAGAACAGCTTACACTGGTAATGAAGCTGGATGTGTACATAATCAGAATCAAATCGCGACATACAGCGGTCGAGAGGGCCCCGTGGGGCTCCAAAGGGCTCCAAAAGGGCACTTAATTAACAGCGTAACGCGACACGTGGCAAGTTTTTGTCACGGTACTACAATGCTACATGCTACATGTAGCCATTACTGGTGGAGTACTCTCGATAGTTCTCATGGCTAAAATGAGCGTGGTTAATTTGGAAACTCCTTTGTGATGTCATCATTACTTTGGTATAGAGAATGAAAGTGTAAATGGTTGTTTTATGCTAAGTTTTAACAATGAGATTCAAGAGAGCTGAAGTTTCAATAATAATATACGGCCCATTTCTTCTCAAGTATGTTCACGAAATATATCAACTTTCAAATAAGGAGCGGGCTTCTTTGGTTTATAGCGCATCGTCACTTTCCAACTATATTTCATTTTATAATCCAACTATATTTCATTTAACAATAGATTATTGACAACTGGCCATTGTTCTTGCTATCAAATTAGTCTCTGGGATTAAAAATTAACTAAATAACTGTTCTAAGCTGTATGTACACACAGCTAACGGCACGATTGAAATCATTTTCCATAGCGTAAAATGAAGCCTTTATTACCTAGAAGGGTGTGGCGGAGGGTTATATTTATAACACCTTACCCTGTAATGTTCATGTTTCCTAATTATCATATGGGGTGCTAGCGAAATAAAATGTCATTAACACCTGGCCTGGGAATACCAGCGCTAGGTTTTAACCGAAGAGATTGGACATTTCGCACCTTTGGAAACAAAGGGTCACTTCTGCATGTTTTCCAACTTTACAGGAGGAGCATTTTAAACTTTTTTTTGTTTCTTTTTTTAAATAGCTCTTTATTACTTTTGTGTATTAAGTCGATTCCTAGGATATAATATTGATTAGGTTTTCACAAATAATCGTGAATAATATAAATACTCTATAGGTAGGGCTTTCTGAGAAACAAGCCATAAACTAAGGGAAGGGTACCAAAAGTGACTTTTTGTTACAAATTGCTAACAGTTATACTGCAGAAGTGACATTATTAAAATATTTAAAAACAGAAGTGACGTTATGTTTGCAGCAAAGAAAAAAATTGCAGAAGTGACCCTTTGTTCCCAAAGGTGCGATTTGTCTGCACGTGTGGTGTGGTGTTTTAAGCGGTCGCCTCGCCGCTCTCCTCTACACGGGTGTTGTGGGTTCGATCTCCATGGGACAGATTTTTGTGTGATATATGAAGATTTGTTCTAAGACTGTGTGTGCTTGTGTGAGTGAATGTATGTATTTGACCTTAGCATTGGAACCATTGGATGGTGTAATTGCTTCTGGCGTTCTATCTAATGTAAAAAAAAACCTTAACTTAAATTGGTCAACTTCCTCTTGTCTCTGGCTTTAATCATCATTGTCATACTACTATACAGTTACAGAATACTACCTCTTACAATATTGCGCTTTACGAAGCGTATTGACGATTCCTTTGATAACTTTTAATTGCGGCGCACTGCCGCCCTCTTTGATCTCACGCTCCGAATCACACCGAAAGTTACATCGGATGAAATTGTACAGAAATTTTGAAGAGGCGCAGAATACGCTGCGACGTTTTTTGCTTCTATTGTCTTTAAGAACAAAGATTCGGTCAACTGGAGTCAATGGCCTGGTTAGACGCTTTTATGTTTGGTTCAATATGAAATTGCTGTTATCAGTTCAATCTACTGCGATTCAGAATGTTATTTGCGTATTCGTAATTGTTTTTGGCGCTCCTGGTAGGTTGCCGTTGTGATCAGCCTGTTTAAAGAACGTTTAGCGTAGTCTGTTCGAAGATGGATAATTAATTAATTACGAAGATAATATCATAAAAGCAAATGCTACAACTTCATAATGCACCTTATAAGTTTTGGGTTAAGGTTCTTTCTGCTTTAGTTTCGAAAGATAATAGCTAAGTTTCAATAAACACCGTTATTTTTACTTTACCGGAAACCTGAAAACCGTAAGGCCAGGATCTGTAACTAAATCCATTCCACAAAAACACGTTTGCCATACAAATTGAACATTCCAAATAGTCAGAATGTGTTGTAAACATGATTTTTTAAACATATTTGGGTCACCATCATCGGTTCAACCATTTCATTCCATGGCAGCGTGTATCTGAGTCAAGTGACAGTTGATACAAGCAGATAAAGCATTAGAATACGAAATCGCCGAATAGAAAATGCCGTCGCGAAAAATGTGTGAAATGAAGAAACCTTTACAGAATAGGAAATAGTATTTAATTCTTCTAATTCTAGAAGTGATATTAACGTATTCCGTATTAGATAAAATATTAGATAACGAGTAATCTATATTGCGCTCACTGTCTGCCAGCTCTAGCTATACTTTACATCTTATTTGTGCAAACATATTTGTGCAAACCTTAGTCCACACACTTTATCTTACTTGCAGAAATAGTTAGTGATTTTGTCGGCTACACGCTTTATTTTACTTGCGCAAGTAAAAATATTCAAATATTTGTTTGAACAACCCTTTTACCATCGGCAAGTAAGATGGTGCGTAGCCAGACTCAGGTTCGCACAATAAGATGGAAGATGTATTATTTTTCCTTGGTCTATGGCAATAATTAGTCTTATTCGTCTTCTGTGGTCTTTAGGCTATTATATAGCTCATTTGCCTACATACCTGTACACTTTGTAGCCCGAAGAGAATCAGACAGGGTCGGCGTGGAGTAGCCCTTACCCAGCCCACCCCCCAGCTTGTCCGTACCTGTTTTAACAACCACCAATTACAAAACGAAAAAAATAATAACGAAGGGTGTAATAATATTTTGTACAAGGATATTTATTTCTTATATGTGGATGAAAGCAGACTGACTTACGGTACAAGGATGAAATAATAAAGAAGTATAACATGCAACTGCCTCGTTTGTCGAGAGGTTAATGTTTGCGGCTTCTCACCGCAGGGTGTGGGGTTAGATTTGGGAAAAAGTGTTAATTGGGACTTTTTTGTTTGTTAATTCTCAAAGCAGCACGGAGTTGGAATTGGGTCCGGTTGATGGCGATATGGGACTGCTAACTCAACATACACCTCTGCCACACTCTTATGGGTAATAAGGCGTGATGTTATGATAAGTATAACATAGCACTCGCACTTATATGCGATATCCGACTTCATTTTGGAAATAAAACTAGAACTTAACCACACTTTCCTATCATAGCAGTAAAAACATAGCGATCACTACTTCTTTAAAATTCGTCCAAAAGAACTCCATTACAAAAGATGTTCTAAATTTCTGAAAATTTTATCTAAAGTAGAACATCAGAATGGTCTATTGAAGCTGCCCTAAGATACATTAAGTAAATTAAAAGTTACCCTAGCTACCTAAAATCTCCACTTTAGACAACTACAACTATTCAACAAACGGACTAAAGACAATAAACCCCTTGCAATAGAGTCGTCATCCAGGGTGACCCGGCTATCAAATGGCCGCTCCCACGATAAAGTTAAGCGCATCAAATAATTCAACAATATGTTTTGAACAATTTATTTGTGTATAAAATAACGATAGGGCACGCCACGTGGTCACGGTGGTACCATAAATCTGTTAAAAAAAATGGGGTAGAATCCCGGCTCTACCCCACATTTTTGGCTCTACCATAGAGATCATCATTACTGGTATCTGTCGCACAATTAAGTTTACATTGTCTACGGCCGTTCCCATGAAATGATACGCAACACAGAAGGGCTATGAAAACAGCGGACTTGACCGCTTGTGTAGTCGTATCGGCGTATGTCGGATGCTAAAACAATAATACTCGTACTATTCAATACGCCAGGTATTGAATAGTATCATTGTTTTAGCGTATCTATCGACTTGAATACATTTATTGTGTACAATACAATGGACAGCACAGCAGTCTTTGTTGACCTGTTCTTATTGATTTTTTTACACAGAGACCATTATTTATTTTTATATAAACCAATAGAACATTTTGAAGGCTGTAATTGAGGCTGTAATGCAGCATTTTCATTGTCATAATATTGAATAAAAAATCCTCTGAAGAAGACATTTTTTGTCCAAAAAATCATGTCGTATAATTTTTTTTAAATAAACTTCAAAAAAAAAATTGGACTTTTGTTGCTACATTCTAGCAAGATAATAAATATCAAGTAAGTCATAAAATATCAAGTGTAAAACATTATTATCCGTATCCCTATAAACCCCTACCCTCCACTCCCGCGTTTTTAGCGCCCTTGCGACATTCACGAGTTGCGCTCGCGCACGCACCGCACACGCCATCTATTGTCATCATCGCAAACTAAAACTGATGTCACTCTTCATAATGTGTACTTTTATTGCCACTGATTTATAATATTCGCGCGAGTAGCCATTATTGTGCAATAATTGTTTGTTTGATTGCAACATCAGACCATTACCCTGGAGGGTAAACTGTGAGAATCTGACAATTGGCTTATTGTCATTAAGCTTAGGGTGCTTTTAGTGATGAACCCTGATTATTTACACTCAACTCAAGTGGTCCCATCGGCCTGTGGTTGGAAGTCTAAAGTTATGTTTGGTTCATTGTTGCGATTCAAAATTAGGATAAGTCGACCAAAATACATTATATAACTTTACGACCTTATTATCCAAAGGAATGTGACTGAGGTGTTCAACACCCACACTTCACATGTCATGTTTAAGTCCCATTTAAATGGGGGTAAGCCTATCGCAATCCACCGGGCACAATTGTAACACCGTGCTACTATTGTGTTTTCCTGACGGAAAGTTCACTAATAACACTTTGTCCGATCCGGGAATCGAGACCTCGCGGTGAGAGGTGCAAACTCACAGGCCACCTAGTAGATATTGAAACTTATTTTCCAAAAGAGATTATTTGTTGTGTGTCTAGATAGGCAGACGGTTAGTTTACATGCTGATTCAGTAAAAGATGCAGATGGAAGATGTAGTACTTGTAATGATAAAAACTTCGTTATAAGTATTTGAAGAGGCATTTTACCCGAAAATGGGCACACTGCACAATATTATATACTATGACTAGAAAAGGCACCACAAAACAAGTCAAAATGCGAAATGTTGACAATAATTTTGTAGGTGTGCAGGCCCCCAATGTAAACTAGGAAACAATCTAGATCCCTAACTCTACCGTCGTACCGCCCATGTTGTTTGTTTGAGTATTCAATAAGCGTCGAAACAACTAGAACAATTTTGATGTAAATTCGTATTGAGTTCAAGATCCCAAGAAAACCGCGGACGGAATCTATATTGCAGGGTTGCAGGCAGTGTTGCAAGGTTTAACAACACCCACACTACACCTGTTATGATAAGGTAGTGAGCCTATCGCCATCCTCAGGGCATAAAATGAAACACGTACAGAAAACAATCTAATATTCATTTACATACATAAAATCACACCTTTATCTCACAGGGAAAGGCAGATACGATGAAACGCTATCTACTACGCTTCTTACATAATCATTTCCATTTATCATACTATATCATAAACGCCAAACTGCCTAGGCCAATTTGGAAGTCCCTAAACAGGCTTCGAACTCAAGTTACAATATGATACAGTGGGGTTTTGCAGATAAAACAAACATAAATTGTGAATGTGGGACCACACAAACCATGGCCCATATTATAACTTGTCCTGCGTGACCCACTACCTGCACAAAGGACGCGCTTATGAAAGTGCAGTTCAGGTAGCCACATATTGGGCTAATAAAATTTGACTTTGCCGTCGCTCGACTCGAATGAAGAAGAAGAATAAACGCCATACTCAAATCAGATGTATACATTATCGTTAATAATAAGTGAGTTTGGTGAGCCCTCCGACCTAGTGTAATAATATTGAACGGCAAGCCCCACCATGACTCATGCACTGTTAACACTTATTAATATTATCATCATGACATAACATCACGCCTCTTTCATCCACATGGTTATGATAGAGGTATATTAACACCGATTTTGAACGTTATCTTTGGCAGGGATGTTATGGATATGAAATTTCGGATACGGATTGGTTACGGATATAAGATTGATTAGAATACTGGATACGGATTCGGATGCGGATATTAATTTATTTCGGATTATCCCTTACTTTCGGATAATTTCGGTTACGGATGTTAGATTTGGAATTGGAATGGAATTTCAAAAGCGAAATACATATAGCTATTTTATTAGCTATATGTATTTCGCGGTTTCATTTATATGTTACCATTTGGTACGGATTACGGCCAGCCGATTAAAACAACAACTTGTAATAATGTGTCTTAATTAGGCACCGCCCCTATCCGATACTATCCGAAACTTTTATTTCGGATTCGGTTAGGATAGGGTTACGAATATTTTTTTATATCGGATAGCCGATAGTTTCGGTTACGGTTAGGGAGCTCCCTAACATCCCTGATCTTTGGGTACCTGATAGATATGGTATGGTCGTATTTATTTTAAGGGCCAGTTTGTGAGGTCCCGAGTAGTGCTTAACCGATCCATGAAATATAGCCTGACCGAATTTAAAAGTGACACAAGATACACTTGAAAAAAGAACACAGTTATAATTTTCATTTATTTGTGTTATATATGCTTATGTTGCCAATAAGGTTTATCTAAAACCTGTGAAATTGTGCCTAAGATAAATAAGTAAAGCAGAATTAATAAATACCTTTCAAAACTACTAAGCCAGCTACGGTAGGTGCCAGCTACGGTAGGTTGGCTGACTCAGTCATTTAGATGACGATGTAGATTTTTCGAGGCGAATAAAGCTATTAAAAAAAATACAGCTTAATCAGCACCTGTATTTTGATTTGACTACTGCTTAGGCAAAGTTTAGTGTTTTTTTAATGTTATAAGAAACTGTTTGTAGTGTTCCGATACAAAAATGCAAGCCCGTCTGTATATTGACAGGGATATGATATTCGTTTAGCCTCTTGTACCAATAATTTCAGGGTAGGTACATACAATTACAATGTCACACAAATTGGAATATATTAGTGCAACCACTACTATTTTAACCGCCAGATAATAAAGAGGGTGAGCCACTGGGCCCTCTGAGTAACCCACCTGCCACAAGGCTGGGAATTGTTATAATTATTATTTATTATCAGTCTGTCAAAATACTGTTCTGGCAGGCCTCTCGTGGTTGCATCATAAAGATAAATAAAGATAAATTTGGATTTTTTACATTATATAGAACGCCAGAAGCAATTACACTATCCAATGGTCCCAATGACAAGGCCAAATACACACATTCTCTCACACAAGCACACCCAGTCTCAGAACAAATCTTTGCGAATCACACAAAGATTTGTCCCATGTGGGGATCGAACCCCAACACCATAATTTGATGACCGGATGGCGGAGTGAGTAGTGAACTTGCCTGCGACGCCGATGTCGCGGGTTTGTGTGCATGAATATGGGGTTTTGTCTTAGGCTCGGTGTTTCTATGTACAATATGTATGTATTTACAAAAAAGAAAAGTATATATGTATAAGTATCAGTTATTCTAGTACCTATAGTACGAGCCCTGCTTAGTTTGGGACTAGATGGCGTTGTGTGTAAGTTGTAAGGTATTTATTTATAATACGATATTTTTGAAAATTATTTTTTCGTTATTACCTTCTGCCACAAGGCTACAATATTAATATGTTGTTATTTACATTATGTTTAATTGTAAGACGAAATTGCTAGATCATTCTTACAGTAGCAGGTGTCTGCCAGAACAAGGCAAAGTTTTCATCGGGATGGTAATTCATAACTTTCTGACACAATGCTCGAATTTCGGGGGATGATTTCTCTATTTGTTTATATTATTATTAGATAGTATATATATGTAAATAGCCAGAACATCCCAGCGGTTGCAAGTACCTGCCAGAGCAGTATACAGAATGTACCCCAAATCTAAAAGACCGGCCAAGTGCGAGTCGGGCTCGCGCACGTAGGGTTCCGTACCACTATACATCTAAATATTTTATATTATCATTCCCAATATTTTTACATTTATCATTCCCATATTTTAGAAGTTACGGGTTGGAAGCGTCTCTCGCGCAAAGTATTCAGTTTAGAAAAAAAATATACTAGGAACCTCAATTTTATTTTTGAAGACCTATCCATAGATCCACACGTATGGAGATGTTGAAAAAAAATAATTTGAATTTCAGTTCTAAGTATGGGGAACCCCAAAAATTTACTGTTTTTTTATATTTTTGTACGAAAATCTTAATGCGGTTCACCGAATACATTTACTTACCAAGTTTCCACAGTATAGCTCTTATAGTTACGAAAAAAAGTGGCCGTGACATACGGACGGACGGACAGACATGACAAATAGTTAATATAAAATAAGTTCCGGTTTTTGCCATTCGGCTACGGAACCCTAAAAGTAACAACCTGCACTTTAATAGTAGCAATCAATAGTTTTAATCCTAAGAATGAAATCTATCTAATAAACAACGTAATTCAATTGAAAGCGTGAACACGTAACTAACTCAATTATTAGATAACTCAAATGTATTATTTTAAGACATTAATTTCAAGTATTTATTTTCAATAATAAGCTGTGATAAATATTAAAAATAGTATTTAAGCTTATTTGACAAAAAAAATCAGATTGCATAGGAATTTTGACTGGTTTATTCTTTTTACAAGAATCTTTGATATCATGGTTTTACTTGCCTTTAATCTGCCATGTTTGTGAGATTTCATTTTAATTATTGACGCTAACAATTGCTGCAATACATAAACAGGTTGCTATTCATTTGGATTTAAGCTACTGCATAAATATGTGTAAGCTAGTATATAATAAGAACTTAAATGCTTTTATCTTAGTTATAAGATACTGTTTTGTATGTTAAACATGATTTGTATACCTTTTTGGTAAAATGTAGCGAATATAATTTATTATAAGATCTTTTGTAAAATAATACCTACATTTACAAATTGAGAATATTTCTATTTCTATTTCAATTACCGGTTGAGTAAACATATTTAAAAAAATCTTTGAATATAGTTTAAATATTTCACCATATTCAAGATTTATCCCTTCCATGTGGCATGTCCGTCGTACACCTTGTAATATCAATCAAGACGCTAAATGAAAGTACAACCAAATTAGGCCTGTAGGTACGAGTTTCGAAATTTGAGATAAACAGTACTTAAGGTATATATATAACCAATATTTACTAATTTAAAACTTTTTATATAATGTGGCCCCATAGGCCCCCATTATACATATTAATATAAATACTATTTTTGTAGCCTATTATTTTAATTATGAACAGTATCATCGTTTTTTAATAAAAGAGCTTTATTACTTTAATCAAATGAAGAAATCTAAATTAACATTCAAACAGTACAATTACAGATTAAAACATTAATTATTTACCTGACTGAAATGACATTGAGTCAGGCAAATAAATATTGTTTTTATCTGTAAATATAATGTTTTATTTCAGAGACTGAAATGGTTCATTTTTATTCCGACAATATTCCCAGACAATTCTCTTAACATGACTCATAATATACCGAACCGAGAAAAATGTCATATAATAAATAAATTGAAGTCATATTATTAACAGGTAACAGCTCAGGAACTGTAACGCTAGTTGTGACGTCACTGGGAAGTCGGGAACGACCGACTTCCTAGCGCTTACCCCGGGCGTCCGCGTCGGCCGTCCGTAGCCCGTAATGAATATAAATTGTAAAACAACCCTAGCCCTTTCATCCATAAACATTAAAAAAATCAATATACTCGTATCGGACCAGTTGGTGCATGATTTATTGATATATATTTTATCACGATACCATCTAAAGTGTGGCCTCGTAATTGATGACATTTGTACGGCATAGATTGCCGTGTTGATTACATCGCGGGGTGGTCCGCAATCATTTTCGTGTTAACAACTCTTTAGGGATATTCCGAGGGTTTATTTTAAATACATTCCTTTTAATGACTAAGATTAACGGCTGTCGGCACGTGGATTTTTGCACTTATTCGAATATTATGTAAATGGGAGTGTTGGTTTGTATTCTTGGCGAGGCTTACGCGTTTATCAACTGCCAGTAATGGATGTTGCTCGAGCGGTTAAACTTGATCTGTAATTTCATCAAAAACAAATTTGTTTTTCATAATATGTCTGTTTTACTCGGCATCGTTAAGTCGCTTTTGTTTTTCAGCTCGTTAAAGTTTTGGGCCGCACTGCCTGCCCCGAATATAACGAGTACACGGTGCATTGTTTTACGGGGTTTCGCTGACGAATTTTATTTTTTGTGAGGTTTATTTCTGAAAAAAGATGTGATATTTGACAATAAAACACTAAAAACTGAATTCTCTTGTTAAGGGACAATCAGTTGTTAACCATTGCTTACCATCTGCAACATATGATTTTATTATGAAAAGAATTTTAAGTTATAACTTCAGTAATCATAAAAATCTCATTATTTTAGTGGAAAATAGGGGTAATGTTAGCAAAAAGGATTTGGTTAATTATTTTGATAATTTATTATCTCTAGGCTTAAGTAGTATAATTTTGTTCACATTCCCCTACTGTAGGAGCCTGTCAGATGCGGAAAATAATCTTAGATATAAGTTGAACAATGTACTACACACTATAAGTACATATAATGATAGTATTCATTTGATAGATACTAACAGTTTTGTTAGCAGCAAGTTATATTTGACTAAAGGTAACTATTACCTTTCTGCTAGTTTTAAGCGACAGATAGCAATTTCGCTATCCTATTTTATTGACATTACAGCCAAGAACTTGGCTACTAACAGATCTGCTTCTATTGAGCAGACTAATGACATGCAATTATCTAATAATTATTTGAATAATCATGACATGAATTATAACTTAGCCTCTATTGAGGATACTTCTGACATTCTTCATATTAATGATATTGACATTTCTTATTCTCATATCAATTCTGAAATTTGCAATCATTAAAATTAATTCATGAGACAACAGAGGAAGCAACCTCTAGCTCTAATTTATTACATTCACAATTGATCAATTTAGCTGCAGAATCAAATAGTAATTATATGCCACTACGGCCACAAAAATGTACTAATTACAATAAAAATGATAATATTAACCTGGTGCATCAAAATATATATTGTTTAAATCTGGGTAAGCAACTAGAACTGGAATTATTCATGAACTCTGAAAATATTAGTGTTATGTGTATTACTGAACATTGGCTTAAGGGGCATCAGCTCATGTTTAATTTCAGCAACCACCAGGTTGGTAGTTCATTCTGCAGGGTCAACACAATACATGGGGGGTCCCTAATTTTACTTAATAAAAAACTTAAATTTAAAGAACGGAAAGATATTGTGTCTCTCTCTGTAGAATGTTCCGTTGAATTATCCTGTGTACAATTAGAGCATTTCATTATTATATGCGTATATAAACCTCCTTCCGCAGACCTTAGTTTATTTTTAGAAATCATGGATGAAGCCCTATGCAGAGTAAATAATTTGGGTAAAACAATTTTAGTCTGTGGAGATTTTAATATTAATATTCTTGTTAATACAACTGCATCATGTAAAATTTTAAGTCTTTTTAAATCCCATAATTTAATAAACTTATTTATGGAGCCTACTAGAATAAGTGCCACCACGGCTACATGCTTAGATAATATTTATACAGATATTAAGCCAACTCACAGAAGTATTATTAATAAGCTAGATTCTGATCATTCTGGGCAAATGATAAGTTTTAAAATAAAAAGTAAAAATGTAGTTAGGAAAAAAATTACTTCTGTGCCAGTAACAGCTAGTCGCTTTGAACGTATGAGAGTAAACCTAGCTACTAACTTACCTTTCTTAGATAATAACATAGAGCCTAATGTGATGTATAATTTGTTTTTTGATGCATTTCTTCGGGACTTTAACTCAATATTTACTTCCAAGGAGATTACTGTTACTAATAGCCCCGTCTTAGGTGACTGGGCAACCGCAGGTATCCATAAGAGTAGGCAAACATTGTACATTTTATACTATGAGAGACAATTTAATAGCAGTGAAGAGTTTAAAGAACATGTCAAATCATACTCGAAGATTTTTAAACGCGTCTGTAAAATTGCCAAATCTACATTTATTAAATCTAAAATCAAAAACAGTAGTAATAAAATTAAAGCCACATGGAAAGTTATTAATGAAGAGACTGGGAAGGGTAGAACAAAAGACTCAGACTTTAAGTTAAGTATCGATGGTCAAGTAACCAAGTCAGATTTAGAAGTTGCCAATGCTTTTGAAGGATTTTTTACTGCTTTTCCTGTCTCTCTAACTAGTGCTTTAGGCTCTTCCTCCTCCGTTGCCGAGTCGTTACTTCAAGATAATGTGCCTGAGTTTTTTAATAATTTCGCATTTCGTCATGTTAATGGATCTGATTTTAAAGCCGCGTTTAAATCAATTAATATTAAGAAAACGGCTGATCTATGGGGCATTTCTGTACATATTATAAAATCGTTGATTGATATTATTGCACCTGATTTAATAATGATATTTAATAGATGTATTGATTGTGGTGTGTTTCCTGACTTAATGAAATTAAGTAAAGTAATTCCTTTGTTTAAATCAGGTAGTACATTAGACCCCACAAACTTCAGACCAATATCGGTGCTACCTACGTTTAGTAAAATTATTGAAAAAATAATTCTCGCGCAGTTACTTAAATATTTTAATGAAAACAACCTGTTGCACACTAAACAATTCGGTTTCACTCGCGGACGGTCAACATGTGATGCTGGGGTTAGATTACTTGAATGTATATTCGAGGCTTGGGAGGAGTCGCGGGACGCCTATGGGGTGTTCTGTGACTTATCTAAGGCTTTTGATTGTGTGCAGCATGAAACTCTAGTCAGAAAATTACACCACTACGGTATAAGAGGCATCGCTCTGGAACTTCTTACTTCTTATCTAGGTGATAGGATTCAGAGAGTTGATGTCAATGGAAAGCGATCGCATGGATCAGCTGTAGCAATGGGGGTGCCACAAGGCTCTATTTTGGGCCCTTTCCTGTTCCTCTTGTACATTAATGATTTACCTCATCTCGTTAAGGACAATCATGAGATAGTATTGTTTGCGGATGACACTTCTTTAGTTTTTAAGGTAAATAGACAACAAACAGTAATTGACGATGTAAACAATGCTCTGTCAAAGATAGTAAACTGGTTTAGTGTTAACAACTTGCTTTTAAATGGTAATAAAACAAAATATGTTAGATTTTTTACAAAAAATGTTAAACAAGTCAAAACTAGTGTGTTGATGGACAATGAGGAATTGGAAATGGTCAATAAAGTTGTCTTTCTTGGTATTACATTAGATTCTAAATTACAATGGGGCCCACATATAGAAACGTTATCTGGTAGACTCAGCTCAGCAGCTTACGCGGTAAAAACAATCCGTCAACTGACCGATGTTGACACTGCGCGTTTAGTTTATTTTAGCTATTTTCATAGTATAATGTCATATGGTTTATTGCTTTGGGGTAGTGCCACGGATGTAGATTCAATCTTTGTGCTCCAGAAACGAGCTGTTCGAGCTATCTATATGATGAGTCCCAAGGAGACACTAAGAAATAAATTTAAAGAGATAAATATTATGACGTTACATTCTCAATACATTTATGAAAATTTATTGTACGTCCACAAGAATCAAACAAAATTTAAGAAAAATAGTGATCTCCATAAAGTAAATCTAAGGAACAAAAACAAACTGGCTGTGCCCACTACTAGGCTCCATAAAATCTCTAACTCGTTTCCAGGTCAATGTATACGCTTCTACAATAAACTTCCATTAGACGCAGTAGAATTATCGATAGGTAAATTTAAGAAATATATTAAAATCAGATTATCTCAAAAAGCTTATTACTGTATTTTAGACTACATAAATGATAATAGTATTTGGAAATGAACTGCTCTTTTTATGTGTTGTAATTGTTATATATTATTATATATTAATATAATTGTATATTATTCATTTCATTTGAAAAGATGGTGCACATGAGTTTCTCACCAGCTCTTCTCATAATGCAATACCCATCGGAGCTGGTACTTAGTTTGATTTTAATCTGATTTTAAACAGTTGGATTAAAATTAATCTAAGCCCCGGTTATTCAAATCATTGTAATTAGTATAATTTAGTTTTACTTATAATTTATTTTTATATCATTTGTTTGTAATATTTTGACGTGTTCAAGCGCCTCCTGGGGCCTATGAAAATAAATGATTTGAATTTGAATTTGAAAAATTTGAAAAAATTAAACATTTTAAATTTAAATTTTACCTAGCGTTCATTTTTTTTCAGGTTTAAACTCACGGATTCCAGATCTTACAAGAGAATATTAAACGGAAAAGCTTGATCTTCTCGCCCATAGTAACCTAAGACAAAGGCCTAAATGTAAAAAAAAAAAATGTACGATAGTATACGTTTTAACTAAGTAACTAACATTTCATTATTTTTCTACCGAGTAGCCCATGTATGATTAGTTAATGCATTGATTTGCCCGAGCTGACGCACACCCGAGCCCTTTTTAAAGCTATCTTAGGAATGAATGATACCTACCGTCAAAACGTTTTACAAATTTCCCATCTTCATTTAATTTTCTTTTGAGGTTAAAAGCCACGGTCCAAGAACACTGGTTTTTTTTCAACGGAAAGGCTCGATCTCCTCCCCCCCTCCGCCCGCAGACTTTAGACAATGGAGCGTTCGTTCCAAATTTACATTTTTTTATGAATTGCGGTACTTTTTTAATAGCAAAGAGTTCATTGTCTTTTTCGAGAGCGCTTCTTTGTAGGGATCCTTTTGTCGTGACCTCGGAACGGACGAAGGACTTGGCTACAATTGAAATATGCACCGAAAATTTTTGAGTTCGTAGTTTTAAGTGAATGAATTTTTTTAAGGATTTTGCAGGTACATTTATTTAAATGCTTCAGTTTTATAAAAGCAATTTGAATGGACAAAAAAGCTTTTTAATTAAGATATTATTTTGCTTCAGTAACTATGAAAGGAGGTATTTAATCATAGTGGATACTTGAATATAGTTTAGGATGATAAATATTATGACAACTCCAAGAGTCACTTATATACCTTGTTTATACATGTTGAGGTTTTATTTTGATTTCTTAGCGTAACAATTCAAGGACCTAAACCCACCAGTGCCTACTATGAATATAGCAAGAATGCCTTATGGAAGAACTACAAATGAGCGGCATAAACATGATATTTTAATTTAACATTTTGTATGCTAGAAAATACAAATTGTTTTAAAATGCCTAATTAAGTATGAAGAGAAGATAATGCATAAAATAATGTACTTATACATGAAGCAGTAAACAAATAGCAGAGCCTCATGTCTGTTTGCTACTTTAATGCTACAAAAACTGTAGAAAAAGTCTCATAATAAAAAAGCTGCATAAAATGTAGCAAAGATAATTTGCGTACCCTCGCGACTAACTTTCAGAATAATGAACGGTGGGATAATAAAAATTTATATTCTCCACTATTTATCTGGGAACGCGATGATCTTTAGGGCGGGTTGTGGGCGTTCGCATTGCCATGGCAACTGTAGGGATGAAACCCGCACGCCCCTACCCTTGATTGTTATCTGAAGATGCCTCCCTCCACCTAGCCTTCTACCTACATCAGAATAATCTGAAAGGGTTTAGTTGATACTCGAATTGTGACCATGTATTGTTATCTTAAGGCTCAGTTTACTGTGTAGTTCTCGCCAATCGATATTTCTGTTATCGCAGTAAGGTTAGCTCATCACAATAGCCTTAAATTTGAGATGCGAGTGTAAAATGCTCAGTAAAAGTTTACGTTTCTTTATCATGGGGGTAGTGCAGGTTATTGTTGGGGATGACGTAGGCACTTTGCTATGTCGTAGGGTGTGAAGCACCCTCGTATTATGCTGAAATTTTATAAAGAGTCGTGATAAGTATAGACAGACATCTACACTGAATCAGGAAATGTATTTTAGAACCATTTATGTTTGTTACTTTTGCAACCAGCAAATAAAGTGGTATTTTCATTCTTAACTAGCATTCTATTCTAGATAATAAATTCTATTATATATATATATAAATATAGAGTAGGTATAATGGTACGGCTTATTATGCGGTCGTAAAGATCGTCTCGAGGTGAGTGGTAACTATGGTCTATGAGCATCCACCATTTACAAAAGCAGATAGTCGATGCGTCACTTCATTTGAGGATTAGCGATCTATATTCCTTTCAAGGGCTAACTAATCTCGCCACTCCACCGGCTCCAGAACGCAGTAGAGCACTTCCAGGTATTTGGTGGCAGGTTGGAAAGGAGAGCAATAATTAACTAAAGCGACACCTATGTCGAATAAAGCGTGTTTTTAACCGACTTCAGAAAAAAGGAGGAGGTTCTCAATTGGTTTTTTTTTTAAATGTTTGTTTGCCAATTACTCAAATTCGCCTAGACCATTTTGAGAATTATTTATTTGTCTCAAAGAGTATACTTGTCAACTAGTTCCATTCTCATCAGGTCACAATCTGATGATGGGATCCTAGAGAAATCAAGGGCAGCCCTCAACCAACATTACCAAAAGCTACTGGGATAATTGCATCTAGCAGTCAGCATTTCGTGTTGCTGAGCTGATGCTGGAAGATACAACAGCTCAAGGGTTAGGAGTACGGGGATAATTCCTTAAATATAGGCACCATAAGGCCGTCTACTGTATTCTTTCAAGTTATACACGATGAGGTGAGACGTTAAATATTACTTAAGTATTTCTTACTTTTTTGTGCATTATTGTAATTAAAGTCGGTTTTTTTCCGTAAAATTATTGACTACGAAGTACCTAGTTGTTCTCCAATTTTGCAGGTAGTCATAATAAAAATTGTCGTATTTGCTTAGTTTAAAAGTTACATCATAATAATTAATTATTATATTTTGATATAATGATTTTGATGATGCGTTTTTTTTAAGTTACTAGTAATTTGCAGATACAAAGTACTAGTAAGCCCCCCAGCTAAGCTTTATTCGCTTGTGTTAGGTGGAAGTTCACATCCGTGGTGTAATGGCCAGAATTCGAACCCACGACCGTAAGACCGATGCCTTATCCACGCCATGCGTAAGTGCCACGGCCGCTTAATATACTTAATAATTATTCATATTGACTATTAAAAAAAAACAGTACAAATACATTTTTGCATAATATAGATACTGGTTCCGAACTAGATTTGCCAGTATTTTGGCAACCAATTAGTTTAGATCTATTTTTTCAACATTTGTAATACCAAGATATCAAGCTCAGGGCAGGCTTTTATCATGTACGGAATCATTTAACTATTAGTATAATTTACGCTCTTAGGTATATCATACATCTAATATATCATCAGTTAAACTGTTTAATATGTGTCGTGACGTCACGGCGTTAAGGGCTTCGCTTCAGCTAGTTACGACTAGATTATCTGAATGATCACTAAAACAGAGGGATTAAAGAAAATGTATATAGTAATAACCTCATAATTTAAAAAAGTTATAAATATAAAGAAACGTCTCTTGAAAGATTATTAGCATTATTATGATTAAACCTATATGTACAGGCAAAAAGCAGTGACACCTGCGACCCAACCATAACAGTAATAAAATGTGAAAACTATTTTGACAACCAATCAAATTACTAAATTTTTGTTAACTTTATCAGAATTGAATGATATCGTTCGTTTTCCAGGTGATTTCGTTTTTGGATGACACGGTTTTAGATTCGACGCAATCACTCACCTATAGATTTATTCTTGTCCATGGTCCCCAACATTGCATCATCAGTTCTGGCCGTCCTTGCGAATCCGAGACTTGGGCTGGTAGTGTCCTGGCCAAGCTGGCCTCCATAAAAGTCACCGAAGGCAGTGGCCGTGCCTAAAAGACCTGATCGGTCTTGCAAAGCCGCTTTGGCTTTTTCCACACTCTGTTTCAGTTGCTCGAAGGTGGATTGGTGTAGACGGTAGGGAGGCCATTCTGTCGCTGGCCAAGGCTCCTCTTTTAAGGCGCTTCGCTTCAGTTCTAGGGCTCCAGCGTAGGAGCAGCTGCTTTCGTACATCGCAGCTTTGAGGCTCGCACGCAGTGCCGATGCACACTTTAGTCCGCGAAAATCTACCCTGCGAAGAAAAAAGTCTGTTAACTCTTCGTGATTCAAAAATATCATAATTATGACTTACTTGATACTAATACTGACTACATAATAATATACATATATCGTGCTATATTTATAAAAAAGGCAGTAACCGCCGTTTGGGCTTTTTTATTTTTTGCAAATTTAAGTAGACGCGCCAAAACCACGGCAGCATTAAAAAAAATAATTAACTAGTAAGTAAGGTTTTTAAAAAGACTCTTAAACTGCATTGCCTTTTGAATAAAATACAAAAACATGTCGTCTGTAAAATTGCGATTAGTGGGTTACGTCTTTGTTCTTAGGATCGGATGATATGAAAATTAAGGTTTTTAGTTCCCACCAGGAACTCCCACGTTATAATAACTAACCATAAATCTGAAAATGATAATGCTGACACGTTATTAATTTAAAAATACCTTTGAAATTTAAAAAAATAATGAAGTATTTTAAGTGTCTGGCCAGGCTTATACAAAGTGTAATTTTTTGGATGGCATTTATAATTTGAACGGAATTAATACCTCAAGTTAATCTTAACGATATCGAACATTGTCACTTTAATATAATAATAAATAAGCGGAATATAACTAAGATTTTAAACAATACAAATATACATTTGTCATTCAATTTTTGTGGTCTAAATTATTTAGTGCCAATTAGCGCCCGCGACACACTTCACTGCGGGTACATTAATATAAATTGACATGTTCTTACCCCTTATTCTCACAGGTACATATTTATTAGTCTTTCTTCTAGTTACTCAGTCTACTGAAGAAAGCCTATTAAAAGACAGTTGGCAGCTACTTTGTTTTATATTGGGCACTACAAGCCGTGGACAGAGACAAGTGGAAAAAGGGTGGGGAGGCCTTTGCCCTGCAGTGGGACACTATAGGCTCATAAAAAAAAAAAAAAAAAAAAGTAGACGCGCCAAAACCACGGCAGCATAAGTAAGGTTTTTAAAAAGACTCTTAAACTGCATTGCCTTTTGAATAAAATACAAAAACATGTCGTCTGTAAAATTGCGATTAGTGGGTTACGTCTTTGTTCTTAGGATCGGATGATATGAGTTCTAGTTACTCAGTCTACTGAAGAAAGCCTATTAAAAGACAGTTGGCAGCTACTTTGTTTTATATTAGAGATGGGCCGACTATGGGCCCAATTAGTCGGCCAACCCTATAGCCGGTCGAATAGTTGGCAAAGTCGATCATTAGTTACGGCTATTGGGTGAGCTTACTACAAACTCTCGCCGGCTAAGCTTAATTCGCTTGTGTTAGGAGTTTAAGTTTCATAATTCAAATGTTTTCAGAGCGTTATTTTGTACTTTTCATACTAGATTTTAGTGTCAATTTAATTGGCATAGTAAAGCCAACTAGTCGACTCATAGTTTTTGAACAAATATAATTTTTTAAATCAAAAATATCATCAATATAAGTCGGCAAATGTCTATTTTATACTCTACTAGCTGCCCCGCGCGGCTTCGCCCTCAATAAAATTTTGCCCTCGAAAATATTTTAAAAGTATCCTATGTCCTTCTCCCGGTTCTAAGCTACCTCCCCACCAATTTTCAGCCAAATCGGTTCAGCCGTTCTTGAGTTATAAATGGTGTAACTAACACGACTTTCTTTTATATATATAGATAGGTGTAGAAAAGAGATATCAATTTTTAGTTCTTTAAACAGATACAGACATAGATATTATTATTATTATTAGACTATTTTAATTTAAGATCCAATATGTATATTTTTTTGATACAGATTGAATATTTAAAAAATAATTTGTATCCGGTAAATGGTATGCGATTATTATCCATCGTACGGAACTTAAACATGGTAGTGAAGTGTGGTTGTTATCAAAAGAGATCGCAGTCAGGTCTTTTGTATCTCTTCACCTCTGCAATATTCTAGAACACTTATAATAAGATTGTTGAGGGTTCAATTCGGTTCATTCAAGTTATTTAGCAAGGTGTTAAACTGTTACAGTGACAGCATAGAATTGAACTTTGATTCAATTGGGAGACTAAAAAAGTGCTTTATTGAAATGCTACCTGATTGATGAACACAGAGGAAAATATTTTTAGATCATTATCACCTACTGATTGTAGGATTAACTTTGAGAAAAATCCTTAACTTAAGTTGTTTTATTTTTGTTTTATTTTTTGTTTCATTTACAGTTGTTTATTTTTAATTCTTTATACTTTTAATTACAATATCACGCTGGTGGTTCACAATATGTTTTAGCTTATAAAGCTTCGGTCTCCATAGCGGTGTGGAATAATGCGGTCGTAAATATAACGGTACAATGACGTCACTAGAACGTTGCCTATGTAAAACAAATGTAGTGGTTGCCTAGAGAGCGGTGATCGACCTAACGTATTACATAATTATTAATCGTGTCACGGTAATAATATTACGGCCGCATTATTCCACACCGCTTTCCTAGGAAACTGAAGCTTAAGTGCGCATGTGGTGTTTACTTTTGTTACACTTTTGTATGATTTATAATTTGTAATATTAGTGTAAACAAATGTTGGTAAACCAAAATAAATAAATAAAAATAAATAACATTTTGTAAAATTTTATTGGAGTGTTATAGGAATTGAAGCAAAAAAACTTAAAAAAATAATTTTGCCTGTCTATCTGCCTATCTGGGTCTTGAACACTTTTACCGCCGAAAGTACTCAATAGATTCGAATAAAAATAGGCATGGGTGTAATTCTTACAATATTTTTAACATCTTAGCAAACTTTAATTCCCATATTAACCCGACGGGTGGCACCGCAGGCGAAAGTTAGTTTGTTTCTTTGAATTCACTCATCTCGTGACAGACAAACATAAGTCTATGGTATGTTTTCAAAATATTGAAAAGTCTTATTGTTTCCACCCTGTATTAAACCTAAGTATAAAACAGGGTGGTTTATTCAAAGCAAAGCGTACCTGTACGTCCTCTTGTAATAGATTGTACCTGTAGTAAATTAATTGAATAGGAAATAGGTTATTGATGGACTAGAAAGAGGAACCAACAACGTTTATTATTTTATTTATTCCTTGGCTTGTTGATGTCAACATCACGCTTATATGATCCTGAGGGATCATGAAGAGACATTACGTACCAATGATTTAGTTGTTTTGATTTGTTTTCGATCCCCGTGGTTTCACCTTTTTTTTTTTTTTTTTTCTTCTTTTACGTGGGGAAATGCATTTACGCATACCACCCCACCCCGGGGAAGGGCAGAGTGGTTATGTGGGACTCGCCCGTGCCTAAAGATGGTAAACGCCACGGGAATACCCACTAAAACCCCACGGTGCTCCCGCACTCGCCTTGATGGGGGGGTCATGGGAATCTGGCACAGCCTTTACGTCCACAACCCCCCCGGCGATGCCCGCCGAAGCAGGCCCCTCATGGCCCCCAAAATGTGGGGGGACCGGCGCCGAGGACCGCGTGCAAAGCCATCGGACATTCCCCATGTCCGACGGCCTGGTCCTCTCGCGGCGAGACAGGTGGTCGGTCCCGCCGCCCACCACGCCGCAGTTCAACGGCTGCGGCCCCGCCGGGACCGCGGAAGGTAGGGAAAGTGGCAACGAAACACCAACAGTCCTCTCCCGCCGCGGCCCCGTAAACCACCCGGCCACGGTGTCAGCTTGCGCCAACACCGCAGCCCGGCTCTCGCCCGCCTAGGCAGGCCCCTCATGGCCCCCAAAATGTGGGGGGACCGGCACTGAGGACCGCGTGCAAAGCCGTCAGACACTTTCGTATCTGACGGCCTGGCCCTCCGCGGTGAGACAGATGTTCGTCCCACCGCCCACCACGCCGCAGTACTAACGGCTGCGGCCTCGCCGGGACCGCGGAAGGTAGGGAAAGCGGCAACGAAACACCGACAGTCCTCTCCCGCCGCGGCCCCGCAACTCCTCGGCCGCAGTGCCGACTCACGCCAACACCGCAGGCCCTCCTGTTGCAGAGCCCCCCCATAAGGGCCCTGCAACATGGGCTGCTCCACAAGGGCTTCGCTGCCCAAAGCCCGAAGAGCAGCCCCCCTCTGGGGTCCACTTGGCCCACCGCGACGACAACGCGGGACCCGTTGGTGGGGCCCGTGGTTTCACCTGCGTTAACCTTACTGCTCGGCTCCTGTAGTATTAAACGTTTAAATAGTCTACAAATCTTTTCTAAAAACTTGATTATGATAAGAAAAAAAAATATAACCAGTAGTTCCAGCGATAAGCGCGATCAAACAAAAAAACTTAAGCCTACGGTTTAAATATAACCGCGTAAATATTGTAAATGCGTTACTAGATCCAAAGAATTAAATCCGATTGGTGTAAGTAAGCTCTCTACGGAGACAAACCGTAATGTAAATATAACTATGTTCATCAATCGATCAAGCATCAAGCAAATATCGCTCTTAAACGGAGGAAGGAAACGGAAGGAACACATCGCTGGATCGTAAGGAAACCTGCATATCTGAGAATGCCTAAAGTACCTCGTGGGTGTGTGAAGTCTACCAACGCACACTTGGCCAGCAACGTGGTGGACTGTGGCCTAACCCTTATGGTCACGGAAAGAGGCTCGAGCCCAGCAGTAGAAGTGAGACATGTATTAAATAAAGGGGTACGATTTTACATGACTTTGGTAAAAAACAAACCTTCGAATCGCCCAGGTCATTTAGAAAGGCTTTACCAGTTTTAAGTAACATATGAAAAGCAGTTGACTAGCAGCCAGTTTGTACTATTCTGTAATATAATACATAGCCAAGAGAAGCCATATATTTTAAACAAAATGTAGAGTTTGTGAAGTTAGGGCGTGTAGAGATAAAATTTGGCTTTACATTGATAACATTTTGACAGTGCGAGTCAAAATCAAGTCTTGGTAAAATTTTACATGACAATGTTTTTGTCGGTGTATTATCTAATGCAATTTGAAAACTGTGTAATTATGTGATGCGCGGGGTGACAGGAAAAGCGTATTATTTCAAATTACTGGGATAAACAACGCATGCGCACGAATGACCTAGCTAGACTAATGTGTGGCACATTCAACGAAAATAAATAACAATCGTTTTACTAATAAACAGTCGAAAAAGTATGGAACCGACAGTATTTGAAACTGCGACCTCAGCATACCGGGCAGCCGCTTTAACCACTCAGCTACGGTCGCCTCTTAGCAGGGCCCATCATTTCTAAACTGTGAGTTACGTCAGTACATAGATAAATGCTCTAAAAAAAATCAATAAGAAGTTAAAACAATCGTTTTAGTTCGATTTATGTATTTTTAACCGAATGTTAACAAAATTAATGAAATATTTAAATACTTAGTAGTAATAATAGTCAGTAACTTAATTATAATCTGCAAACATTTACATATTTAAGACGTTATTTAGCCAGCAAAACTATTAACTTTCACACTAGCTGGTGAAATGTTTTTTTCATGGCTTTGAATTTATATGTAAATGATACATACTTTGATTTCTCTGAAGATACATAATAATGATTTATAAGTCTTTAGACTAAACATCGCGCGAAAAAAGATCGCGCGGTCGTTCACCAACAAGATGGACCGATCAAATTAAAGACTCGTCGTCCACCAAATTCCACACGGTCGTAAGAGATGCGCTGGACAGGAACCGGTGGAGGCAGATTATCCGCTCCAAATGCAACCCTAATGCTGACCACGATCCTCAGACATGAGGGACCGACCCCAGAGAGACTAAACATCCCAAGTAGCACGTAAGTGTCGTCAGCATCAATAATACAGCCAATATAGAACTTAAAGTGGTATAAGAGCGGTATAAGAGAGTTAGGAAAGGTTATAAGCGTTATAAGAGTGTTACAATCCGCTATTATACAGCTCAGCTGTATATAGTCTTTATAATGGTATCTGCGTACACTTAAGGTGTTATATCGGAATATTACAACTCTACTATATAGCTTTAATAATTGTGTAACACTCCAAGCGTATTTCTACGGCTAAAGCTGTATAAAGGCTGTATTATAGTACTAGTCACTCGCTTATTACAGCTTTAAGCTGTATTATAGTGTTACTTGACACTTGTTGCTGTACAAAGGCATATGCTAACTCCACTATAACACTAGTTTTTATGGTGTAATTTAACACTCTTATAAATATTAAAGCTGTATTAGTTACTTCTAAGAGAGTATTATAGAACTAAAAAGATAAATGGCAGCTATAGTACAGCTTTAGTCTGTATTATTGACGGAGACGTCAAATCAATGTCGCAGTCAGGAGATGGATTGAGAAGGAATATTTGAATATAAGGAATTACAACTTAAATAACAGTAATGATAGTGAACCAATATTGACTGAAAGAAAAAACCATTCAACCACACCGACAATCCATAGCTCCAATGAGGGTTCCGTACGAAAAAAAAAAGAAAAAAAAAAAAAAGGAGATAAAAATAACATTATTAATTGCTTCCTTCGCCATCATAACACCCCTTTTGATTCCCAGGAACTTGGCACTATGCAAAGTTTTTTTGACATTTTTCTTCAGTTTCTATTATCTTGAAAGACATATTATTCTGAAAAATAAAGAAAATACCTTAATAAATAATCGTCAAAATGGTTTTAAAGATTTTAATTCTTTATACGTATCTCTAAAGAGGTTATTAGTTATTATCTAAATGAAGAGCATAATACAACCTATTGAATAAAAATATTCTATAATTACTCTAATTAGAAGTTAAAAGCTGTACAATACACTTCATTTATTCCATAGTACAGCTACTGGCGCTATATTGCTCTTCAAATAGTGTTAGGGCTGTTTAAAATTGACGCCATTTTCTAATAAACAAAAACATATAAGATGATTCTAAAAACAATAAGAATTGACATTATTTTGCATTATCTTTAGCCGTATCATGTTTACTAGCTTAAATAACGTTAACTTGGCCTTTTCCTTATTACTTGAAATTAAAATGTTGTTATTCTAACCTTAAAATACAAAAACTTACTTACCGATATTCAGTATTTCTTTTGTTTTTCTTGATTTTTATGCTGGCGCGCGAATATTTTACCGAAAACCATATACAGGTTTACAATAAATATTGGTTTGCACGTTATTTTCATCAAACCAATAAGTTCAAGATCATTTATATGTTTTTCTTAGCAAGTAATTTGCCAATATAATAATATGCATAATGTAGATAAAAAATATGATGTACATTATAATATCTATACTTTTGTAATTCTTTTATAACACTATTGTAGAACTTTAACTCTTACAAGATACGTTTAGGATACCATCTGGAGAGTTGTAGTTTCTTTTTACACCAAATAACAGCTCTAATACAGCCTTTATACAGCTACTATACAGCTCTTATAACACCAAACGCTGTATAATTTGTTTTTACACTTATAAGGGCTGTATAAGCGCTTATGCAGCCTTTATACAGCTACTATACAGCTTTAAGTATAAAATTACGCTCTAGTACAGCTTTTATACAGTTTGTAATGCTACTTGGGATGGTTGTTTTCTTACTAAGTATTAGATATTTGTTTTAGTTTTATCGTGAAAAAAGAGATTGCAACATCTCTAAAATATCGAAATAACTCGCTACAACATACATGGTGTAAATATGCCGTGATATCTAATATAAATATTGACTCTAGAAATCCACTGATTAATAATTTAAAATGTTATTTACGATGACTAGCCCGAGATGGTGATAAGTAAATTACATTAGATTTTAACGATATTGTCTACTCTATATCCTGTTGCAACAAACAATAAAGATCTTCTTGATTTCCATAGCTATTGGTTGAGTATTTCTTCGCAATCTCACAAATCCCGTGGAATCCCACGCTTGTTATCCCGCAATCTGGCGAGATTCAATGCCCGGGTCGGGCAAAGTGTTTTTGTGATGGCAATTGGCTCAAATCCTATCCCATGAAAACTAAACATAACAGATGAAGTGTGGGTGTTTTCCATCTCTCTCACCTCATCTTATGTTATGTTAGAAATAGTATAAATAATATAATTATGGCTAGAAGTCATAATTATTTTATTTATAATTTTATACTGTACTTATATTATTTGTACAAAATTGTATGTAAATTACGCCAGCATATTATACGAGCATTGTGCCTTGACATAGCTCACCTCATATCTGAAATCCGTTTCCTTTTCGCTCGCTTTTTGGTGTTCCCGTCTTTCTCCGTAGTGCTAGCTGTCTCGTGGTATCACACATCAGTGATACCACTTACCACAAAAGAACACTGTCTACCACCACTATACGCCTTGATTTAAAAAGCAATAAATCACTTATAATAGAAATTTATTTCTGTCATGTTTATTTATTTATCGATTGATTTATATTGTTTTGTTAATCACTTTGTCGTGTATTTTTTAGTTGAGCTGTCCAAATGCCCGTCTCGATGGTTGATGTCGAACTGTCCCGCGGCTGCTCCGCCGCTACAATTGAGCGCATCCGGCATCAAGGAAATATGTCCTACAATCAATTTAAATGTACCACTCGATTTGACCACGGACGTGAAATTATGGCAGAACCGCGTTTTTATTCCGCCGTTTTTATTTTTTTCGAAAATATAATCATAATACTATCGCTATAAGCGAATAATCGTTTAAGTTGATATTGTTATTTAATGCCCATCTGCTGTATCAAATAAGAACTATTTATATTTTACTTACTTATTGTTGTATTGCAAATGAAAAAAAGAACTTGTTTAACGATGTTTTGTGTGAGTTTTAATTAAAATCGTACGAAAAAAAAGTAGGTACAGTTATTAATTTTACTAAAACAGTATCAAAATCATCATAACTTGTCACCTTACCTTTTTAAAAAAAATGTTTAGATTATGACAGCAGTTGCGCGATCCAAGTTGTCAACCATAGCGAAGCAGCGAAATGACGCGCCATGAGTGGGCGGGCACCGGCGCGCGCGCCACTTATTCGCAGGAAGTCTATATATAACCTTATTATAGCAAGCAAAGTGGCATCCGTCCTGTCAACCGAACCAGGTGCCGGCCTTCGTAAAGACAATTGATCCATATACACAGATTGAACAGAATTTGGACTCATCATTAAGCTAACTAAACATACCTGGCGACGCACTGTAGACGAGGCGAAGAAAATCGAAAAGACTTGGAGGCGTTTACGCCTAACGCATCATGTCAAGTTTAGGTAATTCAGTGTAATTTTTATTCACACAGAAACAAGTGAGACTGTGTGCGTAAGTTGGTGCGAATTGCGCTATAGTCAAATTAAAACGATTTGATCCGTTCGAGTGCAATGAAGAAGCGGTTGGATGCGTATCGATGCGGACACCGTCTGCTCTGTCTCTCACATACGATCCTTAGTTAAGTAAGTCAAAGCTCGATCGGTATGTGTAGGCAATTTGCACACAACGATATTTCCTCCGCACCTCAGATAACACGGTAGGCCTTTGCCGTCGGTGCCGGTTGTCTCTTGACGATCAATGAGTAGTTACGGGTTTTTAGAATAATTCAGTTTAAACTAGAAGTCTACCAACAGTACTGTATCGCTACTGTATGGATTGTGAACCTGATAGCAGTCAAATTCTGATCACATAAGAAGTCGACAATAGTGTAAATAGAAATTGGCTCGTGCGATGATAATTTGACTGCAACGTTCCTTTCTTATTAAATATAACGTTTGAGATAGATTTTTTTAGTGTTTTACCAATTAGTGCTGTCTTTTAGCGCGACATTACTTTTAGCCACCGAATACAATCCCACGAATAGATATACATACATTCCTATTTTATGTTAATTTAATATGTAGTATATTGATAGTATCAATTGATGGTTACTGAGTCAACGTTTGAGATGGATTTTCTCCAGTGTTTTACCAATCTGTGTTGTCTTCTTTAGCCCGCCATTACCTTCAGCCACTAAATACAATCCCACAAATAGGTATAAAATAATTTTTTATGTTAATTTAATATTATGTAATAGCAATGCATATGAATACTGTGTTGACGTTTTCTTGAGTTCGATTTTCTCCAGTGTTTTACCAATATGTGCTGTTTTTTTTCAGCTCGCCATTAGTTACCTTTAGTCACTTAACACAATCCCACGAATAGTTATCAAAAACGGATGTTGGTGAGGACGTGTAGATGTTTGTTACTCTTTCACGCAAAAAGTAACGAGTAGATTTTGATTAAATGTTTTGTAGATATAGCTTATAGTCTGCATTAGCATTTAGTCTACATTATATCAAAGTACCACGCGGGGGAAGCACGGGCGGATACTAAGTGTGCTTTTATATACCGTCTGATCTCCTATCACCATGATTGATCCGTATTTTTTTATTTGGCCTCTCCTTTCACTTTCTCATAACAACGCGATTATTCAGCACAATAGCTCTCGTCTGAAGAGTGACAGTTTTTATTGGCTGGGACTGCCGGTTTGTAAATAGGTTAGGTCGACAGACCTCGTCGCCATGCGAACATAACTCGATAATGGCAGCCGAGACTGCCGAGATCATTCGTATATTATAAATCTGCATAATATCATGCCTATATACTTTAATGAGTGTGTCAAAGGTGTGTAACACACACACACTCCGCCAGTTATGTTTAAGTCCTATTTTAACATGCATTTAAATGTCTTAGATATGATTTGGCTATAAAAATAGTTAAAACTTAATAATATTAAAGTTAAACTCATATTACTTTGTACGGAAAGCAGCCAAGCAATTGTTCGGCCTTAAAAATCGAGCTTTTACATAATATTAAAAACCTATTCGTCAAGCATATTTTTTTCTTTAAAAAAATGACGTTCGCACTAGAAATAACTCCTATGTCGCGGGAGTGTTCACAAACACACATTTCACACACACAAAGCACACAAAGAACACCCACACACACAAAGCATTAATATTATTAAAATCGACGTGAGGTGAAAACATTATTACCTATTAAGAATTAGAAGAGAATAATCGCCCAGTTGATGAATCTACGTACCTACTAGATTCAAAACTAGTCTGCGTATCCCGGCTTAAATAACGTGAGTAACCCGTATTCTCAATAATAACACAAAGTATTGTTTAGAAAACACTATGCAGAATAATAAACACTCCAGCTCTATGAAAACATATAACACAAACTCATCTCAGAACTTCGCACAAGAATCGATACATTTATTCTCGATATAGCAAAAAAAACATCAGTATTAAGTACCAAAGCCATTGCTTCCCGATCCCTCGAGGAGTTGCCCAGCTTATCACTCGATTAATTGAGCGAAAAATCGGACCAACTTTTACTTAACGATTCTATTGTACTTAGATATATATATGTATATTCTAGGCTTAAATGTGTGTACGCAACACGTCATCTTTCGTATAGATAGGCTAACATAATATGTAATAACTATACTTACTTATCAAGCTTCATATTTTGCCAGAGGTGTAGAGTTTGTGAAGTTAGGACTTGTAGTAGGGCGTGTAGAGTTAGAGTCTTGGGTTTTAATAAGATCTCATAATTTTTTGACACTGCAAGCCGATTTCATGAGTATATTTTAGGTGGGTCAATTATCACCGTCTACAATATTACCTTTAAATCTCATAATGACAAACAAGGGTACAAAAATTCTCACAGACCTGAAAATTCGTATAAATGTTTAGAACACCATAAAAAAATCAAAAACTTTCCAATCTAAACAATATCTGGCAAAAAATTACGTCAAAGCTCTCTGATATTGGTTTATCGTGTTTCTCAGCTAATTGGTAACTTTTATAACAGTTATGATATACTAATTGTTAGACTAAAAACTGATTGTTGCCCGAGTGCAATCCGATGTATTAGCTGATTGCTTCTCCCGTTGTATTACCCGCGTTAACCCTTACTGCTCCGCTCCCATGAAGCGTGCTGTTAGATATATTTTATTAGTTAGTTTTTATAGGTAGTTGTATGATCTACAATGTTGTCTAACACCAGTTTATGATAAAAGTGACAATTCAGCTAAAAACGCGAAAATCCAATATTAAAGACCTTGGACGTTGTTTTTTTTTGCAAGTAAGTTTTCGATGAGGATTTTTTAACATTCTTTTATAATGGTGTTCCGAACATTCCTAACAATTTTCAGATCTATGTAAATTTTTGTTACCATGTTTGTTCAGCCGTATCTTTACGGCATTATCAAGAGTTTGTTTGTTTGTTTCAACGCAATAGTCTCCGAAACTTTTATTTATTGGATAACCCATTGATTGAGGAAGTCTATAACATCACAAGACAGATACTAAGAGCAGAGCGCCAAAAAATATGAAGCGAAAAATCCTTAATACGGCGATCATATATGACGAGATGTATGAATGACATGAATGATATAAAAAGTTAAAAACCTTTTTTCAACATTCATACATTTTGTTATACATGCTCGCCGGTTTCGTGGAGGATGCGTCTTACAGATCTTATGAATGATGTGAGAAACTCATGGCACATGACATTCCATCATCTATACCTACCCCAATGGGATATAAGTCTGATTATATGTATGTATGTTAACCACCAATAAACCTACATCTCATCTACAACTAAAACATAAACATATATGATATAAATATCATATTATCATTAATATCTATCGTTAACATATATCTATGTAAATCTTCCTCCCCTAATCACGTAGTACGGGAGCAATATAATTAATTCCCAACTGATTTATGCGAATATTATGCGAGCGCATACATGTACAGTTGGCTTCATGAATGTCTACACGCATTAGATTTATGCAACTATGGTAATGTAACTTGATGTAAAGAGGAATACATTTGCGTTAAACAAAAACGGCCGACGTTATCTACAATTGTACTTTTAAATTTTCATGTATTTTACTACTTCAAAATGTTGGAGAAATTTATTTGAAGGTAAGTGTTGAAAAATGCTAACTACGACCGGTATGTTGTTTTACTGTTTCTGTTGTTCAATCTAATTTTTGTGATTTCTATGTTATTTGTACGTTTTTTTATATGATTATGTGCTAGAAAGTGTAATTGCCCGTCACTTAGCTTATATTAAGTCAATAAAAGCCCCTTTGTTCCCAGCTGATCTATTGTTTTCAGAAAATGTGTGTGTGTTTGTTGTTTTTTTTTGTTGTTGTTCTTGTAATTAAATTAAGTTCTAAAATTATTTATAGATATAAAACTATGATGCTTTGCAGATTGAATATAACTTGGTTGTTATAAATATGGCTCGCTTTTAAGATGCCAGTTTCTACAACTTAAATGGCTAAATTAATTTTTACCGCAATTTTATAGCAATCTGTGAGCATTTTAAAAATAAACAGCTAGTTGGCAGTTGCTGCAATAATTGCTGCGTTCGGGAAGTTCTAACACTAACATACACCTGAGTACAGAGTAGTTCTTCGACGAATCATTTTCATTATAGTTGTGCTAGTCAGAATCACAAGTCGTTATTAAAGTGTAAATATTCTCTTGCCATCTCTGCTTTTGTAATCGTGATAGACCAAGCAAACAATATAATGATCCTGCAAAACTTGTATCGTGTGAATGGGCTTTTAGTCATAATACTAAAAATACAATGGTTAAACTTTTACAATCGTATTACCATAAACAATAGTGAGAGATAGATTACTACAGTGAATGACATCAATTATATACCAGAAAGTTTGATGCTAATCTCTAGTATTTATAATGATGTTTGATTGATACCACAGCAGATCTAATTACACAAAGGTGGAAAGTTTTAATCCAAACAAGTTTAGTTAATAGTATACACTAGCTCTCGTCCACTTTAATGCTGGCAACTTAGTTTAAGCTAAATGTTTTTCAAAGAGCCTGAATACTGACATATTTTTTATTGAAGTTAAAAATTTAAGTATGTGTATTGCGTGACATTTGTTTGCTGTTTGCCACATTATTAACTCCCAAGCTGTGCCAGACGCCATAATACTGGCAAACACTCGCTCTGCCATGCTAATGGCATGTTAAATGCCAGTAAGTGCATGTTACGAAAAATTAAATATTTTCAGCTTGTCAGCGACCGAATGAATTTGTTAGTGCAAGTTATGACTATCTAGGGAACTGGTTTGTTCATTTTCTGTGCTTATCATTTGTTTTAAAGGTGTTATATTTAGGGTTGCAAGACGTGCAATGGTTTTTTTCTTTTTTAATGTGTTCCATTTTGGTTAATTTCGAAGACTTTGGTTTACAATGCATGCAATGGGCGAATGGAACACATTCCAAATTCCCCAAAAATTGGTGCATATTTGAACCACATGAACATCAACAATACACTAAACAGCTTTGAGTTGCGTCGCTTCATCTAAGGATTATAGATTGATCTAGGTAATTTCATCCTGAACTCACCACCAAACCGGCGTGCGTATTACATAAATGAAATCACAAGAATTGGAATTCCTGTCAATCAAATATCAACCGTATTTATATAACAATAAGGTTGCACTAAATTATACTAAGAAACGGTTGGAAAAAATATGGCAGCTTTAACCGGCCAGCTACAGTCGTCTCTTACAAGGACCCTAAATTTCTCAACTGTATGTTACGTCATTTCGTGACGTCACGTTCATCCATTTGGTCCTATCTTAAGTAGGATACAGATTCAAATCCTGCCGGTCCCATAATTTTTTCAACAGTTTCTTAGTATTATTTGCTAAGCATAGCTAAATGCTATAACAATAATTAATAAGAAGTCGTTTCCCTCACAGAATCGCACCACGGAACACAGTAGTGCAAGTGCTATTTTGCGTCACTTTGAGGTGCCACTAATACGCACTAAATGTTTCGCCTATACATTTCTTATGCAGACTGCCAAAGAATGAAACGCCTTGCCCGAGTCGGTGTTTCCGCATGAGTACAACTTGGATCTAGTATAGTAATATAGTAATAATTAAGTATAGTAATCTTGTTGGAGATTACATATTTGAGCCGTTTGGGGTCGAAACGCTAGGGTCATGGGGCCCGAGTGCCCATTCTCTTTTTAAAGAGATATCAAAACGACTGATCGACACTTCACGTGATCAGAAAGCTGGTTTTTACTTTGCTCAAAGGCTGAGCATTGCAATTCAACGCGGCAATGCCGCCAGCCTTCTGGGCACGTCACCAGCATTTGACATTGATGTGGAAGTATTTTTTGACGCATAACTTTAATAAAAATTTAGTTCTATTTCTCTTTCAGCTGTACATAGTTAGTATGATTTTGTTTTTTTATTATTTAATTTTTAATGTCTGTAAAATAAATTTTCTTGTTAAATATGAAAATAAAAATACATGTGATTTTATACTTGGATCTCTTCAAAGCAAGAGTTAATAGGTATCTCATAGGTTAGCGTGCTCCACCGTAGACCGCATCATCACTTACCATCAAGTGAGATAGTGGCCAAACGCATGCCTATCCACCATAAAAAAACGGTAGTGCTACCGCTCTCGAACACTATCTCATGAGCTCTTCCACCAGCAAATAGACATACAGGGTGTAACGTTATAGTTTTACTTGAAAGTGATTGCTGTGTACTTAAAAACACTTGTGTATAATTCAGAGACGATACAGCTATCGTTATGCAAATACTAAACATAAACATAAACATAAACATTAAATTATTTATATTATTTATACTAGTATAATTTACTACATTGCCAGAGGTCCAATAGACGCACAAGTACTGGCCCATCACAATAGATGACCTAAATCTAGTGCATCCAGGCATTGAGCTGTCATCTCGTCAACTTCAATCTAGGGTACCTAAGTGTAGTACTGAGATTACCATTATGCACTTAAGAGAGAACAATTGCTTGGCTGTTTTGCATACAAAAGTAATATGGTATTATTAAATTTTATCAACTTTATCAATTTTATCAAAATGTCCCACTAACAAACATGCATTTTAGTGTTTTAGATATGATTTATGTTCGCTGATGACGTCGCCGCGCTTGTTGTGGCTACGTCACCGATTGATTTAGAGCAGAAATTAAATCTTGTAGCTGCCCAACTTGCAAGTTGGTTCGACAAAAATTGTCTTGCCTTAAACTTGAAAAAAACTCACTTTATGCTGTTCAACCTAGCTGGTCGGTCGTCGAGTCACATGTCAGTAGTCATTAAAGGAGAAATGTTAAACCAAGCTTCTTCGATAAATTTCTTAGGGTTCGAACTATGTAGACTCTTCACTGAAATGGGAATCACATATTGACAAAGTATGTTTGAAAAAAATAGGAAGTGCGTGTTTCGCGCTTCGCCGTGTGGTGCGGGTGGTACCGGAGGCAATTGCGCGTACTTGCTACTTCGCTACTGTACACTCGCTGCTGCAATACGGTGCGGAACTGTGGGGCCGAGCCGCTGAATGGCAACGTGCATTCCGTATGCAAAAGCGTGCAATCAGGGCTATTGTAGGTATACCACAGGATGTCTCTGCCAGGCCTCACTTTAAAAGGTTGGGCATATTAACGTTACCGTCGATTGTTATCATGCAAGTCGCAATTTATGTACAAAAAAATTTGGAATTTCTATACGACCCACAATGATGTCCACTCGTACCACACGAGAAACGCTTCTAAACTCACGGCTGTCAAACGAACTCTGACGAAATCCACTAATGTTACGCACGTCATGGGTCCGAGTGTATACAACAAATTGCCGGATGCGATCACTGCAGCACCATCTCTGGCCTGTTTCAAGTCCCGACTAAAACGCTGGCTTCTCGAGCAAACTTTTTATGACTATGATGATTTTTTTAATTGTAAAGTACAAAACTAATATTTGACATAATTATTATAATTTATTTGTAAATTGACCTATAATTAATATTGACATTGTTATTGGTAAGTGTACAAATTTATTTTTATTTGGCTAGAACTTTATTGTATTTATTTTTGACTATATTTATTGACATTGTGTTATATTTGACAATATTCTCGGACTTGCTATTTTAAATTCATGGATGTATGTAATTAAAATTGACATAAACTATGCAATAATATAATTGACATCTGAATATTGAAAACATGACATGTAAATTGACTTTATGAAATTAAATGAATATGAATATGAATATGATTTTTCTATAGAAATGGCTAAAACTTTAATAATGTTAAACCCATATTACGTTAGTATGAAAACACGGCGCTCGGGAGTCTACCCTTATATAGTTCAAGGCATTATGTGGTGACGATTTAGATTGTATGGGAACCTGCCGTCTCTATCTATACTAATATTATAAAGATAAAAGATTACTTTGTTTGTTTTTTTATACTCAAAAATCTTCAAATCTACAGGACCGATCTTAAAGAAAATTGGTGTGGAGATAGTTCAAGACATTAGGAATAATATAGGTTACTTTTTATCGACGTACCACGCAGGCGGAGGTGCGGTTGGAAGCTAGTAATATACACAATGATATTTTATTATAATATTATACAAAATGATTAATAATATAATGTTATATTTTCATTATTACTCATACATCAAACCACTGGCATAAATAAGATTAGCCTTAATATAAACTTTTGTGTGCAAAATTTATACATCGGTTTTCGCATTAATGTCAATCATATTATTCTACCAAAATCTATATATATATAAAAACCGGCCAAGTGCGTGTCGGGCCACGCGCAGTAGGGTTCCATAGAAAAATATTTTTTATTTTACTTTTTAACTAAATGGCGTCCTTCAGAAAGGAAATGTTTGTAGTACACGAAACCAGCTAGCACGTATGACGAGATGTATGAATGTTGAGGAAGCGAAAGAAGTATGTAAGGAGCGAAGCACATGGCGTTCCATCGTCTCTGCCTACCTCCGTGGGATAAAGGCGTGATTTTATATATGTATTATGTATGTTTATTTATGTTTCAAGAATTTTGAACGAAATATTCTGAGTAACTGCATCTGACATTTCGGACCCCTATTCCTCTTGAACTAATGAAGTGAACTTATCCGCTATAGTTTTCCTTTAAAGTTAATTACATGTACTACCGACACAATTTTTTTCAGATTTTAGGATCCAGTAGTTTAGCTTTTAGAGGGGGGGGGACGCCCTACTCGAACAAAAATTTGCTCTTTAAAGTTAATTATCTCGCAAACGGATCCCTAAATCAAAAAACTGTCTTAGCAACCCCTAAACGTTTTTAAAAGTCCTATCTAACAATACCCCACACTATGGGGTAGGCGACAAAAAAAAAAAACATCCCTACTTTACATGTAGGGGAGCTACCTGAAAAAAAAATATTTTTCCAAATTTTACTCTACGACTTTCTTTGTTTAGTTAACATACATGTTTATGCAAAATTTCAGTTTTCTAGCACCAACGGTTTCGTCGCTATGCCGTGGACAGACGGACAGACGGACATGGCGAAACTATAAGGGTTCCTTGTAGGTACTACGGAACCCTAAAAATGAATTGCTGTTCATTAGTCTCACTAAAACTCGAGAATGGCTCGACCGATTTGGCTTCCAGAGAAGGCTTGAAAAAGTGAATAAATATGAAAGTTGTTAACTATCTATCAGATTTTTTTTATGTAGATTGATAACATACCTTGCATTTTTTTTATTTAATACGGATTCCTTTAGTTTGTTTTAAATTTATTTTATACAAAAGTTGTGGTCTTTTATTAATCGATTGAGGTAGTACGAAGTCTGCCGAGTCAGCTAGTAGTATTATAAATAAGAAAGTTTGTGAAGATGTGTGAATGTTAGTAAATATTGCACATAAAAATTTACGAGCCAATTCTGATGAAATTTTGCACATATGTAGCTTATTATCTGAATTACCATATTAATGGCCCACTTTTTAACCGACTACAAAAAAAAGGTTATCAATTCGGTTGCTTTTTGTTGTCATGTGGTCCCATTCTTATCAGGTCACTATCTGATGATGGGATCCTAGAGAAATCGAGGACACCATAAATTTTAAAGGCTTCTATATTGTTTTTCGAATATTATCGAAGGCTTCTCGTATGTTTGCATCTAGCAGATAGCATTCATGTTGCGGAGCTGATGCTGGAAGGTACGACTCCTCAACGATTAGGAGTACGGAAATAATTTAAATATAGGCACCTTATCGTTTACTGTAATCTTTTAAGTTTTACACAGATGAGGCGAGACGTTATAACTTATGTATTTCTTAATTTTTTTAGTGCATTTGTGCACGCGTGGGGAGATAAATGAAAATAAACCCTTGAATAAAGTAAAAATTATTACATACAACGTTTTTGGTTGCTGTATCAACTTTTGGCTCAATGTTATTGTGAAAAGGTTTAAAAATAAATATAGTCTTGGTGCTAAAAGTGTCTTGGAAAGTTGGTACTTAATCATGGTGCAAATAATATCGTTTGAAGCCGCTTTACTAGTAGTTTTCATCGGTAAATAATAAATATAAAACAATATTTCGTGCTAGTTTTTCGACTGTAGAATTCACTTTTATATCAATTTAATTTACAGTCAATTTTGAAATTTACCGGCTTCGAAAAGTCATTTAGTTTTTAGTGTTCCGTAGCCGAATGGCAAAAAACGAAACCCTTATGGATTCGTCATGTCTGTCTGTCTGTCCGTCCGTATGTCACAGCCACTTTGTCCGTAACTATAAGAGCTAAACTGTGGAAACTTGGTAAGTAGTGTATTCGGTGAACCGCATGAAGATTTTCATGCAAAAATAGAAAAAAAAACAAAAAACTTTTTGGGGTTCCCCATACTTAGAACTAAAACTCAAATATTTTCAAACTGAATAGTTTGCGTGAGAGACGCTTCCAAAGTGGAAAAATGTGTGTAACCCCGTAACTTCTAAAATAAGGGAATGATAAATGTAAAAATAATATATGATGTACATTATCATGCAAACTTCCACCGACAATTGGTTTGAACGAGATCTAATTATCAGTTTTTTTTAATAAGTTATAAATCGTAAACAGCATTTTACCTTTCATTCAACTGAAATATAATAAAGAATAAGAAAAACATTTATTTAGATGTTTAGTGGTACGTAACCCTACGTGCGCGAGTCCGACTCGCACTTGGCCGGTTTTTTTTAAATTTAACTGTAATTTCGTTCTTCCTGGGCATTAGATATTTGGAAGTCGGATATCGTCGCGCTTTATTTGGCTTTGCTGGGCTGCTGCCGCGAAATGCGTATCGTTAAGATGCTGCGAGAATTATGGTTATTGTTATTTCAAGCTTAGCTAGTAAAATAAAAGGAGACTTTAATGAAAAGAATGAGACGACAGAGGGATTTACTTGATAATTGGTTTTCGAACAGTGATACAAGTTTATTGTGACATGGTTCAATTACAATTTGGATTAATAGAATTCAGTCAAGCAAGAGTAAACAAGATAACTGATGGGTTTGAATCATCTTTCACACTTGGAAGTCAACTCACCTTTACTCAACCGCCATCTCGAGCACGCGACTAGAGCGATTGCTCGGGTAACGGCACCGGACACAGGCCATCGCGAGCGACGGCGGCACGGACACCGGGTGTCACCGGACGACACAACCACGACAAGACACGACACTCGGAAGGGACGCGTCTGACCTATTTGTCTGCTTAAAAAAATAAACAAATCAATAGACCGGAGCAAGCGAGTGCTCACCGACAGGAAACCGGGATAAAAGCGAGGTGCCTCGTCCGGTCGTCGGAGAGGGCGGGGGTTGCGGGGTGGCTTCCGGATGTGAAGCCACGCCTCTGGGCGGGGCGTCAGATCGCCTGCGCGGGTTATCCCAGGACTGAGGGTACAGACAGATTTTGGCCCCTTTGTGTGTCAGGATAATCTACCAAGGCAAGGTCCTACTGAACGTCTATAGATAGGTAGGTATAGCAACTTATTTTGAGTATAATATTAATATCATATTTTGTCCTGGCTATTGACTACAGCAATCATTTGCAAACATCCAAAATGATAGAGTATCGATAAAAATTGTTAAGACATCTAAGCTAAGTAGCATATTTTCTAATTTGCGACTGGAATCTATAGGATTTAAATAAAAAAGAAATAAGAATTGAAAGTCACACTCAATAGCCCTCTTCATCACTATTTAGTATCCTGCATTATTAAGTAACTTAAAAGGTTTGGTTCCGCTTATAAATTACACTTTGCTGATACTAAACACAATTATTGTGTGCATACTGAGCCTCTCCTTGTATCGCTTAATTGCTACTCTTGTTCACTTCATCTTTGCATGCATTTCTAACTTGTCATGGAGTTGCGTGGGATAAAGTTATCTAGGTGATGTTTTGGAAACGTTGCAGGATCTCTAGATTGGAGCTACTTGTTGTACCCCAGAGTTATAGTCCATAAGTCCATTTATTATGGGTTTTATTATCATTTTTTAGATAAGTATTTTGTTACAAAGCGAAAACTTGTTTTGTCTGCCTATCAACTACGAGCATTTTTAAAGTTGGATGTACGCTGCCTTCTTTTTGTTTTAATGTGATGAGCCCACGTTATTTTTTTGTCAAGATGTTGTCCTAAATACTTTGCACAATCACCAGTAGGGATCGAACCCACATCACCAATGCAGTGGGGAGCGGCGAGGCAACGGCATTTACCACTTCACCACACGTGCAGACAAATAGATACATACACACACTGTGGACAGTTTACATATTTGTCCATAAATTTTATTTTATTCTTTCCATGCGATTTTCAATTTGATCTATCATAATAATATATTTACCGTACCTTTTTGACATATTATTATTCATTATTTATTTATAACCGATTTTACCACTCTCATCATCTAAATAATATTATTAATTAGGTTATTTTTGATACCTACCTACCTATTCTTTTTCCTTATTTTACGAGCAAAACTATCACTATTAAAATTTATATGATATATCCCTTTTTATAAATATAATATATATTCCTTATTTTACGAGCAAAACTATCACTATTAAAATTTATATGATATATCCCTTTTATAAATATATCACGTCGTTTCATTATTATTTTTGTTTTTATATATCATTAGTCACCTGAGGTACCAGCTAAAAATCAACGTTGCCAAATTTTCTGGCCACATTATGATGAGCTGTCGTCGCCTTTTAGGCACCAACATAGCATAGCAAGTCTGGACATGAACTCAGTTGTAACTTTTAAGCCTGTACTTTAAAGCCAATGTATTGTTATAATTTTATTATGGGCAATTCACGAGTTCTCCAAAGCGAATTGGCTAATCCTTTCACCACGATGGCAAGTCAAAATAAATTTTGACTCAGCCATCGACACGACGAAGAAGAAGTTATTCTTTATTTAATTTTTGTTACTGATTCTGACTTTATTTTGGTTTTAATTTTTTAATTAAACTTTGTATTTTTAAAATTTTTATTACAGTCAATTTATTAATATATTCTACATTCAATTTATGCAATAAAACATATATAGTGGATAAAGGATTGGAAGTTGATGCCATATACACCTATTTCACGAAGGCCTTCAACAAGGTCAATCATGTAATACCCTTAATAAAATTGAGCAAGAGTTGAAATGTAAGGTACGACTACGACTGAGATCACGTTGAAGTGGTGTGGGTCATCTTTGACTGGTATCGTCAGTTGTTCTTGATGGTGACGTTTCAAGGTCGTGTTTGGCTTTCTACCTCTCTTTTTTAATATCTTCACAAATGATATCTCCAATGTATTTTTATATTGAACTCCGTACCTCTTTGCTGATGACATAAAGATAATGAAAAACATCGACCACTCGTAAGACGATCATACCTTTACAACAATGTGTCGGGATCAGTGCAAATTATTATTATTGTTTGGACGAGGCTTTGGGTGTTCACTTCGACCTCCGTGAGTCTATTGTAATTGTACCCTTATTATAGACTCTCCTTTAGGCTAATAGTCTCCATAAATTGGAGCAGTCGGCCGATCGGGAGTGACTTGACATCATCCGGATCCAAGATACGGCGTCCCAGAATGATGCTTCGTTTACGGATCAGTGGCTCGCAGTCGTAAAAGAGGTGCTGCGGTGTTTGCGTTTCCTTTTTACAGATATTTTATCTTCCTTTTAAAGAACTTCTTTTTGCAGAAATTTTTACAGAAGAATCAGTGCAAGTACAGAAATACAAAAATTTTGTCACCGCTAATTTAAAGGATGACACTAATTAGGTAATGGCAGTGGAATTTTTTTTTATTTTTTATTATAGGTGTTTCAGATCATTACATTTCACATTTGAATCATTATCAAAAAAATTTAATAACATTTAAAAGTATTATTTTTTATATAAAATTTTTATGGAGTACAATATTTTGACTTCATTCTATTTCTACTTTAAATTGTAATATAATAGAACATGTTATGAAAGTTTTAATTTATATATTTACTAGCTGACCCGGCGAACTTCGTACCGCCTAACAGTCAATGAATGTCGCAAGAACAAATAAAGCGGATGGTTTGCCGACACCGTCGGCAGCAGTAGATCTTTGAATGACTGGTAGTGTTTGTCGGAAATCGCCAGATAATTAAATCATTATCTGACTTGGAGATGCAGAAATAATTGCTTCAGCGATTGTTGTGTCCCAATGAGTATCGTTTTCAAGCAAATTCAGCTCTTGACATGCTGCACGAAATGTGGGGCACACTATACCATTAACAGTTCGTAGTGATTCAAATGATGTTGGCCCTCGAACATGTACCAGCAACAACCGCAAATAGAAACATTCATCATTCTTCGGATGATCTGTGTAAATACGACCAAAAGGAACATCAGTAGAACGCATATCTGGATAACCAGGAACTGCATCGCCTTGCTTCCGACGTCACCAAATATAATAACAGTGCCTGAACTTTCGAGACATAGACAATAATAAACAAATCAGCATTTATTGAAATGATTAAGTATTCATTCCACATATCGAGTTTTTTATTGTTTTAAAGATGTATTATGCTATTCGGGGCGGAGACAAATCCAACGAATCAATAACCATGGAAATTGGTTCAGCAGATCTCGAGTTATAAGTGTTGTAACAAACCCGTCTTTGTTTTATATATATAAAGAAGATAAGAAGATTTTGTAATTTCTGAAGTTATTCTCCTCCAGTCTCCTCTAATTGAGAAAACACATACCTTTATCATTACGAATGTAATCATTATTAATGTATTGTGTTAATCTTGTAGGAGATCCTATATAAATGAAAATAAAAAAAACTGACTGTCTTTATGGTAGTGCTAGTGCTTAGCTTATGCGCCTGTCACCGCGAGGTCTCGGGCTCGATTTCCGGGTCGGGCAAAGTGTTATTTGTGAATTTAACGTCAGGTAATTTGCACGGAGTTGTATTTGTGCCAGGGGGATGGCGATAGGCTCATCCCCTATCCCATAGGACCTAGACTTAACAGGTGAAATGTGGGTGTTGTACTGGCACACCCTTCTGGATAATATACGGAACGCGCAGCTCTGCTCACACAGTGTGGATAATGTAATTTAAAACTTTTAGTTATCTCTAGTTAAATGCATGCTCTCTGGTCTCCATTTCCAAAAGCCGACATTAATGACAAGCGCGAATTTTCAACTGCCAGGTGTTATGTTCTCTGTGCTGCCAGGTATTTAACGAGGTGTCGATGGACGTCACGGTCCGCACGAACATGCTGCAATTATTAAATAGCACTGGAGTATGTCCTTATGTAACCCTGAAGTAATAGTTTTGACACAATGTTATAAAAACTATAATGAATATTTATGCTGTGGTTTTGGTTAGAAGCAGTGGTACTGCCTTAAGGCCGACGATGCACGATGCAAGTTTTCCCTTCCTACTTGGTTATCGCGGTTAAAAGGAGATAACATTATATTATGAATACCTTATCAAAATATAGGTATACAGAAACCAAATGCAAGAATTTTTAGATTCTTACTTACACTGAACTCATTTTATAATCATTCAAAGTTTCATGAGCAAATCCAGTTTTAAAGTACAAAATAATTAAGAAGTATTTTTTATTGAATTTCACACAGTTGAACACAATTTTGAGTAACTTCCGTAATAAAACCATTTTCAAAAATGGAAGATTTCATATAGCTATCAAACAAAATTCATAACTTTGCATACAAGCTACAAGGCAGTGACGTCAAGCCTTTCAATTGCTTTGCAAAACTTGCATCATTGTGTAAATAGGCCATAGTTTTGAGAGATTAAAACCATAAAATATAATACTCTGCATGAGTTGAAACAGTACTTAATTATGTATCTTCAAGCAAACTGCCGTGTAGATCACGTGGTGATGACAATGAAGTGATTACTAGGTTCATCCTCTTTATTCGCTTGCAAATATCAGTGAGGTAGAAAAAGTGCTGGTTTTATTTGAACCTCACATCATCTTTTTCTTAAATCGAACCATGCATCAGCCAAATTATCAAAATGTGAAACTCCATTTGGACACAGACATTCTTCATTGCATCTTAGACAATTAAACCGAAAGGACTGGTAATTATCAGTGTCCCTCGCTGCCAAATGTGGAAGAACACTGCTTTTGCATGTCATATAAAACTAGTTGTCAAATCATACACACCCCGCTCAACCGTGAGTTTTGACAGACTTTAGATTTTAACCAGTTTTCATTGCCCTTTGGCTTCTATTAACCTTTTAAGAAAACTTGAAATAAAAGAGCTTGAATTAAATGAAGGAACGTTGTCTTATATAATTTGGCTGACGCATGCCTACCCTTTAACCGATGCGGTGGGCGACAACAGCCGTCTGTAGGTAATTATAAAACTCAATGAACAGGCAGTAATCGGAGGGCGGGTCCTTGTAACGCCCTCGTAATACCTCGTAAATTCAATGCCTGCTTACTAATGATACTAGATTAGGGTGAGTTAGATGCCCTTCTTTCCCACTGTCCACCTCCCTAGACCACCTGGGTGTACGGTGGTAATTTTTTTTTAACAACTGTTCACCTTTGTTCACCTAGCCCTAGGTGTACCGTTGGTAATATTAAATTTCCACGGTAGGTACACCTTGGTATGGAAACTTTCATAGGAAATACAAGTATATACATATATATATTATGAAAAGATTTTTTAAATTTAGAATATAGTAATGACACTGACAATTTACCTATTTCATTTTCCAAGCATTTTCCTTATCTAGCGTTATATTATTGCTTGTTATAGTTAAAAAATTTACTATTTTATTAATTAACTGTAAATCTTAAATGGTATATGGTGTTAACACATAGAAATCTTAATAATAAGGCAATAGAAATGTCAAAGACGCGTGATCTTGTCGCCGCGCATCTGTCAAGTCAAACACAAGTGCGAGTTGAGGAATTGTCGTCTTAATGTCATCGCAAAAAGAATAATTTTGTTTGCAGGAATACAAGCGCATTTGTCTAATCGAACATAAGTGCGAGTTGAGGAATTGTCGTCTTAATGTCATCGCCAAAAAGAATAATTTTGTTTGTAGGAATACAAAAAGTGGTATTTGAAAACCGGCGACATGCTTCCCAGTGTTAAAAGATAGTCGATAGCATTTCTATTGACTAGTTATTAAGATTTCTATGTGTTAACATCATAGTTCAGAGTCATTCCGGCATGTTCAGAACATCTTTACTAATAAACTAGCTTTTGCTCGCGACTTCATCCGTGTTTAATTTTTATATTAAATAGCAGCTGCTCCTGTGCTTTGACCCGCGTTTAACCTTAATTCTCTGCTCCCGTGGAGTTTAGCGCAAGGTCAAAAATCATTTATTAATAGAAAGACTATCAATCACAAAAATAATTATTAAAATCCGATCAGTAGTTCCCGAGATTATCGCTATCGATGAGTACATCTACAATAAAGAACCATACTTTAGCCTGATTTTTGCAAAAGCATAACTGACTAAAAAAAACGTTGTATTGCTTTCACTTCCTTGATTGTTTGTATATTGTAAACATAAACTTAATGTTGCTTAATATTTTAAACTAGTTAATAATTATCTACGACGAAATTACACTGACCCCGGAGGAGTTGGAAAAGACTGTGAAGGATGCAGAGTTGAGGATTATTTCACCTTATCCTTTATTTCTAAGCATTATTTTCTCAATGCTGAGGTGAAAAGCTGTATATGCGACACGAGAACAAAGTTATTTACATGTCGTGGTTTTGCGTCTCTCACTACGCTCAAGACTGTAACCTAGTATAGAATCTTTCGCTTTACACAAAGCACACCCAGAGTCAGAACAAATCTTTGCGAATCACACAAAGATTTGTCCCATGTGTGGATCGAACCCACGACACCAGCGTAGTTGAAAGCGGCGAGGCAACCGCTTTAACCACTACGCCAACCGTGCACTCAAAAACATGTTTGTCTTTATTGTGCGGTGTTCGCTGTTTGCTATTGTTCGCCAAGCGTGTGGATGCGGCATAACGATAACAGGGCTGCGTTACCCCCATATTAACCTAACATTAGGAACAAAAGAATTACTCTAAAAGCGGGCTCCCTATCATAAAAACAAAAGAGGGATGACTTGCCGACATAATTAATTGATGGCTGATACACCGACACATTGATTCGGGAACCCAAGGCACCTGGCTGTTTTAGGGTTAGGTGTGGCCATCGTGAACACACCAGTTTTAAAAAACTCAACCCTACATTGGAAATCAAGGAAATAAGAGCCCACCTTATCCTGGTCGATACAAATATTGACCAGTATAACCTGACCTATACTTTTAAAGAAAGTCTTTGGTTGTACACTTTCAACGGAAATTGGCGGAGGGGATGTTTACAATCGATTTCTTGCTAAACAAAACACATCACGCCAATATTTGATAGATTTATAGAGCGGCGAAATATTTGCTTCGATTAATTTCTGTTTGAGTATGTCAGTCACTGACTCGTACTTAGTTAGGAAATTAATAAATAAATGTTTAAAAATTAAAGGATTAAGTGTCAAGACGAAAATATAAAAAAAGCAATTTTAGTTTAACCTTGAAAAATTACAAAAAATTGGGTTCAGGGTTATGCTTGAGTTTTTAATACGACAGACATCCAGACATACACACAAAGTTGCAATACAATCTATTTATGCATAATATTATTTATGAGTACTGATATTATACAAAAAAATAGGAAGGTTATTTAAAGCTAAGCTAAAGGTGTTCTGCTACAAACTAAACATAAATGAAAAAGCGATATCAAATAATTAAATAAATATATTGAATGAAAAAAAACAATTTAGTAGACTCTTGGCACAGGGGGAATCCATTTGACTTCAGATTCGTCGAGCGTGGTGTCCACGACAGGCCTGTAGGTAATGGTGACTTTTCCAGTGCACAGATCAACTGTTGATAGACTATGCTTTCGCCAATGCTGCTCTATCGGCTTTTTAGTCTGCAATTAAGAAATGGCTCTGTTACAAGTATGAAATAGCTTTCTCAACGCGAGGTTTCAAGTTCGATTTCCATTTTGTAAATTGTCGTCGTTTAGGATTTTTTGGGAGTTGCGTTAGCCTTTTTACTCCATTTCTCTCTGCCACCTCGCTCAGCTCCAATCGACAAGTCGCCTTAGATGTAATGTTTAAAATGACTTCGTATTTAATAAATTGGAATTGCTCACTTTAATATAGTTTAAATACTTATGAATGGACTGCGCGAAAGTGAAGAAAGTGAGAGTAGACTGGAAATCATTTTGAAAGTGGTAAAAAGAGAAAAAAAAATAGTAGGATGAATTTCATAACAAAAGGAAAAAGTATAACAAAAATTATAGAAAATAAAATACGCGAGATCTGAGCTCGGGAAATAAAAGGTTGAAGGGTTAAAAACGATTAATCTCAAATTCCGTCAAAACTACAGATCTAATGAGAACAGTTCAATTGCGTTATAAAAAGATCTAGAACTTTTGTACTTACACTTTTTTCATATAACCTCTTTTTGTTTTAAAAATTCAAATACCCAAGTTTTTGTTTTTTTGTTTTATATGTATTTCTTTTTATTTTTTCTTTTTCTCGAAATTTGGTGGCAACTTATCTTATTAGTACTTTATACTTTACAGTAATTAAATTGTAATCTATAACCAATAGCTAAATGTGATGATTTAAAAAAATCAATGATATTAAGTTAATACATTATGTTTAAAAATAAATAATTTAAATAAAACAATTTACAATGTGTTTAGGACATAGTAAGGTAAGTTTCCATAGGATTTGCAGTTTTGTCGGCAATTGAGATAAATCGTCTTTTGTTCCACTTCCCGACCTGTTATCGCGTGTAATTATTTTTTCCTTAATATTTTTTGTTATATTCTCTTTCTTTTCTAATGGAAACCTATACTACTATATTTTTGTTTGGTGTCAAATATTATTGACACTAGTTCATAGTGAGACGGCAAAACGGAAAATGCAGAAAAAAACGTTTTGCGCTCAACAAAAATAAATTGGGATAAGCGCAGGATGAAGAGGCAGTATATATGAATGTAATAAATTGGGAAAACCTTGGTTATTTACCTGACCCTCCACTTTCTTGCTATAGTCATACTCATCACTCCTTGTAGGGAAGTCGTCTCTGAAGTGAGCTCCCCTACTTTCAGTCCTGTTCTTAGCACATGCCACCACTTGTACAGCGCACTGCAGCATGTTCTGCAGCTCCAAAGTTTCTATCAGGTCTGAATTCCAGTTTTTTTTTTTATCTGTCACTCGTATGTCATCAAATGCCTTAAACCATTTCGTGATTCCTTCTTCGGCTGAAATCAGAAATCAGAAATCAAATCATTTATTTCCATGGGCCCCAAGGGGCGCTTGAAGACGTCAAAACAAACATCAAATTAAAAAAAAATATTTAATTAAAATAGGACTTAACTAATTAAATTATAATACGTATTGCAAGAAAATGATTTGACACCGGCGCTTAGATTGGCTTTAATTCAACTAAGAAATTTGAATTAAAATCAGTCCAAGTACCAGCTCCGATGTGTATTGCATTATGAGAAGAGCTGATCAGAAATTCATGTGCACCATCTTTTCTAATAATTCATACAATATTTGTTTGTTTTTTGAAAATAGTTCTATGTGTAAGTTATAGCAACTAAAACATAATGGCTAAATATGATTATGGAGAGAAAAATAAACTTAAATATTGCAATGGAATTAAAATGATGATACTTATAAATAAATACTGCTGTTTATAATACATGTAATATACCATTTTATTATTTAACTAGCTATTGCCGCGACTTCGTCCGCGTAGATTTCGTTATAATGAACAAAAACTGCCTCGTTGCCTACACTAAACACTGAACCTACAGAACATAATAGAATTGTAGAGAATTACGACTCAGTATTACAATTAATTTTGCTTTTGAAATCATTATAATTTATTTAATTAATTATGTAGTTGATCTTTTGTTCGCTATTTAGGTTTTATTTGTGAATTTATTAATTGTAATTGAATTTTATTTTTGACTATATTATTATAAATTTAATTTTAAGTATTTGTTTCTATTTTCTTATCTACCGTATTAGGTTTAAGTTCCTGTTAAGAAAGATTAAGCTGTGGTTAATAAATAAATAAAAGTAATAATAATTTGCTTGTCGGCTTTTCCGATAAAATATGTGATACCTAATTACTTATAACTCCAACTTATGTTCCATTTTTTCTGCAAATAAATAATTTAATTTATTCATTCATTCATTCATTAGGCTAAGGCCCCATTAGCGCTTGACGCTTAGCACGTGATCTGTGTCCAATCCGCTGCTAAGGGTGTTATTACATGTACATCGATCGACCGTCGATCGATGCATTTGACGTTTAAAGAGCAAATAAGAGTGCACTACGCGCCGTTTTGCATCGATCGATGTAGACGTTATAACACCCTAATGGGGCTCTTAGATTTAGTCAACACCATTCTAGGACTTAGCGCTGATTTTCAAATGTAACCTTTTTTTGGGTTTATGCAAAATGGTGATGGCAAAATCCCCTAGAACCCCTTAAATTAGCCATTTAAGTTTCTCAGTAAGAGGACGGAGTCTGTGACGGAGCGCGGTAGATGGAATTACGCTACCATCTATCATAGGGGGGGAACAAAGCATAGCTCGTGAAATGTGGGTATTTTTACATCCTTCTATACCCTGCCGGATATTGGCGTGATGTTATATTGATGCTATTATTATGTTATAATTTGTTGTAATATTGGAATTAGTTGTATTAACTACATAATAGCTGCAGCCGGGCTTTGGCCCGCCTTAAACTTTTCTCTCTTCCATGACGGTTACCATAATACCAAATATCTAAACACCTTAATTGAGAGTTACACTATTAAACACAAAAATAATTATCAAAATCCGACTTGTAGTTCTCGTTAGTGCTACCAAACAAACAAACTCACTTTCGCCCGCGATTTAGTAGTAGTTGATACAAACAGACTGACAGACAGACAGACATATACACAAACAAACATTTTTCAATCAGTATTTTAGGCAAACAACTATACCAGCTCAAAAAAAACATTGTTGTTTAGACATTGAAAACAGGCACTTAATTTTTTTTTAGTTGTATTCATGAAGCTTTACTTACCCTGACTTAAAAGTTTAGCTTCTCTGAACACCCCACATTCGTTCTGCATGGTATGTCTCATGGCTTCTCGCAGTTCTGCGGTTGGCGCGCAACCATTGGAGTTTCTCACTCGCTCAAAGTTGTCTAAAGTTGCATCGGATATGTTCTGAAATTTTATATGGTTTTAAATAGCGAAGAAAATCGATCCGCTAAGCTGTCAAATAGGATTATTTAACAGCTTCACGGATTGAATTTTTCAAAACTTAAAAAAAATATGCTTTGAGAATGCTTGTGAGGTGCGAGTGAAGTATTAGCGACGAGCTAGCTGTTTTAGACCACTTCTCCCACCACCAAACAGGACCAGAGTGGTGCAGAATGTTGCATTACTATATCGTGACACTTTGTCTGCACGTGTGGTGTAGTGGTTTAAGCGGTCGCCTCGCCGCTCTCCACTGCACTGGGTTTGAACCCCACATGCGACAAATCTTTGTGTAATTCGCAAATATTTGTTCCGAGACTTGCACACCGGGTGTGCTTGAGTGAGTGAATGTGTGTATATGGCCTTGTCATTGGGATCATTGGATAGTGTAATTGCTTCTGGCGTTCTATCTTTACCTTTGATATTGAAACTATTTAGGTGCTTTTTCTCCCGAGGTAGTTTACAAATAGACAAAAAACTACAACTATGTACTTACATCTTTGAGAGTAGCTTGCTTTTCACCCGGTTTGTACAACTTGCCAATGTTTTCTGCTATGATCTTTCCGAAGACCACGATGTCGAGACAGGAGTTGGCTCCTAGTCTGTTGGCTCCATGTGCATTGCTGACTACCTCTCCACATGCATGGAGACCAGGGACTGTGCAGTCTTTTCCACTTTGGAACATTACTACCTGTATAAAGATTTAATTCTATATTGAATACTAATTACGATAAGTTGGTCCAGTCAAGTGCCAAACGGTTCTTTATGCGATCACTCACCGTCAGGCTGTATTCGAAACCCGTTATTGTATGAGATGAAAATTAACTAGAAATGCAAAATTGCTGAAAGTGCAAATTATCAGTCTAGAACTATTGTCTTGCTCGTAATTTAAAAAAAAAAGTTTATTTACTACATCTTTATTTTTTTTAATGAATCGATCATAAACAATATTATGCTTGATAATATTACATTTACTATCTATATACTTATTGGTTTCCAGAATACCTGTTAATCATGTTATTAGAAGTCATTGTGTGGAGGTAAACTTTTGGAACCTGGTCACATGGTAATACACACGGTCATTTGCTCTGCAACATTTCCGTAAGAAAAATTTTTTCTTTATGAAAAATAAAGAACGTCAAAAATTGATAAAGGAGGCTTACACCGAAAAAAAATCATAAATAAGGCTCGTTTAACTAAACACTTATTTTCGTTATGTTGCATGAAAACTTCAAGTGTTATGGATCAAACTAACAATCCAGGCGAAACGAAAGTAGGGCGACAATGACTTATTAAGTTAAGAATTTATATTAAGTAATTTATTAAAGGGGAGGGGACTGGCTGCGGAAAGCGCAGGACCGGGTTTTGTGGCGCAAATTGAGAGAGGCCTATGTCCAGCAGTGGACTACGAAAGGCTGAATGATGAAAAGTTATTAAATTGGATTCATGTATTTAATCTAACAAAATGTACTTTTCTAAAATATTATCCGAAAGATAGCGATAGGCTTAGCCTCTACGCATTGGACTTAACCATTACGGTGGAATATGAGACTTAGTCTGAGTTATATATGTGTCGTTGTTAAGGGTCGGCTTACATGTGATCAATATTTTCAATTTTGTATATTATTATATTGTGTACTTTATTGAATTTATGTTTTGCACTAGTTAGACATGTGGTATTTAAATATTCCAAAATAAACAAGTGTTGTAAAGACTTAATTATTTTTTATTTCATTAACAGTATGAGACTAAAAATATCTAACAGTGGTTAAGGTACTATTATTATTCCTCTTTATTTATTTTTAACCTTATTTTATATATTTTTAAATATGATTTATAAAAAATACAAAAAACATTTAAAAATATAAAAAACAGTGTCCCACCGACATCAGGTGCTGGGACCAAGCTGCCGATGGTTAGGGCTCCAGAGAGAGGAACCTCCTCACGATGCGTGCCGTGTCCAAAAGGATTATTAGTAAAATACTTTTGCAAACACACCTTAATAATTTCATAAATTAAAGCGTCAATAGTTTAATATTTAATATATTATTTTATTTCAATTTTTTAAATGCAGCATTTGGTTTTTGTTTTTTCTTTTATTTTTTTTACCCCATTTCATTGGGCTTATTTCAATTATTGCTTACTCTCAGACAAACGTGATTAAGGCATCCAAAATATCTGAAATTTTCAATTCTGGCATTGAGTACGATATTGTACTTCAATTTCGGCATTCCGGTATGAATACTGGTATTAGAGTTGTTTATTTTTAATTGAATATTTTCCTAAAAATCCCTTTTACTTCATGACTGCCTACTACAATATATTCATTTTAAAATATAAGTTCATGAATGCGATAACGACATAGAAATAATATTTTTTACCGAAAAAAAAACATATTATATTTTCACAGCTTCTCCAGCCTATTAACGTCGAGGCTATGACACCACGGATATAGTAAGAAGACTTAAAAGGACTAAACCCTTGAAGTTAGAGTAGTGAACTCAGAACAATGTAATACGTTAAATCTATCTTTAAAGAACACAACAACATTTTTTTTCGGTAATAGAGACTAAAAAAATTGTGTAAATGGACGCATTCTTAGTTTTTTTTCTTCATAACTTTTTAGGTCTATGTAAGCCACAGCGAAGAGGCTCTTGGTTCTTTTCAGCATTCAGAAACCAGCTTTAAATCTTGACCACACAGCAATTACTTAGCCAAGTAATGGACAAGGATTCAAGTTTGTTGCTGAATACTATACAGAACCTCTGTGCCGCGGCACAAATAGACCTAAAAAGTTTTGCATTGTTACATTTGTCTTAGTAAATAGAGTTATTACTTTATCTCTATCTTATTGTGATTTATAAGCCAAATGCAAGTACCGATTTAAAACGCGCCTTTTAAATGCGACGAAATGATTTTAACAAACAAAATCTCTCATCCAATCAAAAGTCAAACAAACCCAACAAAAGAAAGAAATATTGAAACAGTAACCTGACATAAAAGTACTTAACGATTATCAAGTATCGGGCGGTCCGGTGGTGTTGAAGCCAGGCATGTTTTCAAACACCTTAAAGGGCATATTCTCAACTTTAAAATTAAACACTATTTAGAAATATTTACCTCTCCTTTCCAATTAGAAGGTATTCCTCCCATAGTATAGTGGACTGTAGGTTGAACAGGAATGGGCTTTTTGGTAACATCAACCCCGGTGAAGGTCAGAGCTGTCTCCGAAATCCCTGGTAATCGCGAATGCAAGACTGCTGGATCTAAATGATGCAGCTGTAGGTATATGTGATCCTTCTTTGGGCCAACACCTCGTCCTGTGAAGATAGGGTGTATCTATGAATCGTGTTTTATAAATAATTAATAGTAATTACTTCATGGTTCATTAAACGCTTTATTTCGCTATTTAGGTGAACTCATTTTTTATGGCAAAGGGTGAGCCGATCTGGACAGTTATTAAAGTGTTAGAATTATCGTTAATGCATTTTTCACGAAGGCAGTTTGTTTGACAGTTGGAATTTACTTGTAGTTGAAGTGTATTCGACAGAGTGCCTCACACGGGAACAGATCGAAAATAAATACCAGTAAAGCATAACAACCTTTGTGATTCAAAGATTCTATGATCTAAGAAGAAAGATTAATATCTTAGATTAGTATATGGATGTAGCTATATTTATCTTTTGTATTTTCTACATAAGGTACACTTATCTTGCCCTCTATGGTATCATCGTCTCCTCTATTGCTCTATGTTTGCTGGAAGAGAACTGAAGCACTGAGTTAAGCTCGCCTTTTGTATGCTCTTACTGTAATATGTTTATTTATCAGTAGTTTTTTTGTGTACAATAAAGTGTTAAATAAATAAATAAAGATTCTAACTGGATGAAAGTGGATGGTAATAACTATACTAGAGGTGATTGAATATCAAGGTTCTACTGCACCTTCTCTGATTTCTGTAGCCATTGACCTGGACACCACGTCCCGACTGGCCAAATCCTTGGCCTTAGGAGCATACTTCTCCATGAACCTTTTGCCTTCACTGTTCACCAAGAAACCACCTTCTCCTCTTGCGCCCTCGGTCATCAGACAACCCGAACCATACATCCCTAAAAAATATATTATAGCTTGGTCATAAGTAGAGTATGTCATGCATTAAAACTAGCTGTCGCCGGTGACTTTGTTCCCTGATTATGTCGATAAAACAGTTCCAACCAATTCACAACTAAAATATTAGTGAAATAAAAAGCTAGGCCGAGTTATTTTACATTTATAATTTTGCTAGGGATGATACATTACTAATATAACGCATACCAATTGAAGTGACTGTGTTCGATTTTATAATTTTGTGTCGCTTTTAAAATTTAATTTATCTCAAATTTCGTACTCGAGGATTGTGAAATATGCTCTAAGTGAAAGCGTTATAGCGAGATAGCATTTTTGATATAAAACAAATAGCATTTTCCAATAACCAACCCGTGGGATGAAACTGTACGAACTCCATATCCTGAAGTGGAATACCAGCTCTAGTTGCAAAGGCTGTGCCGTCGCCAGTACAAGTGTGTGCTGCTGTACATGAGAAGAACATTCGAGGGTAGCCACCAGTCGCTACAATCGTGTTTTTTCCTTGGAACCTAGGCAAGGTAACATAATATTACGTAAAATAAAAATATGTATTCCAATGCTGTTGCAAGCGTCATATAAGGCAAGCATGAGAGCGTGAGATAGAATTTGTCGTCCACACTCTACAAAATCTATCTCACACTCGCGGTCTCAGTATTGACTCCTGCCTGCAATAAATATAGGCTTAAAAAAAAGAAAAAGATTTGCAAATATAGCTATCGCTCGTTGCTAGCTATGTTTTTTCCATGTTAATTGATAACCACTGCTCATAGAAAACCAGAACCAAGACACTGCCAAGCTGCTAACAACCATTAAAGGACCATTACCGCCATTACCGCCTTTACCGTCGCAAGTAGTTCATTCTAGAGCTTACACGTGGCAAAAATGATCACTAGATATGGATCGTGCTGCTTTCTTAACAAGGTTTACCACTCTTGACATTACGATTCGACTATGATATAACATGACATAACTCTTTGTTGTACACCATAAAAAAATACGAAAGACGGCCTCATTACTCAGGGCAATCTCTTTCAGACAACCATAGGATGGAATCTATACATAGTCATCAACAAAAAAGCAAAAAAGACGTTTCTATGTCGATAACTTCGTCACTGTCGCATTATGAAGAGTGTCTAGACGTGTTAAGAGGGTTGGAAAAGATTTTTTTTTTATACTACGCCCACAGCGAACGTACGTGTAGTCCACCTGATGGTAAGTGGAGTACAGCCCATGGACATCAACAATTCACAAAAGCAGATTATAGATGCGTCGCTGCAGCTGAGGACTACGGTGGTATGCCTCATGTGCCAGTAATTTCAGGGCCTGATCTCACCACCAAACCGGAACACAGTAATGGAAGCACTACTATTTGGTGGCAGGTTAAAGGTGAGACGGTGGTGCTGCCGCCTCGAGCTCATTCACAAGAGCTCTACCACCAGTAATCGACACCAGTAACCACCATAGATCGTATCAGATGCTAGGTATGAACCTTACTGCGGTGTAAAAATAAATACAAATTTGGATATTTTACATTAGATAGAACGCCAGAAGCAATTACACTATCCAATGGTCCCAATGACAAGGCCAAATACACACATTCACTCTCACAAGCACAACCATAATAAAAAATAATAACAAACAACTTACCGGTGAAGACTACTATCGTCCATACACATGGCCAGACAACCAACGACTTCGCCATCTTGTACCATCAGGTCAAGTACGTAGTATTCGTCAAAAAGCTCGATGTTGGAGAACTTAGTGCTATATCCATACAGGGTGTGAAGTAGCGCGTGGCCAGTTCTGGAGAGTAGGAGAATCGATCTTATTAATATATGCTCACTAAAAGTGAAGATTGGTGATTGGTGAAAAACATCAAAAACTACGTATGTCATGGGTCCGGCAGTGTATAACAAGTTACCATCCCTAATAAGACATGCCTCAACGGATGCCGGCTTTAAAAGCCGACTGAAGCGATGGCTCGCCGAACAAGCGTTATATTCTGTAGACGAGTATTTTAAGAATTAATAAATAATAATTTTTAATGACATTTATTTGACTTATTTGACTATGACTACTATGTTTTTTCATCTAATAACAATTAATTTGAGCTCTAATTGCAATAATTATGATTATTATTTATTAATTGATATTTAATTTGTTATTCTATTTTATTATTATTATTGTTTTGAAATTTAATTGTGCTAATTTTTCTATTGATTTATATTGTAATGACGTGTAATTATAATTACCATTAAAAAAGTTTATGAGTTTATGATTTATGTGAAATACTTTTTGGTGTAATTATAAAAAGTTATACGTTAGTTTGTAATGTATGAAAGGTATCATTCCCTGTGAGCGCTGCGAGCTCCAATCAACCACAACTCAAATGTCGGTTTTTCACGAATTCATTTCAGTACAGTCAAAGATGAGTCAGTCAATACGAATTAGCATGCTTATTTAATCACAAGAATCACACGAAATTATAATTTGTGTCAATCAAAAGTCAACCGTATTTATATGAGGGTACGAATGCACTAAAATGTCAACATCGACCGTTTCCTTACCCAAATCGCACCACCGTTTATCTCAATATTTTAGTCAAAAGGAGCACACTTGAACTAAGAGCTCCAATGATACAAATACTTTTTACAAGTCAGTAAAAGTCGCTATATTGTAACAAGATCGCCGCGAATAGTACATGCGAAACAAAAGTTACCTCGTACCTCCACAATTAAATATAAATATCATACATATTGCAAAAATAACTGTCAGTATGTAACGCTTCTACGGTTAAACTAAAGCACCGATTTGGACGGAAATTATTATGATCTCCGAACAAATTTTTATCTAAATCGATATGTAAATAAACCACGCACGCCACCTATTTGAAAGCTTTCCCCTGCGGAACTTCTACCATAGCTGCGCCTAAGATCTCACCCTACGCGTTCCGCCACCATCGGAAAGATGTCGTTTTCCACAAGGCCACACACGCCATCTACCTTAGGGGTGACATTGTGGAACTTTTATTTCAGCTTCTCACCCAAGTTTTACCCTATAATCCGAATGATGGCGTTGTTCCTCATATTTAGTTCGCGCACGAAGGGCTGTTTTTAATGGAATGGCCATTATGTGATTGTTTTAAAATGATGCTTACTGCTTTGGATTAAGGCTCAGTTTGTATTGTTTTTACAAAGTCGCTTAAATCAAATATCCGTCGAATAGGTATGGTGACTGATCCATAGATAGTCAAATATAGGGTACCTTATGAAAATATAAGTAAATATAAACCAAATGCAATATTTTTTTATTAACATACCATAAAGTGTTACTAATTTTATGATTGTGGCGGTATCCGCACATAACAAATGTCACGTGACAACGAGTGCTGAATCGCGATATCGAAATGTTCACAGTAAGTGACTACATATACCACTTCCAATACGCTACCATTGGACAGCTGTCCGCCAGGCAATACCACCGAGCCTGGTCGGAGGATCCTCCCTTTGTGGTGGAGGAACATCATATCCTGTTCCTCTACATTGGTGACCCCGACGTGATCAGAACACGCAGCATCACCCCCACTCACTCGGCAATCTCACCGCTCCACCGCGCACCTCGACTCACTGAGGAATTAGCGGCACACAGTCTCGACTCACTGTAGACTCAGCGGAATTCAGTTCCGACTCACTGGAACTCTCATCGACCTCCGGTCTTGGAGGGGAGTGATGTGGCGGTATCCGCACATAACAAATGTCACGTGACAACGAGTGCTGAATCGCGATATCGAAATGTTCACAGTAAGTGACTACATATACCACTTCCAATACGCTACCATTGGACAGCTGTCCGCCAGGCAATACCACCGAGCCTGGTCGGAGGATCCTCCCTTTGTGGTGGAGGAACATCATATCCTGTTCCTCTACATGATCATTTAAAGTTTCATGCACAAACCCATTTTAAAAATACGAAATTATTAAGAAATAATTGTATCTTTAAATACCCACACAATTTATAGCAACTTTTGTAATTATTATTTTTTTAAGTTATCAAACAAAATTCATAACTGCACATACAAAATAATTAAGCGGTACGTCACGCTTATGTAGCCGTTTGTTTGAAGCGTTTGGGCGAGTTTATTATAAATGTAAATTATAAATTGTATTATTTCAGGCAATTTACGTGTTAAAAAATAATAATAATAATAAAAACGTTTATTACAGAATAAATATTACAAGTTGTTTTTTTAAACAATACTTCTGCCAAACTGTAGGTACAACAGTTTGTTGGCGAATGTAGCTCCTTATTATTTACTAATTAGGTATTACCAAGGCCTTTGCCATACTAGACGGAAATTCCGTCGCCGAACTTCCGCGGCGGCACGCCAATACAGACATGTTATTGCATATAAAATACAAATAGCGGGCACACTACGCGGAAGATCGGTCGATCCGTCGCTCGGAGCGGAACGCTCACTCGCTCGCGTCTGTGCTCGGTCGTCCGCGCACCGATCTTCCGTCAGCTTAAGATCGGCAACGTCGCATTACAGGTATTTGTATGCTTCGCGTGCGCCACATTCAGCGGATAATTCGCAGTGACGACGCACGTACAGGATGTTTGACACTGAACGATTTATTATCGAAGTGCAAAATAGCCTTTCTTCGGGAGGTATAGCTGTTCTAAGTTTTGTATTTTGCTAATAATAATATAGTCCTTTAGTTAAATTCAGCAATACATCAAATGATTGTATGGACATACGATAATATTCGAATGCTTTATCTGGATTAAGTCCTAGTTGCATATACAGGGTATGAAATTGCCTAATTTCTTGTCGAAGAGTATTTAAGGGATGAACCAAATATTTACGCTTTCTTCTTCTAATGCCTCTTAAATATCTATCACTTCTATCGGATCCATCACGAATTCACGAACACACCGTATAAGCGCAGGCAGCCGACTGATGATCTGCCACTGAATATTCAGTGTGTGTGGCTGGTACCGTATAGAACGGATTTACCGCCGCGGAAGTTAGGCGACGGCATTTCCGTCTAGTGTGGCTCAGGACTTATTCTTACTTATGTATTAATGTTAGTCTATTTAACACAACAGTATAAATGGTTGAATCTAATATTTATTTAAAGTTAATTGTATAAATCGTTATTCTTCCTTGAGAACACTTAAAAGACTCTTTTGAAGTTGATGTTTAAAAGATCGTTTTGTCAATTTACGTTTTCTTAATACTAATGGCAAATCATTAAAAATTATAGGCACCAAATATTTTCTTCTACGTTGGCCAAAATAATTAGTATAAGTTGGTACTTCAAATACCTTTTTGATGAACATTCTACGCCCTATGGGTTTATTAGTACATTTTTTAAATTCGTTATTTATTCATTAATTAAATTTTAAAGTCGCTACAGAATTGCTGAACAGCTATCAACAAGGTTACCTTGTCATAGACTGGCAGCATTTTACACTCAATAAATAATTCCTCGTAATAACTTGATTTACATTTATTTTTGACCCTCTTGCTTTCTAGCAGTTTTAAGAACCTAGACTGTATTAGTTATATTTTGTCTAAATATGTCTTAAACGTACGTCCATAACTGGTCAGTCCATAGCAAAGCAACGAGTCTACTAGCGCGTAATAGACAGTGTACATAGTCAATCTGTCTAAAACTTAATTGATAGAACTTAGTAAGCACCACCCTTAGTTTTTCACATAAATTGTTAATGTGCGTTCGCCACGAGAAACTCTGGTCTATGGTTAAGCCTAAGTCTTTGTATTCATTCACTACCTCAATAGGTAAACAATTGCAATATGAATTGGCTTGATGCAGTGCAGACACTCATAGCTATGCCCTACTATTTTAGGTGCGGTATTTACAATCCTAGAGTAAGGTGAGTGTATGTACATACATTTAGTTTTTTGCATATTGATTAATATGCCGTATCATGCGCCCACCGTACAATATTAGTGAAATCTTGCTGGATGTTATTTTCTACGACACTGAGTTCCTTATCTGCATATAAAAAACAAGTATCATCCGCATACATAATATATACTACAATTATTGACAACATTGCACATACTGTTCACATGCATAATATAGCCGACGGGGCCGTACACGGAACCGGTTGGGACGCCACAGCTGACTTGCGCTGGGTCGCCGGTAAAGTAATTATTTTAATAATGTTTCTAATATCTAGAGATATTTCGATTACACACAAAAATGAAAATTATTCATCATGCCTATTATTTTAATCTAATTTCGATAAAATTATCTATGATTTATATCTTATACTTCTTACTACTGAAAAATATAATTATAATATGCACTACTATGATTCGATTTAAGGAATCTTTAATAGATGTAAGTTTTGCAAGACAATTCAAATGCATGCTTTGTTCATCGCGATTAAAAATACAACTATAGAGTAAATTGCCTTTTAAAACTTGCATCGTGTAAAAATGAGTCTTTAATGCTGCCTTATTAGTTTATTATTATTATGTAGGATGGGGCTTTGAGTGAAATTATTTGTTAGTTATAGCCTTCGCCCCAAGAGAATGCTTCGTCTGCGAATCGTGCGTACTGGCCTTAAAGCCATTTATGATCGAATTACCCATGCGGAATAGGTGTCTATTATGTAGCAGCGTGGGCGACCAACGGGCACAAATTCTTCAGTCACCAACATCGCTTCCGGAAGCCTGCAGCAGTCCTCGGAGACTGCTTTCCTTCTGGACCGATATAGGCTGGCTGGAGTAAACGGGAAACCTCTCACGTACAACGGTCCCATAGGAGGACTAAGTGCGGATACCGCCCAGGAAAACTAAAAAAACTAAAAAGGTGTCTATTTATCCCGCAGTAAAAGACCTGACAGACATAGGCTGAGATTTATAGAGCGGTACTTAGACTTAGAGGCGCTCGTAGCAAAGTTAAAGTCGTGGTTGACATTTATTTATTTATTTATTTATTTAACTACCACAGCTTAACCTATCTTAACATGATCTTAAACCTAATGCGATAGATAAGAATATATAAATGAATATCATAAATTTGAATAATTATATAGTACTTAAGTATCTAATTAACATTTTTCATTACAAAAATCATCAAAAACATTCATACATAAAAAAATTAAATATTATTTAATCTATAGCAACATAACAAAGTATACAATATGCTGCCCTTGTGAAGTCGTCCAATGAACAGTGAAACAAATCGGTGCGTGCTGTTGGTACCACTAACACTACGGTCGACATTGACATTGCTTAACCAAGACTTATTTTAAGATTGATAGGTCTCCCAGGTTAAGCAATGCTAACCACAGTCGGCTGTGGATGGGTGATTATCTAAAAATAAAACGCATGTTAAGCCGTCGATTACAATTGCCATTTGAAGATCTGTGCGCCGTAAAGCATAACGCTGAGCTATATCCCGATTCCTGCACAGATACTCGTGACGGATATAATTTTGATATGCTATTTATTATCTATTATTGTTTATTTTCATTTATTATTTATTATTCTTAACTTAATTTATGTTGTTTCTTTTTAGTTTATTTTTTTTCTGTGTGTTTAGTTTTAAGATCTGTGCTGGAATTTATAATGAAACGCGTGAATGCCGCAACAGACAAGACTTTATTTTCTTAAAAGCATAGACAATGATACATTTTTTTTTTTAAATTAAAGGGTGAACCATAAACTAAATACAAGTTATGTAATGCCTATTAGAACACAAGAGATGGCGTTACCAATAGCAATAAGAAATACTTTTATTTTGATACATACATTATTATAACAGAATTAAATAATTTTCTTTCTTTTATGGCACGGGTTACGTTACGTACGTTGTTGCGGATTTTCAGAGGCCAGAAAGTCTGGCACTGGGCTATGGAGATCTGATGTCAGTCGCTCCAAGTAAAATGTTGACATTCAGCTAAGTCCGGTAGACTAAATGCAGACCTCAATGTTATTGGGAAAAGGCTCGTAAGGTGACGAAATCTAAAGATTCCTACCTTTTATTTAAAGGGACAGCTGAGTGGAAAAAAACCGGCCAAGTGCATGTCGCGCAACACGCAAAAGGGTGCCGTTGTCAGCCGATACAAGATATTTATGGGCTTAAAAGATTTCTGTCCATATAAAAGACATTATTTTCAAAGATTTTTGATTTAAGTATGTACAAACTATTCCATGTAACTGCATTTTACAATATGGGCTCATATTACTCTTTATCTAATCAAGTTGTATTCACTAAAGTTTTCTTTAAGGTTCATTACATATACTACCATCATGAGCCTTTCATATTTATTAGGTCAGTGGAGTGGTTTAGCTTTTAGATTTTAGATCGTCCCTCCCGGGACTTTTATAAAACTATAAATAAATAAATTCGGATTTTTTTACATTAGATAGAACGCCAGAAGCAATTACACTATCCAATGGTTCCTATGACAAGGCCAAATACACACATTCACTCTCACAAGCACACCCAGTCTCAAAACAAATATTTTCGAATTACACAAAGATTTGTCCCATGTGGGGATCGAACCCAAAACACCAGTGCAGTGGTGATTTTCATGATTTAATTCTACCACTTTGTCAGTACAGTTAACTTAGTCATTTTTCTAGCACTAATAGTTATGACGCTATGCCTCGGGCAAGACGGACAGACGGACATGGCGAAACTATAAGTGTTTCTTGTAGGTACTACGGAACCCTAAAAAGACCTAACAAATCCTTGATGGATCCTTGGTTCAATAATCAAATTTCAGTCATATCAAAATTAATAAAGTTCGTACATAATCGAATGAAGAATATTACAACACGCCGCATTCCCATCCTATTAATTAAAAATTCTACAAAATGATTTTTCGTCAAAAGATCTAAATATGAAAACTAAATACCAAACGATTCGAATCTGAAATATAAAAACCAATATAAGAAGCACATGAAAATAATCAAAATAGTGGGCTAATCTCGGTAAACAAGGCACCATCTTTGAAAAGGGTAAGACGGAGCCATTCATTCCAGAGCGCTGCACATTCTGCGCGTTCTATTCCGAAAATGGCTGCTCATATGAAAATATTTCCCAGAAAAATGTAGTTAATTTTATGCTCTACAAAATTCTACCTTTGTCTACATTTTTCGCAAAGATTATGCGGGATTAAGCTTCACAAGTGAAATGCTATGAATATTTTAGTCTACGAAAATAACAACAGGAAAATGTTGCACAGATGGGTATGGCAGTGTATTAAATTAACATCTTCTCTTTTTTTTATTTATTTAATGGTAAGTTACATTTACACAGTTCGATGGTTTTTCTCGCCAAACACAGTTGTTTATAGGCGTTTTTTTTATTTGTCTCACCCTTCTGGGAATATAGGCGTGATGTTATGCTATGTTGAATAGACTTGGAGTCTTAAAAACTAACCGGTCAGCAACACAACAGGTCCTCTTGGCTATGGACTTCCCAAACTCAATAGTGGCGCCTCCGAAAGCTCTCTGGTATACTTTTCCCTCTTTGGTCCTCGAGAACGGCATCCCCATGTTTTCTAACTCTTTTACAACGGTAGGTGCTTCTCGGGTCAAATAGTGAATGGAATCCTAAATTAGTAAAATTATTTTAATATCTAAAAAAAAATTGTCCTCTTGATATTCGATAAAAAGAGTCTATCCAGCATATTTTATAGGAGCCAGTAATCATAATATTTTAAATGCTACGGTGTTAAATTGAAAATTATTAATAAGTACCGTTGATAATTGATAATTACCAAAAGGCGAGGTAAAAATATTAAATTAATCACACCTATCGTACCTTTATCGGTGATTATAAAAAAATAACCCCAGTACCGATAAATGCCATTTTTTAAGAATAACGTCAGTTATTCGTCTTTCTGATCAATTATTGAGCAAAAGAGGAGAGGTAGAGGTTTTTTTAAATATTGGTCCTATATGTAGGTGAGGTTAGGTTTGGTTGTAACCAGCAGCGAATCGGCCAGAATCGAAATACTTACCAAATACTTTCTTGACAAAGTAGACTACCGGTAACAGTGAACATTTCAATATTTTAATCACATTTAGCTAATCATGTGGTAATTATTAATAAACACCGGTTAATTTTCATAATTATTTCAATTTCTCACATTTACCGTAACATTTATCTCAATAAACATTTATTCTACCTCTAACTATTAATTTCTGATGACGAGCTACGGTATTGCAATATTGTAAGTAATGTGCATGCTTTGCGTAGCCCGTAGTTAGCTATCCATCAATTACTATCGGGTAGATTACTGAGCCCTGATTGAATGAATGTGTTTAACTGACGTTTAACTCTGAGCCACGGTTTTCAATCTCAACTCGTTTTCGTTTAAAACAATTCGTTCACAACATTGCGATATATTCACCTGATCTCCGAGCCAATCCGAGCCTTTAACAGTGTCGTAAAAATGATATTTCCAGCTGTCTTCATGCATGCTTCCTACAAAGAATAAAACCGAAAAGAAGAAAATCTAAAGAATATAATATGGAAGCTAAAATATACCTTAACTGCTTTACATAGAATTTACTTTAGCTTGTGCTTTTTTTATAGTATTTAAGCTCAGTAGATTCTAAAGAGAAAATGCAGCCCGTATTCATCCATGCTCAGCTTTATTATGCAAGCTACAAGTTTTATTTTAATATGTATCACATTGTGTACTATAAAGTATTTTCTATCTAGATAGCTTCTTCCCACGGCTTTACCCGTGATACGTCGATAGCCTTGATAAATTAATATACCTGTAGCATCCTAATGTATTACTATCTAACAAATAAATCTGTCAAATGATCCGTTCCAAAAGTTTTGGGCTTATCATGAACAACAGACCTTTATGAACAGACTGACAGACATGGCGGATGACTTAATTTACTTATATACTTACCGGCTCCGCCTAAGTGATACTACATTAATAAAAATAAGCATAGGGTTTGGCGGAGTCTTAAACTATTTTTAAAAGATCGGTGCAGTCATTTCGAAGCCTATTGGGTACAAACAAGCGAACGAGTCAAAAAGAATTACCTATCATGAAGAGGAAAAAAAATGATCGTCTGTTTGATTATACCCAAAAATCTTCGATCCAAGACGTACAACGCAGGCGGAGACGCGGTCAGAGGCTTGTTTATATAATTAGTTTACAAAGTAGAAATCGATATTGAATAATATAATTAAAATGCAAGTATTCCACAAAATACATATGTGGCACTTTCTATCTTAAATTCGCCTATATAACCGACTGCGCGCGTTTCACACGAAAGTCTAGATTTAAGGTAGGATAAGCTTTTACCTAGTGCAGCATTCATTCCTCCCTGCGCTGCAATGGTGTGAGACCGGGTGGGAAACAGTTTGGAGATGATGGCCACCGAGAACTTCTGCTCAGCCAGGCCCACAGCAGCTCGCAGGCCACCACCACCAGAACCGATCACCACGCAGTCGTGCTGGTGGTGGGTGATCTGATAGGCACAGCCCCGGGATATAACTGGAAGATGGTTGAGACTAGATCTAACATAGGGGATATAATAATACAGTGTGGATTTTACCGTTGTATATGAGCACTGAACTGACCACAACTAGAATCTGTGTTTTTAATTAATGCTCCTATGTCGTCCACCCCGTATATATCCTTGATAACCCATCCGTCTCTATCGCTGTGATTTTTAATTGAAACAACTTGTCAGTATTTTCAGTAGTGTAAGGGCAGAGGTGCAACCCACACTTCACCTGTTATGTTTAAACTCTTTGTGATGTGTTGGTCGGTATCGTCGCCATTTATACTGAGAATTTATAATAACCACCCACATGACAATTATAGAACCTGGAAATCGATGCAAAAACTTGTATGCAAGCATACGCTATCCACTAGAGGCGGGTGAACGTTTTGTATTTATAAATGTTATCGAAAATGTATGAATAACTCTCAAGATAGAACAGTTGACATTTTGGACCCCACGTTACACAAGCACCCCTAGCAGCAAATTAACACGCGATTGCCCTCACTAAATAAGTAATTTTATTGATTTAGGTAAATTTTCTAGGTGTAAGATTCAGGCATTGATTGTCCAAAAGTTTAGTTTTTTATCAAATTGGCTACGAGGCCCTTTTGAGTACTTTTTGCTATTCCCATTGCTATCCTGTACTGCATACTCACTCTGATTTGTTTCAAGCATCAGTTTGAATCAACTACTTGAACAAAAAGAAGCATTTTTTTTATTTAACTGAACTTACGTTTCATTGGTAGACGTTTTACTGCGAACGTCCTTAAATTGGTCCCAAATTTCTGAAATATAACATTTCCAAGTAAATTATACCAATATGTAAGTCTGCGTTGCTCTTATTGTCAATGATTGCGAAACTGACTATAGTTCGCCCGCCGAATGATGATCCCTATGATGTTTCAACTGACAGTTGTATTAGTTATGCGAAACAAGTTCGATAAAATACTGTTTTTTTAGGCAAATCTCATGTCATTCAGCCAGGTTATTCAACATAATAAGCAATATTTATTTATTTTGAAAAAAAGATTACCAGATTGATGGACATAAAACACTAGATAAAAAGTAACAACCTTATTATATTTTATTTTACTATACTTTTAATTTTTATTCAATTTGCGTAATTTAAAGAGTTTAGGATTCTTTTTGAATAGATTGATAGCTGCAGTTCAGACTCAGATTTTGAAGATCCGCTTGACCCTGTATCAGATATAAATAAAATACAAACTCAAAGCATTTGTTTAATTTCTCCAACAAATTATCGATATTTTGTTTATCGTTGTGTCCCTTCTTAGTCGATAACAGCTTGACGACGTAACTTTTGTAGCACGTACCATGTACATTTGCATTGAGTTTTTTCCATTATTTCCGAACATTACGTAATAATTTCTTAATATTCATTTTTATAATTTACAAATGTACACAATTATGATTTTTACGACTTTTTAATGAACCTCTAAAGGATTTGATGTGACAGGACGTCAGTACAATGTTAAGCGCTAACGAACTGTCATAGGGATCATCATTCGGCGTGCGACGTATAGCCATTAAATATTAAACGAACACTTTTAGGTACCCTAGAGCTTGAGAATCTAAACCAAAGAGAACATTACAAAGAGACAGTGGTTTTATGAAAAAAAAATTATGTAATCGTTTATTTTTGAACTGTTGACTGTTATTGGAGTCTCTTTTTAACCTGAAAGAGCCTGTGTTAGAAGACTCCGCTCTTTCGTGGCTAAACAGTATTATTAGAATATAAATTATTATTCTTGTCATTTAATCATACCAACATATTTATTTATTTAAGTTGCAACATGTCCCCACAGCTGGATACACCCAGCTCTCTTACTCTCATATGTGCCTTGGGTGTTATTACATCTACGAGTACAACGATCGTTGCATCGATCGAGATAAACCAGCGCACTGCGCATGCATGGTGCGCTTTTATTCTCTCTTTAAACGTCAAATGCATCGATCGACGGTCGATCAATGTAGATGAAATAACACCCTATATCGTAGTCATCAAAACCTCCTTAAGAACTGATACTTTTTATTTCACTTTTAAACTCAATTACCATGCTCTAGATGATTTGTGAAATCAACACACACTTGGCCAGCGTGGTGGACTAAGCCCTTTAGTACATTTAAATCAATTGCCTTAAACGATTTTTACAAACAAGTAAAAAAACTTACTTTTGTAAATACCATCATGATTTCGGTAACAACGAAAAAATTAAGATAAATATAAAATACTTTACTGATCTTTAAAACTTGCTTTAAAATGTATGGAACTGACAATACTATTAAAAACACCAACTGCCAACGTCTCACAGTGTCAAACTTTGTTTGATAACAAAAATGCATCTGACGTATAACAAGCCTGTATTTCAGTAAACTCATATAAAACCTTTACAGTAAAAAATACTTAACTGGCCCTAAGACACAGTTAAACATACACCAGTATTCTGTCTCGATCCCTTTCGTTGAATTAACAAAAGACAATCACGCCATTCACGATTTCTACTGTCTTGAGCTTCTTTCATTCTTTTTTAGGGTTCCGTACCCAAAGGATAAGGATGGATCCCTATTACTATGACTTCATTTACTGTTTGTCTGTCTGTCCGTCAGTTCGTTTGGTTCATCTGTCACCAGGCTGTATCTCATGCACCGTGATAGCTAGACAATTGATGTTTTTACAGGTGATGTATAACTGTTTTAGTTATAACAACAAATACTGAAAACTGAATAAATAAATATTTAAGGAAGGCCTTCTACTACAACAAAAACGATTTCTTTTTGCTCGTTTTTGCTTAATATTGATAACGGCAACAGGTAGATGCTTGAAATCTTCACAGAATATTTAGATAATTATTTAAGGCGGTCCTATCCACAACAGAATTGATTTTGTTGGCCGTTTTTATGGGTAATTGTATGGAAATACTCCGACTGGCATTTGGCTGATTTTTTTAATTCATTTGATGGTACCCTTATTGCGTATTCGAAGCATAAGCAGGCACGTGACGCGTCCCAACCGTTTCTATGAAAATAAACTACTCGGTATATCTTTACTCTGCTTGAGGCATTTTGCTTTTAACCTTTTTGTTTAAAGCCAGATACCTCATAGCCAGTCTTTGTTTTGACAAGTGACGTGACGTTACAATGGCTAATTGTAGTATTACTCAGAGTAAGTGTTAGGTAGAGATGACATGAGCATTTAAGTTGCGTACACCCGTAAAGGACGGCAAGAAAGTACATACATTTCATGGGGTTACCAGTGGTACCCAATTTTCCCCGAAATAATATTGTTATGCTAGACCTTTTCCATTTGTCAATGTACTAGGCAAAGAAGTTATATTTTGCAGTACTAAAGCGGCTAAAATTACTGGCACATGAGGCATAACACCGTAGTCCTCAGCTGCAGCGACGCAACTATAATCTGCTTTTGTGGATTGTTGATGTTCATGGGCTGTACTCCACTTACCATCAGGTGGACTACACGTTCGTTCGCTGTGTTTTTTTTCGCTTTCTCAACATTCATACATAAATAAAAAATAAGGTACTTGCAAAAGAACAAATATAATAAAAAATATATTAAATAAGACCAATAGACGTTGGAACCAGCGTTTAATTGTGAAGTCAAATGATGAAGAAGTGGGTTAAATATAAACTCAAAATTAAATATGATTTGTATTACTATCCCTTAAACAAAATCAACTTAGTATATAAAAATTTCTTGCTTGTCTTGGATTATTTTTGTCCAATAATGAATGCGTACATTCAGATACTTTTTATAATATCAATGATAAATTATCACTTCGAACTCTGATCTACACATCATTTTCTACTTTAAGTTAAAACATTGAAACTGACAAGATTAATAAGCTAATTAATATGTCCTACTGAGTATATTATATTGACAAGAAATGCGAGTATATCTTGACAATGTAATAATTTTACTAATACTTACATTGAATGATCGGCAACTATTTCCAGCAGAAGGAAGAACAGGTGTAACATTTACTTCAGTATTCAGAACCTAAGATTTTTTTTTATGATCAATTAAACAGTAAATATCCACCGTCTAACGACTTGGGCAAAGAATAAAAAGGGAAAGAAGGATTACTTAGCAAAAGTATTTAAAGAAAAAACGACTTTATATCATAAACAATATGGTGCAATTTAGCTCACCTCAAAGTATAGCTTACTTTTGTTTAATTGCCTACAAAATTCATTGCAAGCAAATTACAACTTTATTCGTTTGTATTACGATTCAAAATACTCTAAACCTATGCAGCTCACGATGCAGCTCTGAATTGGTAGGGTTGACGGCCACTAGAAACTACTATCGCCAGCGGCACGTAGCGTAGACTCGGTCGTGTTAAATTTTATTAATAAGAAATTATTTTCTTAAAAAAAATACAAATTATAAATATTTCTATATTTCATTTTTAGCACAAAATCTTGTGCTTCAGTTGAGTAGGTATTGGCCGTATTGGGTAATTAAGAAATAAAAATTAAATTCAGTTTTTTATAATCAAATTTTTATTTTATGGAAAAAAACAGTATTATGCAACCTATAAATGCCTAACCTTGACATATTTCTTATTTCTTTCTAAGAATCTTTAAAATTACGGTTATTAAATTTACGTAGTTTCTATTTATATGTACGTAGCCGGACAAATAATTTTATAAGATAAGCTAGAATTTCGAAGCGTAAGTATTTAATTGCGCGGGAAACGTGCGGTGCGAGCGCTCAGCCGCTCAGGCGGGCGTGCGATAGCCCTCTGTCGTTTGTATCGTCAACTATACACCAAGCGGTAGGCATTTAGCGCGTAACCTTGAGCAAGTGACACAGGCCTGACTTGGGTTAGTAATAGAAGTAGTCAAAGCTTCATCAGCCATTGGACAGATTTGCACAATAGATAAAAAACTAAAACAAATTATTCAGTAAAAATACATAATTAATTTGTATGCAATTTGTTTGTATCGACACATACATTATGTGTGATAGTATACCTACTGATGTAGAAGGTATATCTATTGTTGGTGGGTTCTGTAAATTATAATGCGCTACTTAAGTAAATCTAACATGAAAAAAATACGCACGACTGGTAGGAAGCATACTTACATTACATATGTAAAGTGTCGATACTGAAAATTCATAAAGATAGGTCATTCGTTGGGTCTTTCTAAAACATCTATTTTCAAAATGTCTTGAACATATTTGAGAGTGCTTAGTTGGTTCTCAATCTTGTCGTCCTGTAGATATTATCTACATAATTATGTCGTACGTGGGCTTCTTTGGGAAATCTAAAAAAAGATTTACAATCAATTATAAAAACTATATAAAAATTAAGTTATTTAATTATTCTAGTCTTTATCGATATCTTGAATATTATTATTTATCACAATGAAAAAAATTATACACGAATTAAACTTTCTACTCATTCCCAAATTCCAGGGAAAGTTTCCACTTTTGGGCAGGTATCCCTAGAGAATATATAACCCAGCCAAACAGAAAAGTAACTATACCAATGGCAAATTCACATGTTTTTATGATAACAATAAGTTTACGGTAAATATTTCACAGTTTTATCGAATTCTTTGGTGTGAAGTTGTATGTTGACAGTAAAAATGGAGCAAATAATACGACATTATTCTAACGATAAAATTTTTTAACTGTCACAACGGCATACTACATTTGGTAGTGTTATACAACAAAACGTGATATTTTAGAAAACTTATATTACTGAAATTAACTGTTTATTTGTATTGATTTGAGAATTGTCGGGCAACCAGATTCTAAGGGGATGCATTACTAACTGAAAACAAGCTATCCTAAGGTTTGAAGTGATACTTACTTGTGAAAAGTTATATTTTCCTGTTTACGCTCACTGCGGCTTTTGCAGCCAATTATACAACAGTGCACCATGTTTATTGTTCACTACAGTCACTACGGTATGTTTAAGGCACGTAATATGGCTATGTAATTAGTTTAAACTAGGAAAAAACTACTTCTTTCCACTACCGACACCACGGAATAGGAATACCAAAGGAAATGGTATAAGACACAATTAGTATGGAAACTGCTGTCGCCAAACTCACACAAATAAACCAATAATCATACTTCGCACTACACACAAAGAATTCATTTGATTGGTCGTTTTTATTTTAGTAAAAATAAGCATAAAGCACATGCTATAAATTTGAAAATATACCTTCACTGCTATTGATAAGCTTTATCTTGATAAACTGCAAAAAGTACTTACGACGTTTTGTTATCTTAGTAATGTATTACATTTGACTGACGAGATAATTCCGCTACTTGAGTAGAGATGGCAGTATTTTAGGTGGACGCAATTTTAACCCTAAACACGTACATAAGGATGAGATTTTGTTTCATAGATTGATTTTTAGCGCTATTCACCCAGTGATGCGCAATATTGAATTTTATAATTACATTATCGATATCGATAGATACATGATTTCTTATTTGAGCTAACGAGTTTTATATGTGAAAATGTTGCATTTAGTATAATATAGTTTCTTACTATTTTTTATTAATAGACTTGACACTCGCACAATGGTACCAGTAGCTACCGCTCGCGTTTTTTAACTGAATCTTTTTGTAACAATACTTAACATGTTGTGTAGCTCATTTTAAATAATCTGGATAAAATAAGAATACTTTATTTTTTAACCCCCGACGCAAAAAGAATACTAGCAAAATACTAGCTTTGCACCAAACTTTCACCTGTTTGGTAAAATGTACTAAATCACTGCTGATGATGAGAAGTAGCCCCTGGCTGTCCTCAGGGTACCAGCTAACTCTATGTCAGATCAGATCAGATTGAATGTAAAAAGGTAACACTGTTTGTTACCTTTTTACATTAAAAGACAGAATAACTATCGAATTTGTAATATTATATTGTGATTACTTTTCTTTTTTAAGTCTATCGATAAACTAAGTATTGTACGAACTCACACATCACTAAACGAGTAGCGTAGAATCATGGTACAAAAAACTCAGATATGCTCAAGACTGACATATGCCACCATATTTGTGCCAGGTTCTATGAAAATTTAACAACACTCATACATTCCTGGCACAACATACTGAACTGTCATCGTGGTGAGGAGGCCTATCTTATTATATCATGCGTAGAATATTCTGTAGAATGTTCTAGATGTTTTTAGTAAGTTAACGAAACATGATTTTTATAAGAAATCATACTTACCGATGGTATGAAACACCTCCATTCATGAGATTTTTTCTTCTACTATCATTTTTACACTCCAGAATAGCACAATACGGCATGGTTAAAAAAATATAAAATAAATACGCAAGATTAGCAACTCGACGCGCTGTCAGAACACGACTGGTCATAGACATGGATTGATTAAGCGTAGCTACGCTTAATTGTGGCACGCGAACCACGCCTACTTCACATTTCCTTTGGTATTCCTATTCCGTGACCGACACGATGTTCGCTGGGCAAAATCACAATTGGCCAGACGATAAAAAGCTGTACGGTGACAGAGACAAAAAAATAATATTGCTTTCTCTGTCGTTTCTACTGATATTGTAAATGGCCATCTCTTTTTAAATTACTATGGTTACTATGGTTACGAGCCATGCCAAATCCAGTACTATCCTTCATCCAAGTAGTATTACATTATCTTTGATTGTAGTATAAAAACATGCAAAAATTATATTTAAAGTTAAAAAAGAAGATAGCGTATCGAATTTCCGGTAACTAAATGATTTTTTATCTTTGCCAAGAATAATTTCATTTAAAAACATACGATTTTGTGAATACTTAATTAATGAAATTGTTACTCTCGATTCGGCACAAAAATTGTAACAGAGTCGACTCGGTTGTTTGATTTTTATACGTACTACTGTTATGGTGTTTTTAGCCGACTTCAAAAAAAGCAGGAGGTTCTCAATTCGATTCGTATATATGTTGCTTTTTTTTACGTACTGTATTCGGTTTCATTAGTTTGGAATATACTTACTTAAGTTTAAATTAAACGCTTTGAAATGTAACCCAAATTGAAAAATAAAACTTACTACTAAACTGTCCATGGTAATGTTACTACTATTAATAACTGGATGTTTGTTTGTTTTCACCATTTTTAACAAATGTACGGCTAGACCGAAGCTTTGACTGATATATTTTTCGTTTTCCTGTCAGTTGCGTTTTATTATACCACGTTAGATAAAAAGTATCCCATGTCCGTCTCCTGGTTCTAAGCTACCTCTCCATGAATTTTCTGCCAAATCGGTTCAGCCTTTCTTGAGATATGGTTATAGTGTAACTTATAAGACATTTTTTAAATCATATAAATGTCAAACAGTGAAAGGAGCCTCCCCGAGTGACGTACACAACGATGCCCTACGTCCGGCGCACCCTGAGCAATTCGCGAGTTCTCCAAAGCGAATTTCTATAAACTTATTTCAGGCAATGACTCATACGGAAAACGAGGTCAGCCCAGTCCCACTTCAGCCTGGCAGACTTTTGCCCTACATCCGTGACACCAGTTTTAAAGCGCAATTCGGTGTTTCTGAAATGGTCTGTCCTCCTCATTCTAATTAGTAAAAAGGATTAATTCTGGCTGCCAAACTACATCTACATCCACTTCAGACCCTTCCCATTCGGCTACTGCTGGCTCTTCCCGTTCGGCTTCTTTCGACCGTTCCCATTCGGCTACTTTCAGCTAGAGTAAATCATAATAATTAAAGCTAATTAGAGTACTTCAACAACGATTACCAAGCATTAAATTAAACGCATCAAACATGGTACCCATTCCATCAGCTTCTACCATTACGGAACCCTCACGGCGAAATGACTCCAAAATTAACATTCTGCATAATTAACTACAAACCTCACCTACCAATGAAGACGAAAATTATGACATCCTGAATAAATATCAAAATTTTCATCAGTTGTTTATTTATCAATTTATTATTTTTTTAAATCTTTTTGTGATATGCTGTTGTTCTGAGACTGAGTGTGCTCATGTGAGTGAATGTGTTTAGGTGGCCAGCAATTTCTAGAACCGGGGCCAGACCCAATAGAATAACTTTATTTAAGTCAAAAGACAAATTGCTTACATCTCATAAACTACTGCATGATGCAGGTCTTGTCTTTAGGCACTTGGCTCACAAATATTACACAAAAAAAAACATCGACAAAGATAAAACTTTATACAAAGGTAGCCTAGTCCTTGGACCTAGGATCCTATTAGCGTAAGGTATCATGCTCGGATACTAAAAACGTCAGTGAATTGTTTTTAAACGCTATAGAATTCGAAATTGCGATCACGGAGAATCCGGCTCCATTGACGAGCCAAGTTATTGTTTCAAAACTCAGTTGGCTAGAATGATAGGGTGATCGATCGAAAACAACGTTACATTTAATAATCATTCGGCATAGACTATCATTCGGTATAAAATAGTAGTTAAAAATGTGGGGAAAATGTGTTGGAGGTGCTTGCTTGCACAAACTATTATGAACAGAGGACTAGTAAGCATATGGTACCAATGACTTTTAGCGAAATACCACGAGATATAAAGGAAAGTACAACAATGGGTTAGTTAAGAAATAGTAAAAAAAAGGATGTTACTGGAGAAAGTGTGTAAAAATGTACAGTGTGACAAATAACATGTATGTAATAGATATTAACGTATTTAATTGATATACTTTATACTATTAATTGTTTTTTTTTTTTTTATAAATTTAACTGTTATTTTTTTATCTTCCTGTGATGTTAATATTTACAACTTTACATATTTAAATGAAGGTGTCATAGAATTTCTAAGCATCGACCTGGAATGCAGGGAACGTGTTCAGAAGGCTGGAGGCAATTAATATTCGAAGAATGTGTGCTTCCCAAAGCAAATCGTAGTTGCAATATGGTATGAGAAAAACTTTTTAATTAAGCTCCAACTAACGACACTCTTTCCAAATATACGTGCCGCGTTGCGTCTATTCATACTTATTTACACTGTGCACACTAGTGATGTAACGAATATACGATTTCTCACAGCTGCGAATGGGAATATTTCCAGTTATCAAACATTCGCGAACTCGAATGCGAACGCGAATGTTGACCATCAAATAATGGGCGCACATAATGTTTTAGGCTGGTTTTATCGTTACGCGTTTCGGCAGCAGCGCTGTTAGAACGCGCGCGTTCGCAGATGTATGGGGTAGCAGTTGCGTTTCAAAGTCGCGCGCTTGAGTAGCGCCCTTTAATAAACACTGTTTTGGTAGTATTATGTATACCTCTTTTAAACAGCGCGCTCTCCAGCGGCGCGTCTAGCGGTGGGACGATAAAACCAGCCTTGAGAAAACGTACCCGAGCTGGTCCATGTTTTGAGATACATATACTAGCTGTTGCATAGACTTCATCCGCGTAAAATTCACTATAAGGTAGCGTCTGCAACACAAATCCTTACTAAACTAATGCTGCCATCGTCAACTGAACCACCAAAGACGCATATTTTATAAATGATGATATAACATAACATAACATATCGCCCATATATTGTATATGTGTTTTTGGCAAATGAGTTGCAGATGATGAGACACCCACACTTCACTTGTTATGTTAAGGTCCCATGGGATAGGGGGTGAGACTATCGTTATCCACAGAGGCCCAACATAGAAATTTTATATTATTATCTTATAACACCAAGAACCAGCACGTGCACAAAAGTACAGAAAGTGCCTTTTTTTAAACCAAGGAACTGCACAATACTGCGTCTTCGCCACCAAGCGACAGTCAGCGCCCATAACATCGATTTCTAGACATATTTTCTGAAACACTAAGGAGCTGTATTACAGCGTCTTTCCTGTCAAGATTCAGAAAGCGCCGACAGTTAACATTTTTTTTGAAATATTAAAAATTAGCACTAAAGGTTTTCGAGCATCAACATGCCAGGGAGCGCCGAAGGCGCCTTTTACAAATATTGACTTCTCAACGAACGAAACTTCACCAAAGGGTTTTTACCACCAGCTGATAGGTTTCTCCACCGCTGAAGAGGCAGGCAACGCTAAAAGAACTGACTTTTTAATATTATGTTCTTTAAAAATAAGATATAGCATGATCAGTGGCATTAAGGTCGCATTGGGCACCAATGAGCCTTCGCCGTCAAGAGTAAGAGGGTGCCAATAGGGGCTCGCAATACCGGTTTACCAGTAACTGTAAGTACCAGCATTCGGTCTAATTAGACTAACTGTTTATTACCGGTATTGTAAAATTTATACCGCTAAAGTTAATAAGATAAGATAAGATAATTTATTTATTTGTTATCTATGAACTTTAGCAGACTCTTTTAAATTTATTCTTGAATTACATTTATTGTTTATTTATTGATAACAAATTTAAAACTTGAAAATTAACGAACAACTGACTTGTAAGACATAATAATATAACCAAAACATTGAACCAAATCTTTTCTGAATTCACAAATCGTCTACGTTAATTAATTTCTGTAAAGTAATTTTGATCAATGTTTTGTTTGTTTTAATCGCAATAAGTTTTATGCTTCATAAGCAATTATATATATTGTTTAAATATTAACTTATTTGTAGTTATATTTGTTGAGGTATATGGGTTAGGGAATCAGGTAAACTAGGTTTTCTTGTTAATAATATTTGCTTTATTAACACTGCACACAAACGTTTACACAGAACAGACACAAGTCAAATATATCAGATTGTCACAGTTGTATTTCGAACTAAAACATAGACTTCTAAATGAGGTCAGTGTTTAAGTTTATATTTTAACAATATTATGTATCTACTAAAACGAAGTCTGCTCACAAGCACTAGGCGTGATATTTTACACTTAATTTTATATAGCACTCATCTAAAATATTTGGATAACTCTTAATTACATAATAATTTAAAAGTACAACAGACGACGCAAAGTGAGCACGATCATGTTTTAATGGCGCATTGCGTTTGTGTTTCGGTAAGGTTCACAGTACTTACTACCTAGACGATATTGACTTCACACGAGTGAGTCCAATCAAATTTTCTTTTTTTTTTTAACTTTCGAGATTTGAGAACATTTTTCAAAAAATTAGACAACGGGTCTAAAGAGTTTCAGATTCAGAGTCGGCTCGTGACCAAGAATGATGCAAGTCATTTGAAACGTCGAGCATAGGTATTTATTTACCTTTATAATAATTACGCGATTTAGACCTGTTGTCTAATTTTTTTAAGAATTTTTCTTAAATACTCTTTTACAATCTTAGTTTATGGGGCCGTTCAAATATTACGTAAGCAGATTTATTACAATTATTTACCCCCCCATCCCCCTTGTCAGCAAAAGTAAGCAAAGCTTTTACCCCCTCCCCCATGCTTACGTAAACATTTTTCAGATAAAAATGTATTTTTAACGTATGCGTGCGGGAATCCCCAAAAATGCGTTTCGTTTTCAAGCATAGATAATGTGAGGATTGCCATTCGTGTAAAAAAGTAAATAACTACCGATGACGTAATCATCATCTAGACTCCCCTACCCCCCATGTCATCCAAAATAAGCAAAACAAAGACCCCCCCACCCCCCCCCCCCCATAGTGCTTACGTAATACTTGAAAGGCCCCTGACTGTAAGTAAGTACCTACTAGCTATTTAATGTGTGTGGTGTCGACGTAGGGCCCTACCTTTATGTACATACTACATCAAACATCATACTGTTTTTCTGTTTACTAAACATAAATATGAATAAAGTATTATTTATTGTCATATTACATCATCTAAGGGGCCGTTCAAATATTACGTAAGCAGATTTATTACAATTATTTACCCCCCCATCCCCCTTGTCAGCAAAAGTAAGCAAAGCTTTTACCCCCTCCCCCCATCCTTACGTAAACATTTTTCAGATAAAAATGTATTTTTTAACGTATGCGTGCGGGAATCCCCAAAAATGCGTTTCGTTTTCAAGCATAGATAATGTGAGGATTGCCATTCGTGTAAAAAAGTAAATAACTACCGATGACGTAATCATCATCTAGACTCCCCTACCCCCCCTGTCATCCAAAATAAGCAAAACAAAGACCCCCCCACCCCCCCATAGTGCTTAAGTAATACTTGAACGGACCCTATGTAGTGACGAAAGATATACATATTCTGTGAGAATAACTTTCTATCTGTTAAGGTCATGAGATAGAGCTCACTAATAGACGGACAGTGAAGTTTAAGTAATAAAGTTCCGTAGTAGTATACAAAGAAGCATTAGTTAATGATTGTCCATATAAATCCACCCATTCCAATTCATGCAAATAATAAATTTGACGTATTAGTTATGTGATAATAACGATGTTTGAATGCGGATACGGTAGAAGTATTTTTCTGTCAAACCAATTTCGATAAAATTTCGAAGGAGCGAGCTGGCTACAAAGTCGACGGATGCACGGTTGGCGAAGTGGCTTAAGCGGTCGCCTCGCCGCGGATAAATCTTTGTGTGATCCGCAAAAGGTTTGTTCCGACTCTGGTTGGCTTTGTGTGTGAGCAACGTTTATTTTTGTATTCCCCCGCGATATAGGAATTTAATCTGGTGCGGAACCCTTTTTTTTTAAATGAATGTAGAGTAACAGTGTTACTAATCGGTAATTTTTTTACCAATGGGTAACAGTGTTACACAAAATGGTGTGACACAACGGGAACAAAGGAAACAAAGTACTCCACTCAAGATATTATTTTATTGGTGTACTACCACGTAGCTGAAAACACGTGAGAAAACTAGTTTGTTTGTTTGTTTACGGTAATATTGGGAAATACCGGTGGCATATATTTTTTTTTGCTTTTCATTGATGTGTTCAGTTATTCCCAGTCGTCACCACTGGCACCGTCCCCACTGATGATAAATGGGAAAAAAAATCCCATATGTCGCCAGTGGTGACAAACGGGATAAGATATTCTCAGTCATCACCACTGGTGTCGTTCCCACTGATGATAAATGGGAAAAATATCCCATATTGGTGGTGGTGGTTGGTATGATTTTTAAATATTCAACATCTTTACGGGAGCGAAACAGTAAGGTTTAACGGAAGTAGCTTTTAGATAAATCAAAAAATTCTACACAAACGAAATCGCGGTAACGACTATTTTAAAATAAATAAATTACTGTATTACAAAAATTAAACATGCACAGGGTATTTGCAAATCTGTAATGTTCAACCCACTACATCTACATCCTAAGAACCTATCCTACTTCCTCCTAATATTATAAATGCGAAGGTTTGTGATTGTGTGTGTGTTTGTTATCTTTCACAAAAAACTACTGAACAGATCTGGACGAAATCTGGAATAACACATAGGCTAATTTTAATCTTGGGAAAATTTACAGTTCCCGAGGGAAACGGGGCCGAAGCTGCTGGCGGAAGCTAGTTTGCAATAAATCAATGTACGTATTCATATAAATTTACTAAGAATAGCGGTTCCTACCTATATATACATACGTACCTAACCAATAGCTACAAAATTAAAATACATATTTGTTGTCTTAAACGTAAAAAATTATTGGTAGGTAGGTACTTCTACTATTTGAGTTACATTCTTCCATTTTGACATTAGTTGTGTATTTTGTTTTGATAAAACAATTTAGAACCAATGAGCTATTATACCTATACTTCAATGTTTAGAACAGATAAACTATTAAGCATAAGTAGTAGCACGGAAAGGTCAACACACCTTTGCATTTTTATTCCTCGCATTTCGGCGGCAACGAAATCACTAATAATGCGAAACCATTAATCCATCTATATTAGGTAGATTATCCGATTGCCCTTTTTCGAATCCTTTATCCATTTTATTAATCGAATAATATTTACTTTTATTAGACAATTAACTTAATACTCTGACGAAAACACAACAAACTGGCGACTTAATACTAAGCGGGCCGCGGCCCGCGCGGCGCGATGCAGTGATATGACGTCACAAACGGTCACGTGACTGTTAGCGGGACTCGATATTTTTCGAAACTTTGAATGCTTACAAAATTAAAACTACTAGGTATTTTTGACTACAACAAAAACTAGTGTATTTGTATACATACAGGCTTTACTGAGATAAAATTTCAAGCGATTTGGCATACCTAGTATCATTCTTCATTGCAAGCCTTTGCGCCAATGGCGTCCCGATCCTCATTACGACGAGATATATGGGTATCCCGCCGCCTACCACACATCGGCGGCCGACAATAGGGAGAGCGGCCCATCGTCATTCCGACACTCCTCTTCCACAGCGGCCCACCACGTCGCAGCACTAACGGTTGCAGCCCCGCCGCGACCGCGAAAGACAAGGAGAACGGCGCATCGTGATACCGGTACTCCTCATCCGCCGCCTCCCCGCCTGCAATATCACCCAGCAGCAGCATTATGGCCCGGCCCGGCTTGGATGCGGTGTCTGTATGGGCACCAAACCTCGAAGAGCAGTCCCCACTTAGGATCCACTTAGCTTCACCGTGGGTGACCATGAGAGAAAGTGTGTTTGTTTAATCAAAACAAACGAAAGCGAAACAGAAAGGCGCGGGCAATAAATAAAATAAAATAAATATAAAATAGCCTTTTATTTTCTGCTAACGCGGGCAATTACTATTCATTAATAGAATGAATTCCATGCGGAAAAGCTCGCTTTTGGCAACAGTTATATTATATTATCTTTCCATTCTAAATTTAAATTCCTTTTTGTTTGTCAAAAACATTCGACAAACATTCGATTCAATTCTTGCAAATGCGAAAGTGAAAATTCGTAACATCACTAGTGCAAACTTCCGTGCAAACTTATAATTGGATTTGCGACGGAGATTAAAAATAAATTGCAATCGTATTCATTGGACAGTTGACTCTGAGCTATACATTCCCTTCCCAGTATATGCTGATCCCGCATTGCACGGGAAGCCTATAGAATGCAAGTCCATCTTATACAGGCAATGTATAGTTTGAAATTTAACTGTGTGTGCATTTCATTTTAAAAGACGTTTACGTTCATAGCCGAGTGGGAGACCGTAGGACTGCATTGAAGGTGTCAGGTTCACACAGCACACACCTTTGCCAAGAAATCGATAAGATTAAACTTTCAAAGAAATGGAATGTATCTGTCATGAATTATTGTCATGGCTAACTGAAATAAAAACATTTTCGTGACTTCACGAGAAGATGCCCGTGGCTATCAGTGGGACATTTAGTAGATACAGGGCCGGGTGAATCGTCTCGGCATTCTTCGCTTTGATAAGTTTTCTCGAGAAGAAAACAGAAATAAGAATAGTACAGTATAGACAGTATGCGTACTGTAAATAGTTTTTCGTAACGTACATTTTCTTGGTTCTTGTCTTGTCCTAGATTTTATATATTTATGTCATAAGCGTATCTTCGAAAATTTTGATCGAGAAGAATAGATTATTATATTTATTTGTAGGTGAATCAATAGAGTTTGGAGTCCGCCTGATGTTAAGTGGCATTGAGTAAAATTACTGTCACATTAGTTCTATCAACCGGTGGCGTCATTGTCAGGTGATCCCCACTATTGCACGCCATACAAAACTAGTTGTCAAATCTTATGATTTACCACTAGCGCGATACAATCTACACCCCGTACCCCGCAAGTCTTGTCAGACTTTTTCCATAGATTGCGTTAATTTCATGTCCATATTGGTTTTTTAGTCTGAGAGTTCTGTAGATGAAGTTCGCAAACTTTTAACCGAAAAATTGGCAGAATCGTCATAATGTTTAATTGTTCATCCCCCTTCTTTCATCCGTTATTTCTATATATGTGTATATATTTATATATGTATATATATTTGTGTACATTATTGACGTATTTAAAGTATTATGTATGTACCATATATGTATTAATATGTATTTAATCGATTTTCAAATCAGTGTATATTTTTTCTTTATCAGTATTATCGAAACGCACCTACCTTTGTTTCTCCGCACCACCCTAGGTTGACTGTTAGAGAATGCCACTAGGCATTAAGTCCACCTATGTACCATTTTGTGTGCAAAAAGTTAAATAAATAAATGAATATATTCATATCAACCAGCAACTTGATCATAATAAAGTTTTGAATTTGGCATTTGTATAACATCTCACTCTTAGCCCTAGTTTCACAGGTGTCAGATAAATCTTATTTTGGCAGTTTCACAGGTGTCAGATAAATCTTATTTTGGCAGGATAAGCATATAACACTCAGAAATGAAAGTGACAGCTGTGTTCTTTCAAGTGTAATTTGTGTTACTTTATATTCAGTACCTAAAGAATTCAGCGGGTAAAAAGAGTTATGAGAGAAAAAATAATTGTGTAAAAAGAAGTCTAGAGGGTGGAGCGACGGCCAAACCTTAGTGAAAATGTAAACATATTTCATAAAACCATCTTGAAAGTAGTCCGTTTCGCTCAACCATTTATTTAAATGCATTCTGGAAAGATGTCAGTCTTCCAGACTACGTTGCTATCTGTTCTTCGCCTTCTATTTGGATGTCGTTAAAAAATTCATGAAGTTTCAGCATTTTCCACGGACTCGCCTCTACTCGAACTATTTATAAATAGGTATCACGGAACATTTTATGGGCGGATAAGATCTATCCGAAACCTCAGTGAGGCTGGCCTTATACATATACCTAAAGCTGGGTACAGATTGGTGCAATGCAACATGTAATGTAATATTCTGCGTTACATTGCATGTTCCCTGCTGCCTTGGACGTGTGGCGCGCGACCACCCTCCACGCACCCTCTTTCACCGCCATGATCGTTGCTCATGCGAACGAAACGATCGAGCGTCCACGGCTGCGTCCTGCGCACACTGCGCGCCCCTTTGTGTTCGTACCAAAAACCGACAAATCTCGGATCGAGCCGCGCACGAGTTGTAACGCTCGGAGCGTGCGCGACCCAGGCGCAGTTCGTGCGCGCGAGGCGTCCACATTATGGGAATTCTGTTACATTACATGATACATTGCAGCAATATGGACGTCAAATTCTTGCATTGCATGTTGCATTACATGTTGCATTGCACCAATCTGTACCCAGCTTAATGTTATCAGTAACGAGGCAACGAATCAGAATACTACCAAGTAAGTCCTGAATTATACGTTATATTTTGCACCCTTTTCCGTCTATTTAGGGCCGTTTTTTAAGTAACAGGATTTGATATTTAGTCATACTTAGAAACATGCCGGGCATTTTAGTACATAGGTCCTGAAATGTACGTTATATTTTGTACCTTCTTCCATGTACATAAGGCAGTCTTTTTAGCAGCAGGCATTGATCAATCAAACCCAGACACATATGAAATAACATCGTAGTCCTGTAACATACGCTTTATTCTGTACCTCACTCCGTCTACCTACAGCGGTCTTGAGCATAACCTGGATTACATTCGTTCTGCGCATGCCTCCTGAACCGACCGATGTCCTACTTCGAAATTTGTCTGCAAATGGTCTGCAAGGTCAGTTGGTCAAGCGGTTAAGGCACCCATGAACTTGTTGAGGCTGTGTCATATAGGTTTCGGCTTTGATCCGTGTTGGTTTGAATCCCACAGTGAGATTGTTTTTTAAAAGAGTATGCCAACTTACATTTGCCGCGATTTTATCAGATGTATAGAAAAATGGTTCTTTTGATTTTCAAGAGAAATTATTTGATCTATTTTCTTTGAAAACTTAATAAAATCCCCAATGCAAATGCTAACATTTGAAAAGTTCAGAAATATTTCGTCATAACCTTCGATTTACTAAAAATGTTCTTGAAATGATATCGATCAATACTTATAGCAAGGCACACACGTCAGTGGTAAAGCTCTTATGAACGAGCTCTTGACAGCACCACTCACCTTTTTACTTATCTATCGTCCGGTTCGAAGGACCCTGTATGAGCATATGGATCTAGTTAACCTGCTCAATTTTTAATCAATACCTGGATTCAGCGAGCATAAATAATTAAGAGAGAACAATTAATAGCGTGACTTGAATTATTGGGTCGACGACAAAACCTCTTTATTAGTGGAAATGTAAAACTATTTCATAAAAACATTTTAAAAGTGATACATTTCGCCTAAACATATATATTAAAATTCATTCTGAGAAGATGTCAGTCTTCCAGACTACATTTCTATTTTCGATCTGTTGTTCGACTTCTATTTGGATGTCGTACAAAATTCAAAAAGTTTCAGCATGTTTCACAGACTCTACTGCATACTATATATACTTTTGTCTGATTCGATAAAGTTTGTTGAATATGGAACAAAAGTTTACTGGAATACATTCAACTCGATGCCTGAGTGATTTTCAACACGATATTTTATTCGTCTGGATTTGTTTATAGCAATGTACATAATATGTTATGTTACGAAACGAAATTCGACTTTCAACGCCGAACAAAACAAATTCATATTTTCTTTATATACTAGCTGACCCGACAGACTTCGTACTGCCTCAATCAATAAAAAAGACCAAATTTTGTATAAAATAAATCTAAAACAAATTAGCTAGCATTTCCGAATAATATATATTAGTTGCCTCACCTTATTCATGGTCAATCTGTCAGCCTCTTCATTCCCCGATAAGCCAATATGAGATGAAGCCCATTGCAATGCCGGAGGTATATCATTACTACATGCTTTATTTATTTGTTCCAAAATATTAAAAACTATACCTCTGTTACCCGAAGTGCACTTAAAAATATGCAAAAGTGCAGTTTGGCTAGCCGCCAAAATAACAATTTTACTTTTATTTATATTACACGAATGTTTTAAAACCCGTGAGACTGTAAACAATTCTGCCGTCATAATCGATATGTATTTATTTTTAATTTAATTTCAATTGAATTTTTGTAACCGGGTCATATATGGAGTACTTAAACCACTCGAGGTTTTAGACCCATCAGTGTAAACTACATCAAATTTACTATACTTTTAATTTAATTCCTGCGTTATATCATATCGAATATGATATAGATACTGAGATTTTAATCTCTTAACACAACAGAGAACCTTGCTTTGTAGAGACCCTCACGAGTTTGCATAGCAAGCATTCCACGCCAGCTTATGGCCTCTTCTTACCTGAACCACTAAATAGCGCTTCTGACTATAATTTCTCCGGCTCCAGCCAGAATGGCTCCGCTGGCGATCTTGACGACCTAAAGCCTCAACACTTAAAGGATCTCATATGCTCAGATGCCGGAGTACCCGGCGATGCCTTCTTACGGGCACCTAATGCACTTCGGCAATGTAAAAAATGCCATCATCGACATACTACACGGAGCGAATCTGTGTGCATTTAGTAAAAAGATGGTGACATTTATCCAATTGCCGTAGAGTGTATATATAGGCGTATGGTAGCCTAAATTACACCTCCCGTCATTTGTGGTGGTGATATCCAAAGGAAGAGGAGAAAATTATGTTAAAATTGTACGTAATAGTTTTAGTTCATCTCCTTTCTAGTGATTCGTATAATCTTGCAGAGCATAGAACATTTTAAATGACTTAAAAATTTCGTTATTAAGTTGTACAGATTAATTAAATCCTTGATTTTTTTAATATCGTTAAAAAAAAATAGAAGGATTTCATTTAACATTATGTTATTATAAACATTTATTTTTTTGGTTTTCATCTACATAGCAAATGACGGTAGGTATTTTTTTGGTATTTAATTATAGAACACAAAAAAGGCTACATAATAATATCCATAGACATCTTTATTGTAAAAAAAATGGGGATTCGAGATAAATCTAAAAACTAAATTTTCAACAAATTTCAAGATCAATGGACAATTTAATATACAAGGTTGCCTTTATTAAAAACAATCTTAAATATAAATTTACATCCTTAAATATTAAATAATACTAAAACAAATCGTACCTATAGAGTTTAGGTATGATTTTGTTTGAAAATTGAAAATTTGAAAATTGACATTATTATTATATTATTATTTTGTATATTTATTTCATCTAATAAAAACTACTAATAAACGAATAAATTAATAATGAACTAAAACCATTTCGATGTAATTAATCGGTTGAAAGTTCTTCTTAGACAACATCGATTATGATTTCAAATCGAATCAGTAACGTGTGAAGGCATCCCTAAATGTAATCTGTCAAAAAGAAAATAAAGGAATGGACAGAGTATTAACTATGGACAGCTGAAAGAGGAATTATGAAAAAAATAAAATAAAGAACTTTTGATTGCTTTGAATGACTGTGCTTAATCACATTGTGGCAAAAAATACATACATAATTAACTAAGCAGCAATAAAAAAACTGTTGGTTAGTTTATTTACGGTTAGTTTTCTTCTTCCATGATGGGGCAAAATTATTGCCATAAAAAGTTAAGCGTCTCTTCAAAATGCAATTACTCACGTAAAGTCAGTTTGATAGTTATTACTTGTAAAAATTGTATTACGGATCCCGGGCCATAAAATAAATAATAAAATAAATAAATAACCATGGGTTTTCATCTGCTGTGTAGGGTTACGTAGTGAGATTGAATTACAGGCACATGAGGCATAATATCGTCGGCCTCGGATAAATCAATTAGCCTTTGCTAGTCCACTGATGAACTTAGGCTTATACCCTTACCAATTTGCACCAGTCCGCATCCAGTTCCGTCCTGCGATATTCTTCAGGGCGTCAGTCCAACAGGCGACGCGGCAATTTGGTAAGGTAAGACCTTACGATTGCCGATTTGCAGTCTTTAGTAAAGTGACGCATTTGCGATTGCAAGATTAATATTTAATAACAATTTTTCAGGTATTCAGGTAGCTATTGGCAAAGACTTCGTTCGCGTAGGATTCCTCATCTGTGTATAACTTTAAATAATACAGAAAACAGTCTTAAGGTGCTTATATTTATAGAATTATCCTCGTACTCCTAACCATTGCGGAATAGTACCGTCCAGCATAAGCTCAGCAACATGAGATGCTAACCTCTGGATGCAAATATCCGATTAGCTATAGGTAATATACGAAGAGCAACGATTTCTCTGGGATCCCATCATCGGATCGTGATGATCATGGGACCACATGAAAAATATATCCTTTCAATCAAAAAATATTTTTTTTAGGTCATTGCAAGTAAACGACGAAAAAAAGAAAACGAAAATGAATTGACAACCTCCTCCTTTTTGGAAGTCCGTTAACAATTGACAATATACAGAATGGTAGTGTTTATACTAATATCACATTACAACTTTATTTACGGTTTCGTATCTGACAAGGAAAATACGGATTCCTTATAGGATAATTAGTTGTCCGTCTGACTGTCAATACCATTTTAACCGACGAAAAATGGAGGAGGTTGTCAAGTAAAAGTGGATATTTTTTATTTTTTATTAATTTTGCGCGTAACGATAATAATCTGAAATGATAAGAAACAAACAATATTCAAAGTCCCACAGCAATTGTCTGTAATTGTTTCCCACACCATGAATAACTTAAAACAATAATCGATGAAACAACGCGACCAGAACTGTAAACACAGAGGAAATTGTAGGTTTTACGAGGCGGGTAATAACTGCTTCCACCTGAAACATGTCATCAAATGGCTATCAATAATTCCTTGTGTTTGCTTTGAATTGAAGTTTAAATGGTTGTGATTGAGTATTTAACAGTACATTGTACACCAAGGGTAAAAAGTAATTAATTTTATTGAGGGTCTAGTTTGAGGAACTTTTTCTCAAGTTATACATAGTGAGACTATACACCTACAAAGAAACAAAACTACCAATCTATCAAAAATTACAGAAAAAAGCAAAAACTACCTAAACATGTTACCAAAAGCAACCATAATTTACCAAAATCTACAAAAAAAAAACAAATAAACTTAAACTTTCGCGATTTGAGAACATTTTTAATAAATTAGACAACGGGTCTACATCGCGTAATTATTGTAAATAAATACCTATGCTCGACGTTTCGAATGACTTGCATCATTCTTGGTCACGAGCCGACTAGTTTATTTATCTTTAGTTATAATAATTACGCGATTTAGACCCGTTGTCTAATTTTTGCGCTCTGCGGCCAAAGGAAATGTAAAAAAAAGTTGCGCTGCTCTAAACTCGCCCGAAATTCTCCGTATGACATACTGCAATGAAGTACTTCCTACGTAGGTGTGGTATAAAATAAAGGGTATTTCAAATAGAGCGGGTCGATGTTAATAATCTGTGGCGGCCATTTTGTTGTGGCGGCATCTGTCAAATCTGTTTTTTCTTATTCATTCACAGATGTCAAATCACCATGGCAAGATACACGGTTAAGCAGCATATATGCAAATGATAAAACTATTATCAAAATTTAATTGGATTCAAATTCATCCCGATTTTGGCCGAAAAATTATCTTTAGCGACGAGTTACATTTTTGGATGAATGGTTTTGTTAATAAGAAAAATTGCCGTATATGGAATGACCACAACCAACATGAGGTTCAGGTTCAGGTGGCTGTTAGTTACTGTTTGGTGCGGATTTTGGTCTGGCGGCGGCATTGGTCCGTACTTATCTCGGCGAGGCCATCACCGTCAACGGCGAGCGCTACAGATCAATGATAAACAATTACTTTTGGCTTGTATTGAACAATATGGACGTGAACGACATGTGGTTCCAGCAAGATGGTGCTACTTGCCACACAGCGAACGACACAATGGACATTGTGCATGAACGGTTTGAGGGTAGGGTTATCTTTCGCAGAGGTGATGTGAATTGGCCACCAAGATCGTGTGATTTAACTCCGCTAGACTTTATCTTGTGGGGTTTTCTGAAGTCGCAGGTCTATACCAATAAGCCACAATCGACTGTTGCCCTGAAAGCCAACATAACGCAGGCTATCGCTAAGATTCAGCCGAATAATTATGCAGTAGAGTCATTAAAAATTGGACCTCTCGGATTCGTGCCACCATACAAAGCCGCGGCGGACATTTGAAAGATGTCATATTCCATCCATAATGGCATAAATGGGCCTTTTAAATAAAAATTAAATTTCGGTAATATCTCACACACATCTTGTTTTATTAAATTTTAACATCGACCCGTCCTTGTTGAAAGACCCTTTATTTTCAAAATTTTATGTTCATTACATATACTACCACCATGATTTATTTTACACTTTTTGAGCCAACGGTTTAGTTATAACAGAGTAAGGATCAAGCAAAAATTTGCAAATTAACATTTAAATTAAATTTATACTACACCTGCGTAGAAAGTACCTCTTTGCAGTATCTAATATGGAGAATATCTATCAAAGAAAGTTAGTCTTTTCAGACGAGTTCTGAAAAGCAACATGTAATGTATGTTAGAGGTCTGAAATATTACTCCTAAATTCATTACTCACATGGGAGTAATGAACTTTTTTTTAAATTTCTTTTTTTTTTCATTTTGTTTTCTGTACTTTTTGGTAAACCATAAATAAAAAAGAATATTAAAAGAATAAAATAACTACTTTTATAAAAATAAATAAATTAATGTAACTTAATTATATAATAACTCCATAAATAAACCACTTAAATCACTGTGTGACCAGTTACAAAATAATTACAAACGTTTTTTCACAAATCAACTTCATAAAGTGTAGCTGGCTGCATGCGATTGTTACCCGTGTCTCTATGCGCGTATGAAAGAAGAAATTGTGAAAATTTTTGCATTTCGCTCCAAATTCCTCATCATTTTAAAACTTTTGAATAAACAATTTGTTGCAAGAACTTAATATGTCGAGTAATAGTGATACTGACGATTTATTGACTCCGGAGGAATTGAAAGTAACTGCTCAAGCAGTGATTGAGGACCTCTTACCACAAAAGTCAAGGATCAGATATAATAAAGCGTATGCAGTTTTTCTGCAATGGAGAAGTGAGAAAAACGCACAATCTTTTTATTTTCCTTGTAGGTGTAGTATAAGGCACTATGTATAACTCGGGCGAAAGTTTGATTTCTTTCGGGTGTATTAAGGCCCTCAGCTACGCTTCGGGCCTCAAACTACACCCTCAATGAAATCAACTACATACTTTCATCCCTTGGTGTACAATGTACTATTAAATGTTAAATTTCTTGTTAACGAGTCTCTATATAAAAAAACGGCCTTGCAGCCATTAAGCGTTTTTAAAGACCTATCTAAAGATACCCTGATATATACTCGTAAATAACTACGATGGTTTTGGCGAAAAAACAAAAACATCCCCACTTTTCATGTAGGGAAAGTACCGTAGACAATTTTTTTTTAAATTATTCTATTACTCATTGGACATACAAATCCTTGCAAAATTTTAGCTTACTAGTGCTAACGGTTTTCTACGCTATGCCTCGGACAGACAGACGGACTGGTGGATATGGCGAAACTATAAGGGATTTTTTTTGGATTCAACAGAACCCTAGAGAGGATACTAGGTTTGGCTGTATTTTATTTTTTATTCGATTTAAAGGCCCTTGTTCTATATTCAATTTGGCGAGCTTAATATTTCTTTATTTATGTTTATTGTTTTTCCGTCATCCATCATGAACGATTTAAAAACAATGTTTTATTAGATAAACGTGTATTTCACCAATTAAGGTTCTGACGAGTTTCTCCTAATTCATTATACAACTTGTAAACATTTGTCGTACGTAACGTGACTTCAAAATAATAAAATAATTCCATGAAATAATATTTCAACATAACCCCAAATTGCCATAATTTGATTCTTTTCAATGTCTACACGTGTAAGATCTTTGCGAACTAATTGGAGGAATCATTACCGATTCACTTGAAACCTGTGTTATGGAATGTGTGTATTTGTAATATCCTGCCATCATTACCCAGAATAAAACCCATATTGCCCTCAATGGAATAAAGATCAAAAGCTGTTACTCATGTGTGCAAAGGAACGAGTCTATCGCCCCCTAACGAGCATAATTCCAAAATGTATAAGAGGGCGAGTCTATCACCTTTTACCGAGGACTATTCCATCGTCGCGTTTTTGACATACAATAAATACTAGTCTGAAAATGGGTTTGTCTAAAAATGTCCAACTATTTATTATTTATAGATGTCATTCCAACCATTTGGGCACTTTATGACAAATATGTCCGGCCAACAGACTGAATTCAAAGTGTATTAATAGAGGCGTACGAAAGCTTTAACAATTAAACAAATCTGGACATACGAGTGTCAATTGGCGGCTCATGTATGTTAAATAACTGAAATCAATCTAATAACTTGGCTTTCACCGATGTCCTTAGTTATGGGGTCGATCAGTTACCGTTTTATTTGAGGTGTTATCACACCGAAATCGATCGACGAAGATCGACACCCTTACACGTCTATTATTATTTTTCGTAAGTATATAGATATCATTTTATGGACACTATTGTATGTCATTATGTCATACTGTATGGTTGGATTTGACTACTAACGATGATGCATTGAAGAAAGATTGGCATCTTTGCATTCACCGACAACTTTCTTTAAACGATATTTCAACGACGCGCAGCTGGTGATAAATAAATTTAAAATCCTATGCCATCCTATCAAAGGGAGACGTACCCAATTAAAAGATCGAAAGTTACAGGTGTGTCCATTTTTCAGAGTTAGTCGCCTGGCAACTAGTTTTATTCAAGACCGATTGAATCTTACACCGTCACAAAACCACAAAAGTAGAGTAAATCTTGTGTAACTTTGATAAACCAAAACGTCTGTGATTACCAAAGTTGCGTAAACTTATTCCTTTCACGATTACAAAAATAGGGTGTTAGGGAATTAGTCTAATTTGTTTATTTGCTCATTAATCTATGGGTCGATTTCCCAAACGACTTTTTTTTCTGTCCTCGTTGAAATTCGTATTTGAAAAGAAGAATATTGTATTAAATTGATTTTTATAGTATTCTATAGGTAGATATAGGGTGGGGGCAAAAATATTAATGGGCTAGGGTGAAATTTAAGGGTAGAAAAAAATTCCTAAAGTCCAAATTTTCGCTTGTCGGTGCTGTCCCAGTACTTTTTTTACAAACAAAATGGCTTATAAGTTAATGAATATTAGTAAATTAAGGTTACAACCTACCCTATTTCGTAGGATATTAGTTTCATCATTGATAAATAGCATATTCTATTATTTAACTAACCATATTTATTAATGAGAGGCACAAACGTACTTGTCCCAGAAATTCTTGGCTTTTCGGTGCCAAAAAGTAATTTAGACATAACTTTACATAGGCAAGTCCGACAGTGTCCCCTCCCTGATTATTATTTCATGTGAGTACTGCCCTAATGCGCAGTGAAGACGGACGCTTTCTACATCGCTGCATTTGCCCGCAAAAAACGTAAGTACACCATGAAAATTGCTAGGCGACAAATATTTTATCTTATCGGAGAATGATTTTTTATATTGTAATATGTTGTTATTTTATATTTGTTTGATCCATACAGAGAAAGTAACTGAATTAGCTTTATTGGCTGTAGTTCAATTTGTCCTAGTTATTATGGTTTCTTTGAAATTTTAAAAAAAGTGTGCTTTTTATCTCGCTCGCTGTACCGTTATCGGTGGAATCGGTGGTCATTTTACCCACCGATACGACAATTTTCCACCTGATCGGTGAAAAAACATTATCGGTGTATAATTTATCTGCTCAGTGTATTATTTCTTTGTGTATTAACAGTTTTAAGACATCGGTGATTTCTTAATCGTATCGGTGGATCATTTTATCGAGTCGGTGGGTCGGTTCATCACATCGGTGGACCCTGTGTCATTTATTTTGCTTCTAAAACATTTTATTGATATCAGTAATTTCGTTAGGTATAGAAAATATGAGTTTTCGAAAGTTGCGATTTTTACAATACCGAACGCACTGTGTCGATAGTGAAAATGTACGATGTTAAATACCTTTGTTTGTTTGTACCCAGAAAATTTCAAATTTTCTAGACCGATCGTGGTGTGGGCATAGTTAAAGTAGATTGCGTAATTTTCATAGCCAGAACGCATGTCGCAAAAATATAAGCAAATTTAAAATAGATGCAAAATATTGTCTACATTAAACATAGTATTAAAAAAAAGACATTTTATAATCGAATTAGAGACAAACAGTAAATTTTGAAGACCGATATACTATTGCATCTATAAAGCATCGATGGTAAAAGCATCGCACAATTGAACTTTTGACACATTGTGTTCGGTACTCTCGATCTTAAATATTTATTTTATTTAGCTTTAAGTATTTGTTGTTATAGCGGCAATAATTATACATCATCTGTGAAAATTTCAACGTCCTCGCTATCACGGTTCTTGAGATACATACTGGAGACAGACGGACGTTCGGACGGACGGACGGACAGCGAAGTCTCCGTAAAAGGGTTCCATTTCCTTTGGGTAAGGAACCCTAAAAACATATAAATTTTCATAAGCTTTCAAATAAGGTATAAAACTCTGATGTAACTGGAATATAACAAAGTTATTGACGAAACAATGGTGCAAAGGTGGTCAGATTTACCATATCGGTGGATAAGCACACCTTTTCGGTGTTCAAGCATTTCATATCGGTGTACAGAAAACTAATCGGTGGTCAGCTTATCGTATCGGTGACAACCCAAATTCAAACTCAAATTTCTCTTCAGTCTTAAATGATACGATCATGTGCGTAAAATTGGGGACATTTAGTATCTTAGAGATTACAATAAATCTAAAAAATATCCAAAAAAGCTATAAATAAAAAAGTTCACCGATAAGGTACAAAAAACACCACTTGTTGAAATTGACCCCTATACATATCTTTTATTTAAATAATTACATTAGTAACCTAACTCTATAATTTGATATTTTAAACTAATTAAATAAACCAAAACTCGTAAAAAATTCAGGTGTCAAAAAATACGTCCGCATCGATGTCGACCGCAGGTAACGTGCCCAGCAGGCTGGCGGCATTGCCACGTTGTATGGCAATACTGATCCTTTGTCCAAAATAGAAGCCAGCCTTATGGTCACGTAAAGAGTCGACTAATCTTTTGGTTATCTTTTTGAAAAGAAAACGAGCGCGAGGACCACACGGTCCCAGCGTCTCGACCCCAAACGGCTCAAATACATAATTCCCAATTAGATTATTGTATTTGCGCCGCTTGAGAGTCTCCGCTGAGGCAGCAGCAGCGCCGGCACAAGCTGATGTTCTTGGAAGGTATGATGGCGCGAGGGTGTCGACGCATGTTGCGTCCCACACCAAAGGCCTACCCATCTTCCATGGCAGTAATGACATACCATCTGGTGCGCCAAACCATAGGGTTCAAGTACGGCTGGCACTCCGGCGGTAACAAGAGCACGACGGATTATGTCATTGATGTGGGCGTAATTAATTATAATAATAATTGTAATTAATTGATTATGTTTAATTGAAAAATCGAGGACTATTACATATTCGGGAGAACAGGAGAGGACGTTACATTTCTTCCCTTATCTGCAAACTATAGTACAACTAATAACTACAAATAGTATTTTATACAATATTAAATTTGAAATTAAGGATGGTAGCTGATCTCTCTGACGTTGATAATTACCTTTTATAAAAGAGTTATAAATACCTTACTCTATCCTCCAAGTATTTTTAGTACCTGTTCTAGATTCTACTGGCAAAGCTGCCTTAAATAAGTAATAATTATAATGGTGAAGATACTACACTTAAATAGTTTTTTTAATAAACACAAAATATACCTTCATTTAAAAAATAATATACTTTCACTAATGTTCATCTATACTTTCGTTTCAATTAGGGATCCATTAAAAGTATCTTTTTTACTTGAAGTCAGGGTTTATAATATCAGCTAGCTGTATGTGCTAAATCAAGGGTCAACCTTTGAATTTGATAGACACTACTGACCACGCAACGGTGTGGTATTTTAAGAATAAATAATAGTTTAATAGTTATATGATATATATATTAGTTATATTATAAACTATTATATATTTTAAGAATATATAATAGTTTTAAAACTAAAAAACACGCTTTTAAAGTACTTCTAATTAAAAAGTGAAAAATAAATCCTAATATAAGCTGAAAAAAGCGTGGGTTGCCCGATAGACGAAAAATATGGCACGGAGCGCCCACGCTTTTTTCAGCTTATATTAGGAATTATTTTTCACTTTTTAGTTAGAAGTACTTTAAAAGCGTGTTTTTTTAGTTTTTTTAAACTATTATTTATTTTCTACACTTTAGCGTTTTTTTTTTTTAATATTTTTTTTTTATCGAATATTGCATTGTCGTCAATTTTTGACAGGTGTGCAAAATTTTAATTAAATCCATCCGTTTAAAGTGGGTCAAAATCGAGTCCAAAGGAGTCGGTTACATACATACATACATACATACAGACATACATACATACAGACATACATACATACATACATACATACAGGTGAAGCTAATATATAAGCGTGTTAAAAATATGGCTAATCACGACTGTAGACTCTCAAGTATAATATCTAAATATTTTCCTATTCTACCGATATTCATAATGCTGCATACTTTTAAAGTGGTTTTAATGTTATTTGATTTGAAACACAAAAATTAATTTACGGATCCAAATAAAATTAACAGTGGCACACAGAGGTTTGATTACCATGATTAACTCAAAGCATATATTTATCGATATACTCCGCGGACAGGGCCGCGGGCATAAGCTATAATAAACTGAGTCCTCGCCTGCGCGGTACAGGGGCGCGGGGGTATGACGACAAAGGGGACTGAAACAGCTGCGGGCGGTGGGGGCCCTTAATGAAATATACAGGAGATGAAATGCACCAAGATATTTCCTAAGATATGTGACATCATAGGAAAAAAGAAATAGTGTAAATATAAAATACGTACATAAGTTCATTAAAATTTTGTATCTTCTTAACTATTTTTCATTTGATAAATATCAAATGAAAAATAGTTAAGAAGATACAAAATTTTAATGAACTTATGTACGTAAATAAAATAATTGGGAATAAACTATTATACTATTTGTTATCTAAACATATAATTAAATCGTGAGAAAGTCAAAACTTTTTTTGGGTCCAGTTTCTTTTTTCTAAAATATTCGTATACGTTAAAAGCCATTTGCTTGCACTGACTGTTTACTTTATGTCCGAAGATTTTTCGATTCAGCTTGAGATAGTTATTACATGTGTACATCTCACAAGGTATCTGCAACAGTCAACACATGCGATCGCTACCCATGTAGCGAACGAAATGAACAATTACAAAAATTTGCCCACCGCCCGCAGCTGTTTCAGTCCCCTTTGTCGTCATACCCCCGCGCCCCTGTACCGCGCAGGCGAGGACTCAGTTAAACGGTCAGCCTATAGTAAAAAGTATGAATGTTTTATAAAAGAGGTGCAGTTCTGCAAACCTTCAGTTTTATTGCATTAAAGAAACCTCAGAGGTACACATTGGTTAAAAATATTCATATGAATGATGCAATTGTTTTGTTCACCAGTGTATTCTAAAACATTGATTTTAAAATGAAAACTATATTTCAAATACAGACAGCAAGCCAGACCGAAAATAGAAATGACTAGTTGATGAGGCCTATCGTTTTTTGTTTTACCAAGTGGCGCCACCTTAATAATAATATTATGAACCCCTCTGGGACAATTTTTTTTTTCTATTTATAAATTCATACTATTTTTGTATTGTAACCAGCTAGTTTACAAATAAATACTCATAAAAAATTGATACTATTTACACACCCATTTAAACATTCATGATTTTTAATTTAATAAAATTTAATCAAATTATACCCTAATTTTATTTTCATTAGCAACTTTGCATAATAGTTTTTTTTTTTACCAATTTTGAATGATAAATTACTAATGTTTAGTTAACATTTATTATTGGAATACCCATTTTTGGGTGTAGGCCTCCTCCAACCTATTCCATTGCCAACCCTCTTTTGCTTGTCTTCTTGGTTCGTTTTCCATTTTATTTTCTGAGTTCACGTTGGAGTACTGATCACGTTGATTGGAGGGTTTTGGTCGGATCATCCCACAGGGACTAGCTGTCTTGGGAATCAAATCACTTTGTTTTGCATTGTTTATGATATGATTTTCGTGTAAGAGAGGTGGAGAAGCATAACTTAGTTTTTTGTGTTGCTTTTTTGGACGTCTTTATTGTTTGGTGTATTAGTAACGGAGTTTAATTGTGATGGACGCAAATAGATTGTTAGGCGCAAGAGGCGCCACCTTATCCATTTATAATTATTTAATCCCAACTATTGAGTTAAAACATTTTATAGAGGCACAGTTTTTAAGGCGTTTTGAAGACAAACATTTTGGAACTTAAATTATTACAATAAAAGTACTGATATTTTGCTCCAATTGCAAGTGGGGACATTAATACGCTTGACTCTCTTGCTTTCATACGTTCCTTATGCACAAGTGCGTTGTCTGTCGCTCGTAAAAAGTTTGTCTTCATGACGCCCAAAAAACTGTGCCTCTATAGACATTTGTAAACTCAATGACTGCAAAGCCTACCCAACCCACAAATATGTAGTGACATTTGATATTTCGAAGACCTCACGCTACACAAGCAACCCTAGTGGCGAATTCATACGCGATACCCCTTATTTAATTTAGTGCAAGCGTTCTAATAGACGCTCTATATTATTTATTGACAGCTCGTCGGTCTGTCTCTGATATTTTTGTTTTGTATTAACAAAACATAATCTCATATGATCAAAAAAATACTAAAAAGTAAGCTAAGTTACTTTACTGCAAGGAAAAAGAAAGATTATTGTCGTCTTATTAAAATTGGTGTGGAGATGGTTTAAAAAAAAAAAAAAAAAAAAAAATGACTTGACACTGAGCTGCGGACAGACAGGTAGGGAGGAAGAAATATACGTACTACAAAAGCCTAATAAGTAATAGTACGTCTCTCTGAAACTGTTTGCATAAACAATTGTGAGCATACTGAGCATCAAAAGAATCGTCAACTGTTACGTGGAGGGAGGCAAATGTGTCGGTTAATTGAGAGAACGTATAATTAAATACTTACAGTACAGTTACTGAACGCCGCATTAAATTTAGATAGGTGACTTCTGAAAATATGAGGAGTACGGCAACGTCAATCAGCTGCGTTTGCAGAGGTGGAAAGATCGTCAGCTGACGCCGATAAGTTTGAAAATAGGGAAACATTGCAGACGTTATTGCCTTTTTTAATTCGCGCTTGGAGAATTCAATCTGGAGTTATTTGAGCCCAAACCATTACATAAATTGCCAATTTCATGTAAATTGCAGCCATGTGAATTCCTTATAAAGATATAAGCCATCTGAAAGGAGGACTTGTGAAGAATTAAAAATGCAATGGTTGCCAACTCCTAGACAGTCTTCGCGGACATAGTTCGTTAATAGCAAACCAGGTAAAATATGAGGTGTTTTGAAGGCTGAAATCTTTAATCAAGATTTTAAAAAATACATGTAGAATTTAAGATGGGAAATTTTGCAAAGACAAGCATGACAAGCAAAGAAGTTAAATAAAATTTTGAAAAATAATAATTTTGAAGTCACCTTCGTTGTAGAGTGTCCTCTTTTATATATTTTTTACCTCTTCAAAACAACGTCTTACACAATCCCGCGCGGGTGTGCCGACAAATCTAGGATTTCGTTAATAAACTTTCGAGATCTATTGAATAAGACAAATTCAAATTCAAATTCAAATCATTTATTTTCATAGGCCCCAGGAGGCGCTTGAACACGGCAAAACATTACAAAAAATGATATAAAAATAAATCATAAATAATACTAAGTTGACGATTCTGACGGTTGTAGATCGGCGTAAAAACACCAAGTTTCAATGTATGGACAGATCCTGGACTATAAGGATTATTATGACAGTATAGATAAATTATTTATTCCAATTAATAATCAAGCAGCAATAAGCGAGTGGAGGACCGTAGGACTGCTAAGTCAAAGGTCTCGGGTTCGAACCCATTGCACACACCTCTGTCAATAAATCGTTAAGATTCGTCTTTTCGAAGAAATGTGTATATTTATCATATAAATTATCGCTCGCTAACGGTGAAGGAAAACATCGTGAGGAAACCTGCATGCCTGATAGTTCCTAAAAAGTACTCGAGGTCGTGTGAAGTCTACCGATCCGCACTTGGCCAGCGTGGTGTACTATTGCCTTATCCTTCCCATCATGAAAAGAGGCCCGAGCCCAGTAGTGGGACATGTATTAAATACAAAGCTGCTATTATTATTATTATTTAATTAATAATCAAGAAGAAGAGGTATTATCGAGCATATATCTGCGTTTGGTATTGCGTATCATCTGATTACACCGGTTCCTTGTCTGTTTGTAATGTGACCAATGGACTACGGTATTTTTTTATAATATAATTATTTAGGTTTCTACGTGGAAAAATGTTTTTATTCTGTGGATGAGTTCTTAAAATATAAGATGTAATTAGAATGTAAGTAATGTTGATATATTGTATAGTAAATATATCTTCTTTGTAAGTTTATGTTTGTATGCCATAATATTACATGGCAAATGTGTAGAACTAAATTATTGTACCATAACACCTGCAAAAACCACATTTTGACAAATAAAGTATTTGTATTTGTATTTAAATTTGCGTAAGGCCCGGTCCATACTTCGCATTGCCATGCGTATACCGTTTGTCATCCATGGAACCGTTTTAATTTAACTCGCCCGGCTGGGACATGGACGTCGAACAACCCAAGTAGAGCTTCGTTAAAAGTTGCGAACCTTTTCATCGATAGAGGAACCATTTGCTAGTTGATCCCAATTGACTAATTGAGCATCCTCACATAGTTTCCCTGCGTCCATACAGCTGACGCATCGAATGTGATAAATCTTTGGATAAGGTTTAGGAGGTTTCAGGACATTGAAGAGGAAGAGGAGATCATGAATGAATGTAGACCCTGTGGCCTCCTCTAATTAAATAAATAAATAAATATCTCACAACTTACACACAACGCCATCTAGTCCCAAACTAAGCAGAGCTTGTATTTTGGGTACTAGAATAACTGATATTAATACATGTATACTTTTCTTTGGTAAATACATACTTATTATACATAGAAACACCCAGACTAAGACAAACCTCCATGTTCATGCACACAAAGATTTGTCTTAAGCGGGAATCGAACCCGCGACATCGGCGTCGCAGGCAGGTACTCTACCCACAACAAACAAAATTGAGGAAACATTACTTTATCATTGTGAATGTAATTATTATTAATGTCTAGTGTATTTCTTGCTGGTGATCCTATAAACAACTAAATAAATTAATAAATTATTTCAAATTTTGTAGTGATTTTTATTGAATTATTTCTTTATTTTGGTAAACCTTACTAAGCCAAAACTTGCCCACGACCTCACAAAACTGAATAGAGACAGGCTCCGCAAGGTCATTGGAATCTTGACCGGTCACTGTCTACTTAACAAACACCTACACACGATAGGAATAACAGACAGCCCCCTATGCGGAGGATGCATGAAGGCAGAAGAAACGCCACAGCATGTCATCATGGAATGTAGCAGCGTGGCCGACCAACGGGCACAAATTTTTCAGTCACCAACATCGCTTCCGGAAGCCTGCAGCAGTCCTCGGAGGCTGCTTTCCTTCTGGACCGATATAGGCTGGCTGGAGTAAACGGGAAACCTCTCACGTACAACGGTCCCATAGGAGGACTAAGTGCGGACACCGCCCAGGAAAACTAAACTAACTAACTAAACTAAACTACAAACATACATAGTCTACTGCAACGTAGTCGGATAAAACAGACCAACAAAGCAAGCCGACCGGCGGGCGGCGGCGCGGCGGTGTCAATGTCAGGCGTCCCCCTAGTGATGTGGAAGAGAGGCGCTGTTGCACGCTATACAAAACTAGGTACAAGTTACCCCTCACTTTCCCGCGAGTTTTGGCAGTTTTATTTCCATATAAATTTGCGTTCATTCCATATCCATTATCCATTCCGTATTCTAGAATGAGAATAAAAGCAAAGATAAGATCAGAAATTCGATATAAAGGTTCGTAATGTAAGTGTCCAAATGGGAATCGACGGATAAACACATATAATAACATTGATCGGTGTCCATCTAAGTATTTTATTTTATTTCATTTAATTCGAAAAATATAAGTTATAAAATATCTACATTAATTAAAACATAAACATCATATCATCTATAAGTTTTCGCATTTAAATATTTAGGGCTTGATGAAACAATACAAAAAAGAAAAAGAAGTTAAGGAAAATAAAAAAATAACAATATTAAAAATTAAATAAAAAAAAGAAAACAATATAAAAAATAAAAACAAAAATAAAAAAACGCTAAGATTAAACAAGAAAAAACTTACAATAATAATTACTTACTTTAATATACTTATAACTTACAATTACAATATAAAGTATGATTCGTATAAACAACAGGCTTTCATCCACGGCTCCACCTGCGTTGCATTATGTCGATAAAAAGAAGGCTATATTATTTCTGGGCTCTTAACTATGTTCACACCAATTTTCATCACGAACGGTGCAGTAGATTCGGAACCTATTACATATAAACAAACAAAAAAAAATTATAGACCTATATGTATACATAGACTTAGTTAAGAGATCTATTAGCATAGACTAGCGTTTGCCCGCAAGCTTGTCCGCATGGAATTCGTAGGTCCTGTGTCCCCTAGATGGGGCAGAGGGCATCCACAGTGCGCCGCCATCCCGCTCGGTCTTGCATGGAATTCGTCGTGCTAAGTAAAAGCTACTCTTGCGCTTTGACCCGCGTTGTACTTTACTGCTGTACCCCCTTGGAGTTTACCGTAATGTTAAATACCTTAACACCTATATAATAAAGTACCATAACATTAATATGCTTCGGATAGAATTAAAAAAAAATCTCACTAATAAGGCATACTATACTATTGAGGATTACCTAAATGACAAATGTAAATAATAATTAATTAGTAATAAGGACATTTATTTATTTTTGGATTTTGTATAATTAATAATAATTTGTTGTGTTTTGTTAATGTCGAATTTTATAATATGTTTATTGATTTTAATGTAGATTTCTTAGGATTTTTTAATATTGCATGCTGAAGGGCGGAGTATAGCTGTGCTAATTTTGTGTGTGATAACATCTTTGTGACCTATTTTTGCAATAAATGATTATGAATTATGAATTATGAACCTTTCTTAAGAATAAGACTATCCAATACAAAAAGAATGATTAAAATCCGAACAGTAGTTGCCGAGATCTGTGCTATTAAAGAAACAAGCTAACTTTGTCCCATGGTTTCGTCGTGGTAGCTAAAAAAATGGCCTATGCTACGTGCTTTGTAGTCAGTAACCATTTTCTGTGTAAAAAAACCGTTAAGCCGTTTAGGAGATTAGCCAATACAAACTGACAGACAAAAAATAATTGCATTGGTATCGTGCAAATTACTATAGCAGGAATAAAACATATTGACATTAAACATACACTTCTATTTTAATTATTTACATTTTATTAGTATTGAAAGAAGAAAGAAATAACTCCGCACTCCATACGGTGAAAGTTGTACAAACAAATAAATACCGGCATGCAGACCTGTAGACAGATGTGAACTGAATTGATCTCACAACTCACAACTGATGCTGGTCATTCACCGCTCCACTACTCTGGGACTGCGAACGCTACAGTGAGATTACTACCTGTTTTATTATTCAGTATCGTTTTCAGTAACAACTTTATAAAGCACACGAGTAGTTTGATAACCAACATTATTTAACCTTGTATTCTATCCAAATCAATGTTAAGTTTCGTCCAATTTGAATCTTTGCCAACTTGTTCGTGATACAGCGTGTATCCAAAAACGCCTATATTTATTGTATTTTTAGTAATAAATTTTACGGTTTTGTCATGTCTGAATAGTTTTGTTTCAAAAAATCGTCAGTGGGTCACCGCACCGAGAGCGAGCCGTAATAACCTAACTACTGCAACGAGTAACCGGCTTCTTTCGTAGTCATGACGACAGCCAATCGATATATACTAAAGTGAAAGTACCGGCTATCAACTTTAACTAACTTTGTGCTAACATCCTCAAAGTATACCAAACTAACCCACACCTAACTCAGCTCACACAAAATACCAGTTAACTAACAAAGGTCACTGAACTCCCAAAAAATTAAATCGAAACTGAGATATAGTTCTCTGGATATTGTATCCCGCAGTACCTGCGACGATCTAGTTCTCGGGCTATTGTATCCCGCAGTATTTGTGACGTCACTAATTCAGGGTCTCTTACAGGGGCGAGGCCCCCTTTCGCGCAAGCGCATTTTCAACCACAAGTGACGCAGCTAAACTTAGCCATTTTGTGAACTTTATACTATTCGCGCAAACACGGTTGAATAAAATACTCGCGATTCATAACAGAAACGTGTCACGAAAATTTACAAACAAAATCTACAAAACACGTACTATAATCTAGTGTAAGGAAAAAAAAAACCATTTAGATATAATACAAAAATAACAAGTAGAACCGATGGCGTAGCATGATCTCACTGCGCTAAACTATAAACTCACAAAAGTACAATCAAGTACATAATCATAATATAAATAAAAAATATTTAAAATATTTTCGCGCTTCCAAAACTTTAGTTTAAGTAACTTTGTTTTCCAAATAAAAAGTTTTCTCAATCGTGAAATATATATATTTAGTTTCGAAAGTTGGTGTTAAAAATAAATTGCTTATAGGAGCGATTAAACTTCCTGTTAATGGTGATAATATTTCTCTGCCCGTCCCCTTGTGATTTGTAAGTTAAGAGTGCCTTAATAGTGAATACCACAAAAATGTTTCCCCAGAGAGTAATTTGCTGACAGCACATCCAAGAAGTAAGTAATTTTTATTATTTTTTGCTCTAAATGTAAATATTTGTCCAAAATTTTCAAATAAAAACCAATATTTACATTTAGAAATGTTCTTATTTCTTCAATAATTCCGAGAATGTAAATAAAAACAAATATTTACATTTAGAAAAGTTCATATTTGTTCAATAATGCCGAGTATGTAAATAATAACAAATATTTACATTTAGTAATATTCATATTAGTTGAGTAATTACGAGTATGTAAATAAAAGCAAATATTTACACGAGACGACGGACGGTAAGCGATTTATAACAGACGATTGTAAATATTTACTAAATTTAGTTGCCGAGGTTACTGCGTTTACCTAGAAGCGCTCAATACGAGAGCAACGGTAAGGAATGTGGTACACTGCAGAACTATTTTTCACTATATAGTTAAACATGCGAGCTTTTGCGATCGGAACTGTACTTATAAATGAAACAATGCGATTGAGAGTACATTTAATTTGAGAATGTGGATGTTGACTGTTGACAACGGTATTCAACGTTGAATGACCAATTATTGGTGCACGGGGTGGTTTCAGAACTTTGTTTCCTTTTATAAATAAATAAGTTTGGTTTTCAACACGCGTGTTTACTTAAAAATAAGTGCGGGAATCTTAAAAAATGGAAATGTTTGATTTTTACTAATCTGAGTAACTTTTTCAACGTTTATTAATTTAATAATTATTTTGTAATTGAAAAAAAATGAGTATCGTGTGTATAAGGGTTGGGATACTTCAAAAAAAATCTTAATCATATTTATCGTAGGTAAGTTACTTTTAAATTATTAATTAATTAAATAACTAGTGCTATGCAATTATTATAAGTAGAATAAGTCCTAAAATAAAAATAAACTCCACTATTTTTAGCAATAAATAAATAAATATTTTATTCGTAAATATTAGTAATATTAATTTAATTAGATTAAATCATCATGATACTTAGTCGTTGTGTTGTTTTAAGTCATAGGAATCATTGTTTTGATATTGGACTACAAGCCAAGTCAAATTGTCAGCTTGGATTTATTTACTCTTGGCATATCAATTCTTTTGTAGGCGTAATATTGACCTTGACTCATATTTCGCATTTATGGTTTTGATGGGTGTAGCGTCACTGCATGCGTCAGCAACATGAGAAATATGTAGTCAGTTGGTCCGCGTTCCTTGTTACGACAGGTAGTGTACTTAGATTCATATTAGAATTAAGGTTATGTAAGTAAATATTAATCGATAAGGAACATTTGTAGAAAGTGTTATAAACAGTCAGTACAAATATATATATATATATATATATATATATATAATTTCACTGCCCAAGTAGAGTAATAAGGACCTCTACAGACCTTTTTGTACAGAAGTTATTACACTTTACGTCATAATTACCTGGCAAAAAGTTATCAAAGTAAATTATTAGCACCAAACCAGTTTACTAAATTAGAAAGACCAATTTTCACATCTTTAATTAATGATTGTTGTCTATTTCAAACAATAAAATTTCATGATTATCCTTAAAGAGATGTGGTAAATCATTAACGTTTATGAGAAACAGGAAAGGGCCCAAAATAGAGCCTTGAAATACTGGAAATATATAGGTTGATTGGTAGCCGTATGTACTTGATCACACTCCCATGAATTAATTATTACTTATTTCCATGGGCCCCAAGGGGCGCTTGCTTACTCAAAACACTAAAGCCTGTTATTATCAAAATTAATGGTAATAACTTATATGTATAAAGGCATGTTTCACAATACGTCAAGTAAACATTATTCAAAACTATAACACAAACAAATTGAATTAAATGGATGTAATTGAACTAAATACATTATTTATTCTTCATATAACAGTTTTTTTAATCGCATAGCCACTTTTGAACAATCCCTTTATTTCATATTTGTTTATCGTACAAAAATATTTGCAGCGATATATAACATGCAGTGGAGAGCAACCCTTACCGGCGTTCGTAGTAATTTCTTGGAAATCACGGAGCGCGATAGTAATTCTACTACAGACTGCAGCTTCATTCAGTATTCCCGCTTACTGAATAGGCTTGAATGAAAACTGAATTAGACTTTCTGTTAGGTTGAAAGCTAACTGTGTTATAATTAACTATTTAATTAATTAATTATTACACACAACTACACATCAAGCTATACAGCCAGTATAACTTGGTCTCGCATTGCACGGGTTTCCCGTCCAATAGGAGGCCAGCTTAAACTGGTTATCTAGTTTGAAGTGTTGCCGTGTGTGCACAGTAAATTTCAACCTTAACAACATTGATATAAGGTTTATTTTAATTTATTACGATAACATGTTTACACGAGCTTTACTGATGGACATTGTTGATAAAATGAAAGGGTTGGAAGGCTAAAGGAGCTAGGTGCCAATAAAAACGTAAGCTAAAATAAACTTAAACACCGATCATACCTTTACAAAAAAATTACGTAGCAAGCGGTATCATGGTCTAGTGGTTAGTGTGTGGCCTAGCGGGTTTCGGGTTTAATTCTCGGGGCAGGCTCAAGTGTTATCTATCTATCCTCTATCTATATCTATCTATATATATATATAAAAATGAAACCCGTATTTCGTTGTCACGACATAGCATGAAAACGGCTTGACCGATTTGGCTGATTTTTTTTGCAGTTTTCTAATACTCTGTACAAGGATCTTACAAAAAAAAAATTAAGAAAAAAAAAAAAGTATTCATTTTATATGCTATTATAGTAATAGTATAATATCCTTCATATTATAGATTCCAGTTCAAATTGAATAGGTACGCATACATAAGATAAGACAGCTATGCAAAATAAAGTAGTGCATCAAATTTACGCTAAGGCGGTACGAAGTTCGCCGGGTCAGCTAGTTAGGAATATTTCTATTAGGAATTTGTGAGTAGCAGCATGGAAACAGGATTTCTACCTGGTAGATGACTAGAGGTTAACCCCTTATCCCATGAGACTTGATGTTCTTGAGCGATCGTTCTTTGACTGTTAGGCTACCGTACAAAAATCAACATAAAACCACTAAGATTCTATGCGTTCGCTTCTAGATGGGTTCTTCTAATGGACCTCTTTTAACTGTTTTGACCACAGAAATCTTGACATATTTTTCGACGCTCGCACAAAAAGAGTTGATAAATTTTGGGTCTAGCAGTTTACGGATCCATGGCTGAATTGGCAAAGAACCTGGGCGTTTGCCTAGGGGGTGCAAGTTCGAATCCTGCTGGATTCTTAATTTTTCTTAATCATTCGTTTGATTCTTTCACTCATTGTTAGATATATTTTACTCAAGATGGGGCCATGCAATGGCTGCACATGCGACAGCAATAGCTTTAATTAGTATTGCCATTTTAGCAATTTTTCCGGTTTATAGTTTATTATTTAATTCTTTATTGTACAAATGAAAAAAACAATACAATAATATTAGGTACAATTTTAAATTTATGTACAAAGGCGAGCTTAACCACTAAAATGGGTTTTCGAGAGATACTTTTTCATTTACTCTCAGTAAATGGAAATGTACAAAAAAGTGATAATTAAAGAAAAGAAAATAAACTACCACTACATACATATCATATCGTGCCTATTCTAAACTGAGTGTATACTAATATGTATACAATAATACAGATCTACATAAACGGTACATACTATTAAATATAATATCCTACATAGATATTTAATACAATATACATAAAAATAAAATATACATATATTTAATACCTTCACGATATTTATCTTTAATGCCAATATCGCCAGCTACATCAAAATAATTGATCGATTTTAGAGTTTAACCTGTCGATAAATTATACTATTCTATTAGACGTTACTTTTTATTAATCTAATCCTAATGTGCGCTATTTTAAAAACATGTGCGCTATTTTTGTAAGCTTTACAATTATCATTACTGCACCCTTTTTAATGATGGCATATAGCTTCGTAAAATAGGGCTATAGTGCTTCCTAATACAATGCGAATGAGGGAATCAAGTGAATCAACCCACTCACGCATGACGTTCGGTGTGAGTGAACAGGTGTAGAATTTTTAATTAAAATTAAATACTCAAGTGAATACAATATAAATTGTTTTAGAAAATATAAGAATACACAAAATTTAGAGTGATGGATGACTCTTATTGTTTTAGTTAAAATCACACAATATGAACACAATTTTATACATATTATACTTATACTTCAAGACACTGTCAAAACGCATCTGCATGCCCCCGGGTTAATATTAATAATATCGGGTTAATAATACCGGGTTCTGAACGCATCAGTTTATCACCTACCTATGGGTAAAACCGTTTCTGAAAGCAGTATAACCGGTTCCTCCGGTAATTGTTATTTTATATATGGTTACTAGCTATTGCCGCGACTTTGTGTTGGAATTTGTTGTATTCAGTAATAGCTGCCCTTGCTATGACCCGCGTTTAACATTGTTGCACCGCTCCCATGGAGTTTGGCGTGATGTTAAATATCTTAACACTGTCCTTTAGAATTAAACTATCAAACACAAAACCAATTATTAAAATCCGACCAGTAGTTCCCGAGGTAAGCGCAAACAAACAAACAAAGTAACTTTCCCCCGCGGTCGCATATAGTATTGTTTGTGAGGCAAATGTAATTTGTACTTACATAGATATCCTTAATACAGTTTATAAATATTTCCTTTTTTCTTTAAACAAAAAATCTGTATAATTGCACGAAGCAAAGTTATGTGTATTTTGTGAATGTTGGCTAATTTTGTATGCTATTAGCTAAAAAAAGTGTTTTTATTTGAGACACGCAGGGAAACCTGCTATGTTATAATATACGGTTATAATACGTTTGAATTTAAATAACATCAACCAAGTTAATTTGTGTATAATAATCATAAGTCTATCATCACTTTATTTTACTTCTGTATTATGATCCTGAATCGATTAAAAATTGATGCATCAAAAACGTAATTGCAATCGGTATTACAATAAATTATATATTATTATTTAGATTTTTTACGTTTTTGTATCTCAGCTGATGCTGGGGTTTTTGGACAAACACGGGCCGAAGCCAAGTGTAAATCAAAATTTCGAGTGTATTAATGTGGAATATTCGAGTGTTATTATTATCGGTATTATATTATTTCCCTTTATTTATTCCTTAACTTATTTTATATATTTTAAATATGATTTATAAAAAATAAAAAAAAAACATTTAAAAATATAAAAAACAGTGTCCCACCGACATCAGGTGCAGGGATCAAGCTGCCGATGGTTAGGGCTCCAGAGAGAGGAACCTCCTCACGATGCGTGTCGTGTCCAAAAGGACCGCCTTTTGCATCTGATTCTTGGTCCAGCCGCCTAACGCGGGCCTCTTAAGGTGTTGGTCGAGGTAAAATTAAGTAAAGTAAAGTAAATATTTATTTGGATGAATATGGTACATAAGGTAAAAACTAATTACAACGTATCATCATATTCTGCCAATCAAGACAGGCGAGGCTCTTTGCTAACAGTCCATTGACTGATATAGGTACAATGATGGCCGAATCCACATTATTTATATTATTTATTATTATATTGTGTGGACGACGGTACGTTCCCATCTCTAAAATCCTCTTATGACGTCATCTTGTTTATCATATGGCACGCTTGGCAGTGGCTTAACTATAGGGTGGCAGGGGTAGCAAAATGCCACGGGTCCCCGGCCCTAGTATGGCCCCGGGCCCAACATGCCACCCTGAGAGTAACTAAAGAAACATAATAAAATAAAAAAAAAACGGATTCATAAAAAAATATATTTGAAAACTCATCCATTAGTTGCTTTTTAACACGCTTATATTAGCTTCACCTGTATGTATGTATGTATGTATGATGTAACCGACTCCTTTGGACTCGATTTTGACCTACTTTAAACGGACAGATTTCATTAAAATTTTGCACACCTGTCAAAGATCGATGACAATGCAATAATTCGAAAAAAAAAAAATTAAAAAAATCGCTCTTATAAATAAACCAAACTAAAAAGTAGAAAATAAATAATAGTTTAAAAAAACTAAAAAACACGCTTTTAAAGTACCTACTTCTAACTAAAAAGTGAAAAATAATTCCTAATACTGGGTGGCGCAAAAGTAAAGACCCTATTTGGTTCAGCTATAACATTTTTTCTAAATTAGAAAACTAGATTTAGATTTTTTTAAATGTATATTTGTGCCATTAAATTTCGTACCATTAGGATTTAAAGATGATGTCTTTTAAATGGTGACCTCCAGAGTTGATACACATTTGAGCCCTATTTATGACATTTTGCATAACTTGCCGTAACACTTCCTGCGATATGTTCGTTATTTCTTGACGAATGTTTTCTTTTAGAGCTGCGAGAGTCTGTGGCTTGTTCACATACACCCGAGATTTCAAAAAACCCCAAAGAAAGAAGTCTGGACTGGTCAGATCGGGTGATCTTGCAGGCCAAGGCAAATCGCCAAAACGAGAGATAACTCGGTCTGGAAAAGCGTCCCTCACTAAGTCCATAGTGTCGCGCGCTGTGTGTGCCGTAGCGCCGTCTTGTTGAAACCAGATGTGCTCCAGCCCCAATTCGTCCAAACTGGGTATCAAAAACTCACGTAACATGGTTCTGTAGCGTTCTCCAGTGACAGTTATCGCATTGCCTCCAGCGTCTTCGAAAAAATAGGGTCCGATCACTCTGTCAACACAGATGCCACACCATACAGTAACTTTTAGTGGGTGTAGAGGTGTTTCTTGAATAATGCGCGGATTATCAGTGCCCCAGAACCGAGTATTCTGCTTATTGACATGCCCTGAGAGATGGAAATGCGCTTCGTCACTCATAACCAATTTTGAAGGAAAATCATCCTCTTCAAGGTTGAGGTTTATGACGCGCTGGCAGTAATCTAGACGAGCTCGGTGGTCAGCAGGCAGCAGCTGATGAGTCATTTGAGTTTTATACGGGAACATCTTTAAGTCTTTCACCAAAATACGCTGCAGGGTCCGTCTGGAAATGCCCAATTGCGTGGCACGTCGCCTTGTTGATGTTTCTGGACACTCTTCCACATATTCGCGCACAGCATCGATATTTTCAGCTGAACGGCCTGTTCTTGGTCTCCCAGACTTAGGTCTATCCAATGTTGAGCCAGTTGCTTCAAGGCGTGTGGCAAAGCGTCGAATTGTGCGACCAATCGGTGCCGGACGGTGGGGAAATCGTCGACGAAATTCACGTTGTGTTCTTATCACTGATGAATTATTCCGTAAGAACATTGACACAATTATTCCACGTTCTTGGGGAGTAAAACGGTCCATGTTTATTTTCAGTGTATTTTACATTTGTTCACTACACAATTTTCAACAACAGAATGACAGAAAATGTCATATAAAAAAAAAAAAAGTATTTTCTTTAGTGCCACTACTTTTGCGCCACCCAGTATAAGCTGAAAATGGTAATGAACAAAAAATACTAGTATTATTGTTAAAAAGCATGGGTTGCTCGATAGACGAAAAATATGGCACAGAGCGCCCCACGCTTTTTTCACAATAATACTAGTATTTTTTGTTCATTACCATTTTCAGCTTATATTAGGAATTATTTTTCATTTCATTTCATTTATTTGCATAAAATGTGGTATTAAAAGGTGACAAATAATATAAATAATGTACTGTACATTTCGCCATTTGGAAGTAGCATGCAAAAACTTAATAAAAACATATTATGAGATATATACTACAACATAGATAATAACAATTGTATCAGCTGTTAACATCTTATCAAAACAATACAAAGAATGAATACTACATATTTAGCAATTATTAATGAACGATCAACTGATCAACGAATAAAAATTCACTTTTTAGTTAGAAGTACTTCAAAAGAGTGTTTTTTAGTTTTTTTAAACTATTATTTATTTGTCGTAGCGCGGGCGTGAACGAAAGATAGAGTATGGCAAAAAACTAAAAGTTACCTTGAAATATTCAGTATTTCAAGATCGTTCTTTATTAAAAATACATTGAATTAAAAAAACACAAAAAGGCACGAAAGCAGGTGAGCCATGGTTTGAAAGGAGAAACCACAATTGCACGAGTTACTACTAAACCTTTGAAACGAGGTTTAGAGGAGAAGTAACTCGTGTCTACTGTGGTGGGTGCAATTTCCTTGCGCATCGGCTGAGCCGAGGTCAAGGGTACGCATCGCCAATACATGAATGCAATCAGCTGTGTAGTCGATATCAATTGTAGTTTCTATAGCAACAACACCAGACATCTCTACCTATTCAGACAGCCTCCGAGGAAATTGATATATTATATTATAGTCGAAGTCAGTGAGCGTTCATGTCACACTGCCGGGCTTTAGCTAGTTTTCACCACTCTCAAATAATAAATAGAAACGTTAAAAACATGTTAAAAATGTTTTTTTTAATATTGAAATTCAAGCAAGATGTAAGTTGCTATCGAAACAGCAAGATTTATTTATATCGACTACTAGCTGACCCGGCGAACTTCGTACCGCCTTAGCGTAAATTTGATGCACTACTTTATTTTGTATAGCTGATCTATCTTATGTATGCGTACCTATTCAATTTGAACTGGAATCTATAATATCCCCCATATAAAAATGAATACTTTTTTTTTTTCCGTAACAATCTTGTACATTGTATTAGAAAACTTCAAAAAAAAATATCAGCCAAATCGGTCAAGCCGTTTTCATGCCAAGTCGTGACAACGGAAAACGGGTTTCATTTTTATATATATAGATAATTACGTGTAGTATACTCCACGTATAACAAACGAGCAAACATGTTTATCGGACCTCTCACTCGCACTTACAAAGTCGAGCAGCATGTGACGTCCCTTTAAGTTCGCACGTTTGTAATGCGTAAAGTATAATATTCTTTCAAAGAAGATGAACATTTAGGAATACGAATAGCTTTAGCTATTCCACGAATACTTACCGCTGGTCCACTGGTAGTGTAGGCAGCCGCTCACTGTGAGGTCTCGGCTTTGATCCCCCGGGCGCCGAGTGCATTAATCGCTGGCACGTCACTAGCATCACGCTTTTTAACAGATTGGTGACAAAAAGATCTGTTAAACTGTCTAAAATAGGATTAGTGATTTTTTGATCCCATCGCTGCTACCGCGGTGCCAGCGATGGGCTAGCGGTTAACACACACTTTCCAGCCGGCTCCGGCTTCCAGATCAGACAAAAGCGTTTAATGAGACATTTCCGTCAGGAAGACAATTCTTTCAGGTGCTCGGTAGATGATGATAGGCTCACCCTCGTTTATACGGGACCTAAACTGTGCCTAAACAAAACAATAGACGTGTATGTTCTACATACCTATAGGGAGGTGTTAACACGCCTGCCAAACCCTCCAGACAGGCCTAGCGTAACGATAAAATATGGGGGAACATGACAAAGACGTGACTAAATCCCTTCAGGTGACATTAGGCGTGTGTCAATAGTTACGAAACGAACTTTTCACGAATAGGGGAAATGTTTTTAGGCGATGGATTGCGTTTTTGTTATTTCTCGTCTTGAACTATTTCCTTACCAATTTATTCAAGATCGGTTCAGTAGTTGAGCCGTGAAAGCGTTACAGACGACATATAGAGTACTAGTTTATTCACATTTGCAATATAAGGAAGGATTTATAATACGGCAATATTTTTGGGTGAATATTATTTTGCTCTTCAACTTCGTTAAAATACATTGCTACCCAAATGACGGTTTCATAGCATAATTCATACTTGAATTGATTCAAATAAAAGAGGTAAACTGAACTGATCTCAGTCTAAAGAAAGATTTGTGAGGACAGGCGTACCGTCTCCGACCTCCTCGCAAAAGTTTATTTAGAGCCGCGAGAGCTAAAGGCTTTGTCTAGAAAACTGTGAGAAGAGACACTGAATATGCTGGCATAAGATGAAAGTTTAATAATAGCCATAGACTAGCTGTCGTCTGCCTGGGATTGGTTGATCGCGGTTTTACCAGTGGCAAACTTTTTATTTGTCCGTAAGTTAGTCATGTTTAGAGAAAGTGCTCAGTGTCATCTATAGTACTTTAATGTAATCAAGCTTCCTCGTAACTTTAGGGATGAGACTAATTATTAGACTATAAGACACGCAGCGTGCGTACGGCACTGGCATCGCTCACACGCCTGAGGTACGCGGACGCCTAAACCCTAATCAGGCAGGCAGTCAGCCGGGCGAACAATGATATCTACAATGTATATATTAATAACATGCTGTTCTATTTAATTATTGTCAAAAGGGGTTGCAACGATTGAAAACATATTATTATTTCCAAACTGCCGATTTCACAATAATCACATAATGAGGGCTGTCGCGTATGAATTCACCACTAGTGGTGCTTGTGTAGCGTAGGTAAGGCCTCCGAAACTATTATAACTTTTTTTCTTTTATATATATTGATCATTTATTAAAAACACATTGAATTAAAAAAAACATCCTAAAGAGTTATGCTTATGACCAATTGACTACGAGATTTCTTATCAGTGCTGTGCTGCCTATTCTGCTAAAAACTGATGTGTTGTAATTATGAAGAATAATAAAATATACTTTCAATAAAATTGTAAGCCGCGTTTCACGAAAAAGTTAGTAAACAACCGTAAAAAATAGTGAATATTCTATGAAAACAAGGTTAAGGAACCATTAAATTAGATCTTTCTAATTTATATCTGGAATTATTAAAAATCTTAAATGTTTGACACAGGGTTTATGGCAATTGAGTTTTTGGTCATTTCCTTTTTCACACATCGGAAAAATAATTACACGTCATAAGAAACGCGCGAAACACTCAAATACTTGCGAAGAACCTATCTAACGAAATCACAAACTTATATTGATCTTGATATTTTAATGGCTTTTCTTCTTCTTAGTCGTGTCGATGGCTGAGTCACATTTTGTTGGCCCAATAAGTGGGCAATGTTATGGCGTTCTCATCGGCTTCATGCAATATATTCAATAGAAAACTTGAGATCTATAATAATAAGGGCAATGTTCTTAACTTATTAAAATCATATCTAACGATAAGAAAACAACTTACATCAATTGCCAGACATGATTTAAACTCATAAAACGAACAGGTTTATACATCTAACGAGCGTGTTGTATCATACGGTGTGCCACAAGGTAGAGTTTTGGGGCCTCTTCTATTAATCGTATACATAAATGATTTACCAGAAGTCAGTAGAACACCCGTAACTCTTTTTGCAATGGGCCTTTAATATACAGGCCCAATGTTAACATAAAATATGAGGATAGCATTTTAAATCACACTGACACCACGAAATGTCTAGGACTCTCATGCGTGTTATGTTTTTTTTTAAACTGGCCTCAATGGTAAACTAAATGCATACCATGGTTTGGTTACCATCCTGCTTAGATACGGAGTTATATTCTGGAGAAACTTCACAGACAAGGAAACCAAATTAAAAATGCAGCTACGTTAGAGCAATGTTTGGGCTTCAAGTAACCGATAGCTGCAAAACATACTTTGCTAAATTAATTACTAACACTCCCTTCACTATACAAGGTGTCCCAATTAAGGACGTCAAGCCAAAATTGGGTGATACAGTAGGTAAAGACAGTTACCAGAAAAAAAATCCTAGATATGTATTTAAAAAAATATGAGCATTTTTAAAAAAACTGAAAAAAAAACACCCTGCGGCGGCGTTTACGTTCGTGCTACTTCAAATTTTAATTTTTTACTATTATTTTTTTGTTAAATAATCCTGAATACTACTCCTTTAAACTGTAGTCAAAAGAAAATAGGCTAAATTGCAGCATCTTGGTAATAAATGTAGTTTTTTGTACGACTTAGATTCAAAATTAATTCTTCGCCTAGATTTAAATGACCGTTCTGAAAAAAAAATACTGGGTAAGTTTGGCAAGTAACTCAAAAAGTTGGCGTGGGCGTGGTTGCTGAGGGCACGCAGTCCCAGTCTCTCAAGATATGCATAAAACATTACCACATGATCAAAAAAAGTGTACCACGGCCCATAAGTGTATTGCAATTGCATGTTCGTCGTCAAACAGCTGTACCACGTTCAAGAAAAAGTGGCAGTGGTACACTCAGGTGAACCACGACCCCTATAAGTATGTCAATAAAGTGTTTGTTTTAGTTTCTTCATGTAGTTTTTCTCAGCATTCTCCTCTGTAATGAAAGTAAAGATGTTTTTTTTCTCTCTTATACCCCATATTGCGGGTCGTTCGTTAGATAGCTAGGTCTTTTAAAAACATTGAGGGGTTTCAATAATTGAAGGAGCACTTTACTTTACTACTTTTACATAGTAGGTAGGAATATATTGTATAAGTAGTATATAATCGTTCACTAACAGGATTAGACGCAGTCTGCCTGCATGCGAGGTTATTGCACGAATCTATTATCTTTCCTTAATGCATTTATGCTAGCTAGTTATCCCGCTCTTCAGAGTAAAAATAAAATGAAGAAAGCCGCCAAGTGCGGGCATACGCCGGGAGGGTCGTGGACGTAAAGGCTATGCCAGTTGCCCATGACCCTCCCATCACGGCGAGTGCGGGAGCACCGCGGGGTTTTAGTGGGTATTCTCGTGCCGTTTACCATCTTTAGGCACGAGCGAGTCCCACATAACCACCCTGCCCTCCCCGGGGTGGGGTGGTATGCGTAAATGCATTTCCCCGCGCTACAAAAAAAGGTTGTAAGTATTTACCTAAAGACCCCTTTTCTTTCAGTATTGAATGGAGTAACAACATCATACAAGTCACTATTTTCAATAGATTTTGTATTTTGTGGGAAATATTTCAAGTAATTTTACATTTTAGACTCACAAAGTCAACTTGATTAATAAAGTTTTCTTTTAAAGTTAGTACTAGATACTGTCACAATTATTTTCATATTTTCAAGTCAGTTGTTTAGTTTTTAGAAAGGAACGAGGACGCCCTACTCGATTACAAATTGCTTCTTTTATTCTAAAGTGTCCTGAAGTCTGCAAACCATCAATGTTTTTTTAAGACCTATCCAACGAACGACACCGTCGAACGGGGGCGCCCGCGCCGTCAACTTGCCGTCTAGTGGCAAATAACCTAATCCCCTCGTCTCATAAAAAATAAACACCAATGGTACTACGCATACTTGCATATTATATGTATGTACTACATAGACGACAGCGGGGGACAAAGGAACGGCTAATTGACTGTTCCGTGTTGTCTTTTTACCCGACTACGGCGAAGCCAAAAGGAAGGGTACTGATTAAGGCAGTCTATGTTTGTTTGTTTGTATGTTCCACTGTAGCGCCTAAACTACTGAACAGATTTTAATGTATGAGGTGTCATTAGACGTACAAATAGGCCGCCGGGTGACTTGAGCTATATAAATAATATTTAAATTTTATATAGCGGAATTTAAACGTCAGATTCTACCATCAAAAAAACCGACTTCAAAAAGTAGGTAATCTAAAAAGCAAAAAATAAATTTACTTCGCACAAAATATTTAAATAGAAATTATTAAATAATTATTTATAATTTTGAAGTCGGTGCCAAGTAAATCGGATAATTAAGAACTAATATTCAGTCAGAAAAAAGTTGTTAGAAAGATTGATATTATCTATACAGTTATTGTTTACTTGGCACCGACTTCAGAATTATAAAATAATTATTTAATAATTTCTATTTAAATATTTTGTGCGAAGTAAATTTATTTTTTGCTTTTTAGATTACCTACTTTTTGAAGTCGGTTTTTTTTTTTGTTAAAAAATATTTTATTTTACGATTTTAAGTGATGGGTACACCGAGCAGAAATGTTTCTCGAATGAGGAGACGACGGTTACTTGAGACGGAAAACTTATTAATAATAATCCCCGTACTCCTATCTGTTGAGGAGTTGTACCTTCCAGCATCAGCTCAGCAACTTAGAATGCAAATATCCAAGTAGTTTTAGGTAATATACGAAAAACAATATAGAAGCCTTTGAAATTTGAGAGTTACCCATGATTTCTCTAGGATCCTATCATCAAATCATGACCTCATATTATGAATATACATAAGTAATATTCAACGTCTCGCCTCATCTGTGTATAACTTGAAAAAATACAGTAAACGGCCTCAAAGAGCCTATATTTAAAGAATTATCCCCGTACTCCTAACCGTTGAGGAGTTGTACCTTCCAGCATCAGCTCAGCAACATAAAATGCTGACTACTAAATGCAAATATCCGAGTAGATTTAGATAATATACAAAAACAATATAGAAGCCTTTTAAATTTGAGGGTTGCCCTCGATTTCTCTAAGATCCCATCATCAGAACGTGATTTAAAAAAAATGGGACCACATGACAAGTATATCCTATCAAGCAAAAAAATAATTTCTCAAATAGGTCCAGGGGTCTTTGAGTAATCGGCGAACAAACATAAAAAAAAAAAAACATACAACCGAATTGAGAACCTCCTCCTTTTTTTGAAGTCGGTTAAAAAATAAAAAGTGTCATAATCATGACGTGTTTGGTATCAGATGAAAGATCTTAGCGAGCACATTACAAATACTATATAAATACTTATAATTTTGTTAGTTAAAATCTATAGTCTAAATGCGGTCGTACAGGAGATACATTTTGCGGTCCTCTTTGTGTAGCCAACCAAGATTAAGTACAATATTTTTACGTAGTCCAGTTATAATTTTAAGTTAATTTTTGTTTTTGTACGACGTATGTAGCGAACTGACGAGCAGTCCACAGTCACAGACGCAGATTGTAATGCATCGCTTCATCTGAGGAAATGAGGGCTACGGTGCTATGCCTCATAATTTTGTTGAAGTATACGACCGGATAGCGGAGGCGGTAGCGCAACCGCCTGCTACGCCGAGGTCGCGGGATCGATCCCCGCTCAAGACAAATCTTTGTGTGCATGAACACGAAGGTTTGTATTGGTCTGGGTGTTTCTATGTATAATAAGTATGTATTTACAAAAGAAAAAGTATTTAAGTATTAGTATCTGTTATACTAGTTTCCATAGTACAAGCTCTGCAAAGTTTGGGACTAGATGATGTTGTGTGATATTTATTTACAAACAAAGCCTGTGGAAATTATTTTTAATTATCTTAAAAAATTACGTAGATAATAATATGATTATTTTCCCATCCGCTTAAAACATATTTCGCGCTTGGTCCGCCAACAAGGGCGTGGACTCATCCAACCCTTGTGCCGTTTGCTGGTACTCGAGTGTTATAAATTAATCACATCTATCGTGCCTTCGTCGGTGATTATAAAATATGTATGCATGTTGTCAAGGAGGTGAGCCTATCGCCATCCACCGGGAACAATTCCAACTCCGTGCTGCTATTGTAAATTTCCTGCCGGTAAAATAACACTTTGCCCGTCCCAGGAATCGAACCCGAGATCTCGCGGTGAGAGCGCATACGGTAACCACTAAACTATCGAGGCAGTTTTAGTATAATAAAATTATATTTGTCTCAAAATGAGGGTGTACAGTACTCCCATAAATTGCAATAGTTTCGAAGCTGAATTGTTAGAAATTGTAATCACTTACTGAATAAAAAAAAAAACGGGGACGTCTTTTTACAATATCTTTTTCGTTTCTTACATTCTAATTATACGAGGTGGAAGCAATATTTATCACTAACAATGTCTTTATTGTGTGGACAATAAGGATCTGAGGGAAAGGGATTAATGTTTTAGGCGTTTGATTAAGTTTGGTGCGGCAAAAGTCCGCTATAGACTTAAGGCGGAAAAACGTTCCGTTTCTGACATCGATGAGTCAACAATCGAATGTCTATTTCAAACGCGTTCGTGATTCGATTTTTAAATTTTGCGAGAGATTGAAATGTCAAGATATCTATACCTTTTTGGAGGCAGGCTGTCTTGAATCTGTGGATTTGTTAAATATAGCTATAGCTGTTTCGAATGTCGCATCCACCGTGTATAATAGCAACTAGCAAACTTACCTCTCTCAGAGCCCGGCGGTACTTCTACACAGGTGTCACAGTTTCTATTGAACAAGTTTTTTTTTTTAAGAATAAAGATTTTATTCATTTTTAGACTTTAAATGTTTACAACTATACATTTTGAATTAAGAAAGTTAAGTTTCTTTTTAATTGTTGACTTAACGTGGGACGATGAATAGGACAAAATTTGAATGAGGCTTTTACCTGTTAACAGGGTTAATGAAAAAAAAAAACTAAAATATCTCAATAAACAATAAAACAAGTGCTATTAAATATATATGTTTAAAGTTTATTCTTATAACAATTATATATTATACATATATGTAACAGAATTATATGCATTTATAGTAACCATGAAGCAAAAACGGATACTAACCCGAGAGTTAAGTACCAACAGGAAATCAATAGCTTTTTTTTATATTTTGTATTTTGTTTGCGTTTGAATGTTGTTTAAGGCCAAGAACTTAACCTTAATTAAATAATACGGTTACATTTTTTTTTATGTAGTAGTTCTGTTTCACAATTGTCAAGCATAATTTATTCAAAGAATAAAGTTTAACACAAACAAATTGAAATGATAGCTACGTTTGATTTGATCTCTTAATCGACGATTACCATACAGGCCCTGGCCGTTTGCATTCATCAAAAAAATTATCATTTATAATCAACATATATCCAGCTGGCACTTCAATTTGTTTGTGATAAGCATATTGAATTGTTTGACTAACGATTACTGACAGCTGTCAAACAGTGCTACTACAGATGCTTGCGTCGTCGTATACATTGCTTTGGGGATCGGGCCACGAAGTTACTCTTTGGCTTCACGCCTACGCTTTGTAACCCTCCTTCGGAGTTGCTGGTACCTATTGGAGGCACCAAGCCGCGCATATAGTATCATCAAAGCAATGAAGGCCCGAAGGTTAAACGGGTGGTTGTCGCGCCACGTGGCGCGTTCATACTCGTCCTCCCAATCTGACTTTAGTGGCTCGTACACACTTGGATTCCTGTGGAATAGAAAAGTTAATAGGTTAGTAGGGAACAATCGGTATCATGATATCAGTACTTCCGTAATCGAGTTGTAACTTTAATAAATATTATTGAGTTTTTAAATATTTTTACGCACACATCAAATCTATGTTGCTAAAAATAAATATATTTCAACCTTTTTAGTGCTGAACAACGAATTAAACAAATAAATATTAATATAAACCTATTATCAGTCAGCGCCGAATAAACTGATTAATCTCTGAATCGAAATTTTGCATTTCAGCCATATATATTTTTTTAAGTAACCATAAATCTATTCCCAATCATTAATTTTGCTTTTCGGCGACAGTAAAAAGGACATAAAAATCATTGAATGTCTTTTACTTTTAAAATTTACTAACATGAATTTTCAAACTCCTATTTTATTTATTGCCACAAAAGATGGTAACATTGAAAAATTATCCACATTTTTTTTTCTATAGGGACAGAAAAAAAGACTTGGGGAAGCATTAAATTTCGTCTCCGTTTAAAAGACCAATATAATTTTTCAATGTGTTTTTATTATTCATTTTATCTTTCATTAAGTTCTTAACTTCCTTGTCATATAAATAACGTAATGTCGCTCAAAACATTAAAATAAATTGAAAAATGAAAACAATACGTCTTTATTTATTTATTTATTTATTTAAAACTTTATGCACAATTTGTACAGAGGCGGACTTAATGCCAAAGGCACTCTCTACCAGTCAACCAAGGGTGGTGCAGAGCTTTAACATGGTAGGTGCACTTGTAAAGATAGTAAAAAAAAACAAAAGTAACAAAACTTACAAATAAAAATAAATAATATAAAATGATAATATACTTTCTAAAGTATAAATCAAATACTATATAAACATACTTAACTATTATATATACATAATATATAATAGAAATATTGGATGATAAATATAAAGTCCTACACAGCGTGGTGACCTAATGATGTGACGATTCCGACAACTTATCACGGAGGAGATTCCGAACTTTTATTTTCAATGTAAAACGGTTAGTGGACATCCTGATTTCGAGAGGGAGCGCATTCCACAAAAGAACAGATTGAACGAAAAAGGTAGACTTTCCGTATTAAACAAACAATAGAAAAAAAAATGTATTGAAAACCGTACAGAGTAAATTTAGTTTATATTCTGATGTACACAATTAGGTACAACGGCATTATATAGGTGAACAATTTCGAAACTCTTTTCTCTACACATAATGTTTTGAGACATCCTTTACTCTTGCATGACACATAATGCACCGCTAAAGCATTTCAAGCTTTTGAGGATAGTGTCCAATGAAATTTCGAGGCAAGTTTGGACCAAAGGAGATGCAAGCCGAGTCTTATTTTGAGTCTTTTGAGAAAGAAATAGAAATACTTCGCCGAAAGGGTAATTAATCCATATGGTCATTGTTTGTCATTTCATTACATTGAAACTCCAGGCATTTGCTGCAAGGCAGTGTCACAAACAAGGCTCTACATCTGGTAAGTAATGAACTAATGATATATACGAGAAACTTTAGAAAGGGGCTCATTATTAAAGAAAATTATTTTCTTAGTTCTGGTACCTAATATTGATTACTAATATTTACAGAATTTTACAGAATTTCTTTCTTAATTATGACACTATCGAATGGTGAAATAAGTCCGTAGGACAACCTATATAACCTAGCCTAAAACCAAACTTCAAGGTTCTAGATTAACCCTAAGGACCCCAGAGGCTATAATTATTTTTTCATACATTTGTGAGGGTTTATTGCGATTATCTTTTGAATAAGTAAACTTAGAAACTTAAGTTTCTTACAGCTCAAAGGAACCGTTGATCTACGTACAATTTTAAGGTTTTACCAAAATAAGACTTTATATAAAATTTGACAACAGTAAAATATTAAGAAGTAGGGAACACGAACAGAAAAGATATTAAACTATATACTACTATTTTAACGCGGCAACTTTAGGGGGTAATCCATTTATTTTTATAATTATAAAAAAAATTACAAAAGGAGGCTTCCGTCAACTGAGACCGCAATTAATTGGACCCATGGGATCAGTTGCCGGATTCGAAAAAAAATATTATTTTTCTTCCGTCAACTGGGACCACCACACACACACACACACACACAAGTAATCTATTGTCCAAGCCACAAGTAGTACAGTCAACAACAAAAATAATGTTCGCTAAAATAATTAATTGTGTTACGTGCATGTCGTGTATACCTTTTAGATACAACACTAATCCGTTAAGTCCACTAATTTTAATCTGATTTTAAACAGTTGGATTAAAATTAATCTAAGCCCCGGTTATTCAAATCATTGTAATTAGTATAATTTAGTTTTACTTATAATTTATTTTTATATCATTTGTTTGTAATATTTTGACGTGTTCAAGCGCCTCCTGGGGCCTATGAAAATAAATGATTTGAATTTGAATTTGAATATGGTAAATCAAAAACTCTTTTGGCTATGGGTAATGGGTTGCCAAACTGCATACAATGCACCATAGTTAGGCAACACATTCCATAATAATAATTATAAAATTTTACTGATATTCTTTGAAATGTTAATATAATGCAAAATAAATATTCCAAACGTATGTGCTTATTTCGCGTGTTATGTATTTATATGAAAGTATACATAAAATTAAATCGATTGCCACTTTAAAAAAATCTCTAGTTATTATTATAATTCTAAAGTTTTCATTTTAAAAATGTGTTTTTTATCTTAATTTCTCCTAACAATGACCCATGAAAAATATTGAATTTGCCACATTTTTGGATTTACCTAATTATATAATAATTTTAGAATAATAACACTATTCATATACTTTTAACATAAATTAGTACGGCAAAATATGTCTTACCATAATAATGTCGCTAACACATTTTTAAAATGAAAACTTTAGAATTATAATAATAACTAGAGATTTTTTTAAAGTGGCAACTGATTTAATTTTATACTGTATTAACTATTTTAGCGAACATTATTTTTGTTGTTGACTGTACTACTTGTGGCTTGTACAATAGATTACTTGTGTGTGTGTGTGTGTGTGGTGGTCACAGTTGACGGAAGAAAAATAATATTTTTTTTCGAATCCGGCAACTGATCCCATGGGTCCAGTTAATTGCGGTCTCAGTTGACGGAAGCCTCGATAAAGATAAAAGGTGTTACTCGATCCAATTTTGAAGCACAATAAGAGGAAAGTATTATTCGTTTATTTTTAAATATTTGCTTTAGATTGTTTAAATAAGGGGTTTTTTTAGATAGGATTTGTCTATAAAAATAGATCAAGACTTTATAATATTAAAGTACAAAAAGCAGATATAGCTCAGTGGAACACCGAGCAGCGGTAGCCAAGTGGGATACCGTAGGACTGCGAAGTGAAAGATATTTTTCCCACAGCACTCATCTGTGTCAAGAAAAGCTCAATTTATGGAAGCTATTGGCCTAAAGAAGAGTTTTAATGAGGCAATTATCATAATAGATCCACGAAGGTTGACGTGAACACCCAAAGCCCGGTCCCCAATCATAATAATGGCCGCATTCTCATCAGGAGGAGAAGAGGCTAAAGCCCAGCGTTGGGACATAATTAGATACAGGGGTGCTATTTATTATAATATTTAGGTTACAACCCGATTACGTTTGTACTGAAAATACGCAATTATATGTATACCTTTAACTAAGGCTGTCTTTTGATAGTCTACTTGTTGCTCAGAAGAACGAATCATTCGTTGTTCTGAGACTTGTTGATGAAGGATGTCACTTCACTGTTATGTCACACACGAGCGAGCGTGCGGTATGATTGAAGCACGCAACCGACTCCGGAAATTATAAAATTATCATGACATTGTCACTTCTACGGCAAACTTACGACAAAAGTGAATCTCTTTTCTTGGAAGTTATTCCTATGCATATAAGAATAAAAGGTGTAGATTCTGATAATCTCAAAACCTATTAGAAATAGGTAAATTTGGCAAAACGTAAAGTTTTCACATTACGTACAGTTTTTTTATCACAACATCGATTTATCTAAAACTGCAGATTTGTAAGTTTGCCACGGAGGTGATAATTTGTAATCTTGTTAACTATCGTTAATTGTAAAACGACAACCTTACGCATCAATTAACTAGCCGCGCGACATTGTGTAAGTGCGTGCGTACAAGGCGCCAGAGGCGCACGCACACACTCAAAGCCGCAGTGGCGTATTTCTTTAAAGTTTACTTACGGCTTCTTGCGCTCGCCCGGCATCGTTCTCGCCTCTCTACCTGAAACAAGAAACAAATCGTTAGATTGCCACGTGCCATTTTATTGTAATTAATAATAATAAACTGTAAAGTTCAAAGGATAATAATAACATTAAAGGTCTGTTTCTCAAAGTCTTGAGTAAAAGATAAACGTCAGATTGAAGCGTAAAATCGGATGCAGCTATCACTTTAAATTGTTTTTGTTTTTCTTCTCCATTATAGTTTTCTTTACGACTCTGAAACAGGACCTAAAGAGTTGTTTCAACAGTTCTTGCTAAGCCTATACGGCACTTATAATAATAATATGACAGATTAGACGGCAAATTTCAACGGCAGAGTTGCAATGAAAATTTTTTATTCTCTGTGTCCCGTACTTTTTAGTATTTTTAGATTGATCGCAGTAATGTTTAGATTGCTTTTAAAAAAAAAACAAATAGATAACTGCCAGTAAATTCTATACAAATTTGTCTTTTTTATCTTTTATAATAACTTCCGAATGGGCTTATCAGAGACTTATAAGGTGCTCGTAAAACTGGCCCTTGGTGTTAGTGTTACCACATTCAAGACTGTAGAGTCCCTTTTGTTGAGCATGCGCAGTATAGAGCCAAGCCACGTGCGTATCGCTTGTTTAGTATTTGAATCGCATAATAATATCATATTATTTTTTTAATGAAATAAATTATTAACTTGATTGGTGAGGTGCAAATTTATTTAAAATAACACAGAGTTACCATGTGGCAAAATAGTGTAGTAACGGATATTATTATTTTGTGCGCTGGCAACATAATGCCAAAGTTGTCAAAGTTTAGCGTCCGGAAATTCTCGATTGCAGCACACAGTTGGATTTGTGACCGGTGTATGGAACTAGGCTCACATGGGATCTCAACATAATAGGTAAAATGTGGGCATTAACACCTTAGCCACCATAGTGTCACCATCAGTTATAATGTCGTACAAAGTAGAATATAAGCTACTACAGAAAGGACAAGTAAAAAACGGTGAGTATGTATAAATGATGAGGAATCTAAAGAAGTATGTAAGGAGCGTAGCGCATGCCGTGTGGTGTAGTGGTTTAAGCGGTCGCCTCGCCGCTTTCTACTGCACTGGTGTTGTGGGTTCGATCCCCACATGGGACAAATCTTTGTGTGATTCGCAAAGATTTGTTCTGAGACTGGGTGTGCTTTTGTGAGTGAATGTGAGTATTTGGGACCATTGGATAGTGAAATTGCTTCTGGCGTTCTTTCTAATGTAAAAAATCAAAATTTATTTATTATTATGATGTTCCATCGTCTCTGTCTACCCCCGTGGGATAAAGGCGTGATTTTTTATTTGTGTAAGCTACTTCTATTGTGATACAGTAGCAGCTGCGGGACAGTAATATAACACGAAGTTGTGATGAAATCCAATGCATGATTTTATTCGCAAACGCAGACAATGTCGCGTGAATAAGCTAGTATAATATATCTATATGTGAGTAAGCTAGTATAATATATACTAATATTATATATATCTATCATTATATATATATATATCTATCTCAGTTATATAGTGTACAACCGATCTAAGTCCCGTTTCATAAAAAATAGGTTCAGTTTTAAAGATGTTAGATAAACCTTAATATAAGACAAGATGAGGGCTCTTGCCCACGTCCAAGTATTTGTAGGACCGATAATCGGACCGCGCGGTCATTTCATACTATTTCTGACCGATTTTTTTGTAGGACTTGTGCGTTAGTGCATACATTTCCGAACGTTCTATTTTTTTCCTACAAGTGACTGATCACTGATTATTAGGTCGTGCTTGGGTGAGAGACCTAAGTATCTAACACACATAAATGAAAGAAGATTAGTGAAGAGATATACAACGCAGATGTGGCTAACAGTACTGGGAGAGGTCGTCCTCGAAAGACATAATTAGGGACCAGATAAATGGTGTCCTTCAGAAAGGACAAGTATAGTACACGAAACCGGCGAGCACGTATGACAATAGGTATGTGTGGATGTTGAGGAAGCGAAGGAAGTATGTAAGGAGCGCTGCGCATGGCGTCCCATCGTCCCTGCCTACCCCGTGGGATATAGGCGTGATTATATATATGCATGTGTGTATAAATGAAAGTGACAGCTGTGTTCTAATTCGAGAGCAACTTGTGTCAATCTTATATTCAGTCAAGTTGTAGTAGTCAGCGGATAAGATCGGAAACTAGCCCTTAGCCTTAATTTCACTGGTTTTAGTTAAACCTTATTGACAGGATAAGCATAAAACACAAATAAAATTGAATAAAAGTGTCAGTTGTGTTCTTTTTTTAAGTGTAACGTATGTCATTTTTTAATTCGGTCAGGATATATTTTATGGATCGGATAAGATCTATTGGGAACCTCTGAAACCGGCCCTTTGTATTTTAATATTAGCGATTTACTATGAGGAGGTCTAAAGCCGGGTACACACTTACGAAATGAAACATGTAAAGAAACACGCAATGAAAGAATTTGCCGTCATAATATTATGGCACCTGGCAAACGAAGGCCAAAAAACGCTCGTTGGAGTACATTGGACGGCTAACCGGACACCATGGATCATTCGTTGGCGTTCGCTGGCAATCCTATCCGTGGCGGTCAATATATATCAAAGGATTCGTTTGCTAACCACCACAAAAAAAGGACCAACAAATCTGTTCATTGGCCTTCTGTGCACAGCTCTCGAACAGAGCATTTCAAACGATCCACAAAGATGATTTACGCCGAACACAAACTTTGAGCTAATATGCACCTTTTTAGTACCAGCAGTCTGTACTTTAATATACGTATCCGAATAATTTCTAGCTTATAATATCGGACTAAGTTTATAAAACGGATCATTGGTGCAACCCGTCGATTATAGCTTGCGAATGGACACTATAAATAGTTAGAATCAATACTCCATGCTTGCGAATAATGCTCATTAAGAGCACAGTTTAGCGACCGCGCTCCAGAGTAGTTTTAATATTTGTAATATTTTAAAGCAAATTTTAGCTTTGCTTTGCCCATTTGTATTTTATATAATATTAAAGTTGAAAAATTAAGAATCCAGCAGGACTCGAACCTGCACCTCCTGGGTATACGCCCCAAGTGCTTTGCCAATTCAGCTATGGATTCGTATGCTGCTAGACTCGAAATTTCTCAACTCTTTTGTGCCAGCGTCATAGGTATATATATATCCCTTAGCTAGACGAATTTTACTTAGTTTTAATATTATTCAGTATTCATTTATAAATAACTTAATAAAATTTTAATTCAACAATGGTTTTTTTTAATTATGATATCGACTTCGACGGCAAGGACGAATAAATTTCGCGATTGAAGCTCAGTCAGTCAAAACGGAAAATAACTAATTATATAACATAACATCACACCTTTATTACCCAGAAGGGTGTGGCAGAGATGTACAGCACCCACATTTCACCTGTTATGTTTAGGTCCCATGGGCAGGAGGTTGCCATCCACCGGGCTCATATCCAACTCCGTGCTATTGTGAACTTCCTGACGGAAAGTTCACAAATGACACTTTGGCCGTCCAGGTAATCGAACCCGAGTCCTCGCAGTGAGAGGCGCATATGCGCATACGCTAACCACTAGACCATCGAGGCAGGCTCATTAAAAGTTATTTATGTAACTGTACGTTAATATATAGGTGCATGGAGTTTCAGCAGCCTAACTGACTAGCAAATATAATAGCTAAGAATGTTCAATAATTCTTGGAAATATAACGTATTTTTAGAAATTAATAACTTCCCAATGGAAAGTGGGGTAGTTAAAATAAGCACCTTATCGAAAGGTCAAAATCTGTGTTCTGATTGTAATTTGTCTAAAAACGCGTGTAGTGATGTCATCACTTTTGCGTGATCCATATACGTGAATATTACGATAAAATTAAACAAAACAAAACACATTCAGCACTCATTTCACAGGTGTGTTAGATAAAAAGTAAATTACAGCTGTGTTCTTTATTCTTCGAGTGTTACTTGTGGCACTTTTATATTCGGTCAGGATATATTTTAAGGGGCAGATAAGAGCTATCCGGAACCTCTGAAATTGGCCTTTGGACTTTATTTGTTACATAGTTTCATGTATTGAAAATGTTCTTAATACACATCTATTTTTGACCATGACTACATGCCTTGTCCATGAGTGCAAAGTTTACAAATTCAGTGTTATACAACAATACCAGATAAGTTTTCTGTTTACGATTGATTTTATATTTAACTATAGAATAAATACCAAGTCAGCGTTTAGGGTGAACGACCGATTTCGCTTGTCTCGCACTACGGCAAATGCCAAAAATACGGAGTATTTTTATAGGAAATCAATTGCAATTTTCAAGTTTGCAGTTTATTACAAGAAGAAGAGCAGCGGTGGAGAATAACCATATCCTATGGCAAATTCTGCAAGGCGGGCATCGCGAGACCCTCTGATCAAGAGAGGGCACAGTGGTGGAGCAGGGGTGGCTACTGGGAGTCGGCAGTGCAATCAAATGAAATGATTGGAGTATTGATAGTTCTTCTCCCCAAAACTTCCAAGTGAGTTCGCGGATATAGTGGTAGGGGTTTATGTGGACTCTACCCACATGACCTACAGAGCAGCTACTAATTAATACAACGAATTCCACGCGGACGAAGTCGCGGGCAAAAGCTGGTTTATGATAATAATCATGGAGATAGTTGTAATACACCTCAGAGTTATACGTCCGTTTAAACTCTGTGGTATTTTTTCAAATTCAAATTCAAATTCAAATCATTTATTTTCATAGGCCCCAGGAGGCGCTTGAACACGTCAAAACATTACAAAAAATGATGCTCCGATGGGTATTTACCTTGGAGAAGACAATACTTACAGTTCGCAAATTTATATCTGATATTTTATAATTATTATGTATTATATACATCCCGTGTTACAGTAATAAATATCTCCTTAAAAACGTCTTGACCGATATTTTTTTATACATTTGGTATGTTTGTGAATAAGAAAAGGCTTATACTTTTTTTTATTGACGAACCACGTGGCCGGTGACGTAGGCGGCAGTTAAATTTCTTTCGATGAAAAAAGTAATCGAAGACGCGAGTAAAACATATTGAATAATAGGTAGAAACGTGAAAAGTATAGCTAGTTTAGTTCTCAAAAATCTAATAAAATTTTCAACGCTTCTGCATTTATACGAAACTGTAGTTGCGAATTTAATAAAAATACAAATCTTTTACAAGCAGACTAGACGACGTGTATAAAAGAATTCGTTTCGTTTCAAAGGCAACTTCAACTTGTATAAAATTTTGTGGAACTCTCTCGTTTTACTGGGTAAAAGACGTGCAATAAAAAACTGCGGAACATTTTTCTTTAGCTTTTGATATAGAGTGAGTCAGTTTTGCACCAGTTTGCGGATACAACATACATCCCAACCTATACTAGAAGATACAAAGAAAAGTAGGACCTACAATCTCTGTGGTATAATGATCTATTCAATGTATTTTTACAGTTTAGTTTTTTTACTGGCCAATCTTATGCATTTTATTACCACTAGTTTGTAAAAAGCAAGTGCTTATATCCAACCTCTATGAACCACACCTTGACAAACTTTTGCATTGTTCATATGTGTAGGACAGGATAAGGAATCGTAATATCGATATCGATCTAATTCGTTATATTTACATACGTGCCCAAACAGGTATCACTGACGTGGGCGGCAAGTCTGCTAAGCTGAAGTGGGACTGGGCGGGACATGTGACACGTATGCATCCGGAGAGGTGGACATGGATTGCCACACAATCGTTGCCCCAAGAAGGACATCGTCGTCGGGGTAGACCTAGAAGGCGCTGGCGGGACGACCTAGATGCCTACAACCACAACTGATGGGAAACTGCAGGAAATAGAGAGGACGGGAATAGTTTGGGGGAGGCTTTTGCCCAGCAGTGGGACAATGCAAGATATTATGTTAGGGATAATACAATAAACGTTTCCTTGTTAGTTCTCCATTATTTCGCAAGCTCCTTGTCAGTACCATTAGAGTCGGTCACAAATAGCTTTTTAAGAATTTAACGTTATGCTACCCTCAGTTTCTAGCTCCTAATCGATGGAATGTTTGATGACCGGATGGCGGAGTGGGTAGTGTACCTGCCTGCGACTCCGAGGTCGAGGGTTCGATTCCCACTTAGGACAAATCTTTGTGTGCATGAACATGGGGGTTTGTCTTAGTCTGGGTGTGTCTATGTATAATATGTATGTATTTACAAAAGAAAAGTATATATGTGTATTAGTATCAGTTATTCTAGTACCCATAGTAGGTGCAAGCTCTGCTTAGTTTGGGACTAGATGGCGTTGTGTGTTAGTTGTGAAATATTTATTTATTTATTATATATTTAATGTTTGTAACATTTTCGTCGTATAAAAAAGAGAAAGTATTGTTTTTATGTCATCTGAGGTTTTTGTCTAAAAGTTATTTATTTATTTATTTATTTAAACTTCATATACAAAATTTGTATACAAGGCGGACTTAATGCCATAGGCATTCTCTACCAGTCTACCTTTGGGTGATGCAGAGATTAACAAGGCAGGTGAAGTTATAAAATATAGCGTTTGATTTGAAATAAAAGGTCCTAAAAATCATTACAATTAATTAATACATAATGAAAATATGTGTGTATATATATACATATGCATAATATCTACATAACAAAATACTTAAATATAAGTAAATATTTAAAAAATAAAATATAATAATATATAAATATATGAACTAATAATAATTAATATTATGGTGGCGATTCATTTTTGTTGAGGAGAAGATTCCGAACCTTGATTTTAAAGGCGTATCGACTGGTGGCGGTCCTAATTTCAAAGAAGAATAGTTTGGACAGGGAAGGAAGAAGTTATCCATGTAGACATTTCTAATTGTCTGACCCACTCTTAGTAGTCAGCTGAATAAGAGATTAATTCTACAAAAGCCCGATGGGTAGGCAAAAAGTTCTTGCAAAACCCTTTTGCTTAGAAGGAAGTTAACTGTTCTACTTTCAATAAAAAAGATTGATAAATAATTCGAGTCTTTTCGAGATCTTCAAAATAGCCTAGGCAGCAATAGGTAGTTGGTTCAGTAAGTGTCTGACTACACGCCTCATCTTACTTGCGCAAATAGTTTGTGCAACTTTGAATTTGAGGAAGTAAGATTGAACGGTGGTAGAGCTCTTGTGAATGAGCTCGAGGGCGGTAGCACCACCGTCTCACCTTTAACCTGCCGCCAAATAGTAGTGCTTCCATTACTGTGTCCCGGTTTGGTGGTGAGATCAGGCCCTGAAATTACTGGCACATGAGGCATAACACCGTAGTCCTCAGCTGCAGCGACGCATCTACAATCTCCTTTTTGGATTGTTGATGTCCATGGGCTGTACTCCACTTACCATCAGGTGGACGACACGTTCGTTCGCTGTGGGCGTAGTATAAAAAAAAGACGTGTTGCGAAATTCGTAAATATGGTTTTGATATGGCACTAGTTTACGCCTGTTAGGTACCTATTATATACTACATAATCATAACATCACGCCTATATTACCCAGAAGGGTGTGGCAGAGGTGTACAAAACAAACATTTCCCCTGTTATGCTTTAGATCCCATATTATTATTAGGGTGCAATTCCATATCCGTGCTGCTATTGTGAATTTCACTTTGCCCGACCCGGGAAATGAACCCGACACCTCATGGTTAGAGGCGCATACACCAACTGCGTGACCATCGAGGTACCAATAACTTAAACGAATTAGTTATTTATGCAACTGTTCTATAATGAGGGGTATTAAAACACGAGTGTGGGTTTATCACACGAGGCGAAACCGAGTATAATAATAGTATCACATTAGTGTTTTAATACCTAAATATAACAGTTGCATACAAGACTTTATCTACACCCATGATACGAATCCTCTATAAATGTTCTGAAACCATAGGGTATTGTACAGTGTTGTAAGAACTCTATGTAAATTCATGGAAAGTTTAATTAGTGAGTATCTAAAACAAACAAACTATGTATAGGTAATAATATAATTATTTATTGTAATAATTATTTACATTTTGGATCGTACAATTATTAAAATGTATTTGAATATTTGCACCTTGCTGAATGTTGGCAGATTCTGATGTACTCGGAATATTTATATTTACCACTTCATTATTTTTATTTTCTATCGAATTTGTAATTTGATTCGACACGTGGATTTTGTTGGCTATAGAGTTATTAATGTACCCTTCAGCAACAGATGTGGACTTCCATCCGCCGTGCCGTTTTAAACTTGTTATGTCTCCTCCAACATCAACTAATAATGTGGCAGATGTTCTGCGAAAACAATGCCCTGTATACAACTCAGGATTGGGAAGTTGTAAATAGTTAGCAATTGTTTTGGCTAAATTGCTAAATGTATTTATGCCGATCCTCTGTGGTGTGCATTTTCCAGATTTGTATTGTAAAAAAAAACACGGATTGTTGCAGGGATCCGGACGCAGTGCTAACTATATATTTTTTGCAAAGTTCTAAATATTTGCCTGTAACAGTAAATGTGCGGTTTATTTTGGTTTTTGTATTATTTATATTGACCACAATTATAGCTTTTTTTTCTGTACGTCGGTATATAACAAAGCGTATAATTCTTGACGGCGGCATGCGCCCATGGTTCCGAATATTAGTGCTGTCTGTAACAATAACAAGAACAATATAAGATATTGTAATTTATTCATCGTATTACAAAGATAATAAGATTATAACATAATAAATTAAGTAAATAACTAACATACCTTCACTGATAGATATAATTGATCAGGCGCTTCGCTTAAAAACTTATTTATTTCATGAGGTAAAAGCGTTTTCGATTTCTTCCCTGAATAGTCTTCTGCTTTACGTTTTAACAAGGCAATTAATTTTGAATATTTTGAGATATCCACGCTGTGATTAATACTTAGCGTACTTTTCAGCATTGAATAGAAGGTACATAGGGATGGAGATTTGTATTTTTCTGATAATTCTTGAAAATATACTAATAACACATCTTCAGAAAATGATGAATATTTTCCAATTCATGAAATTTTGGTACGTCTTTTTGTAATATTTTCTCGACTTTTCTGGTAATAATTGGTTAGAAATGTCCTTTGCTGCATTAGAAATATCTGGTGGTGTGTTATCAAAGCTTGTATCACTCATTTTTGTAAACAACAAAATTTTTTTTTTTTCAATACTATTATTGAACAAAAATGGCGGGATACGACGTCAATTCAAAAATTCGAATAAGTTTTTATTTAAATTACGGCGTTGTGGTAGTGAAACGCGCGTGCATGACATGTTCTTTTTTTGAAATTCATAAAGATGCCATGAGAATGTGGCTGTTCGATGAGTAAAAAAGGAGTTGCATAATGAATTTCAGTACAACATTAGTACACCCGTTTGGGTGTTATGGTTATTATGACACTGGCTGTTTTAATGTTGGCAATAAGCTAACTGTTTCAAGAACGTTTATAGAGGATTTATAGCATGGGTGTAGATAAAAAATATTATAACAGTTTTGCCAAAAAGAACTACTAACACCGACCGGACGACCGGATGGCGAAGGACGACCGGATGGCGAAGTTTGTCGTGGGTTTGATTCCCACTTAGGACAAAGTGAAGCTGAAGTCATTCAAAAGTGCTTAGTTCTTTACGCCATCTCTATAACTTGCTTACTCGGAAACTTGGCAGCTGGATTGGCACGAAATAAGGCCATTGGAGAAGTGGGCCAATAACTGAGTGAGTAGGGTAAAGATAAGATACACGGGGTAACTATTAATATGCTTAAACCTTTTAAAACACAAGATACAATGTTTTTTTTTTACACGCTTTATTGTATGTATGTTTGTATGTAACCGACTCCTTTGGACGTTATTTTGACCCACTATAAACGTTCAGATTTTATTTAAATTTTGCACGTCAAAGACCGATGACTATGCAATAATTCGATATATATTTTTTTTTATTAATTTTTTTTTTTAATTGAAAACAACGTTCTCATAAATAAACCAAACTAAACAGTAAAAAATAAATAATAGTTAAACAAATCTAAAAAACACGCTTTATATAGAAAACTAAACTAAAAAAAAGGATTTATTTTTTATAATTTTGAATTAAGAATAGTGTATAATAATTTTAATAAATATAAATGAATAATAGTGTAAATAAGAGAAAAAAATATTTCAAAAAAAGCGTGGGTGCATGGATCCAGTTATAAATATTTCATTGACTGACTTATGAAGAAGGATAAAATAATTTCGATAATATCTTAAAAATCACCCCACGCTTTTTATAAAATATTTTGTTTTTCCTATTTACACTATTATTCATTAATATTTATTGGAATTTTTACACTATTCTTACTTCAAAATAATAAAAAAATATTTTCTATTTTTTAGTTTGGTTTTCTATATAAAGCGTGTTTTTTAGTTTTTTTAAACTATTATTTTTTATTTTGCAAAAGAGAATTCAACGTTCTTTGAATGTTTATGATTGCAAATTTATTATTTTTTACATTTATAAATCTATCACATGTAATGTCGTGATTGTCTGAAAGTGTTACAATTCTTATAATTTAAAAATAAATTATTAATTAATTAATTAATAATTAATTATTATTAATAAATTTTATAATTAATCCTTCAATGCTAATTTATTTTCTTTGTTGATTTAAGGTGTAAGTTATGTAGAAAATCCTTTATAAATAAAATCGCGTGGTGTTTCGATTATACATACAAATGAAAATGTATCTACAATTCATTCCAAAAGTGCCTATTAGAATTCAAGTGGTAATAAAGGGGCTTGTTCAATATGTGAATTTTTTTCTTGTTTCAGTGGCTCCATAATGGCGTGAGTATGTTAGTGATCTCATATGAAAACTGCGAAAAATTACGAACATCTTATCTCTTTTCCTCTACTAGAATCAGAGCGAGATAAGATGTCCTGCCTTGGCAGCTGGCCCTGTTGTGTGCATCAATACCAAACACGGTAGGGAATTTTTGAATTTTGCGTCTCAGTTATTAGTTGTAGTCACGAACACAAACCCCCAACCACACACATAATATCCACTATCTATATATTATTATAGGGCAACTATTGAAGAAATAAAAGGAAACGTCTGAAAAATTATTTATTGTCCTTTAAAAAGTAGTAGCAATAAAGATTTGAAAACGTTACGCTTGTTTTTATTAAAATTAAGGTTAGCTTTAGTTTATCCCGAAAGTTATTGATGGAAATTAAACCTAATATCAGAATAAACCAGAAGTAAATGTCAATATAAAGCCCTACTACGAAAATAATTTACTACTAGCGCCATCTCTGAGCTTCTAGACCAAACTGGTACGTTTCAAACGACCTTACGTTTCAGGCGACCAAGTGTTTCATTCTAGCACTGAAGCACTGCAGTTTTGTGCACCGCTACACATTCGCATGTAGATGGCGTTGTAATAAAGTAGCATTTATTTAATATTTCAGCCGATAGGTGTCACTACTAGTTTTTAAAGTCTAATAATAGATATGAATATTATGATTGGATATTAACTATTAATCATAAATATGCAATTAAAGTTTACTCCGTTATTAATACTTTCAAATATCGTACCTATACAGAGATCTTTTACCCTAAATTTTTTTAAAGATTTTGATATTATTTCCTTAAAAGCAAGTGCTTATATCCAACCTCTATGAACCACACCTTGACAAACTTTTGCATTGTTCATATGTGTAGGACAGGATAAGGAATCGTAATATCGATATCGATCTAATTCGTTATATTTACATACGTGCCCAAACAGGTATCACTGACGTGGGCGGCAAGTCTGCTAAGCTGAAGTGGGACTGGGCGGGACATGTGACACGTATGCATCCGGAGAGGTGGACATGGATTGCCACACAATCGTTGCCCCAAGAAGGACATCGTCGTCGGGGTAGACCTAGAAGGCGCTGGCGGGACGACCTAGATGCCTACAACCACAACTGATGGGAAACTGCAGGAAATAGAGAGGGCTGGAATAGTTTGGGGGAGGCTTTTGCCCAGCAGTGGGACAATGCAAGATATTATGTTAGGGATAATACAATAAACGTTTCCTTGTTAGTTCTCCATTATTTCGCAAGCTCCTTGTCAGTACCATTAGAGTCGGTCACAAATAGCTTTTTAAGAATTTAACGTTATGCTACCCTCAGTTTCTAGCTCCTAATCGATGGAATGTTTGATGACCGGATGGCGGAGTGGGTAGTGTACCTGCCTGCGACTCCGAGGTCGAGGGTTCGATTCCCACTTAGGACAAATCTTTGTGTGCATGAACATGGGGGTTTGTCTTAGTCTGGGTGTGTCTATGTATAATATGTATGTATTTACAAAAGAAAAGTATATATGTGTATTAGTATCAGTTATTCTAGTACCCATAGTAGGTACAAGCTCTGCTTAGTTTGGGACTAGATGGCGTTGTGTGTTAGTTGTGAAATATTTATTTATTTATTATATATTTAATGTTTGTAACATTTTCGTCGTATAAAAAAGAGAAAGTATTGTTTTTATGTCATCTGAGGTTTTTGTCTAAAAGTTATTTATTTATTTATTTATTTCAACTTCATATACAAAATTTGTATACAAGGCGGACTTAATGCCATAGGCATTCTCTACCAGTCTACCTTTGGGTGATGCAGAGATTAACAAGGCAGGTGAAGTTATAAAATATAGCTTTTGATTTGAAATAAAAGGTCCTAAAAATCAATACAATTAATTAATACATAATGAAAATATGTGTTATACATATGCATAATATCTACATAACAAAATACTTAAATATAAGTAAATATTTAATAAATAAAATATAATAATATATAAATATATGAACTAATAATAATTAATATTATGGTGGCGATTCATTTTTGTTGAGAAGAAGATTCCGAACCTTGATTTTAAAGGCGTATCGACTGGTGGCGGTCCTAATTTCGAGAGGGAGGGCATTCCAAAGAAGAATAGATTGGACAGGGAAGGAAGAAGTTATCCATGTAGACATTTCTAATTGTCTGACCTACTCTTAGTAGTCAGCTGAATAAGAGATTAATTCTACAAAAGCCCGATGGGTAGGCAAAAAGTTCTTGCAAAACCCTTTTGCTTAGAAGGAAGTTAACTGTTCTACTTTCAATAAAAAAGATTAATAAATAATTCGAGTCTTTTCGAGATCTTCAAAATAGCCTAGGCAGCAATAGTTAGTTGGTTCAATAAGTGTCTGACTACACGCCTCATCTTACTTGCGCAAATAGTTTGTGCAACTTTGAATTTGAGGAAGTAAGATTGAACGGTGGTAGAGCTCTTGTGAATGAGCTCGAGGGCGGCAGCACCACCGTCTCACCTTTAACCTGCCGCCAAATAGTAGTGCTTCCATTACTGTGTCCCGGTTTGGTGGTGAGATCAGGCCCTGAAATTACTGGCACATGAGGCATAACACCGTAGTCCTCAGCTGCAGCGACGCATCTACAATCTGCTTTTGTGGATTGTTGATGTCCATGGGCTGTACTCCACTTACCATCAGGTGGACGACACGTTCGTTCGCTGTGGGCGTAGTATAAAAAAAAGACGTGTTGCGAAATTCGTAAATATGGTTTTGATATGGCACTAGTTTACGCCTGTTAGGTACCTATTATATACTACATAATCATAACATCACGCCTATATTACCCAGAAGGGTGTGGCAGAGGTGTACAAAACAAACATTTCCCCTGTTATGCTTTAGATCCCATATTATTATTAGGGTGCAATTCCATATCCGTGCTGCTATTGTGAATTTCACTTTGCCCGACCCGGGAAATGAACCCGACACCTCATGGTTAGAGGCGCATACACCAACTGCGTGACCATCGAGGTACCAATAACTTAAACGAATAAAATATTATAACAGTTTTGCCAAAAAGAACTACTAACACCGACCGGACGACCGGATGGCGAAGTGTGTCGTGGGTTTGATTCCCACTTAGGACAAATCTTTGTGTGCATGAACATGGGGGTTTGTCTTAGTCTGGGTGTTTCTATGTATAATAAGTATGTAAAAGTATATATATATTAGTATCAGTTATTCTAGTAACCACCCAAGTAGCACGTAAGTATCGTCAGCATCAATAAAACAGCCAATATAGAACTTAAAGTGGTATTAGAGACGTATAAGAGAGTCAGGAAAAGTTATAAGCGTTATAATGAGTGATTTATCCGTTATTATACAGCTCAGCTGTATATAGTCTTTATTATGGAATCTGCGTACACTTAAGGTGTTTTATCGGAATATTACAACTCTACTATACAGCTTTAATAATTGTGTAACACTCCAAGCTATTTATACGGCTAAAGCTGTATAAAGGCTGTGTTATAATACTATTCACTCGCTTATTACAGCTTTAAGCTGTATTATAGTATATATAAAGGCATATGCTAACTTCATTATAAAACTAGTTTTTATGGCGTAATTTAACACTCTTATAAGTATTTTAGCTGTAATAGTTACTTCTAAGAGAGTATTATAGAACTAAAAAGATAAATGGCAGCTATAGTACAACTTTAGTCTGTATTATTGACGGAGACGTCAAATCAATTGCTCAAAAAAATTCGTGTTGGAAGGCTACGCAATAATGTGGAAAAAAAGAAAAAGATATGGAGCAGTTAGGAGATGGATTGAGAAGGAATATTTGAATATAAGGAATTACAACTTAAATAACAGTATTGATAGTGAACCAATATTGACTGAAAGAAAAAACCATTCAACCACACCGACAATCCATAGCTCCAATGAGGGTTCCGTACCAAAAATTTTAAATACAGATATTAACGTACAGAATAGTGTGGATTCAGTTAAAACTTTCTGTCTGTTGACAATATTTCTTCATGCAGCCATGCAGCACCGTAAGTAGCTCTAATGATGAGGACGCCGAATTTTCAAACAATCTATTGTTTTGTCAACGTATTAAAGAATGGGCTATAGAAATAAATATATCTCAAGAAGCGTTTTAAATGATTTAAATGCAATTATAAATAGCAGATTTTCTGGAATATTACCACGCGACGCTAGAACAATTTTAAGTACCGTAAAAGAAATTCACATCAAAACGATAGAACAAGGTGAATACTGGCATAATGGCCTCACTAATTCTCTGAAGAAGACATTGGAGAAATGGATTAATGTGCCGACTAAAATTGCTATAAATTTTAATTTTGAGGATTTGCCAATATTTAAAAGCTCTAACAAAGAATTGTGGCCAATTTTGTGTACTATATTTGAAAAACCTGATATTGCACCGTTTGTTGTTGGAAAACCATCGCGAATTGACCAATATTTAGATGATTTCGTAAGAGAAATTGAATATTTAATTGAAAATGGTATATAGGTATATTGACACAACAAACAATAAAGTATCTATTGAAATACGATGTTTTATTTAGACAGCCTTTTCACATTGAAGGTTGAGGTAGACAGGCCAATTATCCAAAGGCTTAGAGCTTTCATCTTTGATTAATTTATTTACATCTAATTGCTTCCTTCGCCATCATAACACCCCTTTTGATTCCCAGGAACTTGGCACTATGCAAAGTTTTTTTGACATTTTTCTTCAGTTTCTATTATCTTGAACGACATATTATTCTGAAAAATAAAGAAAATACCTTAATAAATAATCGTCAAAATGGTTTTAGAGATTTTAATTCTATAAACGTATCTCTAAAGAGGTTATAAGTTATTATTTATATGAAGAGCATAATACAGCCTATTGAATAAAATATTCTATAATTACCCTAATTAGAAGTTAAAAGCTGTACAATACACTTTATATATTACATAGTACAGCTACTGGGGTAACTATTAATATGCTTAAACCTTTTAAAACACAAGATACAATGAATTTTTTTTACACGCTTTATTGTATGTATGTTTGTATGTAACCGACTCCTTTTTATTTTGACCCACTATAAACGTTCAGATTTTATTTAAATTTTGCACGTCTAAGACCGATGACAATGCAATAATTCGATATATTTTTTTTATTATTTTTTTTTTAATTGAAAAAACGTTCTCATAAATAAACCAAACTAAACAGTAAAAATTAATAATAGTTTAATTTTTTATAATTTTGAATTAAGAATAGTGTAAAAAATTCTAATAAATATAAATGAATAATAGTGTAAATAAGAGAAAAAAATATTTCAAAAAAAGCGTGGGTGCATGGATCCATAGATATAAATATTTCATTGACTGACTTATGAAGAAGGATAAAATAATTTCGATAATATCTTAAAAATCACCCCACGCTTTTTATAAAATATTTTTTTTCCTATTTACACTATTATTCATTAATATTTATTGGAATTTTTACACTATTCTTACTTCAAAATAATAAAAAAATATTTTTAATTTTTTAGTTTGGTTTTCTATATACGTGTTTTTTAGGTTTTTTAAACAATTATTTTTTATTTTGCAAAAGAGAATTCAACGTTCTTTGAATGTTTATGATTGCAAATTTATTATTTTTTACATTTATAAATCTATCACATGTAATGTCGTGATTGTCTGTAAGTGTTACAATTCTTATAATAAATTTAAAAATAAATTATTAATTAATTAATTAATAATTAATTATTATTAATAAATTTTATAATTAATCCTTCAGTGCTTATTTATTTTCTTTGTTGATTTAAGGTGTAAGTTATGTAGAAAATTCTTTATAAATAAAATCGCGTGGTGTTTCGATTACACATACAAATAAAAATGTATCTACAATTCATTCCAAAAGTGCCTATTAGAATTCAAGAATTAAAAAAATAAAGGGGCTTGTTCAATATGGGATTTTTTTTCTTGTTTCAGTGGCTTCATAATGGCGTAAGTATGTTAGTGATCTCTTATGAAAACTGCGAAAAATTACGAACATCTTATCTCTTTTCCTCTACTAGAATCAGAGCGAGATAAGATGTCCTGCCTTGGCAGCTGGCCCTGTTGTGTGCATCAATACCAAACACGGTAGGGAATTTTTGGATTTTGCGTCTCAGTTATTAGTTGTAGTCACGAACACAAACCCCCAACCACACACATAATATCCACTATCTATATATAGGGCAACTATTGAAGAAATAAAAGGAAACGTCTGAAAAATTATTTATTGTCCTTTAAAAAGTAGTAGCAATAAAGATTTGAAAACGTTACGCTTGTTTTTATTAAAATTAAGGTTAGCTTTAGTTTATCCCGTAAGTTATTGATGGAAATTAAACCTAATATCAGAAAAAAACCAAAAGTAAATGTCAATATAAAGCCCCACTACGAAAATAATTTACTACTAGCGCCATCTCTGAGCTTCTACACCAAACTGGAACGTTTCAAACCACCTTACGTTTCAGGCGACCTGGTGTTTCATTTTAGCACTGAAGCACTGTAGTTTTGTGCACCGCTACACATTCGCATGTAGATGGCGTTGTAATAAAGTAGCATTTATTTAATATTTCAGCCGATAGGTGTCACTACTAGTTTTGAAGTCTAATAATAGATAGAGTCTGGCTAACCAAAGCTGGCCCCAGAATATTGGCGGCAAATTTAAAAAATACATGCATGACAACACTAAAATTATACTATGAAAATTGGAATAACCTACTTTGATACTTGGTAATTCATTATTAAAAATATCATATATATAGACAGTATAAGAACATTATGTTAGGGATATAATGACACAGAATTTATCTACACATGTATTAATTTTTGATATGTACCAGGTTTGTAACGGGATTTAAAGGATTTATTGATCTGGTATAGGATGGATCTGTTGGTATAAAAGGTGAATATGGGTGGAATCCGAAAATAAATAGAGAAATAAAATACGATAATATTCCATACATAATAACTTAGTTTTATTCATCATAATCAAAATCAGATTCTAACACTTCAATGCCAAAAGATTCATCACTGTCACTAGTATCGCTGTCTCCAACATTTATAATAAAACTTTCTAAATTTTCTTCTGTTATTTTATCACGTTCTTTATATTTATTTTCAACATGTATTACATGATCAGTAATTTTCTTCCAATCCTGTGAACTTACGTTTTCAAATGAATCTTTAATTATTTCTTCTAATGCAGCTGTAGTAACTGCAATATTTTTGCTAGCCACTTTACGTTTTGCCAAACTCCACACAAGCTCAATCGCATTTAAATCACAATGGTAGGGTGGAAGTCTCAACACTTCATGACCACATTGATTTAAAATTTCATCAGCTTCATATATTATCATATACATAACAGCTCTGCTTTCGTGTGGTAGTCCTCATATTGAATTCCATTATCACGGAGCCACTCTCTTATATTATTTTTACGTGTTTGTGTGTTAGGAAACTTATTTATAATTACCGAATGGTAACTAGCATTATCCATTATGATTACACTTGGTTCTTCCAAATTTGGTATAGTTTTTCTTTAAGCCATTTATTAAAATTTTCAGCATTCATATCATGGTGATAATCAGCATTTTTTGATTTAGTACTAAACACTAACAAAGAGTTTGGTACTGGGCCTTTCTCTGATCCAGCATGAACTATAATGTACATTTTTCCGGTCGAAACATTTTCAATTGCACCACTAGTTGAAGGACCTTGCCATGACTTCTTAGGCTTGTAGGTAGTTTCTATGGACATAAGTCTCATCTAAATAAATGATTGGCTTGCCTTCTGCACGTTTTCCTGCTATAGTTCTTAAAAATCGATGTCTCCAAGCAGATATGTCATAGCGTTCTATTAATACAGAACGCTCATTTTTATTCTTTTTAAATTCATAGCCATTGGCTAATAACAAGCGGCGCAGAGTTTCTCTGCATCCGTTAAAGCAATACTTTCTTTTAACTCCACCAACAGTGTCCTCAGTGTAGGAACTTGTTTTTTAACAATATAAAATTCGTTTATCTTGTTACGCATAGCATCTATGTCAAAGTTATCTAGGTTAGACACAGTAGGTTTCCGTGGGCGTTTCTTCCCCGGGGTACTCCAGACACCTTCATTTACTGCACCTTCCCTTTTTACTCTCTTTAGTGTTCTGACACTCACTTCTGCAAAGAAGAAATACAAAATATGTAATTAATTCTTGGTATTCTTACGTGAAAATCCAAAGGCTTTTTATGGCATAATTTCACAACATCATTCAAAGCATAGTAAAAACTTACCGGTCATTAAAGCTATTTCTTCTAAGTACTGATTCTGGTTTATTATCCTATCTTTCTGCTCTAATTCAGTGAGATTTCCAATAGTTCTAACTATTTCATCAACTCCTTCGACATCTTGCAGATTCTCTGTTAAAGAAAGTTAATCGTTTTAAAATTACCAACAAAGGTGATGTTATTAAAATAAATACGTTGACTGATGCAATGTACGAATGAATATAATTAGTTTTATTCAATACGAAGAAGCGTAAGTAACTTATTTGCAAGGATACGTAAAATTATAAATCAAAATTTTATTATGACGACTGTAGTAGGTGTTCAAAGTATCAAAATAATATTGTCTACTAACCTATGAAATTCAACACCACACGTAAACAATCTTGTTTTTGTTTAAACGCGGCATCACGCTGTTGTTGTTTTTCGTTGAACTTGCCAATCATGCAAAACAACATCTTTCGTACACCACTTTTAATAGATTTGTTCATTTTAAACCGTAATTTAGAATCACAATTTTCACAAACGCATACAATTTGAAACCAGAGATACCGAACGACAACCTTGTCAAATTGACGTTGACGTTCCTACAGAGTTGCTATATAAAAAGTTCGCAAATAATTCCAGGGACTACTTTGCTTAGCCAGACTCTATGAATATTATGATTGGATATTAACTATTAATCATAAATAAATATGCAATTAAAGTTTACTCCGTTATTAATACATTCAAATATTGTACCTATACAGAAATCTTCCCTAAAAATTGTTAAAGATTTTGATATTATTTCCTTTAAATATTTCGAAAACTACTAAAATTGGAAGCTGTAGCTAAGCGCTAAACATCAGATTAACACGTTGGTGAAATCGACACTAAGGGGCTCAAAATATTGCATTTAAGCCTAATTATAACACTGCCAATAAAACGTCAAATTTAGTAACTCTGTTTACCTGCCTAAAGGTTATTATAAGATTACGGATAGATGGTCAAATAGTAATAGTATGGAAGGTGAATTACATTTTATTTTAGTGACCATTTCACTTACATGGTAAGCTTAACTCAAACGCTAATCTACGGCTTTTGATCTCCTTGCCCTGTACACACATTAAATCAGGGATAAGCTGAGCAGCTGACAGAGATTCAGGTGTTGGCTCGAATCTCCGTACAGCCTTTTTTTTTTTTTTTTGCGCGGGGAAATGCATTTACGCATACCACCCCGGTGGGTAGGGTGGGTATGTGGGACTCGTGCCTAAAGATGGTAAACGGCACGAGAATACCCACTAAAACCCCGCGGTGCTCCTGCACTAGCCGTGATGGGGGGGTCATGGGAAACCGACATAGCCATTCATCCACGACCCCTCCGGCGATGCCCGCCTAGGCAGGCCCCTCATGGCCCCCAAAAAGTGGGGGGACCGACACCGAGGACCGCGTGCAATGGCCGTCAGACACCCCCGTATCTGACGGCCCGGTCCTCCGCGGCGAAACAGATGTTCGTCCCGCCGCCCACCGCGTTTCGGTCGCAGAGGATAGGGAGAGCGGCAACGTAACACCGACACTCCTCTTCCCCTGCGACCCCACCACGACGCAGTACTAACGGCTGCGGCCCCGCCGGGGCCGCGGAAGGCAGGGAAAGCGGCAACGAAACACCGACAGTCCTCTCCCGCCGCGGCCCCGCAACTCCTCGGCCGCAGTGCCGACTCACGCCAACACCGCAGGCCCTCCTGTTGCAGTGCCTACCCATATAGGCCCTGCAACATGGGCTGCTCCCACATGGGCTTTTCCCCAAAAGCCCGAAGAGCAGCCCCCTCCTCGGGGTCCACTTAGCTTCACCGTGGCTCTCCCAACCACGGTTACTAAGCCCCACCGCGACGACAACGCGGGACACCCGGTTGGTGGGGTCTCCGTATAGCCTACACTAATATCAAGTTTCGTTTTTTTTTAATAAATCCTGAATGTTTCAACTAACTATATAACTGCAATAACACAATAACTCGTAGAATTTGATCTACAGATAGCGCGCGAGTTGAATCCAGTCGGGGTCTGAGGTAAAGAGCGGGAGCATCTCCCCCCGCTATCCGCACGCCCCACCTCACGCGCCTGCAGTGTAGTGATGTGCCATCCTTGTCAACTATCGTACGTTTGCCGTGTTATTGTGTTAATACTGAAGTTCCCGTGTTATTTTTTTATTTTAATAATGACTGATCCGAGTCCATCAAGTTCGTTACAAAAAAACGTAAAGAGGTTAAAAGAAGTTACGGAGCTGGCGGTTTCTCAGGTTACAGAGGAAGATTGGCGTGGCTTCGATGATCACGTCATAATTTTAGAAGAAATTTATTGGCAAGGAGATGGATTAATTGAAGATACCATAGATCGATTCGTCATTGAGGTCAGCGACGGCGAGGATAGTGACACCGATTCAATCATATCTGCCATTTCTGAATCTGATTAAAAATAATTATATTTCGTTTCGTGAAATGATTATTAAAAACGTGTGATAATTATGTGGAGTGTGTGGAGTATGATTACACAGAAGAATTTATATAACGATTAGAATTAAGAGTTTAGATGTATTTAAACAGTTTTTGTTATAGTATTTAAGTAGTTATTTTTAAAGACTAAACAACCATTGATCTCAATTTATATTTTAGTTTTGATTTCTAGATTTAATTTAGAAATAATAATAATACGACATATTTTGTAGAACTTATAATAAATATATAAATGTAAATTTACCGCCATTACAAACAATGTAATTCAGAAAATAAAAACCTTCTGCAGGACAGGCCTAGCCTAGTGCAGGAGTTTTTTAGAAATTACCTAATTCTTTACATAAGGAACATCTTAACGTATGTTTAGCAATAAGTTTTTTTTTTTTTTTTTTTTTTTAATGTAAAGAATTTATATACTTACATGTGGTATTGAATAAATATATTTTATTTTATTTTTATGATATTGTTTTTTTTTCATCATGTTAACCTAGTGTAAAAAATATAATTAAACTTATAACATTGTTTAAATTTGTCGACATTCATTACTCGTCGTGGTCATCAATAATTAAAATTAGGTCACAGCACTACCGCATTCCTAAGCTCTGCATTCAACTCGCGCGCTATCAGTAGTATGAATAGGTGTCGTGAAAGTAAATATAAACTTTTTAGTTTTTTACATAATAAAGTCAGGACAAACGGTAAAATAAGGTTTTCTTATAAAATAACCCTAATAATGTACTACCATATTTATAAACAGTTTTTGTCTTTGTAATAAATGCCACAAAATGGCCCTAACTACATTTAATTAGAAATTAAATGAACGACATTTAATCAAGAATTAAATGCACGACACTTTAACGTCTTATCGAGGACGAATAATGGTGATGGTTCTGAAACACAAAGATTTTAGAGACTACTTTCTTGTGTTTTAGAAAGCAGGTTATTAGTACCTAAATATATTTTTTAGATATGTCCGAACTGCGGGTTTGACCGACGAGTCAGCTCTCCGAATGCTGACGTTTCAGAATAGTCGACGTCGACGCAGTCAATCATTACATTCGGTTAATAAAGCAATTTTAATTAGTTTTGGGGACAGACTCTCTGCCGTGTTAGTCACAATTCATAACGTTCAATTATGAAACATATATCATAGTATTTCCTACATGCTGAGAATAACAGTGGTAAAATGTGCTTCTTAATGTCTAACCGAAATATTAAGAAATTAGTTGAAACCTAAAGTCGACGCTCATATTTTTTTTTACAACGTTGTTGATACGAGCTATTCTTGGTGTGTAAAAGAAGATAAATTTGCTTATGATATTTACTTATGATTTAGCGTTTGTAGTGGCAGCTTCCATAAACAATTGAACGATCTGTCGTGATTCATCCATTAAGCACCATCGTGCTAATTGAATGCAATGCATCCAATGGTACAATAGAATCGGACCACAGGACTTTATAAGATTTAGAAGAGAGTTTTGGATTAAAATGAGTATAAGCCCCAATTTCACTGGTACAACTCATAAGCATATAACACACAAATGAAATTGACAGCTGTGTTCTTTTTTCAAGTGTAAATTGTGCCACTTTTAAATTTGGTCACGGTATAGGTACTTAATGGGTCGGATCAGATCTACATGGCACTTTAGAAACTGTGTAAATATGATTAATGTGTGTAATCATTACATTTTAGTTACAAAATTAGGTTCAGTTTCAATAAGAGGATCCTATCCATAATAATATGTGTAAATTCTGCCGCATCAAATGATGTTTTTGAAATTAGTACTAAAAATGTAAAACAGAGACTTTAAGATTTTCATTTGACAAATCAATAAATACTTCAATCGGTAACAAATATTGAAATTGAAATTATTGTGGTAGAGGTAATAATGTTTTACATGTCAGTGAATAATATGTATTCTTTTTGAGAAATAAATATTTTTTAAGCCGAAAAAGGTTGGCTTGGAGGTTGGCTAACTATCAATCTTCTATTCATAAGATAAGATAAGAGCTCAAAGAGTTATTCATGACTCTAAACTGCTATTTGACAAACACATGGATAGCATCGTAGCAAACCTGTACAAAGCTTTGGGATTTATCATGCGCTTATCGTCCTGCTTCAAAAATGCTAAAGCCTGGTAAATACTTTACTGTACTTTTTTAGGAGCATCCTAGAGTATGCGTCACTAATAATCCCCGTTATGAGTCTTACATAATGAGAATTGTAGGCAGTTAACGAATACAAATAAAATTTATAATAAATTTATATATAATTTATATATATTATTAGTGGTCTAGTGGTTAGCTTATGCGCCTCTGACCGCGGGGTCTCGGGTTCGATTCCGTCGGGTAAGGAGTTATTTGTGAACTTTCCGTCGGGAGATTTAAAATAGCAGCACGGAGTTGAAATTGTGCCCGGGGGATGGCGATAGCCTCACCCCCTATCTCATGGCGCCTAAATGTGTATCTAATTTTTTTAAGTATTCAAGTCTTTATTGCACTCCACAATGTTAAAATGGTCTTATAAATAGGTACAGTGTCAATTATGGACCCAGACGGGCACGGCTAAAGTAGGAGAGAGGAAGAAAGAGCTCTTTGTGTTTAATAACAAAAAAGTTTACATTTTAAAATAGTATCTTAAAATTGTATATTATTTTATTTATTTTTTGGCTTTAAATACATAAATATCATACTTATTGAATATACATATGAAATAAGAAATCATTTCAGTAATTTATCTAGCTACTAATTGTTGAGGAAGAATAATTAAAATATGGTGTATATCTATAATTATTATGTTTAATGTTCATGTAGTATCTCATTTAAATATTCATTTAAGTGGTAGTAGCATTTTTTAATAAATGTTCCTTTAATTTATTTATGAAAGTGCTGTCAATTTGGGTGTTGCACACCTCTCACAAACCCTTCCAGGTAATATATGCGTGATGTTAGTGAGTTTAGTTTTATTAAAACGACACCCGCACGGGAAAAGCTCCTGTGTCGCGGTGGTGATCACAAACATACATATCACACACAGAGCACACCCAGAGTCGGAACAAATCTTTGCGGATCACACAAAGATTTGTTCCGTGTGGGGTGAAAGCGGCGAGGCGTCCGCTTTAACCACTACGCCAAGTGTGCACTTATTTATGTTATGTTATATGGTTTCGGCTACACATCCCATATAAATCATCTTTCTAAATCTAACTTCGTAAACGGTTTTGTTGGAGTTGTACAAATGTAATGTACCCGGAAATGCAGAGGAAACTCTCTTAGCTTGGGATAACCTTGAGATGGAACCGGACATACTGCGCTCCGAAGTATTAGCAGCCCTCAGTTCACTCAAACCGAGGAAGGCCCCAGGACCAGACACTATTACAACTGAAGTTTTGAGATCATTGGGTGATACTGGTATAGATGCACTGCACACAATATGCAATAAAGTATGGACAAGTGGAAAATGGCCGAAAGACTGGACCGATTCTATAATACTGCCACTCCATAAAAAAGGTTCGACGAAACAGTGTGACAATTACCGCACCTTAGCCCTCATATCGCACTCAAGCAAAATTCTGCTCCACGTGCTGAATAGGCGTATTCGCCACTACTTAGATTGGCAAATTCCCCAAGAACAGGCGGGTTTTGTGAAGGGCAAGGGAGCGCGTGAGCAAATTTTGAATGTAAGACAAGTGATCGAGAAGGCCTATGAATACAACACGCCCTGCATCATGTGTTTCGTTGATTACAGTAAAGCCTTCGACTGTGTGAATTGGAACTCGTTGTGGAAAGTACTGGCAGAACTTGGAATGCCCAATCATCTCACTGCACTTATTAAAGCTCTGTACTGCAACAGCCAAGGTGTAGTCAGGATTGATGAGATGATATCCCAGCCTTTCAGTTTTGGAAAAGGAGTGCGTCAAGGCTGCATCCTCTCACCAATCTTGTTCAACGCATATGGTGAGTACATCATGAGGCAAACCTGCGACCAATGGAAGGGAGGTGTAAGCATTGGCGGAGTGAAACTAAACAACCTCCGCTATGCTGATGATACGACTCTACTGGCCGCAGATGAAGCGGAAATGTGTACACTGCTGGAAAGAATGGAGCAGATCAGCATTAGTATGGGGTTGTCTATCAACAAGTCAAAGACCAAGATCATGGTGATAGATAGAGCAAATAGCTTACAGCTGACTGGCGCACTCAATCTGCAAATTGTCCAAGACTTTGTTTACCTCGGATCCACCATCTCAACAATGGCTCCTGTGAAACAGACGTGAGAAGGAGAATTGGGATGGCCAAGAGCGCCATGTCTCAGCTACATAGAACTTGGAGAGACCGTAACATATCGCTCAAGACTAAGACTAAACTGGTGCGGACTCTCGTCTTTTCCATTTTCTTATATGGGGCTGAGACATGGACTTTAAGATCTGCTGACCGTAAACGTATTGACGCTTTTGAGATGTGGTGCTGGAGGAAAATGCTACGAATTAAGTGGACAGCATTCCGAACAAACATATCCATCCTGACCAAGCTCAGCATTAAAACAAGGCTCTCTACCATCTGCCTCAAGCGTGTCTTACAGTACTTCGGACACATTGCCAGAAAGGACGGAGACAACCTCGAAAAACTGGTAGTCACTGGCAAAGTGGAAGGAAAAAGAGCACGGGGCCGTAGCCCGATGCGCTGGTCGGACCAAATACGCACTACTCTAGACTCCACTGTCTACGATGCTCTCCGAGTGGCTGAGGACAGATTAAAATGGCGGAAAATCGTGCAATCAAGCCTTATGGATGGAGGAGGTCACGACCCTCAGACATGAGGATTACGACTGACGGAGGGGAAACGGTTTCACCTATTAACGGTCTCCACTCAGAGAAATCTTCTTCTTCTTCTTCTTCTACGTCGTGTCAATGGCCGAGTCAAATTATATTTTGACTTGCCATCGTGGTGAAAGGATTAGCCCATTCGCTTTGGCGAACTCGCGAATTGCCCAGGGTGCGCCGGACGTAGGGAATCGTTGTGTACGTCACTCGGGGAGGCTCCTTAGAAATATATCCGATCTTTGTTTTATTGTAAAATAGTCTCAGGCTTAGTTATCTGTCTAAATTTATTAGAAACACTTGACCTCAATACTCCACCAATAAAAATCAGGTCCATAAAGCCACTACCTGCTGCAGCACGAGAACTCTAACTATCGGCAAATTCCTTTTTGAATTGTGCGAGCAGTAGGTTTAATACAATGTCAAGGGAAGTGGATCTAGACTTGTTTTGCCCTGATGTTTCGGGAGCGAGGCAGATAATGAGTGAGAGATGTTTTACATATAATATAAAATAATAATAGCAGCCCTGTATCTAATACATGTCCTACTGCTGGGCTTGGACCTCTTCTCATGATGAGAAGGGTTAGGCCATAGTCCACCACGCTGGCCAAGTGCGGATTGGTAGACTTCACACGACCTCGAGTACTTTTTAGGCACTCTTAGACGTGCATGTTTACTCACGATGTTTTTCTTCACCGTTAGCGAGCGATAATTTATATGATAAATACACACATATCTTCAAGAAGACGAGAGGTGTGTGCCGTGGGTTCGAACCCGAGACCTTTGACATCGCAGTCCTACGGTCTCATACTCGGCTATCGCTGCTTCTTTATATAATATACATTTTTAAATTTTAGATTTTATAATTTTATATTAAATATAATAATAAAATTATAATGTGACTGAATCAATTAGTTGTAAATTTTTTGGTATATTATACTTTATAATTGATGAAATAATTGTTGTAATTGTGCCCGGTGGATGGCGATAGGCTCATTCCCTATCTGAGCCAACCCTTCTGAATAATATGGGCGTGGGTAGAGTATGCGCCGTCACAGCGAGGTCTCGAGTTCGATTCCCGGGTTGGCTCAAGTGTTATTATTGAACTTTCAATAGCCGCCCTCGAGCTATTGAAGAAATATACAGTTTTTTTTTAACTACGCCAGCGAACTAACGTGTTGTCCACTTGCCCATACACATCAACAATCTACAAAAGCAGATTGTAGATGCGTCGCTGCAGTTGAGGACTACGGTGTTATGCCTCATGTGCCAGTAACTTCAGGACCAAATCTCACCACCGAACCGGAACACAGTAAATATCACTACTATTTGGTGGCAGGTTAAAGGCCGCACTCCAGCTCGTTCACATGTGCTCTAATGCCAGTGATATGTAAAATAAGGAGACATCAAGCTGATATTGGTTTAAGTTTTCTATGTCCTATAATGTCATGAACATTACGGATCCTAGGTAGTTTGTAAGCATAAACAACATACACATGGCAGTTTTCGTAAACATCAAGACCATATTTCACCAACTACGTCTTAAACAGACGTTTAAGCTGAACAAACGTTTGTAATCACTCTGTTACGTTCAAACAATGAATGAGAAAGAAGGTTTAGTATTTTTTTTTTCAATATTTATTGGGTAAACAAACAATATCACAATAAACAGATGGCTTATATAGTATGATTCTATACATATGAATAATTGTGACATCCACACCGTTTACCACGGTTGAGTAATAATAAAAATTAAGTACAGGTTGTGAGTGAGTGCAACACAAAGTTTGAAATTCTAAGCAAAACTAAAATGATACATTTCTATAATTTAAATTTTTCTCTCTTGTTGTAAGATTATACAGTCAACAGTTCCTCAATTACTAGATTCCTAAAGATGCCTACACTATTCGCATGCACATCAATATGAGTAAAGTTATTGTTATAAGAATCCAGTACACGGCTAATAGGTGCGCGCTTGCCAGCGTTAGTGCGCGCAGCTCTTGGGACAAAAAGTGGAGTCTTGCGACATACCATAGTGTACGATCTAGTAGGCACATTGTAGTTAATACTATTAATAATATCATCACAATCGTAACTGTTATGGCAAATATCATACAGAAACATGGCTTGCATTTGAATTCTCCTGGATTTTAAATCTAACGATTTATATTGCCGTAATAATTCTGTATAGGGCTGATATCTATGACAAAATTTGTAGTTCATACAACGCAGAGAGTATTAATCGAATGAGGACTTACTGCCTCTATTATCAAGTGGTTAGCGTATGGGCCTTTCACCGCGAGGTCTTGGGTTGGATTACCGTGTCGGGCAAAGGTGTTATTTGTGATAATATACCCCTTCTGGGTAATATAGGCGTGAAGTTATGTTTATGTTATGTTTCAACTGACGTTTCAGCAATAGGGTCATGATATAAAGGTTCCCAGTCCATTAAGCCAATACAAGGGCATTATTTATTGTGTTATAGTTTGCTTTAAAGTACTTATTTTAACGACGAAGGTAACGTTTTATAGTAGAGAATTTGATTTCTGATGATGTCCAAACACAAAGAGGCGGGTGATGAGCAACGCTGCATAAGTGCCAGAATTATTCCTAATTGTGTTGTACTGAAATGAATTCGTGATCTATATTAAGTCGCAGCGAGCTATGCTTAGAGTTTTGAAGGATGAAATTCGTAATGAGGTCATCCGACAAAGAACTAAAGTAACCGACATAGCTCGCATAATAAGCTCGCTGAAGTTGCAGTGGGCTGGTCACGTCTATCGAAGAACCGACAGCCGCAAACGAGTCCTTGAATGGAGACCGCGACTCGGCAACCGTAAGGTAGGATGGCCCCACGCCAGGTGGACAGACGACCTGAAGAAGGTAGCTGGAGGGGACTGGATGCGCAGGACCGGGTGTTGTGGGGCAAATTGAGAGAGGCATAATGTCCAGCAGTGGACTACAAGAGGCTAAATGATATTAAGTCGCATATGTTAGGGAGGCTTATTTTTTTATGGTGGATAGGCACGCGTTTGACCACGATCTCACCTGATGGTAAGTGATGATGTGGTCTACGGTAGAGCACGCTTAGCTATGAGATACCTATTAACTCTTGCTTTGAAGAGATCCAAGTTGTACTCATGCGGAAACACAGACTCGAGCAAGGCGTGCCATTCTTTGGCAGTTCGCATAAGAAACGTTAAGGCAAAACGGTTAGTGCGTGAAGCGAGGCCTGAGTGCCGTTTGTCTGGTAGACCGATGGTGAAACGGGGACAGAGGGATAAGGTTGTGTAGTTCCTCGGCACACTCTCTGAAATGTATCCTATATAAGACCGAAAGGCTAACAACCTTGCTTATTTTTTATTCTTAGGCTCTCAGCGATGAAGATGTGCTAGTAAGTAAATTTTTAAATATTATTTCATTATTTTAAGTCTAACTGCATTCAGATTAAGATTGAATTTGAAAAAGAGGAGGTTTTTGACGTCACATTACTAATACCTTGTTAGAGTTATTATTATCAGGTTTTTTACAAATAAGATAGGAGTAATGACACATATTATCATTGTTTGGTTAAAAGGTCAAATGGAGACGTTATAAGCATTGGTGAGCTAAGGGACTACAAGTGTTGTGTGATTTTGCGTTATAACGTCGAAAACGTGTTATTACCAATTTAAGTAATAGATTCAACTTTTTTTTTTTATATGCCACCTGGATAAACTAATTTGATAATAAAATGTGATTTAAATGACGATATTTTGTCATCCTATGAAGATGTGATAATTTTTATGACTGCAATTAAAATATAAAGATAAATTCTTTAAAATACCGATATATGAAGAAGTACACGCACTAGTAGCTGATCAATTGGCAGAAATGTGTACTTAAACCATTATTACTATTATTAAACCTAAATTTATGAAGATAATTGTACAAAGATATCAATATAGTGCCAAAATCACCTGAAATCTCTGCCAAATTACCCAAAAACAGAGAAATAAGAGTAAAAAAGTCGATAAATAATATCTTATATGATATTTTGGCTGTAGGTATCGTGTAAGGTTGAAGAACAAGCAACTGAAATAGCAAAAATGTTGATGGGCTAACTTTAACTAACTTATGCACGCAATTTCGTGGCACGTTCGTTATTTTAGCAAATAACTTATCCAGCAGTTTGCACGCTTTAAACCTTACAGCTCTGCTCTCGTGAAGTTAAATATAGATAGATAAAAAAAATTGACGACCGGATGGCGGAGTGGGTAGTGTACCTGCCTGCGACGCCGAGGTCGTGGGTTCGATTCCCACTTAAGACAAATCTTTGCGTACATGAACATGGGGGTTTGTCTTAGTCTAGGTGTTTCTATGTATAATATGTATGTATTTACAAAAGAAAAGTATATAATGTATTAGTATCAGTTATTCTAGTACCCATATTACAAGCTCTGCTTAGTTTGGGACTAGATGGCGTTGTGTGTGAGTTGTGAAATATTTATTTATTTATATATTATAAATAGCCTTTTCTTAAAGATGAGCTATCAAACACATCAAGATTCACATAAATCCGACAAGTATTTCTAGAGATTATCGTGTTAAACAAACAAACTCCTTAGGTTGGTTTTAGTTTTTTACATAACATAGTCAGGACAAACAATTTTTTGAATATGGTATTTTAATAAAACAACCCTGTTGATGTACTACCATATTTGAAAACCATTTTCGTTTTTAGAGCAAATGCCACGAAATGGCTCTAACTACATTTAATTAGAAATTAAATGGATAACATTAAATTACTAATTAAATGCACGACAGTTTAGTGTCTTGTCGAGGACGAATGTAACCACTTGTAACCACTACCTTTTCACAGCGATATATTAATGGTATTGCACCAAGCTTTTATTTTCGGCTACTCATTTTGCATACTAATTTACAAAAAGTTAATAATTATCAGTTTAAAATATTACTGTCGAAATGGTTTCATGGATTTAACTATGTGCACATTGAAATTATTATATTAAAAAGTAAAATATGACACATTATATCATCTTTACCCTTAAGTAGGCGTGCGTGTGTGTGTGTACACACACGCACGCATACTCACACATTTCACATGCACACTCAAACACACACATTGCGACAGCACGCATATGGAGAGAACTAAATTAGATTTGTTACACTCAAGCTGTTGAATAGGCAAAAACTGTATAACTAATGTTTCAGTTACTTTATGTAATAAAATTAAACGGTGACATAAATAACATCATGCCTGTATTATCCAGAAGGTGGCAGAGGTATACAACACCCCCAGTTCACCTGTTATGTTTAGGTCTTATAGGATAGGGGGTGAGCCTATTGCCATACACCGGACACATTTCCAACTCCGTGCTGCTATTGTGATAATAATAATTATTTGGATGTTTTTTACTTTAGATAGAACGCCAGAAGCAATGACACTATCGAATGGTCCCCAATGACAAGGCCAAATACACACATTCACTCACACAGCACACCCAGTCTCAGAACAAATCTTTGCGAATCACACAAAAATTTGTCCCATGTGGGGATCGAACCCACAACACCAGCGTAGTGGAGAGCGGCGAGGCGACCGCTTAAACCATTACACCACACATGCAGACAAGATATATACCTGATGGAAAAATCTTAAATAACACTTTGCTCGACCTAGGAATCGGACCCATCTATATATATAAAAATGAAACCCGTTTTCCGTTGTCACGACATAGCATGAAAACGGCTTGACCGCTTTGGCTGATTTTTTTTCATAGTTTTCTAATACTCTGTACAAGATTCTTATCTATCTATATATATAAAAATGAAACCCGTTTTCTGTTGTCACGACATAGCATGAAAACAGCTTGACCGATTTGGCTGATTTTTTTTTGTAGTTTTCTAATACTCTGTACAAGGTTCTTACGGAAAAAAAAATATATAAAAATGAAACCCGTTTTCCGTTGTCACGACATGCATGAAAATGGCTTGACCGATTTGGCTGATTTTTTTTTGTAGTTTTCTAATACTCTGTACAAGGTTCTTACGGAAAAAATATATATAAAAATGAAACCCGTTTTCCGTTGTCACGACATAGCATGAAAACAGCTTGACCGATTTGGCTGATTTTTTTTTGTAGTTTTGTAATACTCTGTACAAGGTTCTTACGGAAAAAAAAATATAAAAATGAAACCCGTTTTCCGTTGTCACGACATGCATGAAAACGGCTTGACCGATTTGGCTGTTTTTTTTTTGTAGTTTTGTAATACTCTGTACAAGGTTCTTACGGAAAAAAATATTAATAAAATCTCTCAGAAAGATTGAAAAATATACATTTAATGCAGTCAAATTATGGCTAAAAACGGGTTAAATAAACATGAGCGAATACAGTTTGGGGATTTTGAGGATCGATAGGGGGGTGTATTCTGAGCATAAATTCCAATTTGAGGGGCTGTACTGAGGTCAGCTCAAGGTCATTTCGATGGCAACGCGTTTAATTCGATATCTCGAGAATGGTTAGTGTTAGGCGAAAAATTGTAGAGACCTTTTCTTTTCCAAACAAAATTTCCTAACTTTTTTATCTGAAACTTTTTTTTATAACATTAATATTTTCAACTTATTACTCCCACAAGGCAAAAATTTTACTTTTTCTTCTATTTTTCGTCGTTTTCTCCCCAACCATTCAATTTTATTAAATTTTACCGATCATCGAAGTGTAGATCTTTTAATTATGAACAATTTTGTTCTCAAACTTTTTTCTGTAATGCCAATACCTTCGTAGTTATATATTACTTTACCGAGCGAAATCCGAATACAACCCCTCAAATTGAAATTTATGCTCTGAATACACCCCCCTATCGATCCTCAAAATCCCCAAACTGTGTTCGCTCATGTTTATTTATTTCGTAATTTGGCTGGACTAATTTAATTTTGCATATTTTAAAAAAAGCGCGTTACGAATGTCAACGTCATTCAATTTAAAACAAAAAACTCTGTGGTTGATCTATGACACCACAGACATAACCGCGAGCTGTGAAAATATATATTTTGTTTTTTATTTAATAAAATTGGTAAAGTCCTTCTCAGGTATGACGAGACCAGGAAAATAGGTAGGTATTCATTTTTATATGGAGGATATTATAGATTCCAATTCAAATTGAATAGGTACGCATACATAAGATAGGTCAGCTATATAAAATAAAGTAGTGCATCAAATTTACGCTAAGGCGGTACGAAGTTCGCCGGGTCAGCTAGTTGACAATAAAAAAGAACATTCTATTTATTTTTGTATAGTAACTATTACTTATTTTTACTTTGATAAACATAATTTACTATCTCGGCATATTTACCATGTATTGTGTTGTAACGAGTTTGCCGATATTTCGCAGCTGTTGGCGATAAAACTGAATCTTGAAAAATAGTCTTTTGCGGATAAAGTGAAAACAGTTTTTATTGGCAGACGAATCGATCTACCCTCTTCCGCACTCGTTTACTACGCAAACCGACTAGGGGAAAAAAAATTTCTTGAGAGAAGTGAAGATGGTTTTGACAGAAATCTTTCGTAGGATATTGGCTATCTTATTTGTCAATCCTTTTACGTACAGAAGGTTCGCTGGGTGTCGTTCAACCGCGATCACAAAAACTCGACTTGCAACAGCTGCGAAAAATCGAAAAAAAAATGTCACAACAAAATACATGGTAAATAGCCCGTGATATCTAATATATCGAAATAAAATGACAATAATTAGAGTCAAATCTTATTTTACTATTAGTATAACACTTAATTTCGTGCTATGTGTTCGTTGAAAAACCTACAAAATAGGAATCTCAAAACAAAATGCTTAATTGACCTAAAAACCTAGTTCTAGCCGACGATGAATGGGATACACCAGAGAAGAGTTATTTACAACCTCTTAGTATCCCTAAGAGGTTATAAATAACACCAAGGTTTATCCGTCGGTGTCCGGTTGCATTAAGCTCTAACCGCTATGATGGCGGCTAAACCTATTTATAACCTAAGGTAAGTAGGATAAACGTAGATGTAGACGTGTGCACCGTTCCAGCCGATGAGAGTACATATTATTATGCTCAAATGTCGCCAACCGATTTTGGCCAATTTTTCGGCTGGCGCGGTGCACACGTCTGTCTAGGTGTAACCGTGTGTGGGCTGCACTTAGTTATAACCGGCTAGAACTAGCTGCACTTAGCCGTAACGTATATTCTGATCGTAGGACCACGGCGGTTTATAGACTGTACTTATGAGATGACGTTTGATACGTATCGAACATAATTAATAAGCTACACAAAAGTAGCAGTATTGACACAGAGTAATGTGTTAAATAGAGATCGTAAGCAATAAAAGTACAGAAAACAATATAAATATAACGGGATATTTTTTTAATCTTCGTCTGTTAGAAATAATAATAATAATAATCCTGTAGTGTAGGGTCTGATTTTGGATAGATCGCTTTCAGTGCGATCATTTAAAGTAGCTTTGGTCTAATCCTCGAGAGAGTATAATACCGTGTTTGATCCACACTAAGCGATGGCCATTTTGTTTAGCCCCTGACCTCCCTGACCTGACGAGGAAAATGGTTGTTGTGCAGAGTCAAATGTTCATTCATATATAATTAATGCACAATATTGATGCAAGCTAAGTCGCTGAAATAATGTCGCACGATTTGACTAGCAAACTTGACAATCACATTTTTAGAGTGAGGTGTTTTCTGATTGATCTATGGAACCTGGTGAACCGCGATTAATATTTGGAGAAAAAATGGGCTGATTAATGATGCTTGCAATACTCTTAACGATTGACAGAAGTTTCTCAAGTTTTGCCGGTAGATTGCTTGTTTCTATCATTGCATATGCTTAAACGTTTCGAGTTTAGCTTCCAGTGCAGCTACGCGTTGATCCGATGCGTGCTGTAGTCCCTAGCGAAGGCACGCATCGGTCGTCCATCATACTTCTCGCTGACGAACTTGATAGAAGTCTTAACAGCTTCATACTCTGAAAGCAGCATAGAATATTCTGCATGCCTGCTTTTTCAACAAGTTTTCGAGCGTAAACAACAAGTTCATATTTCACTACTGCTCGAAACACCTTTCCGAAATGTGATCTTATAGAAAAAAGGAAACCCCATCTGAATGGGGTTTCCTTTTTTCTATAAGATCCGTCGACACTCATCTCGCCAGGCATTGTGGTGTGAGGCGCGTTATGAGAATCGAAGCGTGCTGTTTATTGTGGTACACTCTCTGTACGCAATACTACTCTGTGCCAGAACGAACAGCTAATGACGACTCCGTTAAGCTGGGTACAGATTGGTGCAATGCAACATGTAATGTAATATTCTGCGTTACATTGCATGTTCCCTGCTGCCTTCGACGTGTGGCACGCACGGTACGCGCATTGACTACGAATCATTCGAGAACATCTGTTCCCGCATTTCGTTACAAACACTAGCCCTCGTCACACGTGTTCTTTTCTTTGCCTGCATCAAGGCGATATACTTACGAATCATGGAGTCTGAAGACAGCCTTCTTGCTCTGACGATTATCAGTGCTTCATTGTTAATCATTCATCAACTTTTAAAAAAACCACCCTCCACGCACCCTCTTTCACCGCCATGATCGTTGCGCATGCGAACGAAACGATCGACCGTCCACGGCTGCGTCCGACAAATCTCGAATCGAGCCGCGCACGAGTTGTAACGCTCGGAGCGTGCGCGACCCAGGCGCAGTTCGTGCGCGCGAGGCGTCCACATTATGGGAATTCTGTTACATTACATGATACATTGCAGCAATATGGACGTCAAAATCTTGCATTGCATGTTGCATTACATGTTGCATTGCAACAATCTGTACCCAGCTTTAAGCGCACTCACACAGAGAACGCACTCTATAAGCATAGTACGGAGTTATATGTAACCCACGTGTAAGGACCAGCGCGCACGACAAAATAATTGATGATCAATCAATTTACGAAGGCTGCGGCCGTAATTTCTAGAAAGCTTTTTTAATAGGACATTGCCATATAGTAGTCCGATTTTGTCTAATATTTATTATGTTATGATGATGTATTCAGAATTGTACATGTATTTCTCTCTAATTGAATATTTAGAAGATAAAAATATAATAGTTTTTTGTCAGTAATTCAACTTTTTTGAAAGAACAAGCCTATAAGTACTTTTAAAGTAACAATTAATTAATGTGGTAAGTACCAATGATATTATAGAACTATAGATATGTTACGTTCATAGAAATTACGATTTAAATCCGTTCCGAGCTATTCCAAATTGCACACATTGACAAATGTCCGCAGCGCACGCATCCTTATCGCTCTAACGTCAAAACAATATCGCATTCTCTTTCTTAACTTGAACATGGCGCATGGCGTCTGGCACGTGACTGCGCTCGACGCAGGCCACACGCAAACTAAACACAAGACGTCCCAATTGGGACGTATTTGAGTATTCACAGCGCGAGCGCTTATAAAAGCAGATATTATCTGCTTTTGTTTTTATATAATATCATTGGGTAAGTACCAATACTGGGCGACCGCGCACTAGCACAACTACGCCTCCCTTTATTGTGTGTACTGTAATTTGATATTGTAGAAAGGTTGTATAGCTTTTACTTGGCACCGACTTCAGAATTATAAAATAATTATTTAATAATTTCTATTTAAATAAATGAAAAAACGTATTAAATTGTGCGAAGTAAATTTATTTTTTGCTCTTTAGTTTACCTACTTTTTGAAGTCGGTTTTTTTTTGTTATTTTTTTTTTGTATCATTTTATTTTACCCTTTTGTTGGCATATTAAATTTACCTACATATTCATGCAAAATATCAGCTTTCTAGCACTAACAGTATTCATACAGACAAAAAAAAGGCGAAACTATAAGAGCTCCTTGTAGACACTACGGAACCCTTCGGAATTCGAATCGAAATCTCATTTCAGAATAAAAATTCCTAGAGTCAAAACCATTGCAATGCAGCATAAAACTCCATAAAATAAAATCAGTGTATACCAGTTATTTAAGTTCAACCATAGAAATCTTAATAACAAGGCAATATTAAGATTTCTATGAGTTCAACCCTTATCTACATATAAAGTCATCATTTACTAAATTATTACATCCATCTTCTTAATCTGATTATACGCCATAGATATTCACGCAATATCAAGTTTATTTCTTTCCATATTCCTTATATAACATAACATCACGCCTATATTACTCAGTAGGAGGTCACAGAAGTGTACAACACCCACATTGCACTTGTTATCTTTAGGTCACATGGGATAGGAAGTGAGCTTATCGCCATCCACCGAGCACAACTCCAACTAAGTGCTGCTATTATGAATTTCCTTATGGTAAGTTCACAAATGACACTTTGCCCGACCCGAGAATCGAACCCGAGGCCTCGCAGTGCATACGCTAACCACTAAACCATCGAGGCAGTTTCCATTTACCCTATTCCGCGGTTAATTTTAAACCCGGATTCTATCTTTCTTTCTCATTCAGTTCTAAAAGGACAGAGTAATTGAAAACGTATGTTCAGCGTAAACGCCTGCTTAACACGACGTTGGTGAAATATGGGCTTAATGCTTACAAAAACCGCCAAGTCCATGGTGCTTCTGCTCACAAGCAGCATTAGGTACCGTAATGTTCATGACATTATAGGACATAGAAAACTTAAACCAACATCAACTAAGGTGTCTCCTTATTTAACATATCACTGGCATTAGAGCACTTGTGAACGAGTTGGAGTGCGGCCTTTAACCTGCCACCAAATAGTAGTGATTGCATTACTGTGTTCCGGTTTGGTGGTGAGATTTGGCCCTGAAATTACTGGCACATGATTCATAACACCGTAGTCCTCAACTGCAGCGACGCATCTACAATCTGCTTTTGTAGATCGTTGATGTCTATGGGCAAGTGGACAGCACGTTTGTTCGCTGCAGGCGTAGTTAAAAAAAGAAAAACTGTATATTTAAAATCAGGCAAGGACTGACAGCTAAATCGTTAAATAAAACCTCTTTTAAAACATTTTCACTTGTCTCTTTTAAAGTTCTCTTTAGTACAAAGTCTACTGATGATGACTCAAAATTGATTACAAAGGTGGTTTCATTACGGCGAGGCCAGACAGAGCAGAGCGCGAATAGAAATCACGCTGAATCTTTAACACCGCGCCGTCAACCGGCACGCGATGTAAAGCGTTAAAATCAAATACTTACTCTATTCTCAATACAATAAAATGCAATATCGTACAAACAAGTGTTTCAATTCCAGCCGGCTTGCGGCAGTTCGCGTCGTTATGAATTAAATGTACTAAAATTTATTTTTAATGTAATGAAGCTCGATAATGTACAAATAAATATTTCAATTCTCGCCTCGCATATCCACGTGCCGCATGCACTTTAGTGTTTTGAAATAATTTCTCTATTAAAATATATAAAAAATAATAATGTTTAAGTTAAACCTATATTACATTACTGTGAAAACACGGCGCAAGTCTACCCTGAATGATTTAAAGTTTAAATATACAAAGATTCAGCCGTAGGATACTACTGAATCAAATTAATCTTGTGATATTTTATTTTTAGTTTATAGAACGTACCCGTGGAATGGCGATAGGCTCCCCCTTTCCTGAAACCTAATCAAAACAGGTGAAGTGTGGTTGTTGTACACACCCTTCTGGGTAATATAGGCGAGATATTATGCAGTTTATAGAAACTACATTATTTAAATAATAAAATAGGTATAAATTGAAATGGCTCTGTTTAGTTATCTAGTGTAGTTTATTTAGTGTAATTTATCTTCATAGAAACGGTCGGAACGCGTCTCGTCCTACGCCTTGGAATAAAAAATGCACTAAGGGGACTATCAAAAGACCCTGTCTTTTGTTAGACTTCTTAGTGCGTTCTTTTCGCGGCCGCCGCGCCGTGACGAACGAATTAAAAAAAATAATGATAGAAGCTCAAGCCAGCTACACTTCAACCTATACCTTTACAGTATTAGATGTAGGCAGCCTATCGTGTATTGCGTGATTTCTGATTAATTTTTCAACTTTTCATAAAACAGTTCTTTTATGAAAAGTTGAAAAATTAATCAGAAATCAGGTAATTTTTCCACTTGACTACCCTATTTTGTAGGGTGTTAGATAAGGTATTTTAAAAACATTGTGGGTTACTAAAAGAATTTCTTGATTGAGTGATCCAGTCGCGAGATATTTTACTTTAGAGAGCATATTTTATTACGGCGTCCTCTCTTCTAAAAGCTAAGCCACTTTCAGACGGTAGTGCATGTAATAAACCTCAAAGGAAAACTATGAGTAAGTTATCTTTATGAAAAGATATTGTTTGCATCCAAAAAATCAGATTCAAACACGCTTTTACATCAAAATTTTATATATTTCTAGGCCCGCTATTCTACAATAGGCTAAATGCCATGCGTTACATTTATCCACTTAATCATAATGACTGTAAGAAAGCTATCAAAGAACTGCTCCAAAAAATGTCCTATGAAGATACAGAAAAGTTACTTATAGTGTTAAAATAAGTATCTATTTAAATTAAATTAATTTATATAATCGATAAATAAATAAAGTTAAGTTAGTTACATAATTACTCCAATTTATCTTAAGAGTTGACTACCTCCTAAAAATATATTTCCTTTTCCTTTTGTTTTCTTTTTACAAGATTATTTAATTTTAAGACCATTTTTGTAATACTAGTCTATTAGCCTGAAACACAGGATTACCTAGTTCAGGCACCGAATTGTTTATATATACACTTATGTATATACAATAATATTAAATGTTGTTATCGCTTATGTATTTGACCAATGTATTTTAATAAATGAATTTCATTTTATTTTATTATTTATGTATAGTTCTAGAGCATTGAGGATTTAAAATGTAAAGCACTTGAAAATAATGACTTGTACAATGTTGTTACTTCCATAAGGGCACTTAAAACAAACGATTTTTTAGACAAGGTATTTTTTTTTAATAAAGTCTTTAAATTTGATGAGGCAGTAGTAATGGGTACCTACTACTACTAAGTAGTATGGGTAAAATGGTATCATAAATTCAGACTGTTATTTAGACACAGTAAAAATCTCACCCGTTTCTATGCTAAACTTGTTGCTTGTAAATGTACTCAACTTTCAAATCGAGTCAATCTACTCACTCTTTCACTCACGAATCGCATCGCAAGGCGCACATTATGAGTTATTTCCTTTGTTTCACACTCCAAAGACGTAAATGAATGTGTTGGTTCTACTTTACGTACTCTGTTTTAAAACGAGTTGTTGACTGATGAGTCTCATCTTTGAAGAATGATGACTCAATCATTCTCAATGAGAACCTAATTTGAGGCGACTCACGAGTGAGGTACACATCACTGTGAGGAAGTACGATATAAGCCATTTTTATTTTTGCTAAATCTGCCTAACTACATTTAATTAGAAATTCAATGAACAACATTTTATTAAAAAATAAGCTTGCGACAGTTTAACGTCTTTTCGAGGACAAATCTAATATTCACCGTTTTTTTTTATTGTTTATTTATTTTAACTAATATTTAATAAATAAATAAGATGCAGATAAATATTATTGGGATATCTATACATATATGATGTTGACTATGCCGAGAAAGTGGTAGAATAAAAACTCAAACCCGTTTTTTTTCGTATTTTCCCTACATGTACCGTTATTTTTTTCTCGCATACTCCATAGTGTGTGGGACATCATTAGATAGGTCTTTTTTACAACACTGAATGGTTACACAGGCGCTTTTTTTTACAAGACTTGTTCTCGAGAAATGTAACTTTAAAGAGCAAATATTTTGTCTCCCCCTTTGAAAGCTAAACCGTTGGCAAGAAAAATCTACATTCGACGCTCCCACCGAATACTATGGCAAAGTCACTTTACTGTAAAAAAATGTTATTTAGGGTGCGCCAAAGTTCACCTAAAGTTTCAACTCCGATAATTGGAAATCCAAAAATGTTCTTCCTAGTAGTTTTCATCCTAACAATTACAATTCCTAACTACTCTGTCACTAATGTTTATAATTCGAAAGCATTCAACTGCATAATATCGGTAGCAATAAACATCTATTGTACTTTTATTAGCTTTCCTATATTTTTACAACATAACCATATTTTACACTATTATTCAAAGTCATATCTTATTTGTTTAGATTTTGTAAGATTTGATAGCCTATACAGAACCTATTTGACTGATAAAATGCCAAATAAGTAAAAAAAATAAAGTATTAATTGGCACTTAGCTAAATGAAACTTAATCAGGAACTGGGCCTTAGTCCGATTTATCAAGTTTAAATTATTCCATAATTAAAAATCCTTAAATTACCTTTAACATCACCCAAGAAATAATTTGATCATGTAGTAGGGAAACTGCCATCAGATTTTGGCAAAAGTATTCTTTGACGAAAAAGGAAACTTTATGTAATTTTATGATGGAGTATTATAGGTATATTATATTTATATAAAACATATTGTTACTAAATTGCCCCGAAGTTATCCTAACTACATTTAATTAGAAATTAAATGAACGACATTTAATCAAAAATTAAATGCACGATACTTTAACGTCTTATCGAGGACGAATAATAGTGAAGTTTCACAAAAAACACACACTACTAGAGTTTTTAATGTTATAATATTAATATGTACTTTGGTGTCACTTTGGTGTATTAAAATAAAATACTGAAGTGGAAAGGACACGCTGCACCAGTCTGACGCGGACTTAACATTCCTTCCTTATAGGTTTAGGGTACCTTAATGCGACATGATTTAGTACAAAAGAAAATTTTATTATGATACTACTAGCCTTCACCCCTGACTCGTCGCGCAACGAACGTCAATAGAAATAAGCCTATGTTCAATGCAGACCGTAAACTGCTCAATGTGCATCATCAAATTTATCCGATAGATTAAGCGTGACAAAGTAACAAACAAATACCTTGTGCCACATTTTGTGCAAATAAATGAAATGAAATGAAATGAATTAAGACAGTCTTGCTTGAGCTATACAGGCCATACTTTTATTCCACGTGAAAGTTATATAACATTATTAAAAGTTTAGAAACATACTTTACATAATTGTCTTAAGTTCAGTTTGATATCCAGGCAAGGTAGAAAGTGAGTGGGTATCTTTGTAGAGCCTATTATCACAAACGGTTACGGTTTTGTTGTTACAAAAATATATCTATTTCTGTAATTACTGTCGTTCTTGTCATGTATTATTTAAATCATAAGCTGCCATTCTAACCATTTTTTTGATAAAAATAAAACCTCGTACATATTTATTTTTTGTTAGAACATATTTGTTCACCTATCCCCGGCCACCCCGTGCAATCTTTTACAGTTAAATTTGCCAAACAAAGTTTTGAAACCAGCTGTCAATTTTATATTATTAACCGAAGATATATACAACAAAAATACGTGTAAGTACAGTATCACAGAATGGCAACACGTAAAAAAAGTCGTGTGGGAGGTAATAAAATTGAAGATTTATTGTTGTTTTTTTTTCAAATACGTTTATTTTTGGGTTATTTACTGATGGAAAGAGATTGGGTTAATTGTATTTGAACGTCTTCTATAATTCCTGCATATTTTAAAAGCACAAAACGCCATTATATTTTACAAAATATTTTTTTGAAATTTACTCAATCGATACGACATATCCGTTAGAGGTAATAATTGACACTGACAGCGGTTTTTCATTAAGCAGCAGTTATGACGTTGATGAGTCGGTATCTACATAGATGTATATTATCACAGAGAAGTCGCTTTGAAAACTTGCTTGTTCCTTGGGTTGCTGTTCTTCTTAAGTTTTCGTCAAACTAACTAGTAGTTCATTGGAGAGCACGTTATAAATGTTGGACATTAAACTGATTCGTCTATTTCTCGATTTCGTTTTTAGTTTCTTTTAATGTTCATTAAAGCAATTGTTGACTTCGTGCATTGGTGTGGTATCTTTTCATGGAGACATATACGTATTGTCACTCAATACGTATAATATCTCCATGAAGAGCTTGACACAAATAATAGTTGACAGTTTGATTTATCAAATATGAACGACTTACTGTTATCTGCTGTGACTCACAGTTGTAATGTTTATGGATATGATTTTAAGGTTACGTTAAAATAACCCTAAATTAATCGACAAAATTCATAAAACAGGTGCACTGACTGCGTCTCTGAGTTGTGTGATGTGTTTTATCTAAAGATTGTGCTGGTTTGTTTTTGCATTTAGCAACACTGCAGACATTTGCGTCAAAATGTGTCAGATGACACATTTGATTTCATTTGATGTGGATTAGAGATTGTACAAATACCTAGTTTTGGAATACCTGAAACATATTCAGATATGTCTTGCCTGTATAGGCCAGTATGCGCAGGTAAGGCGAAACGTATATTAAACAAGCGCTTGCCAGCGCAAATGACTGTATGCAGGCATGCACGCAGGCAAGATGGAGCGTGTATTTGGGCCATAAAAATATTTGGTTTGTCTGTTTTTCCCCTAAATCAAGGGACAAAATTGATAAAACGGCAACCGTGTCACTAAGTTATAAAGCTGATCTGTCAATTTGTATTCACGTTTACACCACACTGACACAACTACAAGGTAAAGTAACTTTGAGTATTACGATACAATCTGACTCCCAGACTGACGAACATTTGCCTGTATTGTAAATTTTATTAGAATAATTCGAATTGTATAGATGCAGCACAGGGTAGTTACGGGCTATGCACTAATAAATAAATAAATAAATAAACACCTTTCAAACCGGTGTACATTCAAATCTGTATCGTTACATATATTATTATTATACCATTCTGGACAATTTCGATGACCTTGGCAGTCTGAGGGCAGACTTTAACGGATCTCCTATTCTTATAAAATACAGACATATTATTTATATTTTTTTTTTCACACCACATTTGCAATTTTTAATAAATAAGAAATAAAATATTTTACAGGCATTAAAATTAAATTATAAAAAGAACAAAATCATACCTAACTATTTACAGCTGAAAGAGAAATAAAAAAAAAAAAAAAAAGGGGTTATGCGTCAAAAAATACTTCCGCATCTATGTCAAATGCGGGTGACGTGCCCAAAATCGTTACATTACAAACTAATGCTTGCGGTCTGAGAGCAGTCACTGTTACCCCCATTTTCTTAAATGCTTTATCATATAGACTTATTCAAGGACTGGTCGGTGTGATTCTTCTCATAACGATGTGGTGGTGTTTTGCGGAGGCTCATGTCATGACATAACTTGGTATTAACATGACATAACATAACGTCACGCCTGTATTCCCAGAAGGGTGTGGGAGAGGTGTACAACACCCACATTTCACCTATTATGTTAAGGTCTCGTGGGATAGAGGGTCAGTCTATCGCCATCCACTGGGCACAATTCCAATTCCGTGCTGCTATTGTGAATTTTCTGACGGAAAGTTCACAAAAAACACTTTGCTGGGCCCGGGAATACAATTCGAGATCGCGCAATGAGAGGCGCATATGTTAACCTCTACACCATCGAGGCAGTAACTTGGTATTACCTCAATAAAGCATGTTAGGTACAGGACTAATAGCTGACGGCACCAATCTTGATGTAGGCGACACATGTTAATCATGTGTCGCCTACGTCAATATTGGTGCCGAAACAACTTTGACTGTTTCACGATCGTCATTTAAAAGTTACCCAAAGGATAACATATAGCATAACAAAATTAAAATCACAACAGTGTTTGATTTTATGTTCAAATTGTGTCCTTTTTATATTTATATACAACTTTAACTTTATTTTCGTAACACGATGATCCAGATAATTTGTATATGCTATTTAAGTAAGAGTTATGCAATAATAAGATGAATTATAATAAGTAAAAACATCCTCTATTTAAAAGAGGATATTTTGTAATTTGAGCCTAATTATGAATAGGCCATACAGAGGCCGTTACCGTAGTATGGCACGGCGTCTGTTTTTAGGTATGGTAAGGTATGCTTACCATACCTTGCAACGCTATAATTCTCCAGGTCCACAGAATGCAGATATGTAAAAATATGAAAATTATTCACTCATTTATTCTTTTTTCTCATTTTTTACATATTTAAATATAAATTATAGAAGTAAAATACATTTAAAAATATAAAACTATAAAATTCTACATTTTTAAATATAAATTACAAAAAAATATTAAAAAATATAAAAAATAGTACCCCACCGGTATCGGATGCAGGGACCAAGCTACTGGTGTTTAGGGCTCTAGAGAGAGGAACCTCCTCACAATCCGTGCCGTGTCGAGTAGCACCGCCTTCTGCATCAGACCCTTAATCCAGCTACCCAACGCGGGTCTCTTAAGATGTTTATCGATTGCTATCAGTCCGTTTACGGATACGACCTTCGGTTCAATAATAGCCGAGTCCACCTCCCACATGTAGACAATCTCATGAGCCAAGTCCAAATATTGAAAATTATTATTATTATTATTTAAAAAAAATCGTTAGCGTGAAACGAATCGTGAAATCTGTAATCTCTTTTAGTTTCCTGTCCGCCTGTTAAAGCAGCGTCGTAAGGTTTTAGTTTGCATTATATGTAGTTTTTTAATATAAGGAATATCTATATTTAATAGTATTTTAGTTGACTTCTTGGTCGACTGGTGCATAATGCAGCTGACTGCAGAACAGTACACATCTCTGTTCCACGTACTAATCTCGGCAGTGTTACCATAACAACGAAATTCTGTTGAAAATCGTCAAACTTATCAAACAACAGATCCGAGTAATTGCACCGTTTAGTAACAACTGAACATCAACATGTATTTTATTTTTATTTATTTATTTATTTTAAAACTTCTTGCACATAATGAGTACAATGGCGGACTTAATGCCATAGGCATTCTCTACCAGTCAACCGTAAGGTGGTGCAGAGATAACAAAGGTAGGTGCAGTAAAAATGTTCCAAATAAAAGAGAAAAGTCTAATCCTAAAACCATACATTACATATTATAATATTAAATCATAAAATTTAATATATATATATATATAAATATATAAATACTATTATATAAATAAAAATAAAACATGACAGATCAATATTTTAATGACTCTGCAGAAGATTCGGTAAGTAAAAGCAGACGAACCCTAATATTTTCACACACACGTTAATATGTACGATTGCTTACCCTTAAAGTTTTAATAGTCTTACTTATGTTACGGTTTCTAGTTTATTAGTAAATTTATTGCTCACGTCGCGAACGGCAAATTCTAATATTACACTGCATTGCATCTAATTAGTGTTCAAGAAGTACACAAGGTGCATTATTGAACAAGGTAGTTAGCGGGGGCTTTCAGTGGAGTGTAATCTCACAAATTAGTTAGCACAAAGGAGCCTTATCACACAGTTCACGGTCGAACAGTACAAATGCATTATGGCAACGAATCTCTCCTATATACAGGTTGGATGCCAGCTTCCATACATGGTCAGTACTCATATTCACTGGTTCAAGTTATTTTTACGAAAAAATAGTTACACCTTCGTCAAATTAATTGCATGATCGCAATGTTATTTTTTTTCGGAAAATGTGAATTATTTATTTGGTAAAATTACTTTCAAGTAATTGTTTCAGTCGATATGAATACCTACAGATAATTATGTAGATCTACTTAAAGTTCGTTCAACTGTATCATGAAAACCGAGCGTGTACATTTTTACTGATTTTTACAAAATACATCTCGCGAACATATTGGACTAGAAATGTTAAGCCTATTGGACAAATGACGTAAACTTACCGGATCTAGCTCTATATACAGGTCAGTGGTACTGACCGTGTATGTAAGCTGTGGTTTCGCTAAATGTTGCTATGTCGCATCCACCCTGTATATGGTAAATATTCATTGCGATAGTGCTCTTGTGATCGAACTTGAGGGCGGCAGCACCATCGACTCACTTTTAGCCTGTCGCCAATACTGCTTTCAGTACTACGTTCCGCTTTGGTGGTGATATCAGGCCCCGACATTTACGGACATAATTTTAGGCACAACACCGTAGCCGTCAGATGAAGCGACGCATCTACAATCAGCTTTTGTGGATTGTTGGTTTCCATGGCCTGTAATTGCCACTTGCCATCAGGACTGGGACTTGGACTACTAGTCCGTTAGCTACTATTGTCGTATAAAGAAAAAAATCTATACACGCGATTCAAACGGTACTTACCCATAGAATTTTACATCCTAGAATGAAACACTCAACAATGCATAATATGGCATTCGATTATCAAATAGCTTTACCTATAATTCACTACACCTTTAAAGAAAATCATCAACATTATCAAATGCATAAAATATCCAAAGAACACGAAGTTTTCACATAAAAAGTTGAACGTAGTCTGCACAGCAGTTTAAGTATTTTAATCCAATTATTATATCGCTAAAGTATGATTTCTCTCGCCTTGGACAGCAAAACAGTAATACCATCAATCAATACCAATTTCACGGAAGTGGCTGAAGACCTTTGCTGGAAGCCTGAGTTATTTGATTTTAATGCGGAATTAACTCATTACAACCTTATTGAAATGAGGCAAGGCTGTTGCAGAGCGAAGTGTTTGCTTTTGCTGCGTCAACGCGACTTAATACGTTGAAGCAACACGGCGTGGCGGCGCGGTGAGACAGCGTGAAATATTCATACTCCTTCTGACCGATTTTTGTAGGACGTGTGCGTTAGTGCATTCATTTCGGAACGTTAAATTTGTCTCCTAAAAGTAATCGGTTACCGATTATCCATCGAGGCTCCCATGGAAAGTGGACTCATTTTTCCGCACTTAGACTCTCATTTGGTCCATTGTGCGTGGAATCGAGGCTCCCATAAGCCTGGCCGATTATTAGTCCTACAAAATTTCAGTCGTGTGCACCTTTAACTCAGCACAGTGCTGAAGCCTACTTGACATTCCGAAACTGTTGAGCCTACATGCTAAACTATATATTGATGTCATTATGTCGCTATATTAATTTCAATCTACCGCAAATCATGTGAGCAATATCTTAATGAACATGAATGCATTGCATTGATGTTTATCTACCTGGCCTGGTCGCCACAATGCATTAGTGAATTCGCAATTGTGCTCTGTCCAGTAATTCATGCTACTTTCACATTACTCACTGAAGCAAGGCTGTTGTCAGACTAATTAATTGAAGTAGAGATTCTGTGGCAATACCTATAACTGGGCTTATTGTATTAATTCAGTACCTGAACGTATCATTGTAATTCTACAAGTGCTTAACACAAAATCTTCTTAAATATAGCTTTAATTTATTTTTTAGTCTATTATATGAGGATAGTACATCAATATAAGAGTGGTTTGATGGTGGTAGAGCTATTGTGAACGAGCTCGAGGGCAGCACCGTGTCACCTGTAGCCTGCCGTAGCCTAGCCTTTATAATAGTGATTTAATTACTGTGTTCTGGTTAAGTTGTGTCACCGACCGTGATATTACGGAACTTGAGACCTAGGACCGTAGTTGTAAGATCAAGCATCGCATTTTGTGAATTAACTTAGCAGAGAATTTACTAGTTGAGCTGAATTTTGAAGTTGAGCTGGGTCAAATCTATATTAAATGTTGTTCATTCGCTGAACTATTTGCTTAAAAAGACATTATATATTATTTTACACAAAAGTCAGGATAAATTATACCCGACGCGACGGGCCGCGGACGCTCTTCGCGTTCAGTATAACAATATATTCAGGATGTTGTTACGGCTTCCTCGGGATTGCAGTGTATCGCGCATGTTCGCAGTGCCGCACACGGTGGACTTTCATGCGATCATTCATGAGAAAGTCGCTTCCTTACGACAGCGCGTCAGAGGTAGTAATGGCATCCTGAATATGATTACGTCAAAATTTGACTGCCCGATTCCACATAAATGGATGCAAATACTGTTGGGTTAGGTTAGTGTCATTATTCCTAGGATTTTATTTATTTTGACTTGAATTTTATCTAATTTAATATGGTGGTGGTTTTATTAAATTTATATAAACTGTGTTAGTAAGAATGAGATCCAATCTAGGTACGTACTATCATTTTATATCACTGTGTTATTAAAATTAATTTAATTTAATGTTTATGGTTGACTTAGTTTTATTATTGGGATTTAATTTTGATTGATTGCTTATTTATTATGAATTGTGTTTCATTAGATAGATTATTGATTATGATTATATTTGTTTGTTTAAGACACGATACTAATATTAGCTTTTAAGACAATTGTAACTTACTCATATGGATTGATCTGAAATAAATTTATTATTATATTATTATGATTAGCAAGTGAAATAAAAGCAACGTAATTAAACGTAGTTTGCAACAGTATTCATTTATTTATTCTTTGGGAAACAAACAGCTTTTAACACATTAATATTAATTATATATTAAAATCTTGTTCGTTTGGTTTTTAAATAATGATTAAGGTTTTGCAAATGCAAACGCAATTCTGTGTCAATAACACGTCACTACGGGACGGTATTTTGCCCTCCATCATCCATGTCTTTCTTTAGCTTAACAATACGAGCCGAATCGTCGCAGCTTTCGTACTTTTTGACTCCCTACAAGTTTTTTTTAATAAACATAACGCAAAAATTATGCTAGCAGGTTGTTGAATTCGTTAAATGTAAAATTAGTGACGATAATAAGAAAAATTATATTATACAATCACTGTTCGCAAGCAAAATTTAAAACAACATAAATAAGTAAAAATAACTTCCAGCGACATCATGGCGTCCTTTTACCTTCATATTAATCGCAATTGAAATTATTATAATCCTTTTCTGTGTGTTTTAAAGTATAATGTTTAATAAACTTACTGCGAGACCGACTGCAAATTAAGCACACACCTCTGTTAATAAATCGTTAAGATCCGTCTTTTCGAAGATAAGTGTGTATTTGTCATGAAAATTATCGCTCACTAACGGTTGAGAAAATACCGTGAGGCAACCTGGATACCTGAGAGAGTCTAAAGTACTCAAGGGTGAGTGAAGTATTCCAATCCGTATTTGCCAACGTGGTAGACAATGGCCTAACCGTTCTTAGCATGCGAAGAGGCCCGTGTCCAGCAGTGGGACATGTATATGTACAGGGCTGTTATTATATCGCCATGACATGGGTAACTAAACACAAATAATAAAGGGAATAATTATATATTTGCTATTCACACACCAAACAGGTTTTGATGGTAGTATTGCTTCGCTCAAATTATACATCCTTAGTACTCGGTTCATAATTATGCGCTTTCTGATTAAAGTAAGATGATGGTTGAGTAGGTAAGCCTGCGTTTCCACCAAAGATTTGCGAACATGTGTTGCTCAGTATGTGTTTGTGAAAAACATTACAATTGCTTCATTCAACTTACATAACATCACGCTTTTCTTACCCATAAGGGTTTGGCGGCAGTGTACAACACCCACACTTCACCAGTTATATTTAGGTCATTACTTCACCGAGCATAATACCAACTCCATGCTGCTATTGAGAATATCCCAAATAACACTTTGCGCGGCCTGGAAATCGAACCCAAGACCTTGTGGTGAGCGATACACAAATTATACCGCAGTTTCTTTTTACCTAGCTCAAATTAGGTCTCTGTACTAAACGTCTTCATAACAATGTTGAAGCGGCCGTGGCGCAATGGATAAGGCATCGGTCTTACGATCGAGAGGTCGTGGGTTCGAATCCGGGCCATTACACCACGGACGTGAACTTCCTCCTAACACAAGCGAATTAAGCTTAGCTGGAGGGGGTTAACAAGAATACTAGTAATTTGTATTTGCAAATTACTAGTAAGCTTTTTTTTTTAGAAAAAAAAGTAAAAAATGTAGCATAGAGCAGATCTAATCCAAATGCAGCCATAGCCAATCCTCATCAACGATGCGCTAATTATAATTCATTAGGCCAAATTTGAACAATACAATTAATTATATTATTCAAAATCGATCGTAGCTTTATTAGATAATTATCTGCATTAATAATTTTGTGAAAGAGTACGGTACACTTGATTGAAACCTTATCTGAACAATAAAACAAAAAATGTAGATTTCGAGTCTACAACATATTATACAACTATCCGCAAAATTAAGATTGAAGAGTAATTTGTTAAATTCAAATGGTGCTGACAGACTTATCGCAGTCAACATATTGCACACTCTAGCGAAACGTCACCATTGAGTTTTGCAATGTAATGAAATAAAATGAAATGAAAATATCTTTATTCCTTAGACTTCACAAACCACTTACTTTAAATTCGCGGCACTTAAACTCAACATAAGGCACGTATGAGAGCTAGATGGACGGAAGTATTCATGTCCCCTCTTGGAACTGCAACAAAAAATTCTTAAAGATGTTCCTCTATAAATTTATGTTTTCTTTCGTCTCTGACACTAGATGACATCTTGAGTTGTTAATAAACGTTCCGTTTCATACTAGCGCACATATGCTTTGCCACTCAGCACTTGGCGCCATTTATTATAAAAACAAAGTGTTTATTACAAAGAACTGGAGTAAAATGTAATGTCTTGCTGTAACCATTCAGCTCAGTTATTCAAATCATTGTAATTAGTATAATTTAGTTTTACTTATAATTTATTTTTATATCATTTGTTTGTAATATTTTGACGTGTTCAAGCGCTCCCTGGAGCCTATGAAAATAAATGATTTGAATTTGAATTTGAATTTAAGATGAAGGATATAGTCTAGAGCAGAGATAATAGATGTCAGGATGCATAGATGTAGAAAAAAAAATATTTTTGTACTTCAAACATGGACTAGCCCATGAAACTTCCAATGATCATAAAATTAGATGATCATAGAGTTAGATTTATAGTATGTAACTAAAAATTCGTGCATTTGGTTTATGTTTGCCTATATTTTGATAAAGTATCCTATATTTTACTATCTTTGGGTCAGTCACCATGCCTATTGCCGTCGGTAATTAATGGCGACACGGACTTTGCCATTTCTTTTTAAATCCTTTTGCAAAAATATTGAGTCCGAGATTGGCCGATATTTTATTACAATCTATCATTAAAGATATTCAGCATATGGTTTGTACATAGATGTCTTGTACGGATATAGTCCAGTAACTAGTCCGCTAATTAGATTTTTTCTGTATTTAGTCTTGCGGTACCTGTCTTTTGAAATGTTTATTTAATTTGCTACTGTTCTAAGTATTTTTGACTGAAATCTTTGCTGTGCGTTTTTGTTTAGTAGCCACTACATCGATCTTAATTTTTGAGCCATGGCATATCGTTAGGAAAGGACTTACTCCATGTCAAACTTCTATCCAGATGGATCACAAGATATTTGGCACTGGCGAACTGCAGCAACTTGACCTCATTTTAGATAAACAGAATCGCAATTTTGGTAACATAACAAGAGAAAAAGAATAATGGCCATAAGCTCAATAGTTGATGTTCTTCTATTCTTATAATAATACTGTTGAGGGTCCAATTCTGGACATTGAAGATATTTTAAAGAAAAATATTCTATCAAAAGTGTAGCACAAACTGTGAAAAAAATTGTTTGTCTGTCTGTTTATATTTTGAACAAACTGTTGAAAGTAGTGACCGGATTCGAATTAGACCTGTCTTGGGTGTAAACTTTTATGCCGATATTAACCACGCGGGTGGTACGGCGGGTAAAAGAAAGGTTGTTTCTTTAAATACGCTATATAGTAAATAATTGGTTGGATTAACATAATTATGAAAAGTCCATTTATTAACAATGGATATGGCATGGATATAATATTTCGCTAGCATAAATTGGACCGCAGCAGCAGTGAAATATGTCGCAAAAACGGGCGAAAGAAGCTAAATTACAGTGTTATTTAATAAATATATAATGTCGAATATTTATTAATTAAACTGAAACATGTTATCATAATTTTTCTCAAGTTATTTAAATTATGCACAATAAGTAACTCCTCTGTATATTCGTGCGACAAACTTTGCAGTTATGGTTTTTTTTAAAGCTGTTATAATTAAAAGCATAATTATTGAATATTTTGTTTAATCTATTATAAAGATACGGGCCTAGCAACGAGAAAACTCTATTGGTCGAAACATACTTTGAGCTTGTATATGAAGTGCTAACTATTTATCTTTTCGACTTTAGTCATATTCCCACAATAGGTAAGCATTGTGTGATGTTTTAATAATGATTTGTATAATAAAGGAGCTCTTTCAAGGAGCGCTCCCCATGCGCTAATGTAATAATGGATTATGGATTGGCATAACGCTCTGTTCATCAGTTCAAATAAAAAAATAACTGAAATTGTGCCCAGGCTTGTGTGTGTGCTGGTTGGCGATAGGCACAGAAACTAAAAAACCACGAAAGAAAAGAAAGAAAGAAAAAGCATTTAATTAGACTCATAAAAGGAGTACAATGGTAAAAATAAGACATGCAAAAGTAAACTAAAACAAAATAGAACAATAAAATTAAGAATAAGCACAGGCATGGTAAACAAGTGGAACACTCCTGTATGAGACCAAAAAGGAGACTATCTCAGCAATTGCTGAAGTTTAAAATACTACAGCGCTGATTTTCAGATAGCACCTATAACAACTACTATAGAAATGAATTGCTAACAGCGGGTAAGAATAATTACATAACATCACGCCTATACTATCCAGGGAGTGGGAGCGGTGTATAACACCCACACTTCATCTGTTATGTTTAGGTAGCATATGATAGCCATATGAGCTTATTGCTATCCAGTGGGTAAAATTCCAACCCCGTATTTAAGAATTTACTGACAGAGAAATCCAAAATGACACTTTTACTCCACCCAGAAATTGAAACCGAATCTACCATTTTCTAAAACAGCATTTTATGATAGAACTTACCGTTTTGCTGAAAGGCGCCTTCATTACCCGGATTATTAAATAAAGAAAAAAAGTATTAGAAACAAAGCGCACGCCTTCAAAATATTTGTTTGAACTATATAGCGTATTTTACACAACGCTTATTCGCAAACAAGATAAACGCAACGAATAAACAATAACATTATATTAAGTGCATGGTTAGCGTAGTGGTTAAATCGTTCGCCTCGCCGCTTGCAACTATGTTGGTGTTGTTCGTTCGATCCCCATATGAGATAAATCTATCTGGGTACACACTATGGTGTACTTTATACGGATACACTTATGTGTGTGAAATGTAGGTATGTTTGTGAACACCCTTCTGACACAGGAGTTATTCATTGCTAGGGGGCCTTCCAAAAAAACAATATTCAAAGAATAAGAAAAATAAGAGAAAAATAACTTGCGTACCATAACGTCCCATTACCCTCAAAAAAAGTTCGACAAAGATCTTTTTCTAGTTATATTTTAAAAAACGATAGATTTTCTGCAATTTTTCTCGCATTTAAGTGTCAGTAGGACCTTATGGTACATTTTCCCTACACCACCCATGGCTCAATTTATTTTATAATTACGAGCTGAAGCGTGGGAGCCATGAGTGTATTTACTTTTGGACTCCCTACAAGTTATTTAAAAAAAAAAAAAAAAAGTTCTGTATATTGAGAGTAACTTTACCTTCCCAAGGCACACTTAGCCACATAAGTCAAAAAAAAAACTTTGTTATGCACATAATAATATTTCTTATATTATTCAGTGCCTTTCCATCCTCAATATTGTTATTTATAAATGTTTTACCCATATCGCCATCCCATGTGTTATTAGTCAAAATGCTAATGCTGACATGTGGGATGTGGATTCGGCCATCATTGTACCGATAGTCATATCAGTCAATGGACTGATAGCAAAGATCCTCGACCAACACCTTAAGAAGCTCGCGTTAGGCGGCTGGACCAAGGCGGTCCTTTCGGACACGGGACGCACTTTGTGGAGGTTCCTCTCTCTCGAGCCCTAACCATCGGCAGCTTGGTCCCTGGTTGGTTTTTTTATATTTTGAAATGTGAATGTGAATTTTGATATTTAACATTACACTAAACTCTACGGGCTGTCATGGACGCACGTGTCGCAATTTCTATTATTTCGAAATTTGAAGTAGTTTTGAAGTAGGTACACGAGTTGTACCTATTTGCCTGTTTTGATTTGTTTGAATATTATTTTCCTTGAGTTTTTGTCGTATATTTGTTTTGGTCGGTTTGGTAATAGATAGGTAAGTAAGTCAGTTATATGTATGTTTGTTACATAGTGTGAAGAAACTTGAAATGATATAACCTGCTATTAGTCTACCAATGATTTTAAACAAATAAATATCAACTTTAGTTCTGCTCGAAAGTAGCTATCCAAGCATGTATCGATTGTAGCTATATTGGCATCTTGCTTTGTGTCAAGATGTGATCTACATCATCTCTGTTATGGCAGGTAACTAAATTATATTGCTGCATGAATATGTGAACATACAAATTGCTTCTATTACATCAAACACTGTGATCTAGTTTGTTATTCCTACCAGACCTCGACCTCCTTTACAGTGAATTACACTTGGTAATATAACATAACATCACGCTTTTAACACCCAGAAGGGTGTGGCAGAGGTGTGCAACTTCACCAGCTTAGGTCCCATGGGATAGAGAGTGAGCCTATCACCATCCACCGGGCCCAATTTAAACTCCGTGCTGCTATTGTAAATTTCCTAATGGAAAATTCACCAATAACAATTAGTCCGATTTGGGCATCGAACACTATACCTTGTGGTGAGAAGCCCTCACTATGCTTTTCTGACAATTCCAACTGCAACTGCTGCACAGCTCTTATTGTTCACAATTTTAAATTTACCAATAAGTTAGTTTTAACTATAGGCCTGGAAGTTCAACGTGACGCCCGCACCGGTTTGGTGGCAAGATCAGGCAATCAAACATGGTCACCAAGAGAGCGGTGCCAGAGGGTGCTCTTCCATCGCCCTTCCAAAATTTAACACCTCATTTTTATTTATCGCCACACATCTGATTGAAAATAAGTTGCGAAATATTGGTAGAAGATGCCTTGCCAAAAATATCACTGCCGGTGCCCGTAGCTTCTTTTAAATGACTTAGCACAGATAATCAGCTCAGTGTTTTGTTTTTTATTTCTTAACTGGCACAAAAGCTATAGCTAGCTATAGCTACAGTGGCCGATCTGGAAGTCTTTAAACCGCCTTCGGTTACAAGTTGGTCGCTGCAGGGAGAATCTGGCCAAATGGGGAATCACAAACTCCAATAATACCTCGTGCGATTGTGGATTCCCCATTCAAAACATGGCTCATCTACGTGTGCCCGTGAAGACCTAATGCAAGCCACAAGCAAGGGAGTAGAAGTTGCTACCTACTGGGCAAAATCAATTTAAATAAAAAATGAGAAAATAAAATGCCATTGACGTATAAGAAGAAGAAGAACTATAGGCCAAGACCGTAACCTTATTTCTCGGTGCGAGAGCGTTGCGATATAACATTTTCATGTGAAATATGCTTGTTTTTTTAATCGTAATCTAACGCCGATATTTCTACGTCAATATAAAACCGAGTTATCAGGAAACAGCATGCAATGTGAATTCTATTTTGGTCTAGCTAAAAACTATCGATCCATTGACATGAATATGAATACACACGAACTGAATAATACCCGCAGTCGTAACAAAACCTTTTATCCAGCGTCTAAATTATCTTTTTGTATTTTCGTATGATCCATCAATCAACAGTTTCAGTCTAGTTCGCTCCCCTGTCGCTAAAATATATATTTTTTTTATGTATCAGGATATGCTAGGCCCAGCAATCTGTCATAAACATTTAGCCGTTTCTTTGTCTGAGTTAAGTCTGACTTAATATTGTTATAATAGGCAAGGAGAGTTGTCTATTGACCACACTCACTGTTCTTAGGCGAATCGCAAAGTAAGTTGGTTCACACCGTGTTTAACTCTGTGTTAAATTTCATTTCGTAGAAAAGGAGATAGAAACAAATCTTTTTAAATTTTATATCTATTAGAAAAGTACTGCCTCGGTTTAGTGGTTAGTGTTTATCTCTCACTGCAAGGTCACAGGTTCAATTCCCGGGTCGGGCCATTACCCGAATGTGTTATTTGTGAACTTTCCGTCAGTAAGTTCACAATAGCAGCACGGATTTGATATTATGCCCGGTAGATGGCAGTAGGCTCACAGGTGGAATGTGGGTGTAGTACTCCTCTGCTGCACCCTTCTAGGTAATGTTGCGTTCATAAAGTAGTTTTACAAAGCTGGTTATTACATGAATAAGTAATACTTTTTCACATAAAGGAAACATTAATATTTCCTTTTGCCATTCCGTTAACTAAAAGTTCGCTTTATTTAAAATGTATAGCGTAATAGCAGAGCTGTAGCGAATATGCGATCACTACGGCTTTGTTCTACCTACGTATGGTTATAAATAGAATGCAGATATCATTCGCTTAAATCCATATTGATGCCACAAAATTGGGCCCGAAACTGATGACGTTGTAACGTCACCGCACCAAAGCTTAGATTATTAAAAGTGGAAACAGGAGTTGACGTATATTATATTATACGTCAGTAAATACTAATAGAGATACTGCGTACTGAAAAGTAAATATATACCAGGGATGTTAGGGAGCTCCGTAACCGAAACTGAAACTATCGGATATCTGATATAAAAGAATATCCGTAACCGAATCCGAGATAAAAGTTTTGGATAGTATCGGATAGGGGCGGGGCCTAATCGAGATACGTTATAAGAAGTTGTTTTGATCAGCCGGCCATTTTATCAGCTATATATGTATTTGTGAAAATCCTTAGTAATCTAACATCCGTAACCGAAATTATCCTAAAGTAACGGATAATCCGAGATAATTAGTATCCGCATCCGAATCCGTATGCGGTATAATAATTAATCTTATTCCATTTGATTTCCATAATAACCCTGATAACATAGCCTGTCGCAAATGTATCCAAAATTTGGATTTATATATAATGGTTAGTGAAGCGTATGCACCTGTCACTGCAAGTTTTTTCACACTTTCTCTCGGGTTCGATTGCTGACCAAATAGCAGCATGGCGATAGGCTTACCCCCATCCCATAGAACCTAAACATAACAGGTGAAATGTGGGTGTTGTACACCTGTGCCACACCGTGTGTGTGTGACTGATTGTTTTCGTCATATAAATATAAATTTCGTCATTTCGTCATATGAAGAAAATGACTACCAACAACTTAGTTGTTGGTAGTCTTTGAAATAGCCTTCATTTGATTAAATAGTTCACACATTTCGATGTTTCCGTTTCCATTTCCTGAAGCATTAGTACCTGCGTGGTACAGTAGAGCCCAAGGGCGGCCGTTGTGTGTAATTTTATAAAAGCTGAAAGTTTCCCTGTTTGTTCCTTTTACCTTTTAGGTAGGAACTTTCACAAAATATGGAATTTTTATCGTTGTGGTTTTGAGAGTTTTTGGTTCTAACTCCGGACAGACAATTTGCAAGATTAAGGGGGCCGTTTGGGGTTATAACCTTGTTTAGTATCTGCCAATGATGGGGGTAATTTCTACCATCAATATTATTGAAACAACTGTGACGTAACAGATTTCTCATTTTTTAAAGCCGCTACGAATCGAAATTCATATCATTCTATTCATATAAATATTCATATCATTTAGATATCTCACGGCCTCCTAGACTAAAAAGGATTAACACAACTACGCCGCTCGCGCGATCTAAAGAGTGCAATACAAAACGTCGTAGCAATGTGCTACGAAAAATATGCTACGAAGCTTACGAGCTACGAACTTTCTACGCAGGATTAAGTATCAACCAATTTACATTGAATTTTGTTTAATGTTGACACTTACCACAATTTTGAATTCAGAGCAATAAAACAACCGGATATGTCATTGTCAGGCGTCCCCCCTGACAAATATAGAAGAGCGCCGCTCTTGCACGCCATACAAAAGTGTTTATAAATTCTATTATTTGACACTAGCGCGACACAATCAACCCCCCCGCACCCTCGACATTTGCTTTCATTGCGTGTCCATATTGTATTTTAGAATGAGATTTGAAACGAAATTTGAAATTTATTGTTAAGCGAACACGTACACTTTGATGTTTTTAAATGTTGCGCGAAATAAGTATTTAGTATAATGAATCTATTAGTTTAATATTACAAGTATGGTCCGCAATATTGTACCTATAGATGTAATTATGGCTGACCTCAATTAAGGGGCGCGCTGTCGATGGTTCCAATTGAAATATGGTTACCCAATATTATAATTGGAGGTAAAATACTGGGCTCAGGTTGTTATTTCTGTTTGTGCAGCGACATCTATTTAAACTTATTTAATTGTTTGGTTCATTTAAAAAACGCATTTTTTACTAAGCAGTTTGAATGATTTTTTAATCGTAGAAAAAAAAATCACAAGCCTGCCTTACTAATTTAGCTGAATATGTTACGTGCCAGCGATCGCCGCAACTCAGTACGAGGTGATACGACAGTCATTAATAGAACAATCGATAGTCCTTTCTTTCCTCTGTCTACGTGTGATGACTGTTATTGATCTTCAAACGGCTACCGGGAATGAAGGTTTAAAGTGCTCGCCGAGGCACGGAAGAAAACTAACTATGCTGATGGTTACCCATCCAACGGTCAATTGCAGCAAGCGTACCTTAACCTAAGGATAACTTAGTCACGAACTGCGCGCGTAGAATAAAAGTTATTCTTCAAATTAACATTTTTTTCCATTCAAAGTATCTTTAGTTACAGAAAAATATACAAGTATCCCACTTGTATATTTTTCTGTAACTAAACCTTAATTAAGTTAGACTAATCTAATAACCAAATCTAAAATTAATAAGTCACTGACAAAAGGACTCGTACCCAAAATGCTGTCAGCATAACCGCGTTGTAGTGCGATACTAAGTCGCTGGCCGAAATATAAGCCAGCATTTCGAACGAGTTGCCTCCGTTAGACGTGCTGACAACTCTTTATTCAGACTTTAAGTGCTACGGCCCGAAGGCCCGGACGTTTCGACCCCAAACATGTTACAGCTATCTGAAAATAAACTAGAACTTGGCACCGAATAGAAATATTATTTGGATATTATTAAAAAGTCTATTTTTGAAACAGAGCATTAATAAATAATATTAATTATTATTTATTTAGACGACCGTATGACGGAGTAGGTAGTGCACCTGCCTGCGACGCCGAGGTCGCGGGTTCAATTCCCGCTTAGAACAAATCTTTATGTGCATGATCATAGAGGTTTGTCTTGGTCTAAAAAATATATATGTATTAGTATCAGTTATTCTAGTACTCAAACTAAAAGATCTGCTTAGTTTGGGGCTAGATGACGTGTGATGATATTCATTTATTTATTTATTAGAGCCTGGTCCAAATGCATCGTAGAGGTCTTTTTTTTTTGCAGTTTCTATATAACGTCAGTTCCGTTTCAAAGGCGTGTCGTATTTCATGGCAACAAATCTTTTTAGTTTCGATATTTCATCCGTTAGGCATCAAAGGATTTTTGTGAAAAAATTCCCCAAAGTGACCTTTGATCCAATACCAATCAAATATAAAACCGACTGATGACTATTTTTTGATAAAAAAGTGTAAAATCCGATATCCATACACGTGCATGTTTATTGCTTTTCAAATACAGTTGCGGAATACAGTCAAACATGCGTTTCCCGTTTGTGATTTTTTTGGCTATTTCTAGTTATATACGATTGCTTATGAATGCCAAATGTATATCTGATTCTAGCTTAGCAAATCAAAGGATATTGACAGGCGTCCATCCCCCCCTTCGCTCCCCACTGAGTATTGGCAGTTTAATTTCCTCTTTTAGTTTTGTTAACGAATCAATATGTATTAAAGTGAAATTTTTATAGTCTACCCATGATCATCCCTTCCCTAAATTATTTCATTTCCGCTCCAAAATGTTTCTAATTTTGAAGAGTATATAACATAATCAAAATTGGAGCTGTTCAACTGAAAATTTCTATGTATTCTTGAATGTTTCATGTGTTCATTGACGTGACTACCGACAAGGCTATCGCAACCGCAAACAACGGTGAGCAGGCACTAACATTAATTATTACTAATACATGACTACCTTTTGATCTAGTGGTATGATTAGTGATCGCTCAATGTAAAATAATCGGGTTCTATCTTTGAATCGGATAAAAGAAAAAAATACATGGGCACTTTTAAGTAGAAGCATGAAGCCTGAAACTCTAACAGGTAAATAGCAATTAGCTTCTTTTTACGCGTTATAAACATTTACCCTTTTGTAGTTAAACATTATGAAAGCAAAAATAAATAACGTTGTTAGAATAAGTATTTCTTCAGAGTTTTAACTTGTAGATTGACAATACAAAGTAATAAAAATGAAACATTTCACTGGAGAGAGCAATTCTTCTTTTATTCCCTTACAACAAGCTGACAAAAAACTATTAAACCAGTTGTAACTTTTCTATAGGCTTTTTTATGGTATCACTCAATACAGACAGGGATTCGTGATAACATCAAGCCTTTACTGCCTAGACAACCGTGACAAAGGAAACCGCATCTACATTTTAATACTATGTGCCATAGACTAGAATATTTCAACTCCGTACTGCTATTGAGAATTTTCTGACGTGAAAGTTCAAATAACATTTTTGCCCGACCCGGTTATTCAACCCGAGACCTTACGGTGAGAGGCGCACACAGTAACCAGTAGACTAACGAGGCAGCTATTGGTCATATTATTTAAATTATTAGGTCACAGACACTCTTAAACAGAGAACAATTTAAAGTACATAAAACGGCTTGGTTGTCTTCTTCATATGAAACGTCAGCGTGTCTCCACCCACACATATAAATACAGAAAATATTTATTCGTAATTGAATCTTTACATTGATACTTGCATTATTGATTGATACAATACTTGTATTATATAAAATAACAAGCTTTCGTCCGCGGCTCCATCCGCGTATTACGTGGATAAAACCACACCAATTTCAAAGAATAGGATATTATTAACTACAAACAAATGAACAAAAAATCATTCCTCTTTATAATATTAGCACAATGTTACGTACTAAGCGGTGATATAAGTATAGATGAGTATAGACTAAACGAAAACACATCATTGTGCCGTGTAACGCTTGCAGCATTAGCAAATTGAATGAAATATCGTAATTTCCCTGCACAAATCCGTCTGAATATTGCTCTTTGTTCATATTATCCTGTGCGTCGCCGCCCACCCTTGCCCCAGCCACCTTTACTATTTGAAGGTCACCAAACATATCCGTTTGCTGTACAAATTTACAGTTACGATATATTATGATTTTATGAGATTGCGTCAAAGTAAAATTTTCTTAAAGCGGAAGTTTTCAAAGGTAACTATGAAATGAAAATTCAAAGCATAGAACTCTGTTTATAAAGTTTTAGAGTTCTGTATACCTGGACTACAAATTAATCTAGGTCAAGCTAGAATCTGAATATAATTTGAAATATGATGATATTTATTACTTTGCTTTTATAACTATAACATTTTTATATAATCCATTTGGAAAAGATAAGGAGGTTATAGCGTATATAGTAGAATGTTGGTTTGTTTTATCAGCGCCTGAAATGAACTTTATACATCTATCATCTTTCACAGTCTCATGTGGTTTCATTGATACTTATCAGGGAAAACTGCCTCGATGATCTAGTGGTAAGCATGTGCGCCTCTCACCGCGAAGTCTCGGGTTCAATTCCCGGGTCGAGCAAAGTGTTATTTGTGAACTTTCCGTCAGGCAATTCACAATAGCAGCACGGTGATGCATTTGTGCGCGGGGGACGGCGCTAGGCTCTCATGGGACCTAAACACAACAAGTGAAGTGTGAGTTATACACCTTAGCGTGATGTTATGTTATCATGAAACGGTTTGATTTGTAAAGAATAGGCCTAGATGTTTGCGTGAGTATCTTTGTTTCTCATTCACGCAAATACTATCGTGTCGATAATATGATATTTTGCACGAGTAAGCTTTAAGCATAGTAAAGAATATAAGTTTAACGTAGACCGCGAGGCGAGTTATTTCCTACACTCGTTGATGCGTAAGATTGACATTATTTGACAATTTCATGCAAATAAAATTGAATGCGAGCAAGCGTGCGGTGTGCTTCAAACGGCCGACCCCCCCATTTTCGCGCGAATACATGTCATGTGTGAGTGCGTACAAGGCGCTCTGAGCCCACGCACACATTCAAACCGGCACCCGTCTATTTGTTTCATTTTCGTCGAATTTTAAAATAGCATCATGTTGCCTTTGATAACCAATTTGCAGAAATCAGGCTTAATTGAATAATATGAACTGTTACGTCAACAGCGACATTTACCTGAACCTTCTGTATTGGTTACTTGTAAATATGTAGGGGTGATAGTATGTGACAGTTCTAGGATAAATTTATAGTGTTCCGTAATAATTTTTTTTACGGATGCGGATAATCATTAATTGCAAATTAGCCATTAATATGATGAAATTTCTAATTTGGCATGTCAGATATTATATACATCAAAGATATTTTTTTAAATGTACGAGGGTTCTTTATAACAGCAGTAGAAGACAATTTCTTTTTTAAGAAATTTCTTCTGTCTGTCTGTATGTTCGTAAGAGCAACACTCATAAACTTTTGCATGGAATTGGATGCACTTTTCAAAGTTGTGTAGCTGAAGGTCTAACTTGGAAACTGGTACTTGATTTATCTTTGTATTTTATCCTTAAGGGAGTAAATAAGAGGGTGTATTTTTAAATGCAAGGTTTGTCAATTTGACGTAAATTAACTGAAAGATAAATATTTTGGGCATATCACGCCCCAACAACGCAACGGGGTAAACTCCGAAGGTTTTAAGTTTATATGTGATGTTGCTACATTTTGAAGAAAATTGCTCGTAAATCTGCTCATACATTCACGAGATAAATTATCAAACTGATTTCTTTTTGTTATTTAATGGAAAGTGGAAGTATAAAAAAAGTTTCTCAAGTTTGTAGGAAATAACATGGAAATATCGAATTCCACGCTAACAAAGGTACGAGCTTAAGCTTAAGGTATTATTATATCATAATACAATTCACAGTCTACATTCTACAGTTCGAAACTGGGAGTCATTATAAAACCGATATTGCTGCGCTCAATCGAGCACAACCCGGCTATCAAATATATTGTTATATTATACACGTACGTTTCTGCGGCGTATTTAACTTTTCAAGACTTATCAAACTTGACCCGAAAAATATTACTTCTATAATATATAAAGATCTCAGTGTCAGAGTTTGTTATCGAACTCCTCCTAACGGTTTCACCAATGAGTTTTGTGAATTGTGAGGAAAGAAAGGAGTACAACATCAAAGCTATTTTTATTCTTCTATGTATAAACGTCCAACGCGGGAAGAAGAAGACGATAGAATTTCATCATTTGTTCTCGTCCACATCCTTTGTACTTGTTACAGCTCATTGTCTTCATAAATGAGAATGAATTTTAGTTTTTCACAAAAACTCTTTTATTTTCAGGTACAGCTGGATTGCAAACCAGTTGTCAGATTCTACATGAAGGAGCCGTGGTATGTATTCACATCTACTATGTTTCTATTTTATTTAACTGAAACATTTTTTTCAAATGACGGCTAACAAAGACGCATTTAGTTTATTGCTTTTGTATACGAAAATAGTTCTATAACTTAAATAAATTCGAACGGAAATGAACGCGATTTTGAAATATTTATCTTTTAGGCTTAACGTTTTGGCAGACAGATAACACTGCCTTGGTCGCAAGCAAACTATTCTTACACTACTAAAATGTATATGTAATGTATAATGAATATGTTGTTGGTGTGCCTAATATTCCAATAAATATATTAAAATTCATTGTCAATACACGATTTCAGGTTTAATTGGGTCGAATTTTCAAAGAAACAACTACCCTCTTATCCCAAAGGATCTAGTGTATTGTATTATGATAGATAAACAGACGGACCGTGTAAACATCAACTTTTAAATGCATGCATAAATTTTATGAAACTTGTTTTCTCATGCATATGAGGCTTTAGAAAAGATAACAGACTTTATGTTATGCTTATGATGGTGACCGCGATGAACATTGCAACTCAGCCAGCCTAACTTAATAACTAAATTAAATATCTACTGGCCTTATTTCTATAAGCAGTAAATTAAAATTCATCGTTCGTAACGATGGTAAGCCTTTCGGCTCAAATTTTAGTACCTGATCTCAACACCAAACTGAAACATAGCAATGCACGCATTACTATTTCGCGGCAGAATAAAATCTGAGACTATGCTTTTGGCTCCGTCTAGCGTGTACATTTAATTGCCATTATAATTTTAGATCCTTGTAACATCTGATATTTTTCTAACCTGCAATGTTATAAATAGTTGTTTTCTTCTACAAATAATAGAAGATAGAGATTAAGTGTTTTGTTAAGGGTATACAATCGCACACATATAAAGGTATTGTTGTCTCTATCGGTCTAATAATAAATGTGTGAGTGAAAATACATGTTGATGTTCAGTTGTTACTCAACGGTGCAATACCTCGGATTTGTTGTTTGATAAGTCTGCCGATTTTCAACAAAATTTTGTTGCTATGGTAACAATGGCGAGATTTGTATGTGGAACAGGGATGTGTATTGTTCCACAGTCAGCTGCATTATGCACTAGTCGACCAACTAGTCGACTAAAAATCTACTAAATATAGATATTCTATACCTTTAGGCATAATTCAGACTAAGAACTTACGACGCTGTTTTAACAGGCGGGCAGGCAACTAAAAGAGATAAAAGATTTCACGTCGCGTTTTACGCCATCGGTTTTTTTAACATAATAATATTTATATTTATACATATTTGCATTATGTGGGCCTGCTGGAAATATATAAAAGATTAGCCCAGCAATTTAAAATAATCATGGTTTTAATGAACTTAAAAAGCTAATTTTGTTTATTTTGTTTTTATTATTATTATTACCCCGACTCAATGATGAATTAACAAGAAAATTAAACGTTGTCTTTTCGAAGATTATGTGACATGTTTCTATAGATACTAATACTCGGCTCGGCATATATAGCCGACTATTAATTTATAACAGCTCTTGAAAGTATGATGTGATTAGAAACGTGATAAAAATCAAATACAGATTATGATCAGCCTTACCATTTGAACATTTTAACAGTCAATCGTTTTAACATTTACACTTTGTCACTATAGTACAATATTATACTAGTTCCTTCTGAAATAATATCTAAATAACTATTATTTATTTTAATTTTTAAAATAGGCAGACTAAAAATAATTTAAAATCGGAAGAATATAGATAATCATGTTTTAAATTGGCTATGCAAAAATTATAACATTGCGATGAAAAATGTAAAAGATACAACCATACTCATTTTTAAGAGAAATCCATACCGGTTGTTCCCCCTTAAGGTGTAATATGTAACCGATACCTTAAGTAATCTATCCATGAGAGTGGTATCTATTGTATGATGGGGTTTAGACAATAAATGTCTATCATATTGTTCGTAAAAGAGATTTTTATAAAATAAATATGGAGCGATAACAATGCATTATCCTCATCATATACAAGGTGAAATTTCTTCAGTAAAGTCAACCCTTATCGCTTACAGAGATACTCTCCTAATATTACCAAAACATTTACTGTCCATGAAAATAACCAACTCATAAAATCAGTGTTTATATAAGTCCTTGCACTATTATTTTGCGCTTTAGAAATGAGACGCCGCGATGTTTTTGTCGAGCTTGTTCACAAAAACTATAGTGAATAATCTTAAACAGATTACTGTTATAATTAGATATTAATAAATAGTTAACATTAGATATTAATAAAATTGGATTACTTTCTATATATCTAAATAAACTCAATTACTAAAGAGCTTGTGGTTAGGTCGAAGCTGCGCGGACCCATCGCTTATTGCCTTTTAGGTCCACCATCTCTATATAACGAAATTTCTCCGTGCTTCGTAGAGCCCGCTAAGCGCAAGCCGTCGACCCGGTATATCATTTGAAGATGTAATGGCAGTCGTACCAAGTAGACAACAAGTCTAACAATGATTATATCGTTTCACCACGTACTGGGTGATGGAGGTCTGATGGCAGTCGCTCTACGTAATATACAGGTGTTCGGCTAAAAGCCGACCCGGATTCGGAAAAGGCCTGGCAGATAAATGCAATCAGTAACGAACAAATTGCCTGCATAATGCTAATATTACAGTAAAGTAAATTCTACGGGGCAATGCGTTGTTACAAATTGATACAAAATGCGTTGTATCAAGCCACAATTTACAACGACTTAAATCAAATGATGTGCATTTAAATTGAAAAGCGCGTTACGTTTGATCTGTTATAGACAAATATCAAAATGTACAACACTAACTCATTAACTTTTGTGAAATCATAATATCTCATTATAAAAATAAATAGTTTGTATTTTTTTCTTTAGCTTTATCTTGCACTCAGATTTATAAACCATTATGATGTTTTATTTTGCTGTTACAAAGTCCCATATGTGCTGGCGTTTAAATCGTTTCTTTTCAAGTGGTTTACTCAATGCTGATGCCAAGGCGTTGCTATGCGATTCTATTAGATTTTTATATCACTTTGTGCTGTGCGCTAGTTTTTCTTTAACTGATCTTTTTTGTAGATGCTCATATAATTCTGATATCTCGATACATATCAGAATTACATGAGCGTCTACAAATAAAAGAAAGGTGATTTATTTTAATCGAGCTTTCTAAAAGATTCAACGTTTAAATCTGCGCATTCTCTTTATAGGCAAAATCAGTGATCTCGACAGGTTTAAAGTTAGACTAGATGGCTTTCGACCAATCGATATGTAAGAGAGTAGCCAATACTGACCCGTGACATTTCATCTGCCGCTAAATTTAAGTCCGCCGATATTCCCGTTTTTTCCCATAAAAATTGAAAACATTTTGTGGATTATCTAGGTCAGTCATTTGGTTGAGTCAAACTACGAAATAGTCGTGCAATACGTAAAAGAGACAAGAAATTGCTTTGATTCAGGTTTCGACTTTACAATGGAAATTAAAGTCACAGAAGGCACAATTCGTGAACAACGCACTCTATGTGGATGTGTGTGATGTTGGAAATGGCTCGGCGACTGAATACTATTTGCTGAGAATGAAAGTCCGGAGATTGAATTGCCAGTGGACGTTCAGTAGCTGAAGTTAACTTCATGCTTAAGTACATTGCAGGTCCGTTTGCTGAGTTAAGCAGAATTCGATTAATACGTGAAGTTCAATAATGACGTCGATCAATTCTTGTTGCTGTAGTTTTTAAGGAATGATTGATGTTTTAAAAATACTATTATTGAGAGATTTATTGAGAGGCAATAAGACGTCATGGAACGGCCGGTTACCCTCCACCACCCATGGCTCTATTTAGTTTTTATGCCGAGCCGAACCGTTGGGAGCCATGTACTTTAACTCTTTTTGACTCCCTACAAGTTATTTAAAAAACCAGCTCAGTGTGCATTGAGGCACAAACAATAGCGTTCCGTAGTTCGTTACAACATATTTCAGCCTTGAAAAGGCACCACCATGTTTTTTTCAGAGCTTTTGCTCTTTAAAGTTAATTATCTCGCAAAAGGATCATTAAAAAAGAAACTGTCTTACACCTCTCAATATTTTAAAAATATCTGTTTAACGATACCCTTTTCTATGGGTCAACGAGTGAAAAAAATCAACACTACATTACATGTTGGGTACGCACACCCTATATTTAATTTATTTAACCACATCCCGCAATTATTAAGTTACAATTTCAGATTTCTAGCACTAAGGTTTTCAACACTATGCCCGCTATGCCTCGGACGGACAGACAGACGTGCATGGTGAAACTTTAAGGTTTCGTATCTACAAGGAACGTAGATACGAAATCTTAAAAATACCACATAAAGCTTCCACAAAATCTTTAATTTAAATGTAATATATAATTTGATCGCACCATGTTAAAATGTCACATACAATGTTGTAATTAGGTCCGTGGGGAGGCTCACGATGAGCCGCAACATCGGACAACATGTAAGTTAAAACGCTCGCCTTGTTTATTGAGGTATGCTGCATAACAAGGCTGTATTAAGATAACATAGCAAAACATCATGCCAGGAGAGTGTGGCTAAGATGTATAACACCGACATTTGGCATTGACGACTGGATGGCGCACTGGGTTGTGTACCTGCTTGCGACGCCGAGGTCGCGAGTTTGATTCCCGCTTATGACAAATATTTGTAAACATGAACATAAGGGTTCGTCTTAGTCTGGGTGTTTCTATGTATAAATAATATGTATTTACAAAAGAAAAGTATATATGTATTAGTATCAGTTATTCTTGGGACTAGATGGCGCTGTGTGTAAGCTGTGATATATTTATTTATATATTTATTCCACCTGTTATATTTACGTCCAATTTCCCTTTTTCCATCGCCACCCATCGGGTACAAATCTAACTCCGTGCTGTTATTACGAATTTTCTGACAGAAAATCCCTAATAACACTTTGCCCGACCCGGGAATCAACCCAAACTTTGCGGTGTGAGGAGCGTACGCTAATCGCTAATTTTTGTACATAGCATGTGAATGCAATATGGAGTTAGCGCACCATATGTTTCAATTTTGATCACATAAATACGCTTGCCTGAGTGGCATATGCGCCAAAGTTTTAGCTATTCATTTATAGCAAAAAGTCAATGTATTTTTCGACATAACACCATGGACGAAGAAGAACTGATTTACTTATTTCCTTAGCTTATTAGGAAACAATATTGTAAACACAAATTGGCATTGAAAATTATTTTCCTTTGAGAATTCTAAGTGCTTTGTGAAGTCTAAGGAATAATGATATTTTTATTCCCTTTCATGAGCTACAGTAGCCTAATGGTGCTGATTCGAGGGGGGGCAACGGGAGGAGGGGAAGAGCCTGAGATACGGAGTCGGCTGCGACCGAGCTACTTGAGCTGTGGCTGAATAAAAACTGAGGTTGTATGTACTAATCAACAAACCTATTCTAAAAAATATCACTAAATTAAAAATTTGTCAGGATGTTAATGTTCTAGTTTGTGTATATATCCTATTTTTTTTTATTGTATAATTATATTTATGTATTGGTTTACACGTCTTTTACTTTCAGTATAGTAAAAAAAGAATTGGAGTGTTTGTGTAAAGAAATATGCTGATATAGGGACTTGTATTTAGCGTGTGTGTAAATTCGGGGCAAATCCACTCTGGGTGAGTTCAGGGGTTGTAGCATATTAGACGACAATGGAGTGATAGTATGCATCGTATTTTGCAATTCTGTATCACTGAATGGGACATTAATTTCAGTTTTTGTAGGTGTTAAATGCGGCGTTTGTCGTATAGGCATTATTAGCAGCTATTTGTTTATCAAAAGCATCAGATTGAACGGCAAGCTTCCAGTTGTGTATGCAGGGGTCTCACTGTTTGGTCAAAGATCGTGTGCAGTACTTTCCGTCCACTATAAGTTGACCTGTCTATATACGACAGCTCAGGTAACAGTGGCTGTATAGTAATCCTCGTGCATACTACCAGTTGCGTCCAGCGAGCGCGGGACTGTTGTTAACAAGTGAAACAGGTAACGTAGTGTGCTCTCTCACGCAAGATCGGAGACGTCGTCGTCGCTGATAACTCTTTTGGTTAATGCGCTCCTAGTAATTGCATTGAATTTACGACAGATATTATTTAATTTAAAAAATATTTAAATATATTTTTAAAGGCAAAAAAGAGGTATCACAGACACGAGTGCAGACCGCAGGATTCGAGAAGGTAGAGGGAATACTCGTATCTTTCAATATTATACCATACACGATCACGCGTAGATTCGGTGGCCAAATATTTGTTTTCTTTTGATAATAAAGGCAAAAAAAACCGGCTACTGCAGTGGGATTAATTCCTGTGCCGCTGGGATTTCCAAATCATACACACAAACGATACCCTCAACAAAGCTTTGTCAAATCATAAAAAAATGTTGTCTTCAATAAAACGTCAGAAACCGTCTAACAAAGCAATCATCTCATGCATTCATTAGTGATGTGCTGATTAGCCACGTTTGTTCTCACCGACTAGTCGGCTATACTATTACTGCCAAATATGTATGAGAAGTGCATGTAGTGGAAATTCGTACGATGACCGCCATATGCCTACAAAATTTAAAGTTTTAAAATGTATTCAAATTTGACCGAATCTTATAATCGCAGATACAAAAACTTTTAAGTTTAAGCTTTTAAGTCTTACCAACTAGTCGACCACTTTTGCAGTCCTGCCTGGTCAGCGGCTATTCGGCGATTCAAGTCGGCCATACAAATGCATAATCCCAGGCTCATCTCTTGTACTTATCCCCTATTCCGGTTCTAACAAATGTCTATTACAATCATATAAAGAATAAAGCTAGATGATTCAATGAGAGTCGTGACAAAGGCAACATTATATTAATTAATTTTATATTTTCTTCATATTTTTCGCAGACATTTTAAAAAGAAATCTACGTAACAGGGTGTACAATGTATGCTGGTTAGAACAAATAGGAGTATATTATTTTATAATGTAGCGCGAAATTTTACGACTTCAGAAAAATTAAGCCGTGGTGCTCAAAATAAAAGCATAATGTTACTTTCAGATTATTTACTTAAATAAGGAAGGGTACAAAATTGCCAACGACCGATATATTCCTTTTATTATTACTCCTAATTTAAGCTGAGATCTATAGAGTATTTATTTAGACTTAGCTGAGACTGAACAATACACTGTTTTTGTCTATTTGTCACAAAGGCTATGCTAAGTCATAAGTCTACTCATTAACTCTGAAAATGTAGGGAAGTGGGCAGATGATTAAACTAACGACAGATTATTCCTACATTCTGCAATTGGCCAATAAATACATACAGGGCTGTGCCGGCATCCGGCAGCGCCTCTGTGAAAAATCTATAAAGCGCCTCATTTTTACCAGTACATGTTTCATCGTATTTTTGAAGAGGAGGAAGCCAACAACGCTTAAATAGACACTGAAGTATTTTTGCAATAGTATGATATTTTGCTTTATTTTGTACCAAAAGCACCGAATTTTAACCGTATAGAATCTGGACTTGCCAAAAAGCCAGCCCATTCACTATTCATATTTTTTTTTACAAACAAAGCAATGGAACCGAAGTTCCTATTTCACTAGGCTTGACTATAATATGTTTTACTTAGACGTAGGTAGACGTAGTAGTCAGGGAGCATCGAAGGCGTCTATATTTTAATATTTACCATAAAAACTAAGAAGTTAATTTTGTTGGCGGGCGCCCCTATTGCGGCGCCTGTGTGCGCCTCACACTTCGCACATATGGACGGCTTGGCCCAGGATACATGTAGAGAACTTCTTTATAAATAAAACAAAGTCTTGTTAGCTGTTGTATGTATTTATTTGCATTAAATGCGGCACATATTTACATTATAGTAACATTACAGCAGTGTTCGTCTGCAAATCTTAAAGTTACGCGTTAATATACCAATTAAAGTTGTTTTGTTAAACAAAACAATGGTTTATTAAAGTGTAGCAGAAAACCTTTGATACCACAACATTTTATTTTGTTCAACAAGGCTTTGAAAACATTGAAAACAATAAAACAAGGTTAATCAAGTACTTAAGAACCAGACAACCTTTGAAAACAACTTTGCAATGAGAAGGTTTTAATTTTTAATCGACAATATAATTTCTTTCTATAATTTACATATGAAAATTGTAAAGGAAACTGCATTATCCATACCATAATCACTTTTTTTAAAACAGCGTTTTTTTTAGATTGCCGTAAATAAAAAACGGAACGCCACAATTATTGTTTCAAAACACACTATAACACTCAACGGTTCTAAATTCGAATGCCTGTTAATATCGGCTTTGAGTAAAAGAGAATGACAAACAAACTAGATCGAGTACGCCAACTAATTGTTCATTTGAAATGAATCGCTTTGATCTCTTTGACATGTGACTGCGGTGCTTAAAACCGCACATTTAAATTTAATGAGAGCTAATGAGTTTATTGTCAACAAAGGTATTACCTGCACAGGGCGTTTTAGTGTGACAGTAAGTACACTAGGCATGTGTGCATTTCAATTCTGTATAGTGTTTGTTCGTCAGCACTATCAGTGAGTTTACACCCTGTTTTGACTATAACTATGAAAACGATTGGTCCATAGATTTAGATCTCAAAAGCCTAGTATTGCTATTTCGATAGTGTTCCAATGGTCGATCAATGACACCATAATGATACCAGAACTAATAATTTTGACAGGTTTTGTTGCGCCCGCGCCGTTGATTTAACACAGCCCGAAGTATTCTCCGCGAAAAGTAACAAAACCCTTTCCTCCCAACCGAGTCTCGGCCGCAGATTGGGATTATAGGGTTGCCACCTCCCGCCAGATTCGTTAAATATTTTGCTTATCAGAACGGTTCTGCAACCAAAAAGTTTGGGAGCAGCTGCCTTAGCAAAGTATCAAAACTCAGAATTAATAATTCCTATATTGGTTACGATATTGGTTGACCATTTTGGCATTATTGAAGTAACAGACCTGGGGCCAAGACCTCTATTTTATTAATTTGATTTAGTAAGAATCAGTTATCAGACTGTTAGTAAAGTGAGTATAATTTTGAGAGCACCTGAGCTGGCAAATAAGTCATCGATCCAAGCTAGCCGACATGTAACCGTTCATTTTACACACGTGTGTAATTTTATGGCAATGTCTTGAATATTTGAAAACTATCAATAAAAAGAAAGGTTGTCGCAACTGAAGCGAAATCACAGTCTGGTTCGTCACATCATTTATTATTAAAATCAAATGTCGATGAAAGGGTGGGCGGGGATGGGGTGGCATCAATAACTCGTTGCATGATTTCTGAAAGGCCTACTATAAGCATTATTGTGTTAATAATTCTTTTAAAAGTATAATAGTAATTGTGTTATTGTTAAAATTTGTGCCTAAAGTATTAACCATCAGATATATATCTCATATATCTGATGGTATATCTTTATACTGTTGTATTGGCTTCCGTCGCGCAACGAGCGTTAGTATTTAATACTTATCTGACGCCCTGTTTTATTGCCGATTCATCAGCTTTTGTCGTATAGTAGTCGTAGCTGTAAAAATAATATGACTCTTGCGTACCTAACTACCTACGGCAGCTGTGTATATTGTTTAATTAATTATTAATTAAAATTATTCTTAGTTCTTCAACACTATCCAAGGGCCCTAGAAAGTTCTAGAACACTCACAAATACTCTTCAACATGTAAAATGTCCTTTTCTAATCGCATTCTTTTTTTTTTTGTTAGTACCCTTTGAAAATTAGCCAAAACTTGACTAAAATATTCTAAATAGCAAAAAAGTGAATGTATATTTTCATGCGGCAAAAAAATATTGAAAATGCAACTTAAGTTGCTCAAGTTAGATTCATGATATTCAGCTTACGTTGTATCCGCAAGAAAAATGTAAACGTGAATTAACTCGAGCTTTATTTTTTTAAATTTTATCGTTTATATTTGTATTATCTTATCGTTTGTATTTATTGTTATGTTTAGGTCCCATAGAATAGGGGATGAGCCTATCGCCATCCACGGGGAACAATTCTAACTCCGTGCTGCTACTGAGAACTTCTTGACGGAAAAATCACAAATAACTCTTTGTCCGACCTGAGAATCGATTCCCAGACCTCACAGTGAGAGGCTTATACGCTAACCACTATACCATCGAAAAAGTCACCGTAAAATACCTTCCCTTATATAAATATCAACCTTGACATTTCCCATTTAAACATCGACCTATATACCTGACCCATATAGGTTGATGTGTCGCGGCCAATTTCCCAGTAAGTAATGTATTGGTTGATGTGTAGCCGTTGCAACGACCGACGCGTGTGTAGCACGATGCGTCGTATGTGTTACGTACGAGCCTCTCAGCCCCATTATTACGTCCTGCTAGCAATACTTTGAATGTATTACCAATAACTTTATTCAAATACAATTAACTATATTATATTAGTGTTTATGATATGTCTAACTGTGCGTGTAAGATTATGGGTAAAGAGTGTGGAGCGTTTAAAAAATATTAAATAAATTGATTGCTCCTAAATACACTCCTCCAAAAGGAATGGTTAGGCTCTCCAAATAGAGTGAAATAGCAACTTTTATCAGAGGGGTGAGATTTGAGGCAAGTTTGAGCTCGGAGCCAATGTAGGCTAAACTTATTCATACAATAGGTACTAGTTATTGCCGGCGACTTCGTTCGCGTAGGATTCGTTACTATCTCATGGGACCTAAACATGACAGGTGAAGTGTGGGTGTTGTACACCTCTGCCACACCGCTCGGGGTAATATAGGCGTGATGTATGTCATGTTATTAGTAACATAGATATTAATAATAAAACCTTAAACAATTTTTGAATTTTTTAGTAGTCTTGTGCTGTCGTAATCTATTAATATTATATTTTGAACTCTTGAAGAGAAATCATTTTGTTATACTTTATTTTTGTGTAACTCTACGTTTGTTGCAAATAGTACACGCAACAACGTCTCTCAAATGTTTTCTGCCCGTTTTTTAAACATATTTTATTGCTGCACCGCTCCTATTCATCGTAGCGAAGTTATACATAACCTATACTAATCGCAATAGCTAAGCTTTCTATTGGTACACAAATGGTTTAAACCAGTCTAGTAGTTCAGGAGTTTATTAGGTACAAAAAATACACAAAACACATCTTTTAGTGTATATAACATAACAAAACAAAAAATAACATAACATAACACAACATAACATAACATAACTTAACATAACATAACATAACGTACCATAACATAACGTAACGTAACATAACATAACATACCAGCTGGTATTACTAGCTAACCACTAGACCATCGGTGCTAATTTATCGAATCTAAATGATAATATATATATATTATGATAGAATCCCGTAACAGTTAAAAAATCCCATAAAACATAAACGTACCTATATGTGTTTTGTATATGTGTTATAATTTCAATATTCAAAGAGATATTTACGGCTTGGATATTATTGAAACAATTAACAATTGCAATTAACTCACTGTCACCGAGTTTGATATTTCCGCCAATTATCGGTTAAAGTCTGACGCGTTAGAGCGTGTCCAAGCAGTGTCGTTAATGTGAGCTGCGAACAAGGCCCCGGTGTCATGAGATTTATTAATAAACCCGTATTTTCTTCTCTCTCTTATTCATGTACTCGTTTATATGATTATAAGATAAGAATGTATTTATTCATCTCTATAAATTACAAGATTTCATAGTATATTATTGTAATAACAGTTTGGTGTAAACATGTAATTTGTTGGGGCAAAAAAGTAGCGGCCACGAACTAGCAAACGCAGCGTGGGATGCTGCGCCCCCGCCGGATGGACGGACGATCTTGTCAAAGTCGTGGGGAGTCGTTGGTTTCGGTCGGCTAATGGTAGAGGAGCCCATTAAGGGATTTCGGGATTTATTCAAGCGCGGCAGATTAATATACAGGGGGATACCTTGTACCCGGTTAAGTACCTCCACCAAACATGAGGCCCATATATACGGCCGCCCGTGCAGGATACAGGATCAGATTAGTAAAAAAAAATTGACCATCAGAAATTCTCGAGCGCGTCAGATTAAAGTAGGGTGAGTTAATTACATCCTAAAAAGTGTATATTCCACTAATCTGTCAATTTGAGAGTGACGCAAAGAAAGGGGAGGGCAGCAAAGTTGTAAGAAAAAAACGTCATCTTGACATTCTCGAGCGCAGCTAATTTTTTTTTTATTTTGAAGGATATAATTCCAGAATAATGAAAAATATATAATCTGACGATTTCCGCAAGCCGAAATAACAAAAATTCCTCGATAAAGTTAAATGCGTGCAGCTGCGTGATGCTTACATTTCCTTCTCCGCGTTTCTATTCCTTTCTGACTCTTTCTCTATCTATTACTCTCTCACTCCGTCTCCACTCTGGTTTCTGCTGCCATGACGAAAAATGAAAAATCTAATGAAAAATGATCGAAGAAAAATGTTAAAAACTATCAAATAGGTTTTATTATAGTAAAAATTTAGCTGTGCCGTATAAATATAAAATCATTAATTATCATATGAATTTAATTCAATATTATTCAAGATTTTTCTAAATCAATCAATCTAAATCAATAGTTTACAATCGATAATTATGAAAAATTTTAATTATTATGCAAATTAAAGTTAGCTGACATATAAATATGATTTTTATTGAAATTTTTTTTACAAAAAAATAAAAAATAAATTTCACTTGTAAAAAAACTTCAAAAACTGTAAGTGCAATTTTTTAAAAATATTTTTTTTGTTCTAATTTAATTATTAAAAATAAAATCAACAAATTAAAAACGTCGGCTAACTTAAGTATCATTATTTATTTATTTAACATAATTATATGTTTCTTTTAAAATAGTTCATTATTTATTATTTAACCTAGTGATAATATCTTATTAATTGATATTTATTCAAAAATAATGTTAGTTACAGGAATTGAAAGACTTTCAAGCTGGGAGAGTTCAAATGCATAGAAATATTATTTCTTTTAACTCAAAATATCACATAAACTATATTTAGAGCTTAAAAATGTCATAATTACAATTTTAAGCGCCCAGGAATGGAATTAGCGGGCAGTTGCAGGGATGGCCTTTAGGGTGAACCGTTTTTCTAATTTCTTTTTGTCAGATCAGGCGAATCCCTCTATATAATCGTCAGATTTTGAGACAGTACGTTTAGAACATAAAGATGATCCATATATATCTTAATCTGACGCGCTTGAGTATTTCAAAATGGCGAATTTTTTTTGCACATTATGAGAATGCCGGCGAGTTTGCGTCCCATCGAAATCGTCAGATTAGTGAATGAGAGCTTTTTTTTGGTGCACTTAACACTCCCTTAGAAAATCTGACGCGCTCGATTATTTTTTTTTTTTTTTTCATTTTCAACCCTTACATACAACCACCCGCATCATGCAAACGATCAGATTAACATACGTTCATTGTTAAAAATACGTAGGGCATTGATGCTATCAATATCTGACGCGCTCGAGGATGTCCATGCAACAGTTTTTTTTTACATATTTAAAAATCTATAGCCGCTTTCCCCACCGATGAATAGGTATATCATAATAACATTTTTTTCTTCTAATCATCTAAGCTTTGCAACCCAATAGGTCTCTACGACGCTCGAATAAATCCCCATTTAGCATTGTGGTCTCCCCTACTATAAAAACCGCGCGCTGATGAAATCGATAGGTGAGGCCTATGTCCTGCAGTGGACGTCTCTGGGCTGATGATGATGATGTTGTAATTTATGGCAGATCTGGTGTCCAAACTAAGCCGAAGCTTGTATCTTAGAGCACCAGTCCATACATCAGTTTTTAATCAATTGTATCTAAACTAGTTACAATTAACGTTTTGTATGTATGTACGGGACATAGAGATCGCAAGCTTAGTTGTTGTAGAGACGTTGGTGAAATCGTAACTTACTTATAAATTATCACTTACTTTTTCCTCGACGCTAAGGAAGTCGGCTGCAACAAAACAAACAACAAATGAAACCACAGTCGTATTAAAAACGAGCTTGAGGGCGGAAGCACAACCGTGTCTACTTTAACTCGCGCCAAATACTATGCTAACACTGTAGCCAACAGATGAAGCCACGCATCTACAATTGGCTTTCGTGAAATGTACATGGGCAGTCGTTTCCACTTAGCATCAGGTGGACTTCAAGTCTTGTCCGTCGAGCAATTCTCGATAGCAGTACGGAATGGTACGTCGTGGTTCACCGGCTGACCTCACCCTCACTAACAGGTGAAATGTGGTTGTCATACACCTCTGCCACATTCTTTTATGGCGTAATTAGGCGTGATGTTATGTGGTAAACTGCTAAAACCATGATGTTAGCAATGTTACGGCTTTTATCAATGGTGACAATGATGCGCATAAATCGCAATAATCCGGCTGTAACATTTATAGCATATGAGAAACAGCATCGCATCGTTGACTGTGAAAGTATCAATTTTACTCCACACATTTTTCATTATCCTACAAATGTTGCGAACGGACCTGATGTTAAGTGGTAACTGCGGCCTATAGATGTGATCGATGAGAAAGAGGAGCTAACGCCAACAGGGTGCATTGTAATCTTTTTTGTTGCACTAATTTGAATCCATTTTAATTATAACTACTGCTGTAACATTATATTTCAATCTATATTAATTGTTGTATTATATTTGTCGAGACCCCGTTATAGGCCACATTTGATCAAAATTGGCATTGTTAAACACCTATTTAAAGGTTTTAAAACACCTTTAAATTCTTAAGAAGAATCTTAGAAACCCAAAAACTTGATCTTTTCAGTGACAACATATGTACCTTTATACCTACCTAAATAAATACTTAATGTTTTAATTTTTCTCCTATCTCATATCTCAGAATATATTTAAGAAATATAATACTATTAATTCATGATAAACATATAGCCTAACCTAATTATTAAACTTAAGTACTAAAACGCTATTAACCCTATTCTAAAACACCGACGAGACGAAATTTGCTGGAAGATAGAGTGAGCCCCTGGCCCGCACGCCCGTAGCCCAAACGTCTCCACCCTAAAAAGTGACAAACATATCTCCGCTAAGAAACACCTTATACAAATTAAATTTGTTACATACCCCCAAGAAACGCTAAACGAAAAACAATATTTTTGTAGTTAATATTAGACGTCTTAAAACCATGTAGTTCCTTATGTTTCAGCGCTTCAGTACGCAAATAGCAATGTCGCGTAGTAAAAATACTCTTAACATACCTTTAACCCGTTGTAATAACTTCAAACTATATTTTTTTCTTTTAACAGAAAAATATTTGAGCTCAAATTTAAAGGTTCCAAATTTTTTTTAATTTATTCTTATAAGAAATGCGACAATTAGAATTAGAAAGGTATTGTCTTGATACCTTATTCCATAGTATTATTAATTTACTAATAATTGTTTTGTTTTTTCTATTAACAACTGTGCGTAAAATACCTTAGAAAGCTGACGAAGCGCGAAGCTGCTGTAGACTCGAAAAGTGGCCCACGGCGCGCGAAGTCCTTCCGAAGACAATCGGCCTCAGGAATTTCACGAACCGCAATCACTTCACAAACTGCACGTACAATGCAAAAAAAAATATGTAAATGATTGTTTACATATTTTTTTCGCATTACAAAAAAACAATGGATATAAAAATGAAAAACATGAGAAAATAAATAAATGAAAAATAACAAAGGAAATAAAAGCCAAATTTTATTATGTGACTTGTATTCGACAAATCTAAGGATAAACACAATATAGGTTTTAATTAGGAAGTTTTATTTCATTGTGTTTACGTTTACCGTTAATAATTATGGTAGAAAACGAGATTTAGATTTCTAGAATGTTCAAAATAAAAAGCTCCGTTACGAGAATATTTGTGGACAAAATTATTAAAAAAATCATTTTTTATTTATATTTTGCCATTTCCAGGTGGTAGGATCATGTTAAAGTTTAAAACAGTACTTTTGTATAAACTATTACAAATCCAACTCGAAATTTCACAAGATTCGTCCGAAAACAAACTAGTAACGCGCCAGTATCCACTTGAATTAACTAACTGATTTAAACTAAATGTTGTTTTAAGTCCGTACAAAAAGATAAAAATTTAACCTATTAAATATATTTGGTCTTTAGATACGAGTAAATGTATTGAAACGTTTATAGATCTAACATGATATTTTTTTTTCAAATATTTATTTTCATTTGGTTTTTCGATGGCAAAAAAAAAAGTTTCCGACGGCAAAAATAAAACTCATTAACTTTAGTTTATTTAAGTTTCACTTAAGTCACTGTACTTTTTTGTACAACGACACGTATACTACACTATCTTCGGTATTTTCACACTCACAAAGCTTAAGACCGCAAAACAAACAAAGATTTTCCGCCAGGATTAATGCTCTACGATTCTCGCGTGGCGAAAGGCATTCAAGTATCCACTTGTTGAACAGCCATTGATAAAGTGCTCTGCGTAGCGCACAACGTTTATAAAAAATACGGCAAGTATAATGCCCGGCGAGTACAATGCAGCGTCCGTGAAAAACAAAATTTTGTGCACACGATGTTTTTGATTAAATAGTTCTGAAACTTGATAGTAATATTTCCCGCAAAAACAAGGTATTAAATCAAATTAAAAATATTTTTTAATTTTTACATCTTTTTTAGTTTTTGCTAAATAATATTTTAATATGAAGAAAATAAATTAAAATAGAAAAACAAAAAATATTTCACTGTTTGTTTTTTGATTTTTGAAGCCCGCATAACATTTAAATTTATTTAGGCACATAAAACAGTTACACTCACTCAGCGAGTAACCGATGAAATGAAACACCTATGATAGGTGTGTGCGCCCCGGCGTTGCAGCTGGGTCTAACAACAACGCGCGGACTCATGCAGTCTGAACTTAACCTTGTTGTTACGTCATTCCGCTGTGACGCTGTGACGTAGATGGCACAGAAACATCACAGAAGGTCCACTGCCAACTGATATAAATTTGAATATAGTATGACCATAACTTTAGCAATGTGTATGCGGTCCTTAGAGTACTCAAATGTATTTTGAACATTATTTCTTGGAATTTTTTTTTGTTTTTTTTTTTACTTTTTCATCTGTAGAACAGTCGGTTATTGAGTTTTTATATTTAATATTTTCTTCAATACTAAATCTAAACGTAGCGAACAGTAAGGAAAAAAAAGTACTAACGACATATTGGCGGACTCATCAAATCTCTTTATTATTCCGACTGTCTTAGGTAAATTGTAAAATTGGAATTGTGTTCCTGTTGTAAAATTATGAAATTGGAATTCTATCATATAATAGTGTAGTGAGCCATAGAACCAGCGGGTGAAACAAACCCCCTACCCATCCCTCTACCCCGTTCTCCTCCTCATTGCACTTCATTCTTATTGGTCGACGGTGGCCTTGAATTTCTGTGAAGCTGCGCTGACTGAAATACAGGTTTGCGATTGGTGCATCGGCCAGGTAGCGAAAGCGCCAAGTTTTAAAGTTCAAAAATCTCAAATAGAATTATCATTTAACAGAGCCTGTTTCATAAATGTGTACTAAACCGCAGCCAAAATAGGAAGCCAAAATCAAGGTTAGGATGACCTTAACCTTGATTGTGGCTACCTTTGTGTAAAATTTGCTGAACGGATCGTACAGACGGCTATTAATCAACCTATTGTTTCCATTATAAGCTGGTCTCACAATGCACGGAAAGCTTATAGAATTTGAGGTCATCTTATACTGGGCCTTTAGTTTGTAGCTCTAGTTTGCGAGCTCTCGATGCGTCCTGCGAGCTTGTAAATTTTAGCTCGCGTATATAACTCCACTACTACCCGCACGATTTCCGCACCGAAGCCGCGCTTCTATGAGGTGTTGGTCCACACATTCAATGCGAAGATATTTTCATTTGTTTCCAATCGAACCTCGCGGTCCACGCGTTAAGTTTTACACGTCTTGGAGTAAAACTATTGAGTAAAGTCGTAAGTAAGTACGTACCATAAGGATGCCATAGCTGCTGCATCTCTGCAATAATAAAATTGTTTAAAATTCAAGCGGGCGCAGTGTGGCGGCGAGCAGATATTCCTGGCTTCGCCAAGCCAGAGTACCCGTTTTCGGCCGTATTTTCATCCCTCTGGAAAAATTATAAATATTCATCTTACAGTTTTGAAAATCAGTTTTTTTTTTAGGAAATTTTCTCTTCTTTTGGAAACTTTTTTCCAATTTGAATAATCTTTATTAGTTTTTGAGACATTTAGAAAAAACTAAACCCCATTTTTTTTTAGTTAAATGTCAATAACTTATAAAAAATTTCAAGCGGAACTTCATTTTTTCAAAAATCATCTATAGGCTGACCGTTTAACTGAGTCCTCGCCTGCGCGGTACAGGGGCGCGGGGGTATGACGACAAAGGGGACTGAAACAGGTGCGGGCGGTGGGGGCCCTTAATGAAATATACAGGAGATGAAATGCACCAAGATATTTCCTAAGATATATGTGACATCATAGGAAAAAAGAAATAGTGATTTATCAAATGAAAAAAAACCGACTTCAAAAAGTAGGTAAACTAAAAAGCAAAAAATAAATTTACTTCGCGCAAAATAATACGTTTTTTCATTTAGTTAAATATAAATTATTAAATAATTATTTTATAATTCTGAAGTCGGTGCCAAGTAAAAACAACCTTTCTACAATATCAAATTACAGTTCACACAAAAAGGGAGGCGTAGTTCTGCTAGTGCGCGGTCGCCCAGTATTGGTACTTACCACAGAAATATAACTAATATTCAGTCAGAAAAAAGTTGTTAGAACGATTGATATTATCTATACAGAGTTATTAATTGTTTACTTGGCACCGACTTCAGAATTATAAAATAATTATTTAATAATTTCTATTTAACTAAATGAAAAAACGTATTATTTTGTGCGAAGTAAATTTATTTTTTGCTTTTTAGTTTACCTACTTTTTGAAGTCGGTTTTTGTTTTTGTTAAAAAATATTTTATTTTACGATTTTAAGTGATGGGTAGACCGAGCAAGAATGTTTCTCGAATGAGGAGACGACGGTTACTTGAGACGGAAAACTTATTAATAATAAACAAGAATTAAATCCTTTCGCCTGACTATTGAGGGTCACGACCTTCCATCATCAGCTCATTTGACACAATAACTAGCAGTAGTAATATGCGTACAGTAGTGAAAGAATTATCCTTTAACTACTAACTATTGAGGAGTTGACCTTCCATCATCAGCTCAACCACATAAAATTATTGCGACCAAGCGTAAATCCTGGCCTCGATTAATAAAATATGAGGGTTGCCCCTGATTTCTCTGGGATCCCATCATCAGATCATGACATGCTGACAATGGGACCACCTCTGAAATATCTCCGTTCCAACAGCTCATTTGACATCATAACTAGCAGTCTGAATATGTGTTCAGTAGTGAAAGAATTATCCTTTAACTCCTAATCATTGAGGAGTTGACCTTCCATCATCAGATCATCCACATAAAAATAAGTAAATACTGGTGTAGCTTTGAAAAACACACTAAAAACATTACATGTGCCTATAAAATTCGAGGGTTGCCCTCGATTTCTCTGAGATCCCATCATCAGATCACGACATGCTGACAGTGGGACCCTTTTGGAATCATCTCCTGTCCAACAAAAAAAGAATCATCAAAATTAGTTTATAAACGACGGAGATATCCGTGAACAAACATAAAAAAAAAAACAACATATATACGAATCGAATTGAGAACCTCCTCCTTTTTTAGAAGTCGGTTAAAAATAGTTAATATACAAAATTTTAATGAACTTATGTACGTGAATAAAATAATTGGGAATAAACTATTATACTATTTGTTATCTAAACATATAATTAAATTGTAAGAAAGTCAAAACTTTTTTTGGGTCCAGTTTCTTTTTTCTAAAATATTCGTATACGTTAAAAGCCATTTGCTTGCACTGACTATTTACTTTATGTCCGAAGATTATTCGATTCATCTTGAGATAGTTATTACATGTGTACCTCTCACAAGGTGTCTGCAACAGTCAACACATGCGATCGCTACCCATGTAGCGAACGAAATGAACAATTACAAAAATTTGCCCAACGCCCGCAGCTGTTACAGTCCCCTTTGTCGTCATACCCCCGCGCCCCTGTACCGCGCAGGCGAGGACTCTGAGGTCAGCCTTTAGATGCCATTTCGAATCGAATGACACCTCATTTATAATTTTCGGAGACTGCTGAAAAAAGTTGGTCCAAATGGCACTTGTTAACTAGTCTACTAGGCGGTAAAATAGATCTTTAGACAATGTCGCATATTAATATGCAATATTTAGTTGAATTTTAGAACCTGTAGCGTTTATCATATAAAACGATCTACACGCTTTTTGCGAGAACATCATAATTATCAAGGATGCCTACGATACCGCATTTAGTATTAAGTTGAAATTCAATTAAGTAAAATTTGCTTGAAATTTCAAAGTAGATACTCCGAAAGAAGGTTTATGAGTATTTCGACAAAAATTAGTGTTCATGAACTAATTATAATGCAGGATATTTAAGTGCTACCTACATTTCTTGAATTAGAATATTGAGAAATTCTCCAGTACTAAAAAGTATTTATATTAAGGGTACTAACAACAAGCTGTGTGGACAGACTAAGAGAAGGTAAAAAGGCATAATACATAGTTACAAAAACTGCTTTATTTTAGCTATAGCAGAGCGAATTGTCATGCAAGCGAATAGTTCTTCAATAGAGTTAAGAATTGATTTTAATTCATTATATTTGTAGCTTTAAGCTAGTGATATTCTAAAAACGTTTTAGGACCTGGTAATACTTGAACCTAAAACTTAGGAATACCGGTCCACTGGTTAGCCAAAAAAAGCTACCACTCCTGCCTATTCCTTTCAAATATTTGATACGTCTGTAAGGATGCCCGTCATGTCCTTTATACGCATGCATTCTGTACCTACCATACACATATCAATGATATGTTGTAACAAACATTGCTAATGTTGCAATTAACACTAATCTTGATTTTTTTTTATCGTGGATAGGCATGCGTTTGACCACGATCTCACCTGATGGTAAGTGAAGATATAATCCAAGGTTGAGCACGCTTACCTAAAAGATACCTATTAACTCTTGCTTTAAAGAGACCCAAATTGTTCTCATGCGGAAACACACACTCGGGCAAGGCGTTCTATTTTTGGCAGTTCGCATAAAAAATATAGTGGCGAAACGCTTAGTGCGAATTTGTCACGAGGCGATGCCTGAATGCCGTATATGCGTATCCGCCGACGCGGCGCTACGTTACTAGGTATTAGTATAAAACTTAGTTGTGCCGAATAGCTTTTAGTGTCTGAGCGTTAAGCGGTATGCGTAGGCTGAGCGTTGATTCGAGAAGTCTGAGCTCTACTACAAATATACATACGACTTACAATTTTGCATTGCAATATGATTGTTTTTCGCTTCGTTTCTTGAGGTGGAACGGAGGAAAGTTAAAATGATTGTATATTGTTTCTCTTGAATACTTTATTGAACAATAATATTATATCAAAGGCAGCAATAGTGATTGCCGAGTGGGAGACCGTAGGACTGCGGAATCAAAGGTCTCGAATTCGAACACCTCTATCAATAGATCCTTAAGATTAGTCATTTTGAAGATATGTGTGTATTTATTACATAAAATATCGCAATTGCTAACAATGAAGGAAACATATGCCTGAGAGTGCCTTAAATGTCTACCAATTTTCATTTGACCAGCGTGGTGGGCTAGGACCTAACTTTTCTCATCATGAGAAGAGGCCAGAGCCCAGCCAGTAGGACATGTATTAGATGCAGGTCTCCGACTTGGCTATGGATGCTCCATTACAATATTAGTCTGAAATGATTACAATTCCTTATAGTATTGAATTGAATATTACTTAGACAGATATTTTTGTATAAACCAGGTCTCCGAAGCTTTCACGCGTTTGCGATTGTTCAATCTTAATTTTCTTAACACGCCTGTCCGCGGAGTAGTGCTTTTAGAGTACCAAGCCCCAATTTTAAATTTGGATGACAATATTGAATGATGCATTGTTGAGAATCGTGAAACTAAGAGTCATTCAATATTTTATACGGATGCAGCCCGTAACAGGTAATTTTGCATCGAAAAAAAACAAAATTTGCCGTTCCTTTCTGGGTAATAACAGTGATTATTTTGGATACCTGCTGTGATTCCTCGGCTTATTTCTGTGCTTATTGATGATTACCAAAATGGCTAACTTAGATCGTTTCAATGATTTTCAGTTAGGTGATCTGAAAATAATTAGCGGTAATGAGACTAATTAATATTATTTTGATTTAAGGTTGTATGTATTTAGATACAACTGCTCATTAATAATATAACTTCGCATTTCTAAAGGACAGCTTTAAATAGGTCCATGCATCTCATTGAATGGAATACTCTCTCTGTATTCCTTCTTACATAATGCTGTAAACATCTAATACTATTTGGTTGTATTATTCCACTGGTTTGGGTGGCAAGTAACTTACGTCTCGGCTAATGGTATGTCGTTGCCACTAATATATTATTATTTATATTATTGAACACTTAATTTTAAAGACAAATGACATTATTTACTAGAAACAGTTTTTGGGTGTTTTTTTTGTTTTTGACTTCTAGATTCACACTTTTAAATAACATAAAACTTCCTTTTGTATTAATGTTATTATATTTAAGTAGGTTTTATATTTATTTAAATAAATTAGGTCAAAAAAGGGTTACTATACTTTGTCCGTTTCTTTATTTTCTTTTTGACAGATCACGCCTATGAATTACCGTTTTTTTTGTCAGATTAATGTACTACAATAATAATGTACTTTATTGACAAGCGGCACTTTTTAGGGAAGTTCACTGTTTGTAACAAACAACCACAGACTATAAATCAAATCGTGAAATGAAATAAATCGATCATTATGAAAAAGAATACTTTGACTTTTTTTTGTGTATTGTCTGTATTTTTATAAAAAAAAGAATATAATATTAGTATCATGATTCCATGAATAATTATTTGCAAGAAATCAAGTCAAAATCTTGGAATTAAAAATGAAAATGTAAACAAAGGTAACTAGGAAGTCGTCATAGACTAAGTATGTGACATTATTATTATATTATTATTGTATATTTATTTCATCTAATAAAAACTACTAATAAACGAATAATTAATAATGAACTAAAACCATTTCGATGTAATTAATCGATTGAAAGTTCTTCATAGACAACATCGATTATGATTTCAAATCGAATCAGTAACGTGTGAAGGCATCCCTAAATGTAATCTGTCAAAAAGAAAATAAAGAAATGGACAGAGTATAATAATATATATCATCACGCCTATATTACCCAGAAATGTGAGCAGAGGTGTACAACACACATGTTTCACCTGTTATATTTAGGTTTAGGTACAATACCAACTCCGTGCCGCTATTTTAAATTTCCCGATGGAAAGTTAACAAATATCACTTTGCTCGACCAGGGAATCGAACCTGAGACCTCCTGGTGTGAGGCGCATACTCTATCCTCTAGCTAGACCATCGGGGCAGTGAAGGGAAGGGAAGGGAAAAAGGGTTATTTTTACAAAAAAAGTTTGAAATTCAGGTTTATACTGACTTCTAAGCAAAATATTGTTGAAAAATAAAATATGCTAATAGAAAATTTATCACAAGTTCGTTATGGAACTGTAAATTAACTTTAGGTTACCCATAATCAGTACCTAACTTATACCAGTAGCATTATAGGTTAACTGGGCCATAATACAAGACGCCCCGGGGACGTGCTATGGCAATATGCAGAGGGGCACCGGAGAGTTCTATCAGACATCCCGGGGCCCTTCGACACGCACCGAGGCCGGACACCGGGAAGGGGTTTTAGTGAGTCGTCGGAGTCCCATCAACTTCACATAACCATGTCGCACCCTTTCTCATGCGGCGAGGTATCTTGTTGAAGATTTCCCCCCTTGACAACAAAAAAAAAAGGCCATAATACAAACTACCATAAAATCACAAACTACAAAAATGGTGTTTCCTACGTAAAATAATATTAATGCTAATGTAAAACCAACATTACTTTACGAGTACAGAGAAAAACCTTAAAAATTCCACGTGCCATCCTCAAAGAGTTATTTTCTGTCTTCTACATTGATACATTTCACCGTAAATTCCTAAGTACTTCTTGTTTCACATTTCTAGAAGGACAACTAAAAATAGCAATGCATCTCTTAGAATAGTATATTCTCTCAGTATTCCTTCTAACAAAGTCAAGTAAACATAATGTATGTCGTAAAAAAAAATTGGGCTTTTTTATTTTCTCTCGTGCAACTGAATTGACTCATCCCCTATCTATGCCTGCATACTTATTCTGTTTTGATTACAAATCTAAATGTAATTTGTAAGGCTTAACTTAGGCTTTTTCATAAATGTAATCATAATAACTGTTGTTTTAAGAGCTCTTAATGGACGCAATTATCGATGGAAAAAATTCAACCATAACGTAGGGGGGCGGTAGATACTTAATCTACCACCCTGCTACCCCGCGAGTTTCCGCGCACCAATGATTTGACAACTAGTTTTATATCAGGTGCAAGAGCGACGAACATTTGGAAGCACGGGATGTCCTATTGGTAATAAACCAATAGGACGTCCCGTGCTACCAAATGTGCATTGTCATTTCGTATCATAATACACAAGCATGGTGAGTTGTGTTGATTCTTTGTCCCAGACAATAAAGTATCGCCCCAATCGCAAACATGTGTTATTTGCTGTGCCAGCGCGAGCGTGTCGCACCGTGACGCGCGCTAAGTCACCCATACCGGGCACCCTCTCTGCAATTGAATGCCCTCCTGGATTACAACCCAGACTATGATTTGTTTGCGGATGGATAGCCCAATGTGTTGACAGTGTATTTGAGTGATTGCGAAAGGGATAAATAATTTTTATTTGTTCGTAAAATTATTATTCATAAACTATACCTATTGCGTAGGTATATATTTAGTTAGTTATTACACATTTAAGTATAGCATCATAGAAGCGTGCCTGCTACAACCAGCGAAAAAGGTAGAGCTTCAGAACCCATTCAGCAGTAACCCACAGAGATCCTAGAATTGTTTAAAATTGAGATCTGTAGTGCGTATTTACACTTAGCTTCATGGTGGTAGAGCTCTGGTCAACAGGCTCGAGGGCGAAAGTACCACCGTCAAACCTTTAACCTGTCATTAAATAGTAGTGCTTGCGCTACTGTGTGCCAGTTTGGTGGTAAGATACGGACCGAAAATAATGGCACATGAGACACACCGTAGTCCTCAGATGAAACTTCGCATCTACAACCTGCTTTTGTGGATTGTTGATGTCCATAGGCTGTAGTTACAACTTATGTCTGAAATACACGTCGGTTTGCTTCTTACGACGTATAAATCGGTCAAAACTAGCCTAGCCCAGAGATGTTTTTACTATCTTGGCAACTTCTTATATAATAAAGTCAACAAAATTCTAAATGTCTATCCAATGACCAGAAATGAATGTAAAAATGCTGTTACCACCTGGTTGAGTAATTTGAGTTACGACGAAACAGAAAGGTTTATCTGCGCTTTAAAATAATTATGAATATGCTCCCACTAATATATATACGCACACACACATACCCTCACTCACACCCTCACACATACACTCACACACACACTCACACACACACTTTCGTACTAATCTAATGATGTTTCTCTTACCACTTAATGGCTGTATTGTAGTACATTACTGTAATAACACGTCTCTATTCCTAATTGTAAATCTTTTGTAGCACTAAGGAGGGAGCCTGGAGATTTGTCACACAGGTTTTGAACCTACTACAAACTCCAGCTCTCACTAAGGTGTAACTAATACTGTACCTGTTTATTGATGTATGTTACCAATGTATGTACTTATACCTTTTTGAGAGAAATAAACTATTATATTATATTATTATATTATTATTATAAAGAAAATAGGTTTAAGTTATCTAAGGCTTACCTATAACATACCGCTACTTTGTCTCTTTGCTACAAAGGCAAAGTCTGTCCTAAGCTTAGTGTACGTATGTTCTTTAGATCTCAGCCAGTCAGGTACAACAATCGTTGAAAAATCCCAGAGCATAATATCTTGCAATATTTCACTCGGCATGATTTTGCTCCATATTTTGTGCATAGTTTCTCTCGCGTCAAGTCGCCCGACCTGCCTTCTCACCCTCTTTTTACGCTTTGTTAGTTGGTCCACCTGTAACCGCTTAAATTCAGCCCCCGTGTTTGTATAATGCATTAGCGAAATCAGTCTGGGCACTACTGGCATATGATACTTTATAAATTAATAAGTTATTGATTAAGTTTTGGATACTTAAAAGCACCAGTTAATTATATCAATATCTTAAAATTTGTAGTTCATCAAACAAAATATTAGCTACGCTCTCGTTGGTCAAAACTAATTCGTGAATATAGCAAAGCAATATTCTCATATAACAAACTTTTGGAATTCTGCACTTCATTCTGCATACGGAGCCAATTTCGAGAATCCTCTCAAGAGAGTCTTTCATCCTTTGAGTCAAAGACGACTTGTGTGAAGGTTCTTTGAGTTTCATCAAAGTAATATTCGGGTGCACAAGGTACACAAATCTTAATTGTCAGAATGGTCTTGCATTGCTCGGGTCTTGCATGGCTGTACAATCCGAGACATTCTTATACTGGAAATGTACAGTTTGGTGCGTAGCCGTGTGTACATTGCCGATTCATTAGGCGGAACTGAGTACGAGATCGGACCGCGGATCGTACTTCGGCGCGCCGGAACGTGCCCGTAAGTACGAAGCACGCCGTCTAAACCGCAGCGGTCCAATCAGCCTAGAGCCGCCTATTACTTCCTTTCACATATTAATTACATACTCATTTCTAATGCAACACACCTGCCATTTTTATCTCAACATAATATTAAATCAAACAAGAAATAATCATAATTTAAGAATATTTAATCAGAAAATTTAAAAGCAAACTTAATTAATTAAAATTAAAACAAAGATTCTTATTACAAAACAATTTCGCTGTCTCGTCAGTCTATACTCGAAATATATTTTAACTTTTTTACTACTTTTATTTGATATTATGCACGATCAATATTGCTTCACATACAGGGCAGGAAAAAATGAGAGTTTCCAAGCAATTATTTGCGCCAATTCAATCTTATGCATTCAATCATATCCCTAGTTTATGTATAGTGTACACTGTTTAAATCATATGACAACTTTAAGAAACAATTGCTTGGAAATTTTTATCCTGTATTGAAGTACCAGAATCTCATAAAAAAACATTGGACAGAAATAAAACTCGCCTTGAGTTCATCCGCACCAAATGCTTGATAATAGTTTGTAGATCGATCGCTTTAGATAGCTATCTAACAAAATATGTAGTTATTTAAAAGTTGTGATGTGCTCGAGTACAGTTTGACAAAACGCTTGTATAACTTGGATCAGGGACAAAAAAATTGCGAAGTTATATTAAAATTGCAATTTTTAGTCCCTGGTCAGGCTATACATTAAATCTTAAAACAATGCAAATAAGGCGGTGACTATGACACTTGCTATTCCAGCCTTTTTCGAGGTGTCATATACTTCATTGATTTGCAAACCTTTGCCAGCGTTAAAGCCGACGAAACGGATGCCATTAAAATAATGGAAACAAAAAGGGAATCCAACGAGAATCTTAATAATAAACGCTGAGAAGAATCCCAGGTTCAAACTCTGGATGATGCAAACGTAGGTTTCTATTCCATTCGACATGAACAAAGTGCCGAATGACATCAATAGTGCGTAGGCTGTTAGTATAGTACCTGAAAAGGGGTAAGTTATATGTAAGAAAATATTTTTTCGTAAATTATATTACAAAAGTTGTATAAAGCCATAAATACTGTTACAACTTCATCAGAATTGTTTTGACTATTTTAAAAAATTTGGGCCTTTGCGCTTTCCAAATATAAAGTAAAAAATATTTTTATTAATTTACAACATTGGAATGAACACAAGATAAGGTAATTCGGGGTTACTGCCTACCACTTTGATTTCATTAGGCATGAAGACTGGCCCTCTCTGGCATGAAGATTTAACTCGATTAGACTACAAATTACAGCAGCATTTGAAGGAAAAACTCTGCGCTATACTTTATCAGAATTTGAAGTGTCTACGAGCATCTTCGATTCAAGAAGTGGAAAATAAAAGATATAAATATGGTGCGTTTTACGATTGATGAGTGCCCGCGTGAAATAAAGGCCAGTATTCAAAATCGGGAAAGTCATTTATGATAATTAAAATAAAAAATTGTATTTTCTATTAAATAATCTTTTATTTGATTTTTAACTTTAAACAAATAATTAAAATTTGTGTCAATAATCGCATATCATTTAAAGTTAGAAACAGTATTTATGGCAAGACTAGGTAATAGAAAAATCTTCATCAAAGAGAAAAATGATCCTTTACATTGTTCTAAAATGTTATTCTTTATAATAAAGCAATGTCATATCTTGTTAGTTGCACAATTTACAACTCGAGATCGAGTAAAGCGATTATATTCATTGTTACTGTGTTGGATTCCTTTGGCCCTGAATAGCAAAATATAGAGAAGATAAAAATGCACATAAAACGGCATGGAAACTGCCAGGTTCGATGAAGATAGCTTACGAAGATTGCCAGATCACAGAGTAATTCCAGAGTTTCAAAGTTTATGCAGAAATAGAATTTTAATTTAACGGTTCACAATACAAAATTCATAAAATTTCTTTAATCATGGCCTTTACTCAATCAATGCAATTATCTTCCTTTTTGTCTTTTGAATCGCGATTATAACTAAGCATTAGTATTGTCTTGCAAATATTGCATCGTTTAACCCTTCAGTCTCGAGAATAGAATTTCGTAGCACCAGTCAACAGTGCCGTAGGCATCGTAGCGTATTGTATACAAGTGTGACGTCATAACGACGAGCTACGAGTATTCGTAGCAAATGTTTTAGTGATTTGAAAGAGCTTTGTAAAGAAACGCAGATTACCTTGGATCTGCCACTAAATACTAGCGAGATGTTTTATGGCTTGGTTTAGTTTGTAACGGTGCGACGGTAGAGTTTTGGTCTTTTTTATTAATGAATAGTTTAATTAAATAGTTTTTTTTCGATTTTTATCTTGCATTTTCTGAGAAGATTATATATTTTTTCACCATCGGAAAGTAGAGATTTCAACAAACAGAAAACATACCAACTTTTTGAAAAAAGCTGATATTTTGATGGGTGAATTTTCGATCGAAAATTAAGGTGCTTTTTCGATATTAATTCAAAATAAGGTGAAAAAAATAAATATTTCTAATCAAATAAATTACAGCGTATTTGGGACATAAAAAGGTAAGTTTTCACCAAATTTCGTAAAAATAAATAATTGTTTGTAAAAGATAAAAATTAAAAAACAAAAACTTGGTTTTTTGAATTTTTCACATAAATTTTGAGGTTATATAAAAAAAGTGTTAATACAAAAGTTTTAAATCTCTTTATTACCGACAACTTTGCTATTTTTTTCCATAGGACTTTTAGTTTTGCCGGAAATCGAGAAAAACCGTTTTTACCTTTAAACCTTTCGCCCGTAAATTATTTTTCATTTAATTTTTATAATATTTTCCTCCTTTTCTAATGGGTTTCATCCTACTATAATTTTTTTCACTTTTTATCATTTTTAAAGGCTTCTACCCTGGTCTATAAGCAATAGACTCTTTAATATCAGAGCCTAATTTCGAAACCTCAATGATCATATTTTACACCTACGCTACACAAACGCGCGAGGGGGCCGGGGGCGGTACGCGCGCGAGCGAAAGGGGTGAAGTTGTCTTAGCAATTGCACCTTTGAGCTGTTTTCCTGGTATCATGAAATACAAGATTCAAACCTAGCTTAGGTACAAGTCTCGACGACCATTCTATTGAATGTCTCTGTACTAACATCGTAGTAGTTTGAATCATAAAGCGCTCCTGATTTATGTTCTGCAAGAATCACGTTTTGAATACATTAAAAAAATAAATGATGCAAGACATTCGAATCGTCGTTGAGTAAATAGATATTTATTTACCTCTAAAGATTATTTATAGACCCGTTGTCAATTTTTTTTAAAGAGTAAGGGTAACAAGTTAAAAAAAATGGTTATGAGTTCATTTTTAAGTTAGGTTAAAATAATAAATAATTAAATTCGAAGCAGAACCTTTGTGGGTAGATTTCAAGTTTATAAACAATGTGCATAACATTTGGCATTATTGTATCACTTAATAGAACCTTAATATTAGTTTTTTCTGAAGTCCAAGGATGAGTTTGTCGTGAAGGTATTGTTTAAATAAAATCAAACATCGGGCGTACAGAACGCCATCGGTGTTGTATGCAGGGGTCTATCTTTTTGGTCATAGTGCGTACGCTGCACTTGCCGTCCACCACAAGCTGACCTGATGCAATCCGGGCGCTCAGCTAATAGTGGCCCGCGTATCAACAGCGGAGGCGTCCAGCGAACGCGGCACTTCGAGTCGCCTATTGGTTGGGTGGGAAACAGGTGAAATAGTGTCCTCACTCACACGAAACCGGTAACGTCATCACAGCCGCTGTTCGCTGCTAATATCCGGGCGTTCGACTTTGTAGGTATAACAATACTTGTACTCTCGAGTTCAATAATATGTTGGCAATTATAAATCTTTTTTTCTAAAACAAGATCATCTCTAGATGATAAGGCCCAAATTGCCAACATATTATTGCACTCGATTGTGCAAGTATTTTTAATTAATGAACAGAAACCCATTAATAAATAAATGATTAGTAAATAACAAAATAAAAGTAAGCAAAAAAATGCCAAATATATTTAAAAACCTAAAGTAAGTCATTTACGTATATTGTGGGTTCTTCTTCTTTCGTGTCGATGGCTGCAGTCATATTCTATGAGCCCAGTGCGTGGCCACGCGGATAGCGCTCTCATCGGCTTTCATGAGCGCCTCCTTTGTGGACGCTGCTGGACTGGACATGTCCTGGATGAAAACTAGGTACCCAAGATTTGTTCTTGGGTACCTTGTACCTGGTCTTCATCCAGGACAAGGATGACTGAGATCAATAAATTCAACTTCGCATAATACGACAAACATTTTCAACTTACGCCTTTCAAAACATTTTTAAAGGTAAACGATTGGGCTTCAATTACTGTTTCTCGACATCCGGCTACGGTACCGTGTCCAAAGAGCACTTAATCAATATGGAAAGGAAATCAAATATCTATGCAAATAGGTCTGCCACAACTCGCGAGGAAGCGGATGGGATAATTAATTGGTGCGGGAGTGGTGCAGCAAATTATTATGATAGACATAGGTTGGTGGGTTGTGTTTTGGTATTATATATATTTTTATGAATATAGTTTACACCGTCCGCGCCTGATAAATATAAAAAGAAAACACGAACTTTCTAAATTGGTAAAATGTATGGCAAAAGTGCATTGACAAACAACTTTTAATTGTTCGGTGACTTTTCAGAATTCAACATTATTTACGTTAAATTAAAAATGCCGTCACAAGCCAGGTTGTTCCCATTTCAACTGGTCGGAACAAGGGGCAAAAAAGACTGGATAAAGAGAGGCGTAAGTAAGTAATATGAGTTGAAAAAAGTATTTCAAAGTTTATAGAGACAAATTAATATTACACCCGAGTTATTGTACTCAGAGAATTTGAAGATGGTTAATTTGAAGATGATGATGATGAAGGTATGAGTTGTTTAATAATAAGTTCTTAAAACGAGCGAATTTGGCCTTTTTTGTTTACTATTTTGTTTGTCAGGAACTTTTTTTGCTCTGGGTACCATATACCAAATTACAATGTTATTTTTTTTTATAGAGCAACGGTCTGATACTATTATGTTGTTGTCCAAATACTTGTGCCTATGTTATATAAAACACATTGTAAAATCATTGACAAGCCAGGGTATTTTTAGCCAGAGATTTTTATGCAATTTCAGCATACATATTTGATAGGTCGGTACTTTTATCGACCACGCCACTCGGGCAGGGCCGCGGGCGGCAGTTTGTTATTCTATTTGATGCAGTTCGATAAATATTGTCCGACTTTAAAGTCGGATTGAGTCATCATTGCGATATCGCTACAATTTACTAACAATCAGCAAAGTCATGAGAGCCAGTCAAAGCAGTTTGAGCTTCTGTGACGGTCTGTATCGATCGTATTTAAAGCTTTCTATGGACGTCCAATGTACACTGGTTTCCACAACCTATCCATTTACAGTATAGGCCGGTCTCGCATTAAACGGTAAGCCTGTACAATGCCAGACCATGTTATACTGGTAATGTATAACTTCCTGTGTAGCCGTTTCAGTGTGAACGGTAGTCCGTACTTGCAGTAAGGCAATACAATTTTATTAAGTGGGTACATAATATACCACTATATAATAATATATATATATATATACACATTAGTATGTAACTCCACTTATTCGCGTTGTCGACATACCTAGATTACGCGTACGGCTAGCAACAGAAGTATCTACACATGAACATTGAAAGCCATTCTTTAAAATCGTAACTATTTGGTTGTTTTATTTTATTTTTTATTTATTAGAACTTACAGTTAAGTTAAAACTAGATAAAAATGAATAAGATTTTGAATGCCAAGTGCAAGTTGTACATGTATACATAGTACCAACGTTCCAAGTACAAGACATATTTAATAATCTGAAAACATCAAACTGAATTCAGCATAATAAAAGAGACCTTAAAAATAAACTGAAAGAGAAAAGATGAAAATAGTAAGATAAAAAAAAACATTACAATATTTTATTCACAAATTATTTTCTTTTTACATCTCGCCAAAAATGCATTTAACATGTGTTTAAAATGTTAAGAAGTTCAAGTGTTCGGCAACTTTTGTCGCCGACTGTACTCATTGAATTAGGAACGCTTAGTCCGTACTTTAGTAATCGAATGGAATATTCGTACTACGACTACGACGTACACTATGAAGCTCGCAGATTTGATGGAACCGAATCGGACAAGGGACAAAGGACAGGGCGTCAAGTTAGGCGTCATAATTATCTAATAAAACCAACTTGCCCAAGACTTCAAATGTAATTTTTTTAATCTCAATTTTTTTTTAGTTTCTATACCTCAAAAAAATTTGAATTAAAAATCACGGTAAAATATCGAGGAAAAAACATATCACCATTAACATAACAGGAACCAGAACAAATAGCGATTTAAAAAAGAAACACCTCATCAACGACGTTAAGCTTACTGTGTTGTAGATTTGTTTTAAAAAATATGCACAAAGATATATAATAGCTTTTTATTCACTTTTACATGCGACTACCAATCAAGCTAATGTATTTCTGATATAAGGTTTCGCATTGTATAGACGTCACTGCGAGATCGTCGTATAGTGGCGGTGCCGTGTGTCCAATGCTGGTTGATGCTCATTACATAAAATATTCGTTTTAGTATCTGTAGCATAATGAGCAATAAGCTAAATATACGTTAGAACTCCACGTCCTTTGAGGGGATTTAAAATGAAATATAATGAAAATGTATTTTCTTCAAAGCACTTTCACTTTACAATCTTCATACAAAAACTACGAGTGTAAGCGAATCAAAGTGCCAGTTCTATTATTAGTATTATGTTTTAGTACCAGTCAAAAGTCTGTTTAGTAGCTAAACAAAATAGAGGTCGGTTAAAGATATAAACACTGTTTTATCGATCTTTATGCTGTTTCCTGAGTCATCGGGCGGTAAAATATATTCACAGAAATATCTGACGCTCGGGACCAAAACAAAACCAGGCGCCTATTTTTCAAGAGTTATCAGAAACGACTTAGCTTGCATTCCTTAGGTTTATACCGCGTAGCCGGCTTGCTTCGCGCCTCGAGTTAGTGAGTCGCTTGTGTCAAAAAAACACTTTGGAATTTTCTCAATCGACCCTATTATCCCTATCGGCGTCTAGCTAACAATGTCAGCCACAGCAGCTGCAGCCGCTAAGCAAGTCTCCATCTCTTTCGGCCTAAGTCTCACAGATCACAATGATCGTATAAAAAAGAATGTAATAAATTTGTTTTGGTTGCTATAACTTACACATAGAATTACTGTCAAAAAACAAACAAATATTGTATGAATTATTTGAAAAGATGGTGCACATGAGTTTCTCATTAGCTCTTCTCATGATGCAATACCCATCGGAGCTGGTACTTGGATTGATTTTAATTCAATTCTCTAAGTTGAATTAAAGTCAATCTAAGCTCCGGTGTCAAATCATTTTATTACAATAAGTATTATAATTTAGTTAGCTAAGTTTTATTTTAATTTTATATTTTTTGTTTTGATGTTTGTTTTGACGTGTTCAAGCGCCCCTTGGGGCCCATGGAAATAAATGATTTGATTTTATTTGATTTGATTTGAATCAAATTCTAATAATGACATTTTATGATATAATGAGATGAAATGGAAATCGTTATTTATTTATTTATTTATTTTATTGGAACATATAATAGTTATAATTGCTATTATAAATCTTAAGTATATCTTGAAAAGTAAATGTATAACCCACACCACACCTATGTCCGCAAAATAATATCATAGAAATTTATAAGTTATGATTATGAGTCATGCGCATCTAACCTAAATAACATTTTGAGCTTAACAGAAGTAACAGTATAAAAAGAAAAACAAATAGGAGTGCAAATTGAGATTTTAAGACAATTGTTTTAAGATTTCAATCGCTGTACTTTTAAACCTAGATGAAGACAGTGCAAAAATATCGATATCAGCGAAGTGCGTGTTGTACATTTCTAACAGACGGCGGAGAGGAGCCCGTGCACCGGCGTTGGTTCTGCACTTCGCAGTGTAAAACAGCCGAGGCACGCGCACCTCGCGCTGCACTATTGTTCTAGGTACTATGTAGCATAACTGATTAGTAATAGTACTGCAATCAAACTTGTTGTTACAAATGCCATGCAGCATCATGGACATGAGCAATTTACGCCTAGACTCCAAGCTTAATAAGTTATACTCATGAAGGAAGTTTTGATATGATTGTTTAGAATGACGAAGTTTAAAATGTATATTTTTTAAAAACTTCCTTTGAACCATCTCAAGTCTCTTTATGTATTTGTCATAAAAAGGATTCCAAATCGGGACTGCGAATTCTAATTGGGATCTAATAAGGGTTTTATACAAAATTAATAATGTGGATTGGCGTTTAAAGTCTTTGGAGGATCTCAAAACAAAACCATACATCTGGTAGGCCTTATTTACAATATTTTAAACATGTATGTCGAGGTGCAATTTTGAGTCTAAGGTGACACCCAGGTCTCTGATGTGGTGTACTCTTTGTAATATAATATTTTGTAAAGTGTAATAATAGGCTAGAACATTTCTATTTTTTGTATATGTTATAACGTTACATTTAGGTATGCTGAGTTGAAGTTTATTATGTGAACAATATTGAGAAAGCCTGTTTAAGCCTTCTTGTAATAGTGTGCAGTCTTGCAGGTTATTACAAGCCTTGTAGATTTTGATGTCATCAGCATACAAAAGAAACTGGGAATGAATAAAACAATCTGCAATGTCGTTAATAAACACTATAAAGAGCAGAGGGCCCAAAATAGAACCCTGTGGAACACCGGAAGTAACTGTGGTAAAATCAGATTCGAAGCCGTTAACTACAACTTTTTGAGTCCTATTATAAATGTAAGAGACAAACCATCGCAATAAATTGCCGCGAATTCCGTTGTAGGCAATTTTATCCAAAAGTAGTGCGTGATCCACCCTGTCAAAAGCCTTCCGGAAGTCCGTGTACACAGCATTAACAACTTGAACCTGTTCATCCATGTTTTTAAATAAATAAGTTGAGAAAATCATAAGGTTGGTGTTGGTCGAGCGACGTTTAACAAATCCGTGTGGTTCAGGTACAATTATGTTATGAATGTGTGAGTATAACTCGTTGTGTACAAGACTCTCGAAAAGCTTCGACAAGGTGGATAAAATGGAGATAGGCCGATAATTTTGAATATTATTTTATCACCACTTTTGTACACTGGAGTGATATTTATAAGCACGCTTCCAAATTTCTGGAAAAATGCCTTCGTTTAAGCATTTGTTAAAAATAAGGCAAAGCGGATGTACAATATGCTCTGCAGTTCTTTTTATCAAGATAGGAGGCAAAAAATCTGGGCCAGGCCCTTTATTAAGGTTTATATGTTTAATTGCTTTTAATATACTACCTGAAGTTAAATGTATTTTTGATAGACACAACGAAACAAATGGATTTAGCTCTTTAGCATTTATTTAAACCTACACGGTTTTCGGGTCATCGTAATTTTTTCTTTAGAAATGTTTACAGTTCCATACAAAATTTGACAACTTTACCGGGTCAAATAACTGTGTAGGTCAACAGTACTTCTAACTATGCCTTTTGCTTCAAGATGTTAAAAATATAATTACGTCGTAGCCTACCCCTAGGGATTGAGGCGTGATATTACGTATGTATGCATATCCAATTTCTTCCGTTCCAATTCTCGATATCACTTACCTCATACAAGCTCCTAACACATCAAAAATTAGAATTTAAAGGATAGAAATAGTGGGATGCTAAAAAAATCTTAAAACGAAGTGAACGCGTAATAAACATTTTAGTTAGGTAAGTTTTGAGTCGTACAAGTGGGTTTAAATTTAGATACCTTTGATGCCTACTATATCTACAAGTGCATCTAGGCTTAAAACCAAACTAGTCGATATCCTCATTACTCACTGTAGGCACACTGTTAGTCCGCACTTGCATCAAGAGTATCATATTACCCATAAGCTGGATCCCATTTAGATGCGACCACAAAAGGGATGTACTCTCCAAGAGTCGAATGAATATAATATATAATGGCCGCAGTGGTTACAGTGCCAGGCAAGCATATGCATATCTCTTTGTCTGTATGTTAAGCTCACAAATTAAAGTCTAGAAAGATTAATTTTAGAATACTGGTTTACTTTAAAATGTTATGATATTCTTAACACGGATTTCGATATCCTAATTTTACTTGTATAAAATAAATCAAAACAAAAACACATGTTTTAAAAAAAATCTAATTTAGTGTAAGTATCAATAATGAATTAATGGATATTAAAACTATTGCCACTCGAATATTGTCCAGACAGCCACTAATCCTACTCAGGTTGGGGGAGCCACCCGCTGCCAAGGTCAGGGGTGAGCGCTGATTTGAAATCGGAACAGAAATGAGGTAGCAATGCGAAACAGACTTCAAAATTATACTTACATGTCTAAAGCTAAGCTTTATTAACGTGAAATATGCAGTTTAGTTATAATAGTAGTATAGGTGTCGCATTATAATAAATAATAGAAACAAATTGTAGAAATCAGGTTTCTAGAAATCGGTATTTAAACTAAATTTATTTAGGACCAAAAATGAGCAATCTGTTAGAAGAACCATCAAAGTTAATTTATACAATTAGAACATGTTTTCCGCATTTCCGAATGATGACGGAATAGTAGCGTTAACCAAGACATGCAATTTCACGGTCACCTTGGGAATTTACCGAAGAAAATTTTCTCAGAACCTGTACAATTTTTACAAGACCGATTTACCGATGTATTGCAATTTGTGATGTAGCACGCAAGGATTCAAAATAAGTTACTGAACTGGTAAGCGGCTTTGCCATAGTGAAATTTGCACCCTACAACTTGAAATGGCACGGCATTGCTCACTAATTGGTTATTGCAGACAGCTTTGATATTTAAGCAGGACATTGTAACATGCAATTAAAAGTTATATCGAGTATCATCGAGATTCAACTTATCGTACCATTCGAAGAATCATTCGAGTGGCTTGTAAGCCAGCTAGCTGTCTTGACGGTCGATAATCTATCAATGACAATGTGCAAGCAGATGCAAATTAGTAATTGTGGGGTAATGCCAATAAGAGGTTTAATTCTACATAGCTTGTTTTTTAAACAGTTTGTTATTGTTTATAATACACTTAATACAAAGAAATGAAAAACATGTTTGTGTTATCTCTCCATTTTGAGCACATCTTTCAAATAACTAAACTTATATTCATAATTTAGAACACTTTGTCCCGATTTCACTAGTCTTATCTAAAACTTTATCAAGTTTTTTGATAACTCTGTACAAATTTGAAAATTTTGACGTAGCCGTGGCGGCCTTTGTTCTTTGGTTGATTTTCATTATAAATAGCATACCTTCTCTATCTATATTATAATTAATTTATCCAAAATATATCTACCATCATAAATTTTACTACCTCAAACACTAATTATATATAAATATTATATTATATACAATAAATTAACTGTGCAAACGCCAACAGATTGTTGATGCTGCGAAACGCCACAAATAACATCAGTCAACAGGTCAATACTTCAATTAAAATGAATACTACAAGTTTGGTTAAAATTACCCGTTGTAATTTTATGAATTAAACAAACAACCACTGTTGCGTTTGTGTTGTGGTTTACCAAAATAATGGTAATATGCAAAGCTTTAATCCAATATTTAGTTTTATATGATAAATATTGTGTACACTTGATATACGGGTTTCACAAATTCTAGACGTGGTCATTATAACCTGTTCGATCACCACTTTCCAAATACTATGAATATAGCGAATGAGAGATCATTTAATGTGGCGATAAATACTGATGACATCTAAAATCTATGTTTACAATAAAGGCTCCTATTTTGCAACCATCCTATAGATATATTAAACTATATAAAATGATCTAGTTGATGCAAAACTCATTACATTAATTTCTATATTGTAGCTACTTTTAGCTGAAAGGCATCACATCACTTTATCTTGACACCGACAAATAGCAATGCTCACGTTCGAGTAAAGATATACGTCCGAGTATTTTATCTTTATAGAAACGGATAACAGGCCCTTGCATGGCCAAAAGGCAAGATGCCTATTGCGCCGTTTGTGACGAACAAATTCCAAATATAATGTAAATGACTTAAGTCAGTGCATGAAATTAAAAAAATACAGTAGTCCCGTGTACCGTGCACCGGTCTTTTGCTATTTCAAGGAAAGAGGTTAAATTAGAATACTCTATAGACATCTTTACCCTGCTGGCCCTTTTTCATTGATCGGCGCGGGATCTGTACAATAAAATAATCTCATGGAAATATTACCACAAGAATAACTAAGCGCATTAATCTATGTCAATATTTCACTGCTTCTCTCTCGGGTCGACTAATGAGAAAATGGCTTTACACTGGCTTTATACTTCTGAGCTTTTAAGAATTGCAAAGTAGTGAAGCGACGCTTTTGCAATATCGTACTAACAAATTGTCAATTGTATTGTATGGCTGCATAATACTAGTATATTGGCAACGAGACGGTGCATCTCAAAAGTGATCTAGGAAATTGGTGCGCATTTTATGCTGGATTTTTGAAAGATTCCAAACATGTTTTTTTAGCTAGTTGCCACATTAAAACGTACGCAATAGCTACATCATAAAAAAATAGGACGAATTGATTCATAAGCCATTAAATATTAGTTTTATTTGAAATTGTCACATTTGATAAAGTAGAGCGCAATGAATTTGACATGTGCCTATATAAATGAAATTCGTTCTCAAGCGAATTTTAGACTTTGAAGTTTTGAAATGTCTCGACATTAGTTCTAAGGTGGGTCATGGATCTATTGGTCCGATAGAACTATTGCATATGCAAGCAATCATATGATGCAAATGTGTTGCATATGAAATCAAATCAAACTCAAATTCATATCAAACCTCCTTTATTTCCCAAATGCATTGGAACCTCGTCTCGTGTAATTATTACATTGAAGGAAATAGACTGGCCGGAGAAATGTATATTAATTAAATGCATATTGTGCATTTATATAATGATTATTTGTATAGTTTTTTAAGCATTTAGCTATGCTTAGCAAATTATTCTAAGAAACAGTTGAAAAAATTAAGGGACCGGCAGGCTAAATTTCTCAACTGTACATTACATTTCGTGACGTCACATTCATCCATTTGTTTCTACTTTAAGTGGACCCTAATTTTCACGATCATATCAATTTATTTTTCAACTTTAAAGAAAGCGAGGAGGTACTCAATTGGATTGTTTTTTTTTTGGTATATTTTTGGCGCAACTTTTTATGAAGACTATCGATCTAGGTGTCATTAATCTGTGGGCTTACTTTTTATTACTTGTCTCAAAGCCACAAGGCTAATACACTGCGCGCAACAGTAAATTTATCTACCTATGGTACCTACTGGTAAGAAAAGTTTGAATTTTTGTTGTACTTAGTGTGGTTTTAAATCATGAGCTTGCGAAATAGTCTAAAATTGAATCACGAGCCAACACAATGAATTTTAACAATAAAGAATTAAATCCTTACGTGCATACCTACTTTTCACCTCACTGAGAAAACATCTATATTTTATTTAAAAAAACAGTTTAACAGCATAATGTCACTACACCTAAAAATTTTCGTATTCTAATTTACATGTCCATTAAACACTTTTCACAATACTTGTGACATCGTCCGTTCATTTTGCGGGAGTCGTGTCCTACTCTGCGCTTTCCGACACGGCTGCCACTCCAGACTCTTCTGCCCCAGCGGCCATCGGTCCTGTGAGCTTTGTGTTGAAATTGTCGCACACTGTATTCGGGGGTACAAACGAGATTTTTCGGACTGGAGAGGTGGAAACATCAATTTGAGCTCAGGATTAACGAACAGTGATTGTGAAAGGCTAGGTTTTTGTCACTAGTCCGAAGGCATTTCCCAATATTCATTCATTATTTACTGCCGTGTCAAAGGTTTCAGTATAGCTGTATCGCTCCGACGTGAAGATATTAAAGAATCGTGATTCTACAATGCAAATGAGAGTTTGCCCAAATTAATGCAAAAAAGATATTCTACGGTTTTATTTACTTGCATCTATCTCTCTCTTATATTTCATATTTGTATGGGACAGAGAGCGAAAGCTGCAGCTAGCGTTAAACGTAATTTTATTACGTTGTCGAAGTCGGCACTAAAACCACACTCCGTTGAGTAAACTGGACCGCTTAATTTGACCGCAGCGGCTAGGCCACGTTTCGACACAGGGACTTTCTCACCTCGACACCGAGCGACGCGACGCAGCCTCATTTTCTCGGTGACAGTTTACCTTCACCGGGATGGAAGTAGTGAAAGTGGGAGCATAAAAAGTGGGGAATTCATTTCAAATGAGTTTGGCTAAATTTAATCTGAAGAAGCTGAGATGTTGAGTATTTGGTTTGCTTTGTTTGGGATATGGGACCTAAAACATGACTGGTGAAGTGTGGGTGTTGTACACTTATGTTTTGTATTTTGTTTTTTTATAATGAGCTTTGGTTGTTCAGCTTCTTCACACAAATTTAGCCAAACTCATGTGAAATCAATTCGCCACTTTCTCTGCGCCCACTTTTTCTATTCCCATGCTGCTATTGTGAATTTCCTGACGGAAAGTTTATAAACACCCGACCTGCGAATGGAACCCGAGACCTCGTAGTGAGAGGCGCTTACGCTAACCACTAGATCATCGAGGCAGTCAAACTCATTAGAAAAAAAACTATTCAAAATATAGCTCGACTGCCTAAACGAATTATGTAAATCAATTGGATGTCTTTTTTATAGACAAATTAACTACTCACTTATTCTTGCTTACTTTTAACGCAGAGTCTTGGGAAGGAGCTTTCTTTAAAAGGAGAAACATCTTCTGATTTAATTACTTATACACAGTATTAAATCCTACCTTGTTCAAGTCAATACTAATAATCTTACTTTGTCAATTAAGCTAGTTTGCTAGACAAATAATTAAATATTATCTCAGCATCTAATGAAGTCGTACTAGAAATCCTAAAGGAATTTGAAACATAAAATAAAATAGAATTTACAACAAAATGCTAGAACAACATTATTTGAACGCAGGCGGCATTTTCTCTGAGTTAAAAATAGCTGTACAATTGTAACAAGAAGGCCAACTAAGATGCCAGGAAATAAAACTTACAAAAGTGAGTAACAAGATAAAATCTTCGGTAAAAATGAGTGCATAATTATTCAAGTCGGACATGTAAAAAAACTCTTACGTCGATAAACAAATTAAACATTAAAGTAGGTACTTCGAAATTCTCCGTTACAGTTCCGATTTTGATGTTAAAAAACAATAATATTAATATTGCCTCAAGGATATTTATGTAGAAAATAATATTACATCTTTGATAACTTTTACTTATACTTGCAGGCTAAATATTCTCACAGTAAAATAGACACCGGCTTTCGTTTTGGGCCCGAGTGCCGCAAAAGCCGCCTAACAGTTGTAGAGAAAACCGGCCTTGGTACGTATTAAAATATATTGTTTAGCCTGCCTCAAACCCCATACCAAGAATGTTTAACGGCTCTCCTATTATAAAAATTATAAAAATTGCAATCTAGCGCGCTGTTACCTACGAAACATTTAAAAGTAGGTATCAAACGTTAATTAAAATATAACGTTTAATATTATATTTTATTATATTATTTTTAGTAATAGCTCATACCCGTGGATTCACCCTTACATTAAACGTTACAGTTCGGCTCCGTTTGTAGCGTACTGTTATATAGCGTAGTCTTCCTCAATAGACAAAAACTTTTAATTAGGACCCAAATCCTAAGATTAGTGTGCACAACTAAACAATTAATCATTTTCATCAACTTAATAAAATTAAATATAATAACCAAAGCAGAGAGAATAGTACATGTGTTTGTATGACCAATCAGGTTTCGATATTTCCACATCTCCTGTCTCAAAGCTTCGGTCACGAAACCTGATTGTTTTTCGAACGCATCTGCCGATGACCGCAAGCTGAGCTGTAGACTTACCGGTGGCACGTTGCGCGATCGATGTCATAGCCGGGACGGTGGGTCCGTAGACGGTGAGGTGAGGCGACATTGGTCTTTTGAGGCCCATATTCTTGTAATCATGGTCCATGTAGGCAGGGGCCTTGTAAGGTTTGTATGTCACCTTGTGCTTACCACCTTTGGAGCAGGAAGGCGTCAGGAAACTCGGGCTTACTCTAAGTAGTCTTGTCCTGGAAATGATTAATTAACATTAGCATATGTTCTCATCTCACCACCTCATGTTTTATTTGCACAGGATCGATATCACATAATAGGAAAGGGGTGCTCTTTGACAGGATCACAGGACCCCTTTTAATCTATCTATACCCCTTTTTTATTCCTCTCTTGCCCGCTCCGCCGGCATTGCCGTAACCTAGCAGCTAGCAAAAAATAACAGTACCTACAACAACCGTCTACATTTCAAGATGAGATAAATTACTAATTATAAAAAAAACGTAGCAATAACATACACATACTTTACTGCTTACTGCGTAATATCTTAGAAAATAATAACAGTTTGTTTAGATTTATAAAGTATCTCCAAGAGCAAGTTAAAGAAGAAAATATAACAACTCATTTCTTCAATATTCTACATTTTTCTTTCGAAGAAAATAAACAAAGCGAAATCATATTGATAGCTTATAACATGCACTTCAAACGGCACGAGTAAGTTGTTAAGTGAATTTTATTTTACCTACATTTTACTAGAAATCAACCAATCATTTTAAAATATAGCTACGTGATTTTACAATAATATATTTCTCGGTTCCAACACATTTGGATCTCTTCAAAGCAAGAGTTAATAGGTATCTCATCATCACTTACCATTAGGTGAGATCGTGGTTAAACGCGTGCCCATCCATCATAAAAAAAGAAAACTAATATGATGCAGCATTCGTACGTATAATATTTTGTAACGACTAACTAACAACTGGCTAACGTTCGTCCGATACACTTTTACAAAACAACAATAGAATTAGAACAGAGTAAAAAATATACCACACTAATGCAAATAATAATTAACTAGGAAAACAGAAGATAACAATAGCAAGACTAAAGCAAAGATTTAATTACAGAACAATAAATACAACATTTAAAATCGAAAACATTCAAAACATGCAAAACAGAAAGAAACAAATAACAAAAAAAAAAAATTAATTATTGGAAAAATAAATATCATTAATAAGAAAAGTAAAAACTTAACAACTACTAAAATAATAGATACACATTTTGTTCGACCATGCGGGACATGCGGAAACAAACAACAAAATTTTAAAACGATAAATAAAACATTAAAACAAGCACAAAATCGCTATATATATAAAACTTCAAAATAATTAATAAAACATTAAAACAAGTACAAATTAGCAATATACACAAAATTTCAAAATAATAAATAAAACATTTAAAACAAGTACAAATTAGCTAGATACAAAAATTTCAAAAACAATAAATAAAATCATTTAAAACAAGCACAATTTAACTATATAAAAAAGAAAGATTTTGATAAACAGACTTTTAGGTAAAATTTTTTAAAACACCCAAATCAAAATTAAAAGATAGAAAAGGACTCTGTGAGCTAAGACAGGGGAAACCGTAACACTTTCCATACATAATATGGAAAGACACTACAAAAAAAAAAAAAAAAAACGTTCGTCCGATTCGATTATTATGGCATAGATTTGTTCGATTGTAAGTTATATCATAAGTTTATTTTTATTTTTGTCAATTAAATATTTAATTCACAAACCATTTCCAGGTTTAAGATTATTTCATATCCAAATACCTAATACAAAAGTACTTCCTATTCATTGACAAATTTATATAAAGACATTCACCGTTCGACGGCATGAATAACATGAAATACAAAGTATTCATGTCATGTTAGTAAGTTATTATAGCTCAGTTTCGGGTGCAATATGAGTGATACCAATCAATTGTAGATAACTTACTATATATTATCTACTTTTATTCACAAACCAGTCAGGGTCGAAAAATAAATTCAACATCCATTGAACATCAAAAGAACGCTGAACGCACTACGCGAAAGGGGAAACATTTCAACTTGTAATTAACTGGGGCGGTGAAGTGTTATTAGTGAATATGAAACAACGGTGTGTGTGTAAACAAGTTACCTTCAATAAAACATTTAAAAATGTCATCTTCAATATTATTTTAATTTAATTGAGGAACATTCGTGGACACATCAATTTTTAAAAGGAATGAATTTTCGCCAGATAAAAATATTGAGTACTTTATCAAAATATAGGTAAACAGAAACCAAATGCAAGAACTTATAGTTTACATACCTTAATTTTATTCATTGAATGATAAATTTTTGAGACCATTTTTTAAGTATGAAATTATCAAAAAATAATTTTATCACTGTTTTGCCCACACAATTTATATCAATTTTAGTAATAAATCGTTTTCATTAAAGCAATATTTTGTATAGCTATCAAACAAAATTTATAAATCGCATACAACTGGGTGACGTAGCTTCATTCATGCCTCAGTAGCCGTTTGTTTGAAGCGGTTAGGCAAGCCAATAATTAATCTGGTTAAAATTGTATTATCTCGAATAGTTATAACAAAGTAAATGTTTTAATGTTGTGGCTATATTGAGACGTATTTCGATTACACACAAAAATAGGAAAATATCATCATGCCTACTGATGATGGCCTCGTATCCTAGTTTTGAAACACACCAAGCCAAAAAGACGCCACTGAAGTTAGCTAAAGACAATAACCACAGGAAATAAAACATCTTCTGGGTGGCATGGCAAGAAGGCTGATATAAAATATGAATAAAGAGAGAGTTAATTCACCCTTTTAAGTATCTTTTATTATTAATTTCAAGTATGTGAAAATTATATTATCCATTTATTATCTACCTCCTTTGTTCGAATTAATTGGGGCTTTCAAGTTTTTTTCTAGGCTTTTATACTCTGAGTCGCGTAACTTCGGTTTCTGATCGGATGTTGTGTTTCAACATTTACTTAAAACAACTGAATAAAGTTCAAAGCGTAATTTTTTTTTGTGATATTTCGAAACATGAATTCACGTTTATGTAGGTCACGTTAGGTACGTGACATATGACATTATTTTCGTGAATTTTGTTCGAGCACCAATGTCCATTTTTGTACGTCAATATCCACCATCGAGTTCTAAAAGACAAGCGGACAATAAAACTTTCCTACATAACGCTAACTAAGGTAATTAGCTTTGTGGACGTAGGGGCTTAGATGTGCGTGAAACCTTGAGAAAAAGTATAAATAACCCTCCTTCTGACGCAGTCGGGTAAAAACAAAAGGTGTTATGGGCCATTAGATAAAGACGCGGCAACTTCTTCAAGACTACACAAAAAATTACGGAGGGAGTAGACGGATAATGTTATAAGAGAGACGCAAATTAGCAATCTTCTTCTTTGCGTGTCAATGGAAAACAAATGGATAATATTGCATTATATTTAAATTTAAATTGAAAGAAAATTTATTACTGCATAATATTTATATTTTGTTGGACCAAAAATTTGCTAGTAGAACGGAATTATCGGTGGCAATTAGATAGTCGGTTATGTTTCCAATAATTAATGATGTGAACAGCTATTTTCCTACTCAACCAAAGTAACGTAATAAATATTAAAAAAAACGCCGCGGTGCCGCCCCTCGGGCACGGGGACCCGTGTACAGACAAAACACAGTTGGCGATATTTCAACTGTCATTAAAATGAAATGATTGACTTCACACAAAAACGCATGGACACGTGAGCTAATGATGGGACATATCAAATAAAATCACAGCATTTATTGCATTGTGACCAAATGAAGCGTAAATTTGCACGAAACATAAATTGTTACTGTGAAATCAACACGATAATTAATTACTTTCACTTGTCAAAGTACAAAGGCTTTGTTTCATTCCATACATCCAGCAGTTAACATTGACAGTTAACGTACTTAATTACCTTTTATCAAATCGATACGTTATGAAATCTGGCAGAAAATTTACCTATTATGCTGGTCAAAAGGACAGCTGTTTCATTTAAAAGTTAAAGACCCACACGATTAGTTTCAACGCAGTCTTGGTTAAAATATCGTCATCAAATTTTTTCATCATCGTGACACAGATAAATATATTAATACTTCGCTAATTCCGCTATTAACTTGATTGAGCAGAGTCCTTCCACCCAGTGATGTCACGATTTTTTTTATGTAACTGTAAATTTTTGTATAGAACATTTTTCAGTTACACTGGCCTAGATAACGTCTATGAACCGCGTGAATCCTTTGTGATGGTCCGCGTGAATCCACGTGAATTGGCAAAATGAATAACATATTATTATTGACTTACCGATCGTGCGCTAAAAGACCCAGTAGAAGACTGTGTCTGCTGCTTATTCTTCCTAGAAACATTGCCTATACACGACTTCTCTTATATTATTGTAATGTGTAAATTTCTGAAAAAAATTGTTCTTTGATATTTTTGACATGACAGACAAACGTCAACGTTTTACTTCTAAAAATCATTTGAGGTTTTTGTGAAAAGAGTTTATAACAATAGCAAATTTTTTTTAGTCCACAACAAGAAGGACGAATAACGTTATTACATTAATAATTATTAGAGAGAACAAAGCGACACGGCTAATAGTTTTTCCATCTTAATCAAAAATCAGTTCTAAATCTGAATAGGTAGCGATAAACATCGTCTTGGATGGCGGCGGCAGATTAAAGACGGACATCGCTACCTTTCTCAAGCTTGTTCAAAATTCGCCCAACGCTATTGAAAGCTTATTACAACAGTTAATTAGGTAGGTAAAAAACTTAGAAAAAAGAACCACTCAGATAACTAAAAATAAATATTACTGTCTAATTTTATTCTGAAACATATTAGACTAGAGGTATTTGAACCCGCGACCTTTAGATTCCGTCCGATCGCAGTGATGTTAATAAACTCCTAATATAGGTCAGTCCTATGTTTTAGGAGTTAAGCGCTTCATATACTGGACAAGTACTGTAGTAAGATTTAGGTTACAAATGTAATTAAGGCTAATAAAATATAGTTAATTATTTCATTATAATTTAAAATCTTTATCCTTTAAGATATCCCACAATATCGTTTTCACATTAAAGTACCTATTAAAGTTCACCCATTTATGTAATGAAGCCACTGTTTAAGATGTTTTTGTATGTACAGTGGGCCAAGCAATTAGGTATGCAGGGCAAAAACTTCTACGCCATAGTGTAGACTGCCTGCAATAGATATGCATGTGTTAATCTCATTAATAAACCCACTTTTAGATATGTAACTCACTTATCCATAACTGCTGTAGTAAGTCTTCACTATGACTAAGAAATTTTTGCCCTGCATACCTAACTCGTTGGCCCATTGTACCTACACTAAGCAGGGACCTTCGACCGTGTCTAATGTGTGCAAACTATGCAACACTACGTGCATCTGTCGAGGTTGGTTACATACTACAAATTTGCTTTGTGAATTTACGGATGGTAAATACATTTCTGTATCCTGCACGACGGCGACGTTGAAGCCAATCAAACGCACGGATAGACAGAAACGGTCAATCCTATAGTCAATCGGGGTTTCCATAGCAGGAGCAAACCGCTACGTTGACATAAACCAAATAGCAATAGGCATAATCAAATTTCAGGCAAGGGTTCCCAAACTGTATGCCTAGATGCCCGGGACAGTTATAGACAGCGAGTTTGATTGGCTGTTAAATTGACGTTTACAGTTGACTTGTTTATTGTTAAGGGTCTTTCAACAAGGACGGGTCGATGTTAAAATTAAATAAAACAAGATGTGTGACAGATATTGACGAAATTTATTTTTATTTGAAAGGCCCATTTATGCCATTATGGATGGAATATGACATCGTTCAAATGTCTGCCGCAGCTTCGTATGGTGGCACGAATCCGAGAGGTAAAATTTTTAATGACTCTGCTGCATATATCCGGCTGAATCTTAGCGATAGCCTGCGTTATGTTGGCTTTCAGGGCAACGGTCGATTGTGGCTTATTGGCTTAGACCCGTGACTTCTGAAAACCCCACAAGAAAAAGTCTAACTGAGTCAAATCACATGATCTTGGTGGCCAATTCACGTCACCTCTGCGAGAGATAACCCTACCCTCAAACCGTTCATGCAGAATGTACATTGTGTCATTCGCTGTGTGGCAAGTAGCGCCATCTCGCTGGAACCACATGTCGTTCACGTCCATATTGTTCAATACAAGCCAAAAGAAATTGTTTATCATTGATCTGTGATGCTCGCCGTTGACGGTGATAGCCTCGCCAAGGTGGTTTTCGAAGAAGTACGGACCAATGACGCCGCCAGTCCACAATCCACACCAAACAGTATTTTTTTGTGGATGCATTGTCACCTGGCGAACCTCATGTGGGTTGTGGTCATCCCATATACGGCAATTTTGCTTATTAACAAAACCATTCATCCAAAAATGTGCCTGGTCGCTAAAGATTATATTTTTGCACTAACACTTTTGCGTTTTGCACTAACGAACACTCATTTTCATAATAACGTTTTATCATTTGCACATGCTGCTCAACCGTGCAACTTGCCATGGTCATTTGGCATCAGTGACTGAACAAGAAAAAACAGATTTGACAGATGCCGCTAAAACAAAATGGCCGCCACAGAGTAAGACCCTTTAGAGAGCGTTTGGACTAAATATCAGAACAACGCTGCAAACTTAAAAAAAGGGCATTTGGTGACCTTTTTTTCGAGTGTTACATACTCGTTAGTTTAGACAGTGAACATTTTTCACTTTTGCTACTTCATAGATACTTATGCAAAAGCTTAAAAATGCGTTAAATATGTAGTAACTGTCCAAGCACCATTGCCTGGGATCTTAATGTTACTTTCGTATTAAAAATCCTTTTTGCATGAGGGTTTGAGTGTCATTGCTGTATTTGCACCAAGATTTATACTCATACTTTTGGTGATTTCTATTAAAGTATTGAACAAATTAAATGCTTACATGTATGTAGCTTATGTAAAGGCACGTTTAACCGCAAAAAAAAACTTTCCTTTGATCTCTGAAATTATTTAGGAATAATAAAAAGACATTTTTCTAAATTTGTTTCCTTTTTTACAGGTAGCCACGGCTTAAAGAAGAAACGAAAAAAAATCATACCGATTGAGAAGGTAAGTCTTAGAATTCTATATTAACACTTTAAATTATGGACGAAACTTTGTACTATCGTAACGACGCACGGTTATATGAAACCGATTTCTGCTGCTCTTCGTTTTATTCAATGTTCAAACTTGAGTTTATATAACACGTTGGTGAAATAAGCACTAAGAGTTGACTATGCAAATACATCAAAAAACACAAAGCGATGCACATTTATTTTAGCTAAGCTTAAATCAAAAAAGCCTACCGTCCATTTAATTTTTACTCAAATATGTATTTCAAACTAAGCATCGGAACGAAATCCTTTTTTGATCAAAAGACAGCGATTCAAAAGGAAACTTTATACGTAAAATGCATGCGCATTTATCTACCGCGTGGAGCAAGGACTAGTTATATATAAAAGTTTCTTAGAATCAAAATGGACTGCTATATGTTACTTGAGACACCATTAGACTAATTTGCTTGAAGACATTCAATTTTGCTAGTCTAAACAAACTTGCTGGCCTTCGTAGTCTTGCTGAACTTCATACTAGCCAGCAGGTTTTCACTTTAATTAATAAATGAGGAAAATCTTGAAGTTTTGCTTCCTTGATTAGAAAACAGGTCCACAAATCTGTAACTATAATGTCAAGGAGATCTTGTTATTTGCATTTCAAAAATTTAGTTTTCCCTATTGCCTGGCAACAGAATTATAGCTCTAGATCAAAAATATAAGATATAACAAGATTGTAGAGACAATGCAATTTATGTTATATGACAATTTAATTCAACTTCAATATATTGTTAGAACTGATCAGCTCCATTAAAGATACATCTTTACACCTTTTAGACCTGTACAGTAGATGTCTGATGCGATTTTCTTTTCCTGCACTTGTAATACGTCGTTAACTTCTTCTACGATAATATTATTAAAACCGGCGTGAGATGAAGACATTATTATTGAGAATACGGGAATACGTCGACCAATACCTAATGGAAAAAATATTTTTAATCAATTAAATCGTGATAACTCAAAACGTGAGTTTTAAAGATACCCTAGTTTACAAACGTGCCATTGTAATAATTCTAGAAAAAGCCCGGGCACATCACACTAGCCCGAGGCTGTTTCTCCTACGGTAGCTAATTGGGTATCACATAACATGGTGTACCAATTAGCCACATTAAGATCGTGATGTTTTTTATAGCGACAAACAATACAGATTATTCTTGCAATGCAAATATAAACATTAATATCACAAACTAATAAAATAACGCTTCAGATCTACGTATAAATTGTTACCGTAAAATATACTGAGACGTCAATATTTAAAGATTAATATATATATTAAAAAGAAAATCGTGGTAGTTACACTATTTAAAACTCAAGAATGGCTGAACCGATTTGGCTAAAAATTTGTGGTTATATAGAAAACTTAGATTAGAACCAGGAGACGGACATTAAATACTCGAATATTTTTTAAATGATTTGGTTTTTTTGTAGACGCGAGTGTCTTAAGAACATAAATAGCTAAGTTAATTGCAATAAGTTAAACATTAGAGTTAGATTAGTTACCAAAAAACTAAGAAAAGCCGTGAAAAGCCTGATTAAGGCAGAATTAAAACAAAAACGTGAGTTTAATAACACTCTTATGCAGTCATCGCCATCAAGCTAAGTTGTTTCAACAAATTTCATACTACAATAAATATATATCATATCTAATGTATCGAACATATAGTATATACATATAGTTCATACCTTCCATAATTAACTCACAAAATCAATCTTCTACTTGTTTTACTTTTTGAAACATAACTTATGACAGAAATATTGAAATTTTGCCCAAAACACGTAAGAGTGCAATCTATCACAGGTAATCAAATAAAATAAATAAATAAAAGGGATTTGCTTAGTGATAATTTCTTTAAAATTACCCACATCATTAGCAATGCTATTTACTCGTATTTGACAAATTACCGTCATAATCGGTGGGTATTTATCGATCGCTAGATTGGGGAATGTGAGGCGGCTTCTCGGCGGCCGCTTCCTGTAAGCAAAGTGATTAAAAATAGTTTTTTGCTATAAGCATTACTCACCCTGAAGATTCCTTCTCTCAAGCTTGTATTGCTTCTCTGCATTGTCATTATTTCTCAACCATTAATTACATACTGTATTAATACATTATCTAGAATAGACGTCTGATTTGGATAACGATACTATTGAGAGGCCTAGGAATTACCTGTCCGCTTTGTGCGTGTCTCTCCTTTGAGATACGTAATCGCTTCGCTTCTGTCACTGATAAGTTTGTGTAACAACCATATCACTACACTGACTGAGAAATCATTTGCCCACCAACTGAATTCTCATTAGTGACATTGTTGCGTCAGCAGCACGTGCACATTGTTTTGCCTGTTTCGATTAAACAAATGGTAATGCTGCTCTTCACTCCCAATCCAGATATTATCGTAATAAACTATTTATTGAAATCAAAATTTAAGAAAACGGAATGTTGAGGGATGTTTTTACTATACACGGTAAATGCGACAAAGCAGCATTATATTTAAGCGCAGATTCTATTCGCGGTCACTGTTCATTTCTATATATAGCTTCACGTGTACCTACTATTGGATAAAATCACGACCATATTCAACTAAGGGCGCTGGCGAAAGCTTAATTAATTCCCCGCTAGTCATCAGACGATACTGTCGGTTCCACAGTAGCAACTGATGCCCCTATTTTGCAATTTCAAAAACATCAGCAACAGATCAGTAGGTACATCAATTTAACTGACTACCAATATGACTGACCGCAGGCCTTTGTTAATATTAGTTTAGTACGTATTTTGTAATTTAGATCTTTATAATGGCTAAGCTATCTTTATTTACGCAAAATTATACATGACTAAGTATTTCATGTATTGTTGTCTTCTTGTAAAAAAATATATCACCTTGATCGTACACAATACGTTATTACGTATTATTAGTAATTTTGGTGAAACCAGGATTTTTATGAGCCCGTCGGTCATAGCAAAGTAAGAGTAAAATATGTAATGTAAAATGAAAAAGAAAGTACGTACTTAGATGTCATATTAATAATAATATAATATAATAATATAATCTTAATCGTTGATTTTGTAGTAACACTTTCTCATCAGCAAGATCTTTAATCATCATGGGTATCTATCTTATGGCTCCGACTTTGGCTGTATAGACCGATGTCGGGGGTGGATCGATGGGGGTGCTAGAGTTCTACAGTGTCTACATGTTTGACATGAAAATTAATGTTCTATATGTAGTAAAGTTGGTTCTGATGTGCTCAATTGTAGTATAGTGCTTGGTTTTCCATTGTTTCTGGTAGATTTTTTTTTTTTGACTTAGCATTAATTTTTGGCTAATTAGAAACGAAATGTACCAAACGCAACGCTTTTCTGTAGAGGTTAGGCAAATATACTAACCTAAAGAGTTTCCCACATTGCTTTACGGATCGCATTGTTCGATTCACACATACTCAAATATACTTCGAGAATAGTCGATTTATTTCCCAAGATTCCGAGAATCTTTGGTGGATGGATGCGTTTGCCGGTGCGGCTTACAGAAGAAGGCTATTCGAGAGTATGTGCAGGATAAAGGTAGACATTATTTATTAAATTTTCGACGGTGGAGTGCATATCTCGTGTGAATTTCATCCTTTTTGTAAAATTCTTTCGGTTTGTGGAAGAGTGATATGGAAAAATCAAATAAGTTTATGAAGTGTGGTTTACAGCTGTAGGTAAAATAAATTTTGCTGTAGGTAAAAGTTTGGTAGAAATTTCTTTAGCACTGCAAATAACGATAGTACAAAATAAGTTTTGAGACTAAACATGGTTATTTTCTTAATAAATATTAGATGTAACGGGCTATTTACCATGTAAATATATTTGTTGCACCAAGTTATTTCGATATTTCAGAGATGTTGCAATCTCTTTGTTCACGATAAAACTATTTTGTCGTGAACAAAGAGTATCTAATATTTAGTAACGTAATGTTCCCCACTAGATTATGCCATACGTTAAAAATGCATTATTATTATGCATAAGCATAGTAGGTAACAATGGCGTTACCGCAAATTATTGTTAAAATTTCTAGGAATTTACATGACCTAAAATTACAACATGCCTATAATTACAACATGCCTATAATATCCAGAAGGGTGTATAACACCCACACTTCACCTACTTTGTTCAGGTTCAACATTCCAGAGGGGTGAGGGGGAGAAAACGCAGTAACACCATCTAATTTGACGTTGGGGTGAAGGTAGGCCTATTTACGCGAGGGGAGTTTAACAAGGCTATTCATTTGCCATCTCTGTTTTTTAATCGTGATAAACAAAGCAAGCATTTGAATTGCCTTTTAAAACTTGACTTGAAAACATCTTGTAAATGGGCCTATACGGTAGTCTCTCGAGCTCTTCCATAAATACTTCCCCGTTCAGCGATATTCGATTGGATGGCACGGCGCGCGAACGACAAAAAGCAAATGGCAAAGTCGCCGTTCCTCCGCTGTCGATGAGCCGTCTAGTGGTAGAACGCCCATTATAAGCTTAATAAAGAACATATCCAATACACATACGTACCTACACCAATATTTTTATGAAACTAAGCTGATTTTTACATAAGAACATACATGGTCTAACTAAACAATAAGTAAAGTTTCCGCCTATGATAGAATTTTATTAAAATCTGTAAAAACACAGACGAAAATATTGCAAATCCAGTCCGACTAAAAAGTGATTAAAATTTGACTATCAGTTTTGAGGTAAATACCGAGGTCAAATGACGATCCGTGATTGGCCGAGCCAATCACGGTTCGTTATTTAAAACCTCGTTATTCGAAACTTCGTGATTTGAAAACTCGCCTGATAAAAATCTTTTTCCTTTTGGTGCCTACGAATTTTGATGCAATACTCTACGTGTATTGTTCCATCGAAAATTTTCTTTTCTTTACCCGTCGTACTTCGTATAAAAAGAGTTTGTAATTTGAGTTTGTAATATTTTGACAAAGTCCTCCGATGCATTTGTCTGTACGCATACTGAGTGGATTTGTAAAATGTATAAAGGATTTATGGATTTAATAAGTTGAGTGATTGATGATGGGTTAGGTATTATATAAAGTTTATACATAGAACCCGACATCTCCCGATGAGAGGCCGCATATGCTAACCACTAGACCAACGAGGAAGTAAATCTATCAATCTATGTATCAATATATACTTATATTATATACTAGCTTTTGCCCGCGACTTCGTCCGCGTGGAATTCGTTGTATTAAGTAGTAGCTGCGCCCGCGCTTTGATCCGCGTTCCAACTTACTGCTTCGCTCCCGTAGAATTAAGCGTAATGTTGTTTATATCTTAAGACCTTTAGACTAAGACTATCAAACTCAAAGGTAATTATCAAAATAAGCCAAAGCCCAGTAGTTTTTGAGCTTAGCGCTTTCAAACAAACAAACAAACAATCTCTCGCGATGTCATCTGCGTGGTAGGTACATAAATAAAAAAACTCAATTACAGAAAATAAAATACCTAACTACCTAAATAAACCTATTTCTTATCATAACTAATCTTAACTCAATAAATACCTAAGCAAAATCACTATAAAGTAAAGTAATATCTATACGAATGTCTAATCCTACCTAACAGTATTATAAAATTACCTACGGTCACTACGTACAATATCAAATTAATATACTACCTATACTTTAAATTTAAAATCTATAGGTACAGTAAGACTTATAAAAATAAACCTAAATAACCTACGACAAACTTATTATTTGCGGTTCGATCCCGAACCGCAAAATAAAGCTTGTTTTTTATTTGTATATAATAATATAATAGCATGGGTTTTGCCGAGATAAAAAGTACCCAGTGTGGTGCCCAGAATATTAAATAAAGAATAATTATACCAAGTTTCATCGTAATCGAACCGGTAGTTTTTGCGTGATGCCTGAACAAACAGACAGACAGACAGACAGACAGATAGACAGACAGACAGACAATTTTTTTTTTTTTAATTTTTTCAATGTACGGAAAATTTACTTCCACAGATTTATTATTAGTATAGATAAAATAATTCCTATTTCCCTTGGTCACGACATCACGCGTGAATGGTTGGAGAATTTTTTACGAGGTTTGGCATGGAGATGGACGGAGCCTTTGAGTCAGACATAGCTACTTCACGCTCGCGGGTGAAACCGCGAGGCGCCACTTATGAACCCTGAGTTAAGAATCTTTTACAACTAGGGACTAGCAATAATTTAGCCGTAATAATACAATTACAAAACATAACGAGAATAGGGATTTTGACGAAATGCTAGAAAATATCATGTTTAAGTGGCATACAAAACACAAAATGTGTTAGGCGCCACTAAGAAGTTAATTGTGGTGCAATTCACTCGGACATAACTCAATAATGTGAGTAGACAACAAAACTTCAATAAATAAATTGAAGTATACTTTACCATCAGATTTAATTTCCTTAACATTTTGGCAATATCAAAAGAGGATGAAATGTTGTTTATCATGAAGCATTTGAATAATAAACGGTATAGTTTAAGATATTTTTAAATTAATTATAGCAATTCAAATGTTAATATTTATAGTTTAAACAGGACAATGCAACGTCTATCGGGTCTTATCCGGTAGCTAGTGACATAAAAATATATGTTTTCGAGTTAAGAGCGTGTATTCCTTTTCAAAATGTAACTGTCAATTTTTGTAGTGTTTTGGAAATATTTCGTAAAAACTGAATGAAAGTATGATTTTATTCAACTAACTTTTTAGAATGCAAGTTTTGAAAGGTAAATATAACAATTTCATTCGTAAATACAGCATAATTTTGTAATTTATCAACTTAACAGTTAATACTCTTTCAACTGATAAAATAGAAAAGTATGCTTTAGTTATTAAATGTAATTGTCATATTTACCTTTTAAAGCCCACATTCTAAAAAGTTAGTTGAATAAAATCATACTTTCATTCAGTTTTTACGAAATATTCCCAAAACACTAAAAAAATTGACAGTTACATTTTGAAAAGGAATACACGCTCTTAAGCGCTTGCTAAATTGAATCAAGATTAGCTTTTAGCACTCGGCAAACTCTATCTTATATTTGTTTAACTACCGTAATGGAAATCCAGGGCTATATCTATTTTCTTTTTTTCAGTTGACGTTCTGTACAGACGCCAGCGCAGAGATCCTATACCTACGTTTTAATAAATAGAGCTTCATTCTTTACGCACGCTCTTAATGGAATTGGCAAACAAGTACTTTTAACTTTTTGTAATTATATTTCGAGATTAAATAGTGCTATTTTGAAAATAGTGTTTTTATATTAGTTCTTCAGCTTGACCATAGAACAGTCTGAATAGAAGTAACTATTCTAATAACAATGATATCTTGAAGGCACAATCTTCAAGTTCTACAAAGAATAAAAAAACTGCTAACTTAACAGGTCCTGAGGCGCAAGCATACCTACAAGCGAGAGATAGCTATTATATAGGTAAATTATATTACTAATATCAATTAGCATGACATAAACGCAACAAAATCTATCTTGCGCTTGTATGCTTGCCCGGCTGAACACCTGACCCTGCATGATGGCAGGGACGTGGGAATTAACGCTTGCGCACACTTCCACGAACCCGCCGCAGACAGTCATTGCCGACCTCTCCCAGTTTACGGCTCACATCTCTAACGGTATCTGACGGTAAATATCTATAAAGAAAAACTTATTGTCGCGACGTTTCCCATGTGCAATCAATTGTTATAACCAATTGCTACTCCTGTTGTATTACCTGTTGTTAATCCTAACTGCTCCAGTCCCTTTAAGTTTAGCGTGCTGTTAGATATCTTTAAGCCTGTCTTACTAATAAAACTATCAAAAACAATAAATAATATTGAAAGGCAACCAGTTGTTCCCGAGATTTGCGTTATCAAACAAACAAACGAACCGACTTCTCTGTTCGTCCCCCACAGCTTATAGCGTGATGATATGTAGTCTATGTATCGCACCGAACTCTTATTAATATCCATGCCACATTTGAATTCAATCTATACACAGCCTACTCTAAAAAACGCTCAAAATAGTAATAAAACTATTATATATTCATTAGTTGTTTTATCTCAGAAACTGTGGCTTTGAGGGCAAAAGATTGTAGGCATTGTTTAAACATAATTAAATCTACCATTTTGTCTAACATAATTTTGTTATAGAACTTACCGTATTAGGTAAAGGCTCGAAAAACCAATTTTCACAATTTGCATAGGCCTAATGCCAGTATGAATCTTCGAAACACCATCATAAATGTATGTTTTTAATTCAACCTCAACTGTTTTAAAATTAGTTTTCCCGTTTTGTGCAAAACAGTAGGTAAGCTTTATTATAAAATAATGTTAGAAAAATGGTGTGACAATGTCTTTAATATTTTCCCTCAAAGCTACAGTTCCTGAGTTGAAAGAATTTATGAATATAATAGTTTTATAAAAAAATCGCTAAAAATCTTTTTTTTTATACTACGCCCACAGCGAACGTACGTGTAGTCCACCTGATGGTAAGTGGAGTACAGCCCATGGACATCAAAAATCCACAAAAGCAGATTATAGATGCGTCGCTGCAGCTAAGGACTACGGTGTTATGCCTCATGTGCCAGTAATTTCAGGGCCTGATCTCACCACCAAACCGAAACACAGTAATGGAAGCACTACTATTTGGCGGCAGGTTAAAGGTGAGACGGTGGTGCTGCCGCCCTCGAGCTCATTCACAAGAGCTCTACCACCTGTAAAATCTTAATTAGCAGTTTTCAATCTGTACTTATATAGCAGTTTTCAAAATTTATTACCTACTAAGTCTAATTAGTACCTTTATTAGAATATTTCTATGATACAAATTGTCGCTACGTCATATTATCATAAATATGTTAATTGATCTAAGTAGGTATCGACATATAATGAATATTTATAAATATAACTCAAGAATTAAACTATAGTTTTATTTATTTATTTATTTTAAACTTTATGCACATCAATAAGTACAATGGCGGACTTAATGCCTAAGGCATTCTCTACCAGTCAACCATGAGGAGGTGCAGAGACAATAATGGTAGATGCTTTAGAATTTAAAAAAGAAAAGAAAGTACAATCTATAAATTTACAATCCTAATTTAATGTTTATTCTAATAATTATATTTTAAACAGGATAATATATAATGTAAATATACTAAATATTACTATTACATAATATAAATAATATATAATATAATATATTAAATACATATAATCAGATAATATACATAATTTAAACGTATATATATAATATAATATATAGGAACACGATATAATTTAATTTTTTAATGACTCTGCTGATGATTCTTTGTACAGAAGGTTCCGTACTCTAGCTTTGAATGCGTCCCGTGTAGTCGACATCCTGATCTCGAGAGGGAGTGCATTCCAGATAAGGATAGACTGAATATAGAAGGAAGAATGTACTAAACTAGAAGTATGAGAAGGACACAAGAGAAGGAGATTATTAGAAGATCTGAGATTCTTATCATGGCTAGAACAGAGATATTGAAAGTGTGGTTTTAAATAAGTAGGAGAATGAGGCGAGTTAAGAATAGAGTAAAGTGTAGTTAACGTACGCAGACTTCGACGCTGCCGAATAGGCAACCATCTTAACTGAGAACGATAGGAGGAGATGTGATCGTATTTACGAAGATTGAATATGAATCGAATGCAATTGTTGAGAAGTCGGTCAAGTTTGTTGAGCAGATCAGCATTCAGGTCGAGATAGCACACATCACCATAATCGATGATTGGAAAGATCAAGGTCTGCACAAGCATAGCTTTTGTTTTGAATGGGAGGAAATTCTTCAGGCGATAGAGGACGCGCAGGCAACCGTTAACCTTCCGGCTTACGTTAGCTACCTGTGTTTGCCAGTCAAGCGTTGAGTCAATATAAAGACCGAGATCTTTGACGTTTTTGCTAATAGGTATTATATTACCGTTAAATATAATTGGCTTGACGATGGTTTTATTGATTTTACCCATTGTGCGGGTACTACCTACAATAAGGGCCTGACACTTAGCCGGATTCACGCTCAAACCGAAACGATCAGACCAGTTTTGTATCGTTGTAAGGTCTTTGTTCAAAGCGTCGATTGCAGTTGAAAGATTCTCAGTGTCAGCTTGTGTATATAGCTGCAGGTCATCGGCGTACAAGTGATACGAACAGTGAAGGTCACAAGTGATGAGATTGATAAACAATGAAAACAGAAGAGGAGAGAGTATACCGCCTTGAGGAACGCCAGAGTCAAGGTTACACCAACTCGAAGAGGTCTCATCAATGCGAACTGACTGCTGACGTCCTCGAAGATAAGAAGAAAACCATTCCAGTGTATCAGGTGAGATCATAAGATGGGAGAGGACTGCCAGAAGGATGTCGTGACTGACTGTATTAAATGCATTAGAGAAGTCAACTAATACCAAGACAGTGGCATTAGTATCCTCCATGCTAGACTTAATGTCGCCAGTCACTTTGAGTAAAGCCGAGACAGTGCTATGACCGGGTCTAAAACCAGACTGCAGAGGGCAAAGAATGTTAAAATTTTGAACAAAATTACTAAGTTGTCTGTGTGCACATGCCTCGAGCACCTTTGATAGGAAAGGGAGAATGGATATTGGACGAAAGTGGGAAGGCAAAGTGGGACTGGGGATCTTGGGTAAGGGACGGATATAAGCACGACGCCATAAGGAAGGGAAATGGCCAGTCTCAAGAGAAAAGTTAATGATGTGAGAGATAGCTGGCAGGAGTTGGTCTAGGATAGGAATGATCATACGACGACTAATGTCATCGCATCCCACAGCCTTGGATTTGATGGAGAGGATGATCTTTCTGATCTCACCCGGTGACACAGATGAAAAAGAGAAAGTATCAATTTGCGATCGTGGCCAACCCAATACATCACTGACAGTTTGATTAACCGTTAAGATGTTTGGTTGGTCGATGATAGAGAAATGACGATTTATGTCATCTATACTTATAGTCTTAGGGAGTTCTAAGTGTCGTGGTTTGCCAATGCCCAATGTCCCTAAGAACCTCCAGACACCAGCAGGAGAAGAAAGAGAAATATTATCAAGGATATGTCGGCGTTTAGCATTACGTATCACCTGGTTACACCGATTCCTGGCCAATTTAAAAGAAGCCCAGTTTGCATCACAGCGGTCTTTTTTGTATTTCCGGAAAGCGCGGTCCCTGCATCTCATCACCATCCGAATTCCCTCCGTCATCCAAGGCGCTGTTGGACGTTTTAATTTAGTTTTCCTGATGGGAGCGTGAATGTTGTATAACTTAATGACAACATCATTAAAGGCTTTGACCTTATCATCCACTGTATCCGATAGTTCAAGAGGTGTCCAGTCAATGGATTCGGCGTCCAATTTCAGCTTGCTAACGTCCAACCTCGCCATACTACGCAAATGCAGAACTTTAGGATGGGGCTTAGGAGGCTTCAGGTTGTAAGATAGGAATATAAGATCATGATGTGAGAAACCTGGAGCGGGATGTTGACCATGAGAAGGAACAAGGGAGGGGTTAGAGGTGAGAATTAAGTCTAGCCAGGTGTCCTCTCCTGTGGCATTGTGATGAGTCGGTTGAAGGGGTAGGACATGGAGACTAGCAGATTCAATGATGTGTAGGAGCTTACAGGTACGGGATGATTGTTGGGATAGAAGGTTGGTGTTAAAATCACCCATAATGATATGGTGCATGTACTCAGAACCCAGAGATTCCAATACCGACTCAAAATCAGTGAAATAGTCAATAGAAGGGGGTAAATAAACTACACCCATGAGAATTTTGGCTCCTCTGACCCAAACCTCAAGAAATAGATACTCCACGGAAGCTGTGGCATTACAGGTTGAAGCAGCAACAATTTTATATGGCAGATGACTACGCAAATATATTCCACAGCCTCCACCCCTACGATTTACCCTGTCGTTTCTAATTAACATAAAGTCAGGAAGAGAATAAGAAGAAGAGAGAAGATGAGGTTTGAGCCAGCTCTCAGAGATCAGGACCGCATGGACGTTAGTGTCTGTAAAAGCTTCCAGTAAGTCACTATGATGGCTAGGTATGCTTTGCGCATTTACGTGACATACGTTAAGTAAAGGCCTACCTTGGTTATTAAAACAATAGCGCAAGATTTCACCAAGAGTGTCATTTATGGAAGAAAAACTGTCATCCGATGACAAATCAGTAGAATCTAACGCAGAGTGAAAAGACGAATTATTATCAGATAATACCATAAAAATATAAATATAATACCTAAATAATAATATAAGTACTTATAAAATAAATAAAATATGTTATAATATAATATCTATGATTAAAAATGATTAATTTAAAGCACGGGTATTATCTCCACACCACCCGCCAACCGACTTTGGTAAGATAAGTTAATGAAATGAAAAAAAGAAAAAGAAAATACAACATAACATAAACAACTTACAAATTAAAACAAAAAGAAATAAAGATGGGGATAAGTGAAAAATGTTAAGAACGCATAATTTCCGAACGCAATTCATTGAGCATTGCAACGTGGAACGAAACGTAACTAAACGTCAACTGTCAAACGTCATTGCCACCGGCACAATAAATGAAATTATGTTGTTTACTAAACGAATTAAAGTGATGAAAAATAGTAAAAATAAAAATGTGAAGGTAAAGTTAATAAAAAAAAAAATCATACTTACGTGCTCAAGGACTTGCGCAACGAAATTTCAGGCTAATTGGAACAATAACAATCGTGAACATTGAAATAGGACGTAGAAAAATATACACTTAACAAACACAGACAACTCAACGAGCCGACACTTTTGATGTTTCCGTCGACGCCTTGGGATATTTTTTGATGAGAGGACTAAGTTCATCCATCGTAGTGACCTTCAGACGGTTTCCATCCGGAGTTTTGATGACAATGGTGCCATCCTGCGTCCAACATCCCTTCATCCCAAAATGGAGTCTAGCCCTGGTGAATACTGCTTGCCTGGGTTTTGTCAAGAACTCCCTGATAGCGATCGAAGACCCCTTCAGCTTTGTCTTGGCCCTCCATACTGCAGACCTAGTACTCAAGTCAGCGAACCTAACTAGTAGGGGACGAGGCCGGTCCTTGCTTGCAGTACCAAGACGGTGACAGGTTCTTAAGGAGACAGCTGTGATTTCCTTCATGCCCATTTTGCTATGGATGATGTCTAGAGCAATGGCTGCACAATCTTCCTTATCACTTTCTGCAACTCCAGTGAAGATGAGAGCTTTTCTTCGCTGCCGGGTCTCAATGACATCAATTGACTGAGAGCACTCATGAATCTGTTGCCGGAGCAGACAGAACATGCCATATACAAGCTCCCTGAAAGTCCGGAACTCATCTGCAAGTTTGGCAGTGGTATCCTTGGCGGTTCCCTTACTCTGCATCTGCGCCTGCATCTCATCCATCTTCTTGTTGACAGTCTCTTCCACGGATTTTAGAGCTGTCTGGATTTCAGCAAGCTTAGGCATCTTTGATCTGGATATTTGTGCTTGTGAACAATGATATTGTGATGTTTTAAGTAGTGTCCTATTAGTCAGTTGGCAGGCGGTGTCTAAGGACTACTTATAGTGGCACATATACAAGATATTTGATAGCCACAAACGTGAGTACACACTATTTAGACTTAAAATTACTAAATTTAACTCGAAAATTTTAAAAAATTTGACTAAATTTAATTAAATGCAATTTAAATGTACAAAGATGTGTATTGACTTTATCTACACCTACCCTCAAAAAAAAAAGTTTTATTAATAATTTAAGAATAAAGTGGCTGTGTATACCTAGATTGAATTAAAATGTTGCATGGAGATTAACAAGAGGTCGGTGCAATAAATAGACAACATAATTATCATCCCTCTATTACGTGGGGGACGAGCAGGGAATTTGGTTCGTATGTTTGGTTGATAACGCTAATCTCGGGCATGACTGGTCGGATTTTAACTTTAGTAAATTGTAATATTAGATATATTTCAAAAAAAACATTACGCTAACGGATAGCACGCGGGAAACGTCCCGGCAAAAAGTTGTTTGTAAATATAATATTGTATGAACTACAATGTTGACAAATTTAATGTAAAACCAATTTAAGAGTTCTTTGACGTTAATTTTCTTTTTTGCGAGTATGGTAGGTATCGATAGGGAATTTTTAGAATTCATATATAATGGTGTTCCTAACATTCATAACAATTTTAGCTCTATGATTTGCACTGTAAATGAACCGGCTCATTATGTATATTTAAAATGTTTAATTCTTTGTATTTTGGCATACGAAAATGTATCGACAGGCATAAAAATAGACATTACTATCTTCTACACGCGACTCCGCGCGAGTGGTTCGTGGATCAAAAACCTATTTTATTTATGAGGTCATGATTTATCTACACACCAACTTTTTAATATTTGAGTACAAAAAAACAAACCTCTTCTCTTTTTAGGGTTCCGTAGCCGAATGGCAAAAAACGGAACCCTTATGGATTCGTCATGTCTGTCCATCTGTCCTTCCGTATGTCACAGCCGCTTTTTCCCGTAACTATAAGAGCTATATTGTGGCAACTTGGTAAGTAGATGTATTCGGTGAACCGCATTAAGATTTTTATACAAAAATAGAAAAAACAATAAATTTTTGGGGTTCCCCATAATTAGAACTGAAACTCAATTCTTTTTTTTTTCATCAAACCAATACGTGTGGTGTTTCTATGGATCGGTCTTCAAAAATGATATTGAGGTTTAATAATATTTTTTTTTTCTAAACTGAATAGTTTGCGCGAGAGACGCTTCCAAAGAGGAAAAATTATAAATCGTAGAGCGCATTTTACCTTTCATTCAATCAACTCCAATATATTAAAGAAAACATTTATTTAGATGTATAGTGATGGAACCCTACGTGCGCGAGTCCGACTCGCACATGGCCGGTTTTTATACCTATATTATAGTTGGAGTTTTCGCCGTTCTATTGCACATTATATTTTAAGTATTGCTATAATGCCACTTTACTTTTTAATTGCATATAAAGTTTATTATCCATTATTAGGAATATAAATTTGAATAAAAAATTGTTTTATGATTAAATAAATAAATAAATAAATATTCCACAAATGAATGAAATGAATGAATAAATGAAACTCACACACATCGCCATCTAGTCCCAAGCTAAGCAGAGCTTGTACTATGGGTACTAGAATAACTGATACTAATACATATTATATACTTTTTTTTTTGTAAATACATACTTATTGCACACAAAGATTTGTCTTAAGTGGGAATCGAACCCACGACCTCCACGTCGCAGGCAGGTACACTACCATAAAATGTTAATTAATAAACTGATACAATACAAGAAATGTATTGAAAAAAAAACAATTTACATTAATATTATAATCAGGCACTATAGTCTTATTAAACTAATTTAATAATAAAAACTGAGATTTATTCATCCTTTAACAAATCAGTATTACATGAACAGACTTAACAATTATAGCTCAGATTATAACCAGTTCCTAATTAACGAATTAACTATCAAAATTCATATTATAATCAGTTATAAACATCTCAATACAAAATTACCAATAAAAACTACGATTACAATCCCTCATAAACATCTCGTAAAAAATATCAATTAAACCATTGATTTTTAATAATAAAAACGTTTATTTCAGAATAAATACTAATACATTAAATGGTTTGTGGGATGTGGATTCGGTGATTATTGTACCGATACTCATCTCAGTCGATGGACTGATAGCAAAGAGCCTCGACCAACACCTTAAGAGGCTCGCGTTAGGCAGCTGGACCCAGAGCCAGATGCAGAAGGCGGTCCCTTTCGACCCGGTCCCCGACGGCACGCATCGTGGGCACGTAACCTTTTCTTACGCGAGGAAATGCATTTACGCATACCACCCCTGGGGAAGGGCAGAGTGGTTATGTGGGAATCGCACGTGCCTAAAGATGGTAAACGGCACGAGAATACCCACTAAAACCCCGCGGTGCTCCCGCACTTGCCTTGATGGGGGGGTCATGGGAAACCGGCGCAGCCTTAACAACCACGACCCTCCCGGCGATGCCCGCCGAAGCAGGCCCCTCATGGCCCCCAAAGAAGGGGCTGGCGCAAGCCAGCGACCAGCGCGAGGACCGCGTGCAAAGCCATCAGACATCCCCATATCTGACGGCCTGGTCCTCTCGCGGCGAGACAGGTGGTCGGTCCCGCCGCCCACCACGCCGCAGTTCTAACGGCTGCGGCCCCGCCGGGACCGCGGAAGGCAGGGAATGCGGGGCATCGAATTAACGACGCGCGCACCGACACTCCTCACCGCCGCGGCCCCGTAACCACCCGGCCGCGGTGTCAGCTTGCGCCAACACCGCAGCCCGGCCTGTTGGGCCACTCCTCCATGGGCCAACTCAACCGGTCAGCCCCGTGTCGAGTTATTAGCCAACGCAAAAAGAAATCCCCCGAAGGAGAAGTTTTTTTGCGAAGTTACCAGGGTGCACCAAACCCAAAGACTATTGTTCCCCCCTAATCCTCGCGGATTAATAAGGGACCAATAGCCCCGGATCATCAATGAGGTTACTCGACGTAGTACCCCGTGGGCACGTAACCTAACCTAACCATCGACAGCTTGGGCCCTGCACCTGATGACGGTGGGAGACTAATTTTTAAATTTTACTGTTTTGTATTTTTTATCAATCATATTTAAAATATATTATAAAGTAAGGAAAATAATAAATAAAGCGAAATAATAATAATAAATTTATTTCGGATCAATCCGTATCTGAGTAAGCTTCGTCTTAAAAGTTAATATTAGAATCGCGTCTGAAACATAAACATAATCAATAATCTAATTATAACTCAATTCATTATAAATAAGCAATCAATCAAAATTAAATTCCAATAATAAACTATAAGTCAATCAATTAGATAACATTCAAGTCAAAATAAATAAAATCCTAGGAATAATCGACAGTATCCTAAACCCACCAGTATTTGCATCCTTTTATGTAAATTGGGCAGTCGAATTTTGACGCAATCATATTCAGGATGCCATTACTACCGACGCGCTGTCGTAAGAAAGCAACTTTCTTACGAATGATTGCATGAAAGTCACGAACATGCGCGATGCACTGCAATCCCGAGGAAAGTATAACTTTAAAGAATACAATAAACGACCATAAGGTGTCCATATTTAAGAAATTATCCCCGTACTCCTAACTGTTGAGGAGTTGTACCTTCAAGCATCAGCTCAGCAAGATGAAATGCTGACTGCTAGATGCAAAAATCCTAGTAACTTTAGGTAATATACGAAAAACAATATAGAAACCTTTAGAATTTGAGGGTCGCCCTCGATTTCTCTAGAATACTATCATCTGATCTAATTTGACCCTTACCTACAGACAAAAAAAAATCTCAAATCGGTCCAGGCGTCTTCAAGTAATCGGGGAACAAAAATAAAATTTAAAAAAAAAACAAATAAATACAATCAAATTAGGACCCACCTCCTTTATTTAAAATTCGGTAAAAAAAAAATAACAAAAAGTTGATTACATTGGTTTTACTGTACATTCAGGTCCAGTTTCACAGGCTCTTGACACATTCCAGAAAAGCCTATTCGATCTTATTTACAAATTTATATAAAGTTCATCAGACGGTTAAATATTTAAAACTTTGTCGAGAACCAGCCAAATCGAAATTGTCTATCATAAAAAAGGTAAAAAAATGTAAATTATATGAATATTGTTGAATAAATTTCGATGCCTTAAAATGAGATGAAAAAATAATGACAATATATTAAACTAACTATTCTATTAAAAATATCTAAACTAATATTATAAAGAGAAAAGTTTTTTTTGACGATCTTGATGAAAGTTCGTAAGGAGATAGTACAATGTCCAGAAATAATAAAATATCTATACTTTTTATTGATGTATCTTGGGGGCAAAGCCGCAGACAGTAGCTTATTTTAAATATAATAGCCCTTTCATTTGGGCTGATTACTGAAGTTTATGATAAACTCACATTTAGTTATACTTTTTGTGTTTCACAGTCCATCTCTATCAGTCAAACAACTTACTAAAGTGCAATTTACTGAATTTACCGGGGTGATAACAAAACCGAATCAATTTTTACGTTCCGATGCAACGATGCTTTTGATCTCTAATATAAATCTATTTAAAAAAAATATTATCACATTATTTTAAAAGTCGATTGAGATGAGATTTTTTTATGTTCACAAATATGATTTTATTACATTATAATGCTAAATAGTAATGAAATGCTAAAATCCGTACTACGATTATTGTTTTGAGTTCCAAACGCTTCTGCGTGGAACGAAACGTTAATGTTACGTCATCCATTCCCGCCGTATTTTTACGAAGACAAATGTCAAATGTCAAATATTTGGTATGGATGGCAACAAAACGTCTAAATAGTGCAATACGGAGATCTGTTATATCAGCTTAAATGTAAAATTTCAAGCAAGTTTGTCCTAAATTCAATTGTGTTGTCTGCATAATTTGCAAACACAAACATCTCAAATCAAAATATTAGGAGGCAATAAAAAGCCTCTTACTAGAAAATAGTGTATAGTAATTAGTTGGATCTACTTAAACTTTGTAAGTACCTTTTTTCTACTTACTTGTGTACTGTATAACCTACACTGCAATAAGCCTGTGTTAACCTAAGGTGTATGTAATGTTAAAGCTTCTTAATAACTAAAATTTACAGTACATAATGTAAATGATGCTCTAGTGATTCTATAATAAACTAATATTAAAACATACATAAATCTGCTTCTAATTATCTCTTAACCTTTCTTTTCAAGTTGGAGGTGGAGTATATAAGATAGAAATGTTAATTTTGACTAGGTATACTACTCTAGAAAGTCTGATGCTGTAAAATCTGACTAGCCAGACCCCGAGGAATACCTGATACTATTGACATTTCTATAACACCTATTACTAACCAACATTGGACACTATTTTGCCATGTAAGTTTGTTATTAGCTTTCTGTCATTATTGTTCTTTTCTTTGACATTTATAACTACAAATTATAAAGTAAAATCATTTCAAAATAGTTATGATTTGTTCAATATTAGTTCCTTTTTGAATTATGACCAGATTCAGTACTGTTGTCATTGTCAATCAAAGCCCGGCTCACTAAAACTACTGAATAAATTTTGATTTCATTTAGCTCCTCACATGTTTATTTATAGCCTGGATTCCATCATACCCACTCATCTCCTTAAGAAATCAAAGATGATTTCTATAACTCACTCAACACAACCCTTAAGAGCATCAGAATCAGTGAATCTAAATGTAGAGATTGGCAACATAAACAACAACATAACATATGCGGCATATGGGCACACAGGGACTTGAAACATGTGATGGAAATGGAGAATATTTTATATATTTTTGCCAAAATCATGGCCTAATCATTGGTGGTACTTTATCTATCCATGGTGACCACCATAAATATACCTGGACTTCACTGAATGGCATTACGAGGAACCAAATAGACCACCACTAAATAAGCACTAAATGGTCATCATTACATCATTGCTTGATGTCAGGAATTGAAAAGGAACTGACATTGATGGTAGTTGGACAGGGCAACAGAAGAAGATCATGCGTTCGCTCACCTACCCGCTGGTCAGACCTAGTGAAATAGCTCACTGGCCTATCATTAATCAAGGCTATAAAGACCGCCAAGGGCATATGTGAAGAAGCATAGTGCATTGAGTAACCAACACTACTAACTAGACACAAACTAAGAAGATAGGACTGGAGATAACAACTGAGAAGATCTTAATTAATTATTTTTCAGATTAAAAGTAAAAAACATAAACATTGTGTAATCATCAGCTAAAACGTGATGATAATGGCACAGATTGAAAAGCTTACAGGAAGAAACAATTACACACACACACACACACACCTGGAAGTTCACAATTCAGACTTATATTGAACATGAAGAGTTCTAGTGCTGTATAAAAACAAAAGATATCATTGACTTGACTCAAAAGCCAAAGCAAAAATAATTCTTCTTGTAGATCCTGTGAATTATGTACACATATTCAGGAAGCTAATTAAAATGTTGATGATTAAGTGGTTAGGGACATTGATACTGGCAGGTCTACCTGAAGTGTACCAACCAATGATAAGGGCACTAGAAATTTCAAATATGACAATATCAGCTGATTCAATAAAGACTAAGCTTCAAGATGTGAGGAACCGAGTCTAATGCGCTTTGATTTGAAACAAGCTTAAATGAGCAAGACTTCTAACAATGGTCCTTGGTGCTATGTGTGCAACAAATTTGGGCATCTCAATAAGAACTTCAGTTATAATAAGAATAAGAAAAAGGAACACAAGCCCAAGACATCAAATGAGATTAATAGATCTGGATATATAGCTGTATTTTCGGCATCATCAACAATGGATGATGGTATGTAGACTCTGGAGCATATATGCATCTGACTATTATAGTAAAGAATTCGAAGCGATGGTAGAAAATCAACTTAATTTTTTAATAAAGATAGTTGAAGTAATGAGTTCAAATCTTATTTAACCAATTCAGGCATGGGTCATCCAACATCAGTACCCTATACGGCCCAACAAAACAGGCTGGCTGAAAGGATGAATCGCACATCAAATCTCGCTCTGTTAATAGTCACCAAATAACTTAATATTTAGACACCAACATCATCCCACGAAACCTTACATTACATTACACTCTCTACAAAACATATAGATACACACGCACGCACACACGGACACACACACACGCGCGCACACACACGCACACACACGCACACACACACACACACACACACGCATTATAACATACGTATTTACTAACACATTACATTACACAATAAGAAAGTTTTATTAAGTAACATCATGCTGTATATGTATACGTTTTGAATTGTATCAATTATAGACAGGGTGGGTGATTGTGACCTGAAATACAGGCTTCCACCTACCTTGGCCACCACTCTCCCACAGTAATATATTGAATAAAGATATATATAGTATTATTGCGGTGAGAAAAATTAATATTATAGCTTAATGTATGCTAAATTACAGAAGGAGTTTTTGCCAGAAGCAGGCTCAACAGCTGTTTATATGAGCAACTGCTGTTCAACGGGAGTGATTCTGAGTAATCTTTGGATGCTAAGCTATGGTTCACATACCAAAAGAAAAGGTAAAGAAATTGGATACAAAAGCAATCAAAATGATATTTGTTGGATATTGTGAAGACACAATAGCTGCTGATGCTGAAGCATACCTATGAAATGGTTCAGTTTTCTGTTAAAACTGGAGATGTAAAACAGAACATTCATATGACTCCACCGGAAGCTTTGGATCATAGAAATGTATTTAAGAGATAGTAGCAGTTTTTGTATTACCTTTTCGGGTCCACCATGGGTCGAGTAGACCCATCAATTTGTTGTCACCCTTCAGTCAATGCTGAGCCTAGATGCAGTGCAATTGTAGAAAAATGCCAAATTGTGCTATAATGAGCTGTTAAAAATTTATAGATATAAAGGAAATATTGCCTCTCATAGGTAAGTTAATTTCAAAGTCTTAGTTGGTGTAATTTTTCATTTGACAAAGAATGTTCATTCCTTCGCAGTTATTATTATTATTTTCCTTTATATAAAAATTTGTCGTTGCAATAACTTATACTTATCTGAAATATTGTCAAAAAAAAAAAATGATTCAATATTTCCAAAGATGGTGCACATGAGTTTCTCACCAGCTCTTCACAATGATGCAATACCCACCAGAGCTGGTACTTGGATTTGTTTTGCTGTGAACCTAAACAGTTCCAATATTATTATTTTGATTTATAAAATTTCCATTACATTTAATTTGTTGGTTTTTTTTTTATTTGCTCTGTAACTATAATGTTTGTTGACGTGTTGAAGCGCCCCTTGGGGTTTATGTAAGTAAATAATTTGGTTTTGACTTTTGACTTACGTAACTGAAAGCGTACAATTCATAATATATTGCTGAGTCAATTACTGACAAAATAAAAGAGCTGTCATCTCATCTATCATTTCATGCAATGGATTTTCGTTCCGTATGATGCTATCACTCATAGTAGAGCTTCGTGGTGTGGACAATTTTCTTAATTTTGGTGAATGAAAATAAAAATCAAATTGTTTGGTATCGACTTTAATCGAAATGAAACATAAGGAAGACTTGAAGTTGAGCTGTTACTGTTGATATTGAAAAGTAAAAAAATATCGTAATGAATATAATATTGCTAATATAATATATATATATATATATTATACATAACTTATCAGTTTTTCATATAATTTTATACTTTTAAATTTATTTTTGTAGTAATCATTTCGGTTTCTAGTACATTTGTTGAATAACTCAGGGAAAATAACATTTTGTTTGTTTTCTTTAGGTAGTTGTAATGTTATTTAATATGAAACTCTCGTGTTAGTTATCGACCATCTTCAAATGGCTTGATCAATTTTTATAGATATTTTTGTGTGTACTTGGTAGGTCTGAGAATAGGTGGTAAGAATTTTTTATACTGCTAAGTGAAAGCCGAAAATCTTACCAATAGCTAGTTATGTATTATTATTATAGACATAAATAGAATTATTTTTGTCTTGATTAATTTGTAAGTTCCTTAAGAAATTGAGTCACGTCTTGATGTCTCTATTATCTATGATAATAATTTAATGATACTTTCTTTCTGTAGGAAAGATTAACAGAAAATAAAATTGATTTTCTTTGCTCTTCCAATGTATAAAAACATTTTCAAAATGTGTGATTTCAGACGGACTTATTTATAATAACAACTCGTCAAAAGTAAAAAAATATTTAAGTAACCAATAAAAATATAAATATAACAAAGTTGACTCTTTTATATAACTGTTTGCGTCATTTCTATAGTAGGAGCTTATATTTTTACTTAACGGATCAATAAATAAAAATATTTAAAAAAAACTTAGTAGGTAAGCTGATTTTTCAAAAATAAGACAACGAGTCTAAATCGCGTAATTATTATAAAGGTAAATAAACACCTATGCTCGACGTTTCGAATGACTTGCATCATTCTTGGTCACGAACCGACACAAGTCATTCATTCACAAGTCGAGCATAGGTATTTATTTACCTTTATAATAATTACGCGATTCAGACCCGTTGTCTATTTTTAAAAAATGTTCTCCAATCGCGAAAGTTTAAAAACATATTTAGTAAGCTGATATTTGGATATAGATAGTATATAGCCTAGTATTTTTTTAATGATAATACAATCAACCACGTTATGTATTTGTGTATTCTCATAATTAGTCTATCATCATAGTACGAGAGCCCACGACCAAAATTTTTGTCTCATAGCAATACGGCCAAAACCGCATCAAATCGATAGATACGATTATCCTGAACTCGAAAATACCAATATCAGACATTTTCCGCGTAGCGTTTGATCTGACCGAATTTTCAAAATTGTCAAAGAATTTTACCGAACTGCATCATAGCAATATGTCTGATTTGCAGACTGTAGTTGAATGATAGTTCTGAGATACCGGAAACATATTTTTCAGACGTTAGTGGTGTAGCGCAAACCCGTAAAATCACTTAAAAAAATTAAAAATGAGACAAAAAAAATGTCTCATAGCAATACGTCTGAAAATCTTATTTATTAGTAAATTTTGGTTATTTGATGCGAACAAAACAATTTTCAGACGGAAATGTGAACGCATTAAATTTTGAGACCGTTTTGAAAATGTTAACAAATTTTACCGATCGGTATCATAGCAATATGTCTGAAAATTGTTGGACATGATAAAATAAGTTGTCCACATGTGCAAAAAATTTATATCAGACAAATTAAGTGTAGCACCTTCTCTATCAGACAACTTTTCGATACTCAGATATAATTTAAAAATCGTATTGAGGCATCTTGAATTTTCTGTTACAAACCAATGAATACGTTGCGACCCTGAATTTATTAGATGATAATCAACAAAGAATTTACCCGAAACCGTAACATTGAAGTTGAAGGACTGAAATAAATCGCACAAAAGGAAACTGGGATGAAGTTGAAAAAAAACTACTAACTACTACTACAACTAAGTGAGCGTCGTTCTAACGTTTGGAGCAGCTGGCGAGTGAGCTGTATAATAGTAAGAAAGGGGCAGGAGCGTAACAAGCGCTGAGGCTGTTGAAATTAAATACTGATTGATTTGATAGTTTTGGTTTTATTTAAAGCACACTTGAGTAACTTTTACAAAAGAAATAATGAGACATGGGTTTGGTCGTGGGCTCTCGTACTATCAGTGTTGTCTTGTATTTTTTTTGTGTGTGCCAAATAAATGTTTATTACAATTTAAATCACTTTATTTTTTTTCTGTCTATGAACCCGAATCGATTAAAATCGATATACATTAAAAACGTAACTAATTGTAATCGGTTTAGTGTGGACAACGGAAAGTTTCCATCACTAAAATGCTCTTATATATTAAATAATTAAATAAAAAATATGTTTCTTTCTTTCATTCTTTCTTTCTTATGACGTCATCTCGTTCATTTTATTCTAGTAAAAAAATGGCAAGCTTGGTTTCCAATAGTTTCCATACATATTGACAGGTTTGACGTATCTAAGTCTGTAGGTTGGATGCATCACCGAATCTGGTAGGTAAGTAAATCATTCACTCTATGGTCTTAAGCAAGCGCCCCGCTGCTGAGACCACAAATTTCATTCAGTACTTATTATGTAGTAGTCATGTAGATAAATGTGTAAGTATATAATAATAATTAAAATAACTCACAACTTACACACAATGCCATCTAATCGCAAACTGAGCTTGTACTTTGGGTATTAGAATAACTGATACTAATACATAATTATATACTTTTTTGTTAATACATACTTATTATACATAGAAACACCCAGACTAAGACAAAGCCCAATGTTCATGCACACAAAGATTTGTCTTAAGCGGGAATCGAACCCCCGACGGCGCAGGCAGGTACACTACCCACTCCGCCACCCAGTCGTCAATATACCAGTAATGTTAATAATAACAAATAGTATACCTGCTGTTATATGTTGATGAGGGAATGTCAAGCTCCAAGGATCTCTAGATATTCTTGTCTGAAATAATCAAGAATTTTGAGATTAAACAATGTTAACTAAAAAACTTTGATGGACTACAGATAAAGTCTAAAGGATGTATCTTCATTCACCAAGCAAAGTACATTGAAAACTGTTTCGTAAATTGAATGTGCAGGATGCTAACAGTAATACAATACTATTCCAGTTGACCCTCATACTATTTTGGAGAAGAGCACAGCAGCAGAGAGAGAAGCTGTTGGCAGTCTAATGCATCTAGCTATAGTACCTAAGCAGACCTGACATTATGTATGGAGTCGGTCTGGTGAGTAGATATCTCAATAGTTATGATCACGCTCACTGGCATGTTGTTAAGAAAATAATAAAATCATCATCATCATCATCATCAGCCGAGGGACGTCTCTGCAGGACATAGATCAATACAATCGATTACCACAGCGCGCGGTTTTTGGCTGACTGAAACCAACGACTCCCCGCGATCTTGACAAGATCGTCCGTCCGATTTATTCCTCGTTCGTTCTAAAGTTTTGTCACAGAATAAGAATGTTTTGTCCCAAATTTCAAAAAATGCCTTGTCCCACATCTCTATTATAGTCCTGCTTCGTCCTAAATTTCAAATACTTAAAAGGTACATACTTAACAGACAACAAATAAAATAACATAGTGATAATAATATTATAATGAAATATTTATGATGAAATTTTTTAATTAGTAATTTAATATTAAAACAAACAAACTTCTATAAAAATCATCTTTACTATCTAAAATCATAGATATAATAACATACTTAATTATCAAAAATTACAGCATAAGTATACCGAACAGTCAGATCAATAATTAACAATTTAAAAGACATCAAAAGATCAACTGACCAGCTGTCATTTGATTTTTAATGTCTTAGATGTTGTTTATTATAGATCTGACTGTTCTGTATACTTAAACTGTAGGAATGTTAAGATAACTATGTTATCATATCTGTGATACTGTGATTGTAACTGTTAACTGATTTTAAATATTTAATAACACAGTCATTTTTTGCTAATTGTACAAGACAGCAATTTTGGCATATAAAAAAATATTTGGGCCGTACAAGAAGAAGATTTGAAGATGGGACGAAGTAGGCATAAAATAATTAATATTATATTTTGGGACAAAGGAGGCATATTGTTTGGGACGAACCAGGATTTTTTTATGAGGGGCAAAACTCAGTGGGCTAAACTAGGAATAATTCGTCCGTCCATCTAGCGGGGGGCCGTCCCACGCTGCGTTTGTCAGTTCGTGGCCGCCACTCTAGGAATTTTTGGCCCCGACCTATCTGTCCTAATTATTGTTAATAATAAAATACTTAAAATAAACTAAAAAGTATAGTCTGTTTTATCTTTCCCTTGTAACAAACTGCTCGTATTTACTTAACTTTAAGAGAAAACTAAAAAAAACGGTGCTGCCATAACATGATCAACAGAACTACAACAAAGTGTTTTATAATTTAATAGTCGTAACGAATGTTCGCAAATACACTGTTCTGAGGTAAAAAACAACCAACGACGATGACAAATAAAAGTCCTTACAAGGTTATAAATACCGAAGGCGACGCAGTTGTGTGAAGCTTTGTGGTTAAAACAACTAAGTAAGTATTAATAATTATTATAATATAATAAATTAGTGATTCTTGCATATCGACAATCAAAATGGTGTAAACATATAGAAGTAAAATATAGTTTTGTGAAAGATAAATATGCAGATACCTTAACATTTAGATTAAAAATATGTAGGTACTTAAAAGCAATATGCTGATATATTTACAAAGGCTGCCAAGAGATGAATTTCAGTTTTAAAGAAATAAAATAGGTATTGGGCTCCGCTCGTGCAGAGTATTAATATTCTTTGAGGCTCCGTCTATCCTTATAAAAATACCGACATAGTAATTTCGTATTAGATCTGGTCACACAATAGGTTTTTAACTGTCCGAACCAGAGAGCATGCATTTAACATCTATTATCTCTGGTCCGAACGTTCCAAATCGAAACGTTTCGTAACGTTCAGACAGAATGACCATAGACCGTGTACGTTACGCCAGCAAGAAAGTGTCACCTAGAGTGATATGAGTAGAACGTATAATTAGTGCGCAATCTGCTGTAAATGTGCGCCGCATAAAAAATTTGTGCGTCTTGTAGTTTTGAAAAAAAAACGTAAAAACGATTCCTGCTGGAGTAACGTTGTTCTAGCAAGAAAATTCTAGACCAATCATCGGAGATATAAAATACATACATGGGCAGAGAGCTTATATTTGTGCAAATTTGTGCGCCATAAATATAATTTGTGCGTCTTCAGGTTTTCGAGATATTGCGTTTCCCGCTGGAGTAACGTTTTGCGAATTCGTGTATCTCAAAGACCATTATATGTGCGCCTGTAGAATGAACATACACGAATAGCTCTTAATTTGTGCATATTTGTGACATAATTAGATGCCAGATAATATTTATAATTTTCAAGTAATCGCGCTTTATTGAAAACTTAAAAAAATATTGTAGCGCCTAAATGAGAAGACGTATAAACTCGCTAAAAACTGTATTCGTTCCATCTTGACGTTTATAATTACCATAAAAAGTTTCAAAACAGAACCTACAAGCGATAATGAATAATATTACTAAAAGTCAAAACGACGGCATCATAACTTTGACGCCATCAAACAAGAAACTGGCTCAACCTAAGATGTGTAAATGTAAACCAAAAATTAGTGCATTTATCAAATAATATAAAGTAAAAATATCCAGCTTCAACTGTTTCGTATTATGTAAATATTAAGACTAAACCAAAACAGTTATTCGGCGCAGGTTATCCGACCAAATTCGAATGACTACAAAAAAGCGACGGATTCATACGTATCGATGACCACCTTTATTAAACGTATTACACCTAAACTGTGTTTGTACAGTCACGCTCAAATAATCGTTGGGAATTATTATTACAATGACCTAATAAAAATATAATATATATTAAATGTACTTTCTGATCATATGAAATCAAAGAGCTTGTTGGTTTAAAAAAATATTATTTTTATTATCATAATCATGATTCTTAAAGTAATTATGGCATCAAATCACAGATCAAATTTCCTACCTCTATATATTAAAACAAACATTGTTCAATTAAACTATTTGTACCTTGTATAGTCATTTGGTATTATTTAAAATCACAGATCAGTTTTTCATTTACTTAAATACACAAACAATAAAATCACTTAAAGTGGCTCAGTACCATCATGGCGTGAAATTTAAATATTAAGTAGTTGTTGTTTTAGATATAATTAAGTTTTGGGTATGATTGTATAGTACGCGAACGTAATAAATACCTATAGAGCGTTATATTTTGTTATGAGTTTATGTTTCTTAAAAAATAGCCGGATTTGAAAACTTCAACCCAAGTTTCACATATCGGGCTGCTTAGGTTTGGGTTTTCAAATTAGGCTAATTTTTAAGAAACATAAGCTGATAATAATTTTAACCGGTCTATAGGTACCTACTACGTTCGCGTATCATACTATCATATCCAAAACTAAATTATATCTCGGCCAACAAATAGGTAGGTATATGGCTATGATGGTACTGAACCTTTATCACAGAAAATCACAGTTTTTTCGTTTTTCTACTGATATAATAAATGCAAATGGCTAAATTTATTTATGTCTAATCAAAAAAAAAATCTGAATTTATTTTAATAACTATTTCTACTGCACTGTACTCGGGCACAATACGTTTCAACCAGTTAGCGAGTAAAGTTAAGAAGGTCATCGATACGCATGAATCGGTCGCTTTTTTGTAGTCATCCGAATTTGGTCGGATAACCTGCGCCGAATAACTGTTTTGGTTTAGTCTTAATATTTACTTAATACGAAACAGTTGAAGCTGGATATTTTTACTTTATATTATTTGATAAATGCACTAATTTTTGGTTTACATTTACACATCTTAGGTTGAGCCAGTTTCTTGTTTGATGGCGTCAAAGTTATGATGCCGTCGTTTTGACTTTTAGTAATATTATTCATTATCGCTTGTAGGTTCTGTTTTGAAACTTTTTATGGTAATTATAAACGTCAAGATGGAACGAATACAGTTTTTAGCGAGTTTATACGTCTTCTCATTTAGGCGCTACAATATTTTTTTAAGTTTTCAATAAAGCGCGATTACTTGTAAATTATAAATATTATCTGGCATCTAATTATGTCACAAATATGCACAAATTAAGAGCTATTCGTGTATGTTCATTCTACAGGCGCACATATAATGGTCTTTGAGATACACGAATTCGCAAAACGTTACTCCAGCGGGAAACGCAATATCTCGAAAACCTGAAGACGCACAAATTATATTTATGGCGCACAAATTTGCACAAATATAAGCTCTCTGCCCATGTATGTATTTTATATCTCCGATGATTGGTCTAGAATTTTCTTGCTAGAACAACGTTACTCCAGCAGGAATCGTTTTTACGTTTTTTTTTCAAAACTACAAGACGCACAATTTTTTTATGCGGCGCACATTTACAGCAGATTGCGCACTAATTATACGTTCTACTCATATCACTCTAGGTGACACTTTCTTGCTGGCGTAACGTACACCCATAGACCTAGATTTTTCCGTTCCGGCCCGACCCGAAACGAGACGGGCGCGTGCGGCCACTCAATGTTGTTTTTCTCAAAAAAAAAACGTTTTTCTTAATCCTCTTTTATTTCATTAAGTTCAACAGTGAGGAATTACTAATGCCTTAGAAGACTTAGACTAGGTATGTCTATGTCTGCTGGAAACAGCTTCGCCTCTTATGACAGTTACGTAAACTGACCCGAAGAGTTAAACTAAGGATTCAGAGGTCCAACGTTAAGACGGTGCTGTTATACGGTTGCGAAACGTGGAAGGTGACCAGAACCAGCTCGCACCAGCTTCAAGTGTTTATAAACCGATAGCTTCGCCAAACTCTCGGTATACTGGCCCGAGAAAATCTTGAATTAAAAACCCCTCGCGAACACTGCCACAATTCCGATCAATCTGTTGATTGATCAAAAAAATGATTAAGCTTAAACAAGCAATGGATCGGAACCCTCAAGGAAAGTGAAAGCGTGTTCGCCCTAAACAAACGTGGTGGCAAGCTGATCTGCAGAGCGACCGACATAGGTTCTTATTGGTGCTAAGATTCTTTCTACAAATAATGACACCTTTATGAATATGAAGCAAATGTAATGTTTTTTAATTTATTTTTTAAGCCACTAACAATAGTTTGAGATCTAAAATAAAATACTTAATATAAATACTTGTTTTGTATGGAAAATATCTAAATATATTATTATATATATATATATATATATATATATATCTTCTATAAAATAAATACAAACAATATTGGAAGCCTTAGCAACCATAAAGGCATTTAATTTTGCATAAATTCAGTTGGCAATTTTTTTATTGTCTCGCTTCAGTCATTCTAGAATAAAAATAAGATGCATTTAAAATTTCCATATTTGGCATTTCTTTTTATAAATCTACATCAAGTCTGAAAATATAAAAAGTGAAAATGTATACATACCACAGTAATAATAATAGCATTGACACATTATTAGTACCTATAAAAAACAAAAAAAAAGATACAGTGGTCTCTCCATTATGGAGAAGGCTAAGCCGCCTGACCCACCAGATCTACTGAATAAGCGTTTCGATTATACCCCAGTGGATATTGTCAGAAATATCCCAATAGAATGGTAAAGTTAAAAAAATAAATAAAATATTGAAGTACCTCCAAACTGCGACCGTGTTCTTAAGGTGAGGCGTATCAACAGAAAGTTATCTGTAAATGGTGTATGTTGCTGTTGCTAATAATTGAAAACCAACACGAACTATGAATATATGAAAACAACACAATATACAGTGCAATGTTTTAAATGTTGTCGTTTTGGTCATACCAGACCACAATGCTGAATTCAGCCTCGTTGTTTTAGGTGTGGACATGAACACACATGTGATAGTTGTAATGTTGTGGGAGATATTGCTTTGTTGCATCAACTGCCATCATTTCGCTAACGACCCTGCCTGCCCTGCTGGTAAGAGAGAAAAGTATTAAGACTGCCATGGCTGAAAAGCCAATTAAGCTAAGATAAAAGATAATAAATTGTTTATTTCTCTTTCACAAAGGTGTTCAAGGTAGTACAATAACAACATAATTAAAAATACAGCTTAGTTACATAGTTACAAAACTCCTTTGTGAGAGACTGGTTTCTGCAGTAGCAATTCCTTATTATGCCAGTAAAATGATCTTATGCTGAGGTATCTAAATCTGTAACTTTGCCAGTCGCTCTTTACTCCATTTTGTTAAAATTACTCTAACACCTTTTTAAAAAACGTTTCGAATGATTAGTAAAAACAGACTTATACTTCCGAAATGACCGCATATGACTCTTCCGGTTCTCTGATAGAAAATAAATAAGCTGAAGATTCCGACAAGAATAACACAAATCATTCTCAACCATTGAAGTAATAATAGCTCAATGTTCTCAACATCCTATCTTCTCGTCCTTTTCAATTGGAGGGTAGAAAAATGGTATGGAAGGGCCTTCCTCAAGGCTTAGTTCTTAGCCCTCTACTATATAATCTATAAACCACAGACCTTCCTTCGTGTCTAAATTATAATTGCGACATATTATCTGTGGGGACTCTCTCGCCGACACTGCAAATTCTACGTGTGTTTCCCTAACCTTATTAAATCAGATGGTCTTTCATTGTGAGCCCCGAAAAGTACGGCTATTATTTTCACTATACAATGTGTAACGCCACAAATTAACATTTCTATAGATGACCAAATAATACCTATAAAGGAATCACTTAAGTTTCTTGACGTCATCCTAGACCTAAAATCATCACCATCCATCCTAAAATGTCTTTTATCAATCACATTAATTATATTCATAGAAAATGCGAACGGAACATTTATATTTTCCAGGTATTGGCGAGTGTATGGTGGGGAGCACACCCCTATATCTACTTAAAAACTTGTGTACAATGCTGTTATTCGAAGTGTGCTGGACTATTGCTGTTTGGTGCTGGAGCCATGCAACAAGTTCGCATTAGGTAAATTAGATGTTGTTCAATGTTGTTAAATGTTCAATCTAAATCACTCAGAATGGTAATAGGTGCTATGAGGTCTACACCTATTAATGACTCACTCATCACTATGTTGTAAACGATCAGTATTTGACTCTCCATATTGGAATAGAAAAACTCTTCCACTTTTGATTACTAGGTAAAGTGAAGTTAAATCTTCTAAACTACCTATTTATAAAAATAACAGCCAGCCTCTTTTTCATATTCTTATGAAACTATTCATTTCTTTCCTAGTATTCTTCTGGCATCTGGTATCTGTAAAAATTCTCCAATAATAACAGCTAATTCTGATGCCGACGCAAAAGTTAAAAGTCGCTGGGGTATTTTTATACGGATGCTTCCAAGCTGATCTCTGCGGGGCAATCTAGTACCAAAATTCTAAAATTGCATTTAAATTTCAATGTATTTTTGTCTACCCGAATCGTCAGTTTTTACAGCCGAGCGCAACGGCATACTAGAAGCTATTCTATTCATTGACTCACATAATATAAAACAGGCTGTAATCTTTTCTGATTCGCGTAGTAAGTAGTATAATAATAATAATTTTGATTTTTACATTAGATAGAACGGCAATTACACTATCCAATGGTCCAATGACAAGGCCAAATACACAGGTTCACTCACACAATCACACCCAGTCTCAGAACAAATATTTGCAAATCACACATTAATTTGTCCCATGTGGGGATCAAACCCACAACACCAGTGCAGTGGAGAGCGGCGAGGCGACCGCTTAAACCACTACACCACACGTGCAGACAAGTATACAGTATATAGTATAGGTACAGGCTATATCCCAAAATCAGTTGTGCAGTAAGATCTGCAGTAAAACTATTTTGGAAATAACAAGTTCTTTGCTCAACTGTGATAAAAAAGATCGTGTCCATAGTTTTGTGCTGGATTCCGAGTCATTCAGGAATACTTTAATGTATGGACTAGGTACAATGCCGGATTAAGCCTGCGCGGGGCCTGTAGCAAAATCTGTTAGGGGCCCTTTAATAATTTTTATATATTATGGGGCCTTTTGCCTGCTTTAGGTTCTAAATTTTATGGTATTAGATTAAAACATAACTATTAACAATTAATTATAAAACAACTTTTTTTGATTTAATGTTGGCAAATTAAGATATAACGTTTTCCATATCTAGTTCTTTAAGCAAATCATGCTCTACAAGCTGGCTCATTTATATCCGTCAGTATGGGCAAGTCTGTATTTACAAAACATACACAAATTTGTTCTTACAAGCAAGATATTTTACGCTACTATTTAAATTTAATTATTTTTACGGTCAGACAGGCGATGGAGCGCACTCCAATTCGCGGGGCCCGTAGCATTTGCTACTCTTGCTATATGGCTAATCCGGCACTGACTAGGTAGCTAAACTTGCGGCCTCAAATTCCTCTGACAGGAAACACTATAATTATGACTTAATTAACGAGGCTCTAAGTCCAACTTGCGGTCAAAATGTTAATCTTCTACTATGCCGCCATTCAATCCTTTCATAAACGTGGTTTAAAAGTATAAAAATCTACCTAAAAATTCGGTTTCTACATTGTGTAAATTAAGATTAGGCTTTTGTTGTAGATCAGTGTCCCTTCACAAGATTCGTGTTCGTGACAGTTCCTTGTGTAAATGCGGGAACACTGAATCCCATATTCTTTAATAAATTGTGAATCAAACAAATTAATCTCTAAACTTGTACCTATAAGCACCTAGTAAAGACAAATATTCCTCTACCCATCAACTTGCACTCCCTATTGATTCACTTTTGCCCAAAATTATGTAGAATCCTTATTTAATTTATCAATAACATTAAAATTAGTACAACTAAAATCTTCATGTCAACTAACAATAATAATATGTCTGTCTTTATAGTGACATACCGTAATTTCGTTAAAACTTAAACAAAGAAGAAGAAATATGAAGAAGAAATTATACAACAATTTAAAACAGAAGATACCTGAATATTATAATCTATACTTGACTTTGGCAGTATTAACTTCCACAAGGAAACTCCGTTGCCATAAACAAAAAAGAAGGAGAAGAAGAAGAACAAGATCTCTAGGTAAGCGTAATGGGCTATTCAGTTTAGGAAAAAATTATACTAGAAACCTCAATATTATTTTTGAAGACCTATCCATCCCACACGTATGGAATTGATAAAAAAAATTGAGTTTCAGTTCTAAGTATGGGGAACCCCAAAAATTTATTGTTTTTTTTCTATTTTTGTATAAATCTTAATGCGGTTCACCGAATACATCTACTTACCAAGTTTCCACAGTATAGCTCTTATAGTTACGGAAAAAAGTGGCTGTGACATACGGGCGGACAGACGGACAGACATGACGAATCCATACCTAAGGGTTCCGTTTTTTGCCATTCAGCTACGGAACCCTAATAAAGGCAAGAACTAGGGGTTACGTATGCGGCTTCTCACCCGAAGTTTCGGGTGCGATTTTCGGGTCACGAAATTCTCAAATAGTAGCACGGAGTTGGAATTGTGTCGATGGATGGCGATAGTGATCCCTATCGCATGGGACCTAAACATAACAGGTGAAATGTGAGTGTTTATCACATCTCTGCTGCTCCCTTCTGGATAATATACGTAATTTAATGAGATTGAGAGTCTAGGCCGCAGACAGTAGCTGGTTTTAAATATAACAGCCTTTTCATTTGTAAGTTTAAGAAGTGGAAATTGTTTGTAAAACATTTTACGTACCTAGACATTTTCCTAGAAACTGATGTGATGTGAATGTGTGGGTTCGGTGGGCGGTGTTAACGCTGTCAATAGGCGTGGCCTTGCATACACCATATTCTTGTCTCACTCCCACAAACACATACTAGTAAAAATAAACCACTTACTCATGGAAAATAGGTCACTTTAGGTGGTAGAGCACCGAGCTCTGGGCCGGAAACCTTACCACCCACCTATTGTCTCAAATTTAACCTGCCGCTAAATAGTAGGTATAGCTTGCATTGCTAGGTTCCGAAATTACTGCATATGAGGCATAACACCGTGGTCCTCAGATAAAGCCACGAATTTTCAATCTGCTTCTGAATTGTTGAAACTCATAAAACTCATTTATTGGTAATTGGATTACACGTCATTACAGATATAATTATTTAATAGAGTAGGTAGGTATCACAAAAATTCAATTCAACATTCAATTTCAGATATTAATTCCAATTATAATACAAATGCCCAAAATAATCATAAATTTAATAATAAAAATGCAAATAAGGGTACAAAAATAATAAAAATGTCAACTTCTAAATTAAAGACTAAAAAAATAAATAAATATAATTCAAATTTAATATTGCAATGTCAAATAAAAATTGTCAAAATTTTAACAACTAATAATAATAATCTAAATTACAAATGAACCATTTTAAAAAATTCGTCAACAGAATAAAACGCCTGTTTAGCGAGCCATCGCTTCATACGATATTTAAAACAGGTATCGGTTGAAGCGTTCTTTATATAAGATGGCAATTACTTATTATACACTGCCGGGCCCATGACATGCGTAGTTTTCGATGACTTTGTTAGCGTTCGAGATACAGCAGATAACTTATCCCGATTACGAGTCTGGTACGAATGCACACTGCCAATAGTTAGTGTATCTGTCTGCGCTCTGCCTTGGGGCCGTTCAAATATTACGTAAGCAGATTTATTACAATCATTTACCCCCCCATCCCCCTTGTCAGCAAAAGTAAGCAAAGCTTTTACCCCCTCCTCCCATGCTTACGTAAACATTTTTCGGATTTCGAATCAACGGTAACACAAATGTTAAGTTGCTTTGCTATGCTTACAACAAGTACGTCTACTCGCTAATAGTATCCAAACAAAACAATACACTGACGAGCAGTGTTGCCACCTCAATTTTAGAAATGGTGCAGTTGAAGAAACTAAAAAGGGCTAGATCGGGCTGTCAACGTGAAAACTAAAAAAAAAACGAAAAACTCAAACTATTACAATGTTCTATGAAAAACCTCAAATTACAAAGATGAACTTTAGGCGAATGACTTTCAATGAGGGAAAAATAAATGTTCTTTCATATTATTTTTATATTGCAAAAAACAATTGATATATCAACTTAAGAAAAAATTGTGTTTTGATACACATCTTAAATAATAATTAGTCGGTTTATAAAAAGAAAACGCTCCAGGAATTCCCCGCCGACTCTGTAGACTCCACGGGGAAGACCCGGACCGGCGCGGCGTAGAAATGCGGTATGTTGCCATAATCGAACAAATGGTATCAACGGATTATCTACAAACATCAATATCTATGACACAAATGTAAAAAGGGCTAAATAGCCCTTTCCAGGCTAAATAATTAAACATAATTATTCCGGGCTAAATAATTAAACAACAAGTGTTAGATCTAGCCCCAAAAGGGCTAAGGTGGCAACACTGCTGACGAGAAGAAATTTAGACAAGTGAACAGCGCGCGGTAGTTCCCCGAATCGGTTCTTAAGCGAGTGCCTAAACGTATGCGTGCGGGAAGCCCAAAAATGCGTTTCGTTTTCAAGCATAGACAATGTTTGTAGTATATGTAATAGGGTTGCCATTCGTGTAAAAAAGTAAATAACTGCCGATGACGTAATCATCATCTAGACTCCCGTACCCCCCATGTCATCCAAAATAAGCAAAACAAAGACCCCCCCACCCCCCCATAGTGCTTACGTAATACTTGAACGGCCCCCTTACAAATACTGCGACCTGATACACTACTATAGCAGGAATAGTAAGAAGGCCTAGTTTAATAAAATATGGCCTTGCAGACGTGTCCTGCGATACACCAACAATCGCTCGCACGGCACGCTTTTGCATCCTGAATCCACGCTCCCAGTCGGCAACGCGACCCCACAACTCCGCACCGTATTGCAGCAACGAATGCACCGTCGCATAATAACATGCACGCACTTCGGCCCCCGACAGCACACGCGCAACCCTATCCAATGCAAAACAAGCACTGCCCAATTTGCCACATATTTTATTGATATGGGCTTCCCACTTATTTATTTATTTATTATTTATTTATTTATACAACTGTTTAATGCACTCACAGTTTCCCAACACGTGCAATAAACTTAAGGCCTCTATCAATCTCGAATCCCAAGAAAGTGGTGTTTTCCACCTGACAAATACTCACTTGATGTCGCGTGGCTGCAGTTACCACCTACCATCAGGTAGACTACTCGTACGTTAGCTTTGTTCGTAATAGAAAAAAGTTAATATCTTGATGGCAAATACAGTCTAGGCTCACCCTCTACCACATAGGACCCAATCGTTCACTTAATACCACATCAAACAATAGCATTTATTAAAGTATTAAATACTACATTTAAAAATGCACCAATTTGTAATGAAGGATGAAAGGTACCTCTTATTTTGAGACGGACTGCCTCGTTAGTAAATCTATGAATCCATCCCCTGGTCGGGCAAAATTGTGGTAGATATTTGGCATTTTTCTGTCAGGGCATTATTCTCCAATAGCAGCACGAAGGGATTGTGCCCGGTGAATCGCGATAAGCATTCTCTTTCATATAGGACCTAAAACATAACAGGTAAAATGTAGATGTTGTGCACCCCTGCCACACCTTTCTGGGTAATATTGGTGTGATGTTATAACTACTAACCACTGCCTAAACTAAACACATAATCACGTATTTCAAATGCAGCTTAACTTTTCATATTTATAATACTATATTCCTGCGAGCAATGAGTTATCTAAATATCACAATAAACGATCAGCTTTCATACGACGACATACCTAAATGGTTCTACAACGTGGTAAATTTCTATAACGTATAAAGTGCAGACAACGCGCATACTGGCGCTTAAAACGGTATAGGAAGGTAAGCTTGCTACCTATCTATGACTATGGCATCAACGGCGCCGAAAATGCACGGCCGACGTGCGTTCGTGATTGATAAATCCATGTGGAATCGGCGCTGTATAAATAGCTATAACATTCTCATGGCAGAAATACTACGCGTCTGGTAGCCGCGTTGGCGAAGCGTAGCCCTAGTGAATACAGTTAGATGACATTATTCTTAAGGAATTGTCTTGCATATTAACTACACGGTTAAAAACCTAGGTGGTTTCAATAAAAATACTTAAAAGTGAAATTCTGTATGACCACATCGAACGTCCGAATGAATTAGTTACCTACAAAGTTTTATAGACGACGATAGTTCAGCCATAGCAACATTATTAAAAGATTTTGCATATTTATTTATTTATTTTAGATACATGGAAGACAGAAGAAGCCAATAACAGGTATTTGCTTATATAAAACTGAACAATAACAAACGTAAACAGTAAAAAGCCAGAACAAAATAAAGCTGAAGTTAAATTTGTAAGTACCAATATACTTAAACGTAAGTGTTTAAGTATATTGGTACTTACAAATTTAGCTTCAGCTAAAAAAGCACACACTAATCTTACCATATACTGACTTGTTATGTTACTAATACAAGCGTTGTAAAAGTTGGCACGGTAAAATAGATGTGAACTAAATGTTGCGACATTAATTTCATCCACAAGTGTAAGATATTGCAACCTTATATACTATGGATTTATTTATAATAATTGAATTGCATTTTCTCTTTATAACCATATTTAGCTATAATGTTGTTTTGGTTGCTATAACTTACCTACACATAGAATTATTGTCAAAAAACAAACAAATATTGTATGAATTATTTGAAAAGATGGTGCACATGAGTTTCTCACCAGCTCTTCTCATGATGCAATACCCATCGGAGCTGGTACTTGGATTGATTTTAATTCAATTCTCTAAGTTGAATTAAAGTCAATCTAAGCTCTGGTGTCAAATCATTTTATTACAATAAGTATTATAATTTAGTTAGCTAAGTTTTATTTTAATTTTATATTTTTTGTGTTTTAATGTTTGTTTTGACGTGTTCAAGCGCCCCTTGGGGCCCATGGAAATAAATGATTTGATTTGATTTGATTTGATCAACAATTGTACCGAGTAAACATGAACTTTTAGTTACTAGCTACTAGTTTCGTAATTTATACTAGTATTGAAATGATTTTTAACAACGAATCCTAAAATTAAACCTCCTTAGAGTGAAGTGTCTCAGACGCGAACAGATGCGTTCACCTAGCGAACTGCATCACACAAAGAGATTGGAGTACTGTATAACGCAAATTGGTAATGGAATCGAAGCTGTCACAATACATTTAGCCAAAATCGTAAAATACAGCCGGTTAAGCTATTAGCACATAATCACGCCTGCCTCCATCAATATAATCTTAACCATTGTAGCTGTGATTCGATTGAAATAGTGTCAAAACACAAGTACTTAGGACTTATAATAGATGACCGACTAAAGTGGACCGACCATATTAACTATGTTTGCAACAAACTTCGAGCGATTCTGGCTAAATTTACACTAATTAAAAATAAAATTCCCTATGACATCTTACTCACACTTTACAAAACACTTTGTGAATCCGTTGTCTCATACGGCTTAAGCAGTTACGGTCGAACTTACAGAACGCATCTAGACCTGATATACCAGTTGCAAATACGATTACTAAAAACCATAGTCCCCCCTAACATAAAAAAAACAGTGCCAAAATGACTATTCACATCTGTTTTCCCTTTGACATGTAATGCCCGTACATAACAAAGTTACATTTATGCTTTTAACTGAAAATTACTATAATGAACATTTAAAACAATATAATTTCAAACCTAGAATGACATTGAGAAGCAGGCATACAAAATTAATTAAACCATGTTACAAAAATTTCTACGGACGCCAACGGCTTGTCAATATTATTCCCGACATAATTAATAGATTACCACAATCTCTAAAAACTATTTTAACGGAAAAGAACATAAGTTATAAATTAAAACAATACTTTATAAACGACATAAATAGCAAATAATTTCATTTAATATTCCAAGGAAACTTATTCAAACACGCTGTATAAATGCATTTTGCTTTGAAGGTGGATAGAAATTTTATTTGTTTACGCGCGCGCTGCGCTGTGTGTAATTTCGATGGAATTTTTTTCACATGTACCGTCGACGAATTGGTGTACGGAAAAACCTAAACTGGTTTATGTTACACTATGTTGTTGTAATTTTTGTAAGATTATATTGTAAGTGATTTTAATAAATAAATAAATAAATTTGACACTGAGCTGCGACAAATTTTCATCCCGCGGTTACATTTTACTGTCATAAACGTTGAGAAATTTCGAGTCCAGCAGCATATGAATCCATAGCTGAATTGGCAAAGCACTTGGGGCGTATACCCAGGGGGTGCAGGTTCGAGTCCTGCTGGATTCTTAATTTTTCAACTTTAATATTATAAAATAAATGCATAGCAAAGCTAAAATTTGCTTTAAAATATTACAAGTATTTGATAGAAATGCGTCATCTCTCGACAGTATTGTGTTGATCTTAATTCAAACGTACTGTATGTGACTAAGTGACTTATCACTCATCGCATAGGTGGCGCTTAAACCAAGTAATGGTTCGTCTAGCTAAGGTATATATACATATATACCTACGACGCTGGCACAAAGAGTTGAGAAATTTCGAGTCTGCTCAGCAGCATACGAATCCATAGCTGAATAATTGGCAAAGCACTTGGGGCGTATACCCAGGGGGTGCAGGTTTGAGTCCTGCTGGATTCTTAATTTTTCAACTTTAATATTATAAGTAACATCTTCATACAAGTCATTACTTTCAAAGGTTTTTGTAATTTGCACGAATTATTCTAAGTAACTGCATTTTACACTTTGGACCCCAATTACTCTAGAACTAATTAAGTTAAAGTAACCGCTATAGTTTTCATGAAAAGTTTATTACATATACTACCACCGTGATTTTTTTCAGATTTTTTAAGCTATCGGTTTAGCTTTTAGAGGGGGATGGGAATCTGACATTTCGGACCCCTATTCCTCTTGAACTAATGAAATGAACTTATCCGCTATAGTTTTCCTTTAAAGTTAATTACATGTACTACCGACACAATTTTTTTCAGATTTTGGGATCCAGTAGTTTAGCTTTTAGAGGGTGGGGGGGGGGGACGCTCTACTCGAACAAAAATTTGCTCTTTAAAGTTAATTATCTCGCAAACGGATCTCTAAATCAAAAAACTGTCTTAGCAACCCCTAAACGTTTTTACCCGAAAAAAAAATATTTTTCCAAATTTTATTCTACGACTTTCTTTGTATAGTTAACATACCTACATGTTTATGCAAAATTTCAGTTTTCTAGCACCAACGGTTTCGTCGCTATGCCTCGGACAGACGGACGGACAGACGGACATGGCGAAACTATAAGGGTTCCTTGTAGGTACTACGGAACCCTAAAAAGCGAATTGAAACGAGGTACCAATCACTGTACTATTGGCCGAAATCATACATATTGTTAAAAACAAGATTGCATTTATATTTCGCGAACGACACAACTAACTGTGAGCTATGGGGCTCTTTATATAATCTACCGAACTAGGGGTCTGGGACAGTCAGCAACGCAAACTCACTTCAAACGCAACAAAATAAGCTAGAAAATATACATTTCCATTCCAACATAGTTTTTTAAGTTAATCACGAGATTGAACTATGTTTATGTAAACTATCAGTAATATAAATGGTTTGTGTTTCCGAATTTATGAAATAGACAATTATTACATCACTAAAATATATTTCTGTAATGGCCCGTAAGCTTTGCAAAGTGTCTTTTAAAGTGTAATTTACTTTAAAATCTAGTTGCATTAAATTAATGCATACATTGCATGCATTGTAAAAAAAATAAGATTATTATATTATTATTATTATTATATATATATGTCGAGACGATACTATAAATAAATAATTATCTCAAAACTTACACACAACGCCATCTAGTCCCAAACTAACCAGAACTACGGGTACTAGAATAACTGATACTAATAAATATATACTTTCTTTAGTAAATACCTACTTATTATGCATAAAAACACCCAGGCTAAGCCAAACCCCCATGCACACAAACATTTATCTTAAGCGGGAATCGAAACTAATACTAGCTCGTAAAGATTTTTCTAACCTACATCAGAAATGTGGTGTCCATTTAGCCTGACTGCGAATAGGCAGGTTGAAGTATGCTTTATAGGCTTCATCAAGTCTTTAATTAGTAGGTAAGTTTTTTTTAAATCTAACTGCAATATTTTTGCCGCAAATAGAGCTAGAAGAGTCTAACGTCATTCAAAATTCATACGTACATGTAACTGTTTTGGCGCTGCCCGTTCCACACGCAATATCTCCCCGTATTATTCTCTTGCTTATTAAGAGCGGTAGGCCCAAAACATTTGGTAAAAATCGTATATAATTTAATTCATCATCGTATAAAATACAAATTTAAATAGTTTTAAGTAATTTTTCGATGCAAACAATATAGTAAATAGTCATTGAATAACAAACACAAAAATTTGGTAGAAAATTTTCAAGTAGCTCAAAATAGATGGTCGCCTCTACATTACTTTGAGTAAGGGTAGGTACTGTTGAAGTTAAAGTTTATTTATTTGCAATTTTGTGTTTTGTATAAATTTTACAACCACTCGATAGATGGCGTTAGAGGAAAAATTGGAAGTCGGTGTAAATATTCTTTACCGCTGAATGACCTGGCTGAAGTTCCATTGGTGCTGGTTTCCAATGGAAGCCTGTATTTGTTCAAGTATTACCATCGGGCGGCGCGGCGCTTATGCTAACTCTGTACCTTCAGTGAAAAGTGATATAAGTGAAAAGTCATAGTTTTGAGTAATTTAAGGTTAAAGATTTAAAAAATGCCCGTTATTTTTCTAACGTTCTAAAATAAAAAACGATATGTGGTACGTGTAGATAATATTATAAAGATTATAAAGAGCGTGGTTTGAATATATTATTTTGCACGGAATTTAAGTAATTAGTAAAAATAGCCAGTTATATCACCGTACACTATAGTTTTCTTTGCTTATTTTTGTGTATTTAAATTTATAATGAAATGAATTATTTTACACATTTAGTTACCGTTCTGTGTAAAATGTTATAAGGCTTGTGTTTTGACATCTTTTGCCTGCAAATAGTTGTTGTGAGAAAAAGTCGTAAAACTAATATGATCATTTTGATTATCAGCAACCTTTTTTCATTGATTTATTTAAAATTCCTACGTAAATATTCAATTGTACCCCTAAGCACCAATGTATTTTTCAAACCAGTAAGTGATTAATGCTACAAGCTAGAATTTATTGTGATACATCTTGTTTACATCGAAGTGTTTATTGATACAAGTAATAAGTATTTTCAAACGTTTTTGTCACAGAAAGAGTAAAACTATGTTAATATCATAATAAAATAATAACTAAATTAAAAAAGCGTTTCTTTAATAAATAATTCTTGAATAAACACTTTTTTATGAATTACAAGTAGTAGCAAAACAATAAAACATTTTTATAAATCAAACTTAAAACATAACTTTTAGACCTAACTAAGTAGGTATTTAATTTTAATCTGTTTATCAGAGTTTTTGTAGCACTTCAACTATGTAAAACAATATAATTAACATCCTTATAAGCTGCTGCTGTTTGGCTTATGCACTTAGGTCTATGGATAAAAAACCACACGAGTCCACACACAAACATCTTGAACCAGGCATTCGAGTTACAACCACTCATTGCTGCTCCATGTGATAGGACTCTATCTGTATACAATTTCAATAAAAATTTCAACATAGAATTAAATGAGGAGGCAAAGGATCAATCAGGAGCCAACGAAGTACGCGTATACACAGATGGTTCCAAAACGGTTAGTGGTTCAGGAGCTGGCGTACACTCCTTTGACCGCAATATAAACATCCACATGCCGCTGGGTAAACACAGCTCAATATTTCAATGTGAATGTGTTGCACTAACACTCGCCGCAAAAGCCATTCACAAACGGCAAGTGGAGGGAATAGGCATAAGACTCATTTCTGATAGCGCGGCAGTTCTCAAAGCTCTTCTTAACGATAAAACCAACAACAAACTAATCATAGAATGTCACGATGCCCTGGAAAAAAATTGCTCCAGAAATCAGGTCACCCTGCAATGGATCAAAGGGCACAGTGGATCTCTTGGCAACGACATTGCAGACGAACTAGCGAGAAGGGGATCAAAAACGACAGTACAAGGCCCACAACCTCTTCTTCCAATCCCCTTTACGCAATACCGGACCTGGATCCGCCAAAAATCGATAGAGACCCAAAACCAACGATGGTCAGAGATCGCTGAATGTCAGCAAGCCAAACTTGCAATACCGCAAGCCAATCATCGACTCACAAAAACCTCCTTAGACTAAACAGAATAAATCTAAAAATAATGATAGGGTCAATAACGGGTCATTGTCCCTTAAACAAACACCTATAAGATCACTGACAGTCCTCTCTGTCGAGGATGTCTTGACGGTAAAGAAACGGTCTCCCACGTAGTCCTGGAATGTAGGGCCGTTGCTTCTCAAAGGGAACAAATCCTCGGAACAGTGAGGTCACTCCGCGAAGCCTGTGAAGTCCCCAGGAAACTTCTGAGCTTCTGGGCGGAGTTAGGCTGGCTATGTTAGCCAGGACTCTGCACGCACAATGGACCAAATGAGAGTTTAGACTCTAAAAAGTGCGGAAAAATAAGTCCACTTTCCATTCCATTCCAACATCCTTATAAAAAAACAGTCTTAAAGCGTATTTAATCAGTCTCAAAAAATCAAATAACAGATGTGTTGTACATGTAGCACTTCAACTATTCGCTATACAATACAATTTAACATCCTTTTAAAAATACACAACTTTTAAATAAAAACCGATCTAGTTCGACATGTATCACTTTTCACTGAAGGTACAGAACTATGCAACACTTTTCGTCAAGTCTGTTCTGTAGTTTTAAAATTAATTAATACATAAAGCACTTATGAGGCCCTATAGAAGTGAATAATATTTTTGAAAGTGACTGAATAATTTTCTCATGTTCATGCTAACATCAGTTCATGTTGTTCAAGATTTATGGGCAAGTCAGTGAGCACATTAATGTAAATCAGTTTAGGACAAGATTTGGCTATTTTTTCTCGTAAGTACTACAAATTTTTACAAAAAAAATTGCAGGTTTTGCTCGGTTCGGTACAACGGCACTTTTATTTCTCAAGAATTTGTTATCTTTTATGTATAAGATTGTGTAACTGGCCAATTAAGGTTTCAATAAAAATCATTGTATTCTTGTAATATTATGCTAAATTTTTACTTTTGAGGTTGAAATTACTTTTTTACCCACTTGTGATTTTCGTAGTCTCAATATGGATTTTTTCTGTATATAGATTTTTACGCATATATTATATGCGTAAAAATCTGTGCCCAATGACATTACAATAACATCTTCAAAGGATAGATACCTACATATAAAAGCTTTAGGTACTTATATTTCATCAAAGCCCGACCTGTCGCATACTAGAGATACACAGCATATAATTTTATTCTGGTCTTGATCATTCGGTCAAAGTTCAACTACAACAAAAATGAACAATTTTGTTGAAGTAGACTGGGCAACTGAAAATGCATTGAATAGCTCGCTAGCTAGGCTCAGACTCTTCCGTTATCAGAAACACAAAGACAAACGAGTGGACCGGTGTCCTTGCCAGCAGTGTGAGCAGTAGGCGAATAACTATGAAATTATTAAATGCTACTCTTTAGTTTATACGAAATGAATTATTAAACTACAAGATCAATAAAATTGTACCTCGTTTTGACGTGTCGCTTACTCGCCCCGGCGCGCGGTGGGACAGCTGTCTGGCTGTTACTGTCTGCGTAGGTATGGGGAGAGGGTGGTTGCGAAATGTCATGGATCCATGGATAATTGGGAACGACACATACAAAGTATTTTATTTATTTTTGCGTTAGTGCCCGCCATTCAAGAATTTTTTGATTTAATATTCCGCTTTTGTAAGATAATTAAGAAAGACACAGGTACATTTATACGGAATTTTATTTATTTTGTACCCTTTTGCATCTGTGCCAGGCTTCAGCTACAAAGAATTTTATGATTTCTTTTTATAATACAGTTATATAATATTTGAGCCAAAATTTATTATAATTACAAATGCAAAGATTCCAACACACAGACACACGCAGAGATTGTAATTAAAATTGACCTTATATTACGTATACTAAAAAGTTTTTGACATGTGAAATAAAATTTCACCCATGATGTTTACAGAATAGCATTTGACTTTTATTTATTCACGTTGGGACTGGTGCGTTCGCGCCTAGAGCTTGAGCCGGCCTGATCCGCAGTGAGGAAAGTGAACTGAAAACTTACTGTCCTCTGAAATGATAACTTTTTCCAGACAAAAGTTGACTGCCTGTCAAATCCATGAGAAGGAAGATAAACAAACAAAAATGGTTTTATTTGATCGAATATATTATAATTTAATGATAAAACAACCGATTTTAATCCATATTATGAATATATTTTATGAGCGGAATTGGGTTCGGGACAGGCCACCGTGATGATAAAATGACACTTTGTAATTTTTTTTCTGGTATATTATCGGGTAGAAATTAATGATTTTTTTGCCAAGGTAGAGATGTACTTAATTTTATGAGAAAAATATATAAAATAAAAAATCCGCACATATACCATTCTCAGGTTTGCCGTGTATTTTTTTTGCTTGTGCAATTCACTCAATTATGCATTTGTCTGATTATGAGCAAATAAAACAGCACAAATATGTTAAAGTTACATAAAACAATTTATTGTAGTGAAGCAAAAATCAAGGAATTTTACAGATATAACACGACAAGAAAAGCGAACTGTAACAAGGTATAAAGTGACCGTATTTGAACTGACAATACTTCTTAAAGTATTCGATTTACAAGTCCTAAACATTTTTTAAGCTTGAAATACAAATATATTGTTTTTCTTTAGGAATACTTTATTAACACGTCTGCAGGCATTGATTCAGCAGGCATTGTATTCTTAGTTAACATATTTTCGCACAAAATGATGGTAAATACTTAGTGTTTACTTAGACTATAATCAATCTGACCATTACATAGTCTAAATCTAAGGACAGTCGAAAAGTTTGTTGAACTTGAAGCGATATTTGAACCTGGGATTACTGGATTTCAGCCTTTCGCTTTTCCACTCTGCCATCCAAAAATGTTTTCTACTCTTCTCACAATTTTTTTTTTTGTATTTTTTTTTTTTAAAAAGCTCACTAGCAATTTGCAAATACAAATTACTAGTATTCTTGTTAACTCCCTCCAGCTAAGCTTAATTTGCTTGTGTTAGGAGGAAGTTTACGTCCGTGGTGAAATGGCCAGGATTCGAACCCACGACCTCTCGATCGTAAGACCGATGCCTTATCCATTGCGCCACGGCCGCTTTTATAATATATATATATTAGTAAGTAATCATGGCTAAATGCTGTGTCTAAATCAATTAGAAACATTACACAGTCTTTAAGCAGACTGAAATATGTATAGATAGAGCTCTACCTATGTATAGATAGGTGGTAGAGCTCTTTTAAATGAGCTCGAGGGTGGCAGCACCACCGTCTCACCTTTAACCTGCCGCCAAATAGTAGTGCTTCCATTACTGTGTTCCGGTTCGGTTGTGAGATCAGGCCCTGAAATTATTGGCACATGAGGCATAACACCGTAGTCCTCAGCTGCAGCGACGCATCTTTAATCTGCTTTTGTGGATTGTTGATATCCATGGGCTGTACTCCACTTACCATCAGGTGGACTACACGTAAGTTCACTTTGGGTTTAGTATAAAAAAAAATAACAGTTTACATGACACACATTCATACCAAAGACTTATAAAATAAACTTTAATTATTTTATTCCTCAAGAACTCAAAGGTACCTATTTAGCTTTAAAACTTTACAAAGCGACAATTACGGCTTTTACAAGATATTCCTGAATTGCCTGACTGTATAAAAGCATTATAACTATACGCTCAAGTTTTGGCGGTTTCCAGTTATATTCACTACAGTTCATTTTTTAATTCCAGAGATTAATTTGACAGCGAGAACAATGCCCAGCTGTATCAATATAATTGTTCTTACTGTCAAATTAGTATCCGGGATTAAAAAAGGAAATATATATTGATAATATAATTATTGTATTGCCCAAGCATACTAGCAGCATAAGCTATACTGCTATATATAATACATAGTCACTGCTAAGTTGAAGAAAGATAATTATGTCTAAAAAACGAACTGTTTAGAATGATTAAAGGTCATTTTACTGATTTTTGTCTAAAATGAATAAAATTCATAAAAAACGACTCATTTACGGTTATGTTTATGGCCTGGGAGTTTATACCGCAGTTTTAACTGTACCTAAATCAAAAACTATAAGACCGATTCAGTTCTGGCACTTCGCCGACCGCTGCCGCGGCACGCTCGCTTCGCTCGCTCGGCTCGTGCGTTGTGGTCACAGTTCCAACCTAACCTAAACACACCAATAAAAGTGAATATTTTAAAGCTATAGCCGCTAATATTAAACTAATTTAATTGAAATGTGTATATGAAAACATGTATTTAACTACTTGTACCATGGTACTATTAGTCTTATATGTCTAAACATGTTATGTGAAAATAACTAAATAATTAAAAAACTAAAACTGTTGTGTGGTAAAAGTTACGTAAAATTAATGTATATAAAAAGATATGACTTTGAATAATAGTGTAAAAGATGGTTATGTGTTGAAAAAATTTAGGAAAACTAATAAAAGTACAATAGATGTTTATTGCTACCGAGATTAGGAAGATGAATGCTTCGAATTATGAACATTAGTGACAGAGTGGTTAGGAATTGTAATTGTTAGGATGAAAAAAGTTAGGAAGAACATTTTCGGATCTCCAATTATCGGAATTGAAACTTTAGGTGAACTTTGGCGCACCCTTGGGAGCCCCCTTAAAAATATTTTATTCTGTTTCTAGTATTTGGTGTTATAGCAGAAAAGAAAATCATTTGTAGTTTGGGAGCCCTCCTTAAAAATATTTAATTCGGTTTCTAGTATTTGGTGTTATAGCAGAAAAAAAATCATCATTTGTAAAAATTTCAACTGTCTTCGCTATCACGGTTCATGGGATAGAGCAAAAACGAGTACAAAAATCACGTTTGTAGTTTGGGAGCACCTGTTAAATATTTATTTAATTCCGTTTATAAAATTTATTTTTATAGCAGCAACAGTGTTACATCAATTTAAACTGTTTTATCTACACCCATGCTATAAATCCTCTATAAACGTTCTTGAAACAGTTAGCTAATTGCCATCATTAAAACAGCCAGTGTCATAATAACCATTATAACATCCAAACGGGTGTTATAATGTTGTACTGAAATTCATTATGCAACTCCTTTTTCACTCATCAAACAGCCACATTCTCATGGCATCTTTATGAATTTCAAAAAAAGAACATGTCATGCACGCGCGTTTCACTACCACAGCGCCGTAATTTAAATAAAAACTTATTCGAATTTTTGAATTGACGTCGTATCCCGCCATTTTTGTTCAATAATAGTATTGAAAAAATACTTTTTAATAATTGTACGATCCAAAATGTAAATTATTATTACAATAAATAATTATATTATTACCTATACATAGTTTTTTTGTATTAGATACTCACTAATTAACTTTCCATGAATTTACATAGAGTTCTTACAACACTGTACCCTAATACCCTATGGTTTCAGAACATTTATAGAGGATTCATATCATGGGTGTAGATAAAGTCTTGTATGCAACTGTTATAATTAGGTATTAAAACACTCATGTGATACTGTTATCACACTCGGCTTCGCCTCGTGTGATAAACCCACACTCGTGTTTTAATACCCCTCATTATAGAACAGTTGCATAAATAACTATTAGCTATCATGGTTTAAGTGATTGAGCAAAAATATCTCGTTTGTTGTAATGGAGCTCCCCTTAAATATTTGTTTTATTTAGTTTTTAATATTTGTCGTTGTAGCAACAACAGTTATAGTACGAGAGCCCACGACCAAAATTTTTGTCTCATAGCAATACGGCCAAAACCGCATCAAATCGATAGATACGATTATCCTGAACTCGAAAATACCAATATCAGACATTTTCCGCGTAGCGTTTGATCTGACCGAATTTTCAAAATTGTCAAAGAATTTTACCGAACTGCATCATAGCAATATGTCTGATTTGCACACTGTAGTTGAATGATAGTTCTGAGATACCGGAAACATATTTTTCAGACGTTAGTGGTGTAGCGCAAACCCGTAAAATCACTTAAAAAAATTAAAAATGAGACAAAAAAAATGTCTCATAGCAATACGTCTGAAAATCTTTTTTATTAGTAAATTTTGGTTATTTGATGCGAACAAAACAATTTTCAGACGGAAATGTGAACGCATTCAATTTTGAGACCGTTTTGAAAATGTTAACAAATTTTACCGATCGGTTTCATAGCAATATGTCTGAAAATTGTTGGACATGATAAAATAAGTTGTCCACATGTGCAAAAAATTTATATCAGACAAATTAAGTGTAGCACCCTCTCTATCAGACAACTTTTCGATACTCAGATATCATTTAAAAATCGTATTGAGGCATCTTGAATTTTCTGTTACAAACCAATGAATACGTTGCGACCCTGAATTTATTAGATGATAAGTAACAAAGAATTTACCCGAAACCGTAACATTGAAGTTGAAGGACTGAAATAAATCGCACAAAAGGAAACTGGGATGAAGTTGAGCACACTTGAGTAACTTTTACAAAAGAAATAAGTAATGACATCTGTCATCTGTCAAAGTACATATAATAGACAAGGGAGATTCTTGAATATCTATGAAGGCTGTAAATTTAAAAAAACATTTAACAGAGGCGTCGGCCAGGCGACTCCGAAACGTTATTTTCGTTTTTGGGAGTATATGCTACACTTAAAGTGTCTGAAAACAGGTTTTTGGTAATCATGGCAGCAATACGAAAAGTTGAAAAAAAAAATTATCCGTATTGCTATGATACAGGTCGGCTAAATTTGTTGACATTTTCAAAAATGCGCTCAGGCTATAATGCTACGTGCAAAATGTCTGAAAACAAACTTTTTCGTAATACAATTATAAAATCTATGTACATTTTTACTATCAGACGTATTGCTATAATACCGACTGTCTTTTTTTTTTGACACAGCAGAAATGGCCTCCCACGCAGTTGCTACACTTTCGACCGTTACTACACACCTAGTCGGGTACAGAATCATACAATCTAACGATTTTATAGGGTTTTTGCCGTATTGCTATGAGACATGGTTTTGGTCGTGGGCTCTCGTACTATTATACATCGTGAAAATTTCAACTAACCAGCTATAACACTTTATGAGAATGAGCAAAATCGAGAAAATAAAATTACGTTTGCTGTATGCTGTTCCACGTCGATATCGTCTTTATACTGATCATCATTATAATCTTGTATTTGTTGTTATAGCTTGAACGGCGTATACATCATCTGTGGCAATTTCAAAGGCGAGAGCAGCCCAATGATGAGCAGGCGCTTGATTTAAAAAAATATAAATAACAATCATTATATCTGGAGAAAGCAGCCGTAGCGCAATATATAAGGCATCGGACTTACGATCGGCAGGTCGTGGGCTCGAACCTGGCCCTTACATCACGTACGTTTACTTCCTCCTAACACAAGCGATTAGGCTTAGCCGGTGGAGGTGAACAAATTATGCTAGAAAAGCGTATTTGCAAATTACTAGTTGACTCGGTCCCCAAATACAAATTATCCGACGCGTTGGAGTCATGAGAAGAATCATCAAATTTCAGAAGCGGGTCAAGACTCTGATCCCACAAGGTATTTATGATTTGTTATGTTAAAAGATTATGTTGTTAAATTAACTAGTGTGCAATTAATGGCAGCATCATGATGCTTGTCAGCACGTTCATAATAAGGTAGGGTTGCAATAAAATGAACTGTGTAACATAAATTTACCCAATGCGTCGATAGATGGCGTTGTACCAAATTTTTTGTTGCCTGTGTTTTAGATAGACATTTTGATTATACATATATCCAAATGTGACCTATTCCCTGGAGCTCTGGATTTTCAAAACAATAAATAGTGTTTTAATCATATGGACTAAGCAGCTATGGCCGCACATATAGAACTCACCTGGACCTTATTTATCAGTTACAGCTAAAAATACTTAAGACGATAGTCCCACCTAAAACTAAAAATCAATACAAAAATAACTATTCTAACCTATTTGCTTACTGTAAGTTAATGCATGTACTTGACAAGATTATATACACTGTTGATAGAACAATATTTCAATGAAAGTCTCAAAGAATACAATACTAAACCTAATATGACATTGCGTAATACATACAAGAAACTCATAAAACCAAGGTATAAAAACTTTTACGGACGATTGCGCTTTGTCAATATCATACCAGAACTAATCAATAAATTGCCACAAACTATTAAGGATAATCTTACACATAGAAACATAAAATATAAACTAAAACAGCATTTTATTGAGAATATTAACAAATAAGCCTATAACACATATAATAATTAGGTACTTCTGATGTTAACTTTTAGTCAAAAGCATTAAAAAATATACTTACAAAAAAGGAGCATACTGTATCTGCATAAAAATTATTGAGGGTAAACAATAAAAGTGTAAGTGAGCGTTAGATATGTGATGTTCTAACTAACCCGGATTCTTTTTTTAACTACCGTCGACGAATCCAAAGGTGTATAGAAAAACCTAGTTAGGTTTATATTACACTGTTAAGCATGTCATTCTTTGTATATTAATTGTATTATTAAATCCTTACTTCCTTACTATAATTATATCCTTACTAATATTATAAAGGCGAAAGTTTGTAAGTATGGATGTATGGATGTATGGATGTTTGTTACTCTTTCACGCCAAAACTACCGGGTCGATTTCGATGAAATTTTGCACACATGTAGCTTATAGTCTGGATTAACATATAGGCTACTTTTAATTGACATACCACGCGGGCGGAGCCGCGGGCGGAAGCTAGTAAATAATAAAATAAATAAATTGTGATATTACTAAATAAGTAAATCTGTATCTATTGTGTAACTTTGCTGGCATAAATTAAGTAACTTTCGGATTTGTTAACTGGAGTTTTATCATTTATTCTATTGGCTAGAAACTACCCCGGCTACAGTGGTGCCTCAACTAGTGGCCCGGAATCACACTTTACACAACTGCATTAAATCGCCTACCCGAAGCGTTTGCCCCTAAAAAAACTTGCATACATTATTTACCAGGAAATCATGTCCAACACGCAATTGCCTAATACCCTAACTGATGAGTTCATTTCTAGCAAGATGTTTTTGTTCGCGCAGTTACCCTAACCAGGGCCTACTGAAACTCAGCAGATTGATATACTGTTTGGCCGACTAATTTTATACACTATAAGATAAGAACAAAAAGGTATCTGAAGTGCAAGGCAAGAAGCCTTAAGCTGCGGCGAGTGTGACCTGCGCACCATATGGACCTGCACCCAAGTTTTCCTGTTATGAATGTGGATCACCTGGTGAAGTCCGCAGTAATTGTCTAAATTGCCACAAGTCTAAACTACCCACGACAAGCTCAACAGACATCAGTTTCTGTGCAGTCAATGTCTAAATCGACGCACGTGCTAGGCCAGTCATCTTTATTGCCATCACTAATGCCCAAGGCGTAACTTAAGTCGACACATGTTCTGAGACTAGAGTCGCATCATATAACCTTTATTGTATGCTAAAAGCAAGGGTTTTCAGTTTCGCCAAGAAATGGCCTTAAACACCTTAGCTGGTTGGTTACCTTTATTGTCTATTTCAGCCATTAAATAAATAACAGTTGTATCCAGTGTAGTTTAAAATAAATAAGAAATGTTAAAACTCCAGTTACCAAATCCGAATGTTACTTTATTTATGTCAGCAAAGTTACACAATATTTACTACAGATTAACTTATTTACTCATTTTACGATTAAAACCCTATTTATCGATTTGAAGATCCAAGGAGTACGATACAATTGGATACTAAATCAATGTTCCTAACCAGAACTTAAAACAAAGAAATCATCGACTTTATATAGGGGCATCTCGACTCGACAACGAAACCATAATCGCGATTCAGAAATACTGGTACAACACCATCTATCGATGCATTGGGTAAATTTCTGTTACAGACTCCTCCTGTCTACAAAGACGTCCCGGCAAGGAAGACAGGAGTTACTTCTCTTCTAGGGTACATAGTAATTATAAAGGTTGCTTGCGTAGGCGTCCTCTTTTGCGGATCATTTGTTCTGGTGCAGGTAAGTTCGTTGATTGAGACCCTCAATACAATTGTGGCACTTAGGCATGATATATATTTACTAGAGCATCAGGAGACCCAGGACAAGCTACTTCATAAGAGCTCGGGCCATGTTGTTTCTTAATGACATATGGTCCATCTCTCCGTGGTCTAAATTTGGCACTATATCCTTGGGCAGCTTTACTGAGCAAATGTACGTCTAGTGATGGTAGACGTCTACCATCACTAGATTACCAGGTTTGTACCTAAGTCCTGCTTGTCTTACTAACGTAAACTTTTCGTTTCTCTTCGTTCCATTCTTGTACTTCCATTGTTCGATTCATAGTTTCAGACATAACTGAATGGTGATGCTGATGGGGTGTTATCTTTGCGGCGTTTTGTTTAATCGATCTCAAATCATACTGAGCGTCATCGGGAATGCGTAAGTCGCGACCCAAAGTTAGATAGGCAGGTGTAAATCCAGTGGATGCTGATTTGGAGTTATTTATAGCAAATCGTTTACTGGGTATTTTGTGAACCCAAGTCGTATGATCATCTACTACAAGTATGGAAATTGTCTATTGCTAGAAAAGTGTTGGATTAGTCTTAATAAAACCAATACTCCATGTGTCTGTCTCTGGGATAGCTATACAGTACAGTTGGTTCAATTCCCGTTCAAGTCAATATTCATTATATATAAATATATATATAGATATATATATCTCGCGTATGTCGATAAAAAGTAGCCCTTGTTCTTTCTCAGGTCTCGAGCTATCTCCAAACAAATTTTCATCGAGACCGATTTATTAGTTTAGCCTGTAATCATATAATCATATGTAAAGGTATTAATTATTATACTAACCATAATACAAGCTACGCTTAGTTTAGGACTAGATGAATACCTATAATAATTGTTCCTAGACATATAATTATAAAGCCATCAATTATACTTGTCCATTAAAAAGGTTATTATGCTTTATTTTCAGATATATTATAAGATGACAGCCCATGATGACCGCTCTAGATAACAGGCCAAGGTCCACAAGGAGGCTAAGTTGCCATAACCAAAAAAAAAGAAGAACAAGCCAAGATGACAGCTCAGATGACAGCCAAGATGAAAGCCAAGATTACGACTCTGACGAAGACGAAGACTCAACGGTGTGTTAAACGTTAGGCTACGTCCGCACAGACAGGCGGCTTGCTTAGCGCCTAGAGCCTAGCGAGTCACCTAGCGAGTAGCTTAGCTTAGTAAAACGAACGTTCTAGAATGTTCACCGCCGGCCGCACTGCGCGCTTGGCACCTAGCTAGTCGCTTAGCGTGTATCGAAGTAAACAAACGTATTGGTTTTTTGTCACGAGGCGCGAGGCATTTTAAAAGAAAAAAATTGATGAAAATGAGTTAATTTTCCTTTAACTTTACTGAGAAGTAGATAAAATGTTTCTCTTGTCATTTGTCATACGCAAATATTCGTAAAATTTGTCGTCAAAATTAAGCAATTGTTTATACAGAACATTAAAATTCCCATAACTTGACCGTGACTTATTTATGTCATAAACCCAACATGATGGATAAGGCCGTGAAATGGTATATTTTAAATGTGAATTTTCTGTAAGTAGCAGTTTTAGAGCTATTTTTGAAAGTGACATCTCGTCAACGTGCCGACTAGCAAATGACCAAGGCACCTAGCGACCCACCCGGGAAACCACCTCTCAGTGCGGCCTCTGTGTATCCTAGCAAGTAGCCAGAGTGCAAGTCACTAGGCTCTAGGTGCTAAGCAAGCCGCCTGTCTGTGCGGACATAGCCTTAGATGAACAAATAACATGTCTTTCATAATGAAAATGCCCTGCCCATTAGTATTAGCCACAGATTTTCTGTAATATGTGCAAGTGACTACTGTAACGGTTATTATATTTATTGTCCTAGATATATACATGCTCACATGCTTTTAACATTGAACTACATAATATTGTAAAATTAAAATGCATGATTTAACCTATTATTGTAAAAAATTAAGTAGTAGAATAAATGGCTTTTTTATTTATTTTATTTATTTTATTTATACATGCTTAGACATTAGGATGTGTTATTAGATATTATTACGCGTAAACAAATACATTTAAATGAAATACTGATTTGGTATAGTCTTGTATTTAAGAAATCAGAAATTAAATCTTTAATATCCGCGGGCGCTTGAACACGTCAAAACAAACATCAAAATACCAAATATATAAAATTAAATTATAATACTTATGGCATTAAATAATTTGTATCACCGGAGCTGAGATTTACCTAAAATGAACTTAGACATTTGAATTAAAATCTATCCAAGTACCAGCTCCGAAGGGTAGGTATTGAATCATATAAAAAGCTGGTGAGAAACTCATATTTCGGTTTATAAACGTGCTAGTAAGTCTCAATTTATTTAGACAAATTATTATGTAGTATAATTATACAATTAACGGTTGTTTAGAACATCTTTTGTATTATGATATTTTTGTAAAGACAATTTTCTCTTGGTAATCATTATTACATTTTACTAAGAAACAGTTGAAAAAGATATGGGACCGGCAGGATTTGAACCTGCGACCTTACTGCACACCGGGTAGAAATTTAGGGTTCTGGTAAGAGGCGACCGTAGGTGGATGGCTAGAAGCGGCTGCCCGGTGTGCAGAGTAAGGTCGCAGGTTCAAATCCTGCCGGTCCCATATCTTTTTCAACTGTTTCTTAGTATAATTTGCTAAGCAGAGCTAAATGCTATAAAAATAATCAATTACAATATTACATTTGCCTGTGTAATGTAACGCTTATTAATTATTCTATTTTTAGTAAAATTGTTAAAGTTCTGTTTTAGTACATGTAAATAAGTAAGGTAGTGCATCTAAACGTATGTTAATTTATTATTTAATCTAGTGATGTGTGCCAGGAGGCAACACAAGGTCGGATGGCCAAATGCCATACTAATTTGAACTTGTTTTTATTATGCTTGTAATATTGAATTGTCGCGGGTTCGATTCCCGCTTAAGACAAATCTTGGTGTGCGTGAACATTGAGGTTTGTCTTGAACTGAGTGTTTCTATCTACTATAAGTATGTATTTATAAAAGAAAATATATATATATATATATATATATATATATATCATATTGAGGGTTCCATAAGTGACAACCATATTCTAGGATGCTTATTACGAACCCTAGTGCATTGGATGGGATGCCCTATTCACTATGCTCTCGATATGCTGATCAAATAATAATTTGGAATTAAAAATTATACCGAGATCGCTGATATGGTCAACTTTCTTTAGAATTGCATTCTTTATGTTATAGTCCGAAATAATTGGATTAGGTTTCCTAGTGTAAGTGATATGAAATTTAATCCTAACATTGGCATATTAATTAATAGGAGTCGAATGTTCACATTTCCCCTGTTACACATAGACTACACATGCCAAAGGGAGTGAGTAAATCAATATCAAGCTATATATAAAGCTAAAGCAATATCTTTTCACCCCTCAAGTGCGAAAAGGTTCGTTGCATGCCCGAAATCGACGTGCGAAATGCGTTCGACCCTCTAGTGAAGCAAAGTTGTTGCAACTTCGAAATACATTGTTTATCGCCATGCATGATAAATGAAAAAATTGTAACGGGAACTTACGCGGACGATCATGCTTCATTAAAAGCAAAAATGTTGAGCTCTAAAAAAAATAATAAATATAAATTTCTGTTTGACGCTTTATTAAATTTTTATTAGTTCTACAGTTTTTTAATTAATGAATAATGATTTTAAAGATCAAGATGTATTTAAAATTTCAGCTCCCCGAGTCGTCATTGCGTTTACTAATAAAATATAAAAAGAATCGCTTGGAGACGTTAAAAGAAGTGTATAAGTAGTAGAATTTAATATTTAGTTTTAAATGTGGTTTATATAATTATTTGTGGTCTATATAGCATTACTCAGTATACTTTATATGAATCAATTTAAGACTATTTGCAGGCTCGTGATCTAATCTTGCACACAACATGCTGTGCAAGTTGCAACAACACATCATGCAACATGCTGTCTACTTTTATGACAAAGATGTGTTTTCAAAACAATATATAACTTTATTTTAAAAACCTTGTTATTTAATAAAAAATCTTTTGAATATAATACATTATACCCGCGAAGTGGTCCGCGTGGCATTTATTGTATTAACTCGCTATGAGTTAATAAAACGAATTCCACGCCCCTAAAGTTTTGCCCGCGTTAAAACTTATTGGCCCACTCTCGTGGCATTTAGCATCATGCTAAGTGCTATGAAATCTTTTTTAAGAACTAGACTATCAAATGCAATAAGAATTATTAAAATCCAAAAAGTAGATTTCGAGATTAGTGTAATCAAACTAGCAAACTAACTTTTTGCCGTAGCTTCAGCCGCGTTATAATATAAAATTACTAATCAAATATTGCTATGCCTAGAACTTTGATAATTTTAGCATCTTACATTTTATCGAAGATTAGCCATTACAAACAGTCGGGCAGGAGAAATATTTAAACTCAGTTTTTTAGACCCATTTTCACAAATGCCTGATAATGTTTCAGATAGTTAAGAGTTGTTTAATTATATAAATTTCTATACAAATTTTACACCACCACGGTCCACACCGCTCTACACACAGCCCAAGACAGGCACAGATGGCGGACCATCACACGTGATATGATGATACAGAAAAGAGGTCACGACCCTCAGGAATGAGGAAATCGAAGCAAGGAGGAGGATACAAATTTGACGTTCCATCTATCAAAAAAGTTCTGGATAGACTAGCCAGGACGTATCCGCTTTAAAAACACAGTTATTTTGTCTTCACAAACAGACACTTAAATTAATTCATAAAAAATATATTGTAACCAATTTAAAAGAATACTATTTGATTCTTTAATATTTTATTTACAACTTTTCAAAAATTTGGACTCCAGAAACAGCGGCAGATTATAGACTTCTATCATTGTCACATCTAGACTTTCTATCATATGTTACTACAAGAAATAACAAATAAATTAATTTAATTTGTATCTTTTGGTGACATTTATTAAAGCATCAGTATAAGAGTGACAGCACACTTAAGAGGCCTATCACAAAATTGCATTTTGAAAGATTAGGTATATCGAAGCACGGCGACTACTCGCCCGGTGTCACGAGTTCACGACACTCTGCTATAGCTACGACTAAATGACTTTGATACTTTTTCTATAATATAGCTATTTGTTATTTAATTATTGTCCTTATTGATTAATACTATATAATAGATATATTAATAAAAATATTGTTAATAATGACAACTGATTAAATAATCAATTAATCAATTTTAAAAAAAAAACCATGACACATTAGGCTTATATTAAATTTATAGCTGAGTAAAAATATACTTTGCTAATTTCAACACTTTGTAAATATTTTTAATTGATTTTTATATAGCATTTAGCCATGCTCAACAATCTAATACTAAGAACAGTCGATTTTTTCTGTACATATTTCGAAACAGGTACAAACATTAAATTTCGTATACAATAACGCAATGTCAATAAGTGGGAAAGTATTTTCACCAAAACAATTGAATAACGCAGATATTAGTTTTAAAAAAGATATTTATTATGTGTGTTACATAGTGGGCGTTTTTTCGGATAGCATAATTATTATTATATTTACATCATAAATGACGGAGAAGTGGCTCAGGTAAGAGCTTCTTGCAATCCCACTTCTGATGACGGAGAAGGTAGAGTGTTTTTAAAAGTGTGACATCAGCATAGCTGACGTAACAATTGTTGTCCTGATGATTACTCACTCAGGGTCTTCAAAGGAAAACTTTCAAGTACTTTTATAAGGTTCGTTTATTCAACGGGTAGCGTAATGACGTCAGAGAGAGGTCTGTACTGTGCAGCGGCTCGAGAGCGGCTGTGTCGATTGCCGCTTTTATAAGACTCGGCCACGTGCACGAGTTTACAAGTTTGTAGGTTAAGTATTGAAATTGCAATCCAAACATTTATTTTACATCGTAGTCAACTCAAAAATAATCAACTGATGATTTTATTTACTAATTTTAGGACAATCAAATTATTAATCTGAATTGTTATCGACCAACAATTGCAATTGCGCCGATATTACTACTACTACTACTACTACTATACTGCTTAATTTTATTTTATTTATTTATTAAATTTTAGTAACAGAAAAGAAAGAAAAATCACTCATTAGCTTCATGAAAATAAAAAGGTTCCTTCTTACAGCACTGTTTTGGGATTCTATTTCTATTGTCATCGTCGTATCTCGTTCGTCAAATTCTGGCACTGCCGTTTCGTCGGTTACATTATAATCATTTTTAGATGACGAAGGAACTTCACAGTTAGGAATCTAAAATGAAAATATGTGACATTACAATAATTACAATTAACAAATGCTAAGTACTTATATGTGATGAAAAAGGTTTGTTACCTTATCCTCTAAGTCGATGTTTTCTGTATTTACCGGAGATGAAATTGATTTATTAGCGAACTGCTGCTTTCTGAAATAATCCCATAAATTATTATATACATTTCAGAAGTCAAAACATAACATAACCTATGCACTAAAGGTATAATTCCCCATGAGCTGCACTCATGGTATCATTCACTTCCTACAAATAAAACGGCAGTTAACAGAGTTGGTGGGCCTGAAATGGAGAACGAAGTATTTGACGAGAATAATATTCTTTTGTAATTATTTAAATTTTTATTTTTCATCTCAACCAGCGGTTGTTTTTTATTTTTCTATATTTTTTTTAATTGGAAGGAAACTTAAGTTTTATTTTTAATTTTCAACTTTTAGTAATGAATACACGTTTTGATTCTATTTTTTGTTTTATTTACGGTTCGTTCTGACCTCATATGGTTAATTATTAGAAGCAAAAGGAACAGTTACATATTTTTCATGTTAAATCAAATCAATTAAATAGATAATTTTACACTATATCTGAAGTTATAAATACCTAACTGACCTTAATTATTCGATTTCTAGAGCATATTTCAGTAACAATTCACTAAAGACAGTTAAGTTACCCCTTGCATCTTAATTTTTAGGGCAAAAATTAACTAACTTGAATTCTACTAATTTACTAATTATCTAGAGGCGTTATCTCAAACCAGTGAAAACTGATACAAAATAAATTATAAACCCTGTTTAAAATCAGTCAAAACATTTTGATTGTGTATCCAAATCAAAAGCTATAATTTTTTCTTTTTTTTTAAACTTTAAACAACTGTATCTCAAAAGTCACCAAGTGTTGGTTAGTTAATTTTCGCTCTACGGGGACGATTTGAGCAAATTTCTTATTTTTCTTTCATAAGAACTTTCTCGAACACGACGAAAAAGTAGGTATTAAGGGGAGCGGATGTTCTTTCTTTTTTTTTTCATTAGAACCTTCTCCTGACAATTCATAACAAACACGACCAATTAAATAACGACGAAAAAGAAATTAAATACATACCTTGCTTCTCTAGCTTTGCTCAGGTTTTCGATGTTATGCCTTTTACGTTTCCTTAAGCATTGGTATTTACATTTACCCATATTGACTGTAGCACAACTACAATAAAACGCAATTATCTGTATAATACAAAAGAAGTAAAATAATTGTGCTACTACAACACACAATACCAAAATAATATTATACTCACAATGATCAAGAAATCGCGATCCTACTATAAGATGCTCACACGCACACACACTGACGTAGCGTTTACTTGCCTAGTTACGCACACTAGCGCACGAAATAAACTGACATAGGTCCGACCTCGACAAGCGCTCGTGCGCATCTGATTGCATCGCCCCGGCGCAGTCAAATAAGTACTACTTTTATTTGATTTATTACAAAATAACTATAGCAATTTTAAATAAAACAAAAAATTTATAGGATAAAGCAAAAGTGAAATATTATTTTAGTAAAAACTTTATATTGAAATAATACGAAATACCAGAGATATTCTGACTTGTTTTGAGGTAATTTTGATTAAAACTTGTATCAATTCCAGACCTTTTTTATACTCATAAAAGGTCAATATTAAAAATATATTTTATAATGATGTTAGAAGAGGATACATTCAATACAAAAACTAATATTTTGATGGGCAGTGTTAGTCAGTTTTTACAAATTAGAGCTCTCAAACGAGGTCTGTTCCCCTCTTTTACTGAATCATACATCAGCAGAATGATGATTACTGCATAATTAAATTAAAAAAATAATATCTGTTGTATTAATGTTTAAGACGAAGAAATGGGCTACCTTTATAATGTAATTTTTTTAAGTAATAAACAGCAAAAAGTATACAATTACGACGGCGAAAACCTTGCACATACGCATTTTTTTGTAATAGGGCTCTTAAGTGGTAGTGATCCCGTCACTAAAATAGTTTTTTTTTCAACGTAGCGGCGTAGTGATTAAAGCGGACGCTTCGCCGTTCTCAACTGCGCTGGTGTTGTGGGTTCGATCCCCACACGGGACACATCTTTTTGATTCGTTTCATCTGATTTTCCCACTCTGGATGTGCTTTGTGTATGTGAAATGTTTGTTTGTGAACGCGCCCAAAACACACAAGTTATTTACTAGGGCTGGCGTAGTTAAAAAAATGAAAAATAATGAATTCGCTGAAGTAAGCGATGAGTCGGTTTTTTTTTATCCAATTATGTATCTAACGAGCTTGCAGTTACCCGATGGTAGGTGTAAGTATTAAGCCCATTAAAATTAACAATAAACAAAAGCAGACTGCACAATGCGTCGCTTCTTCAAAGCCTGACTCACCATAAAAAAATAATTCATTCTAAGATCCGATTTTTTCCCAAAGTTATAAACTGGTATACAAAATTTGTACTGATTTATCGAATTAAAGCGACGGATGTATTCAGCACTAAGCTCACTAAAGTCTTACCTGTAATTAATACAAATTATATAAGGGGGTTTACGCACACAGGAGTACGAGAGGCGTGCACTCGAAGGAGGTTGTTGAACGCAGCCAATCGCGTGAAAGCTATATATTCGTGCTACACGTAAGTGCAATGACAGCCGAGCACCGGTCGGGTCTTCTGTACAGGCTTCGCAGGCTGGCTAGCCCTCGCCTGGCACTTCGGCCGGCAGTCAGTCGCCAACCCTCTCGCAAATTTGACGTAAAGTTCGGCTCGCTGAAAGTTCCCCGGATGCGAACCGCGCACTGTCCATTTAACTTAAACTCATTCCAAAATTTGTTTTATCATACAGTGTTTTTAATTTTAAACTCAGTGCTGATTTTTTTTTGTTAGAAATTTTTAGTTTATTCGTGCTTAGGCTTAAAATTTGTGTCTGTATTAAATCACTAAACTTAAAAAAAAACTACTTTAAGCCAGTTTCAAAATTTTTTGGTAGTTTTATATTTTTAACTGGATTGCTAATAAAATTAATAAACCGCTATTTCGGTCGTTAATTATTAAAAACGAAAAAAATGTTAAAATATCTGATTGTCTATTTCGTCTAAAAAAATAAATCAAGAAGAAAAAGCAAAATGAATAATAAAAGCCCTTCCAAACCTAAAAGAGCGGTATATACACTTGACTCTATTTTGAAATATCATTTTTGAAATAAAACCCTTAATTAAAAAGTTACCGTTGACAGTGCGCCGCTCGAGTGTTAATATATATATATTTCGTTACAGCCGCTAAAAACACAAACGAGCAAAGATGTTTGGACTTCTTTTTGCTTCTACCTACTAATATGTAAAATGTTAAAAATAATTGCTGATTTCCCGACCAAAGGTAACTCTATTTTATAAGTTTGTTTAATTAGTCATAGGCACATAAGGTTAGGTTTGAATGCGACCAGCAACGCACTAGCCGAACGAGCGCAGCGACCTTGCTGGGTGAGCGGTCGGCGAGTGTCAGAATCGAAATCCTTGCCAAAAACTTGATTGACGAAATAAACTACCGGTAAAATTGAATATTTCATCACTATAATCACCTTTAGCAAATAATGTGGTAATTATTAATAATTATCGGTAATTATTAATATTTTTTTAATTTATCATATTTACCGTAACGTTAACGATGTTAATTTCTTAAAAAAAACGTATGGTGTATCGCAATATTTTTTATCTATGGTAGTATCTAAGGTTAGAAAAAATCTTCGGACTACCATTCATGGGCAACCCTGTAAATATAGTTAAAAGTAAAATCTAAAAATAGAGCGGTTTTTTTATAGTACACCACGTCATATATTAAATAAATAAAATGGAAACCTTTTTCCTAACTAACTTTATCTATTGCAGAAAATAGCATTTACATTCGTTGCGTAGTTTAAAAGATTTTTAGCGTAATACAGTGCAGAGTGACTTTTACGGTAAAACTTTAATTTAAAATATCTCAAAAGTTCAATTATTATATTATTACTTAGCATATAAAGCAATAAGAAATAAAAACGTAATAATTACAATACATGCATATTCCGAACGCAGCTTATTGCCTAATACGAATACAAATTTATTTTGAAATTTTCGTACCTGGCAATAACAATGACCAGTTAGGAAGAAAAACCGATAGCCAGTGTTGAACAAAGAGAAAGTGAAAAAGTGGTAATTAAGAATAACTGGATGAAGAATACCTACGATACACCAAACCTAAACAATGGGATCGGCACTGTCCAAAATATGCTTTCCGGATACTAATAGTAAGAATAAAATTCGTGACTCTATGTATCAAGGAATCAAATAAAATTGATTTTTGCAATTTTCGGCCATTTTTTTCACCTGGGGTATTAATCACCTGAATATGATCCAAATTATTAAACATGTCTGTTTTTTCTGGAGAATTTCGTACGCAATATAACAGGCATATGTCGGGCATATGGAAAAGAGCCGAAAATTAAAAATGAACGAAAAGTCTACTTTTATTTGAATCGCATAGTACATAGAGTATTTTCTTAAGCCATTACTAATGAAATATTAACTTAAGTTACCAAATTGGTGCATTTACATAAGGAAGTGTCTTAGTTTTATGTTTCCACCTAAAGTAACAAATATGAATACTAATTACAAACATATGTTCTGGCACGATTAATCGAAAAATTTAATATCCCATAAAAATTTTATTCTTTATACCACGTATGTAGTCCACCTATTGTTAAATGGTAACTACAGCCTATGGACGCCAACAATCCACAAAAGCATATTGTTGACGCTTCATCTGAGGACAAAGGAACGACCAGTAATAATTTATGTTATGTAACATGGTGGTTATGTAACCACCAAACTGAAATGCAGTAATGCAAGCACTACTATAGGCAGGGTATAAAGGAAGCAACTCTATCTAGGAGGTGCTTCCAATCTCGAGCTCCTTTGTCTGACTAGTCACATTGACAAAGACACATTGATTTTTGAGTGAGGTTTTAGTAAACCGTTCAAAAAAAGGAGGGGTTTCTCAATTCGATTGTATTTTGTTTTCATACAGGCACTTCACAGCGTACAGACAGTTACTAAATAATTTGCATTAGAACAATATTAAGAATAGAGTAGATAAAAATCAAAACGTGATTTTTACGATTTGCTTACACAATATGGTCCTACCTAAAAGAATGATTTATACATCTAATGAAGGCAATTTTTTAAGGAATCATTTGCAATATGTTTGTTTTTTTACATTCAAGTTATAAAAGTAAATAAATATTACTGGAAATGCTAGACAAAATTATTGGCAAAACCACATCACGATTTTGATTCATTGAATTATCTGTAGATAAATTTAAAAATATACTAAAATCAGATTATTTAAAAAAGCTTATTACAGTATTTTAGACTACATAAATGATAATAGTATTTGGAAATGAACTGCTCATTTTATGTGACTTTCAATATGTATGATAATTGTTTCATTTCATTTGATAAGATGGTGCACATGAGTTTCTCACCTGCTCTTCTCATAATGCAATACCTATCGGAGCTGGTGCTTGGTTTGATTTTAATCTGATTCTAAACAGTTGCATTAAAATTAATCTAAGTAAAACTAAATTATATCTAATTAGTATAATTTAGTTTTACTTATAATTTATTTTTACCTATATCATTTGTTTGTAATATTTTGACGTGTTCAAGCGCCTACTGAGGCCTATGAAAATAAATGATTTGATTTTGAATTTGAATTTGAAGAATGTACACAATAATCGCATTCTACAAGTGTTACAAGTATTTCGTCGAACAAACATAGGCAAACATATACGGTATTAGATTATTGCAGGATTTTTCGCCGTTCTTTTGGACATTATATTTTATTTATTTAAAAGCTCTATGCACCAAAATGGTAGATGGCGGACTTAATGCCATAGGCATTATCTACCAGTCAACCTTTAGGTGATGCAGAGACGACAAGTGGTAGATGCAAGAGCTGAGAGTTGGTTGGAAACTAAAACCATTAAAAATACTCAATCAAATACATCATAATTAAAATTATTGTACTACATAATATTTAAAATAAACTATATAGCATATATAAATAATATGTGGATCTATATATACACGATTCTAATATACACAAATACAATCAAACCTAAATATTTATAAATATTAATTATATATATATTAATATTAAAGAATAAACTATGTTTGAGTTAATTTTGCAAATACATTAAAGAGGTGATCACGCACTTTAGCTTTAAACACATAACGGTTAGTGGACTTCCTGATGGACAGACTGAATAATGAAAGAAGAGTTAACGAAATCAGAGGTATGCGAGGGGCACAAAAGGAGAAGATTATTAGAGGAGCGAAGGTTACGATCATCATTGGAGCAAATACTGGCATTAAGGAGTTGAATAAGATGGTGGCGAAGGAGTGTTGAGGATAGAATAGATAGTAGCTAATACACGTGAATTACGACACTGGTGAATGGGTAACATTTTAGTTCCTGACGATCTACAAGGCGAATCTTTGATCTCCTCGAGGTGCTGATTAATACTCCCAATAGCCATTGACAGATTATCGCAATTTCTTAAGAATACAGTTGCAAGTCCTCGGCATACAGGTGGTACGAACATTGAAGATTTTGGGTTATGAGATTGATAAAAAGCGAAAATAACAATGGGGATAAGTTGCCACCTTGAGAAACGCTTGACTCAAGATAACACCAGTTCGATGAAAACTCGTTGATACGGACAGACTGTTGACGTTCCTGAAGATAAGTTGAAAACTATTCCAGCGCCGCCGGAGAGATCATAAGATATAGACAAAAGGATATCTTGATCTAAGAAGATTCTTCTATCTTAAGAAAGATTTTAAGTATTGCTTTAATGCTACTTTACTTCTTAATTGCATATAAATATCTGTAATTTAATGTTGAATTTGGCATTTTGTGATAGTATTATTAATAATTTTATATTACCTACCTACTCGCATGAATATATCTATAATGACCTATATATACCAATTACCAATAAATGAGTTTTATAAAGTATAATCCTTTATTAGAAATATGGATTTTAATAAAAGTATGCTTTAGTATAAAAACTGTGATTTTTATTATTATTGAACAATTCAGTACTAAATTAATAAATTTAACAATTAAAGCTCAGATTATAATCAGTCATTAACAAATCTGTTCCTGATTAACAAAATAAACAATCAAAACTAATATTTGTATCTGTAATAAACAACTCAATACAAAATTGACAGTAAAAACTATGATTACAATCAGTCATAATCATCTTAGTAGAAAATTAGCAATTATAACCATTTATTCATTATGTACTACGTAATAGATAACATATCCCGAACAGAATCTTTACGCAGGTATCCCTTACCTTTGCACATTGGCAAACCCGCGTACAGTCACTCAACTACTTTCATATCAATGTCACTGTCACTCAATCGAAAGTTGTTGCTGCGGCTTAGATTTCCGGATCGGAAAAAAATATATATTACATATAATTAATAACGGAGTTTGATTTGGGTTCACCCCCTACCATATGGAACTTAAACATAACAGGATACATTTGGGTGTCATATATCTCTGCCTCACCCACCTTTGTCGTTGCAAAAATATCGCGAAAAACCGCCTCCATAATATTTAGCCATAATACCTAATTACCAATTAATTAATTAATTTAATATTAATTAGAAATTTTATTTTATTGTAAATAATTGTGAAATAAAGATTACCAATTTTTATGCAATAGATACATGTTTTTATCGTTATCTACAGTATATAAAAGATTTTTAAAACATAAAAATATTAGAAATTGGTGCAAGCGGCATTCTCTGACTTCTTCTTCGTCGTGTCGATGGCTGATTCAAATTTTATTTTGACTTGCCATTGTGGTAAAAGGATTAGCCAATTCGCTTTGGAGAACTTTAAATTGCCCAGGGTGCGCCAGACCTAAGGAATCGTTGTGTACGTCTCTGGCTCTTGACAACAAGAGATGATAGATGCCATAAACAGTCTGTGCTTTCAGCAACGCTATTCCTGCTTCACATAAATCACATGCTGACACCAGGTTCTTTAGACTATGCAGATGACACGACGGTTGTTGAAAGCTATATATAATCAGCTCGAAAGCTAGGGGAACACAAATACTGCTGCTTAGAGAGGTAGTCGCCGAGAGGGGTGAAGCCAACTTGGTTACAAAGAAAACAAGTAAGACGCAGGTTTAGCTGAGATAAGCTCAGCTAAACCGAGTTCATTTTATCTTATTCAGTCAGTGTCAATGTCTTATATCATCTTTAGCTTCTCGATATCTCGCTGACTTCGAAACTTTGGCTCACAGCTGGGCATCCTCAACAAGGTTAGGCAGTACTTAACACCTAGGCAGCTGCTCAAACTTTATCAATAACAAGTCCGGTCGTGTGTGGCATATGAAATACCAGCTCGAGGCGCTTGTCAGTCGAGAGGAGGACGAAAAAAATAATCAATAACAACGATCTGATAAACGCTTTAAAGTCTAGAGCATCGTCGCATGTTTGCCAGTCATAGGATACATTTCGGACAGTGTGCCGAGGAATTGCCCAATCTTGTTCTTCCGCTGGCACTCCGACATCGCTGTATGGTAGATATTCCTCAAATACGCACGAAGCGTTTCGCTTCAACATTCCTTATGCGAACTGCCAAAGAATGGAATACCCTGCCCGAGTCTGTGTTTCCGCAAGAGTACAATCTGGGTGTCTTCAAAGCAAGAGTAAATAGGTATATCATAGGTAAGCGTGCCCCACCATAGACCGCATCATCTCTTACCATCAGGTGAGACCGTGCTCCAACACGTGCATATCCAATCTTAAAAAAAAAGTTTGTGATAAACAATTATACTTGCATTCGCCGCCTACGGCGCTCTCTTATTATTGTCAAAAAACTCACACAGGTACTCTTTATAGTTTTAAAATGAAATATTGAAAAGTTAGCGCCCTGCGGCGCTCTCTGGCTCCTAACAGCAGGAGTACTAAGGATTCACTTTTTAGTTTTAAAAGAAGATATTGAAAATATCATGTCTATATCATTCTGTGTATCTGTAATCATTGGTGCTGTTTTTATTCACAGAAATAAGTTTATTTACCCTATAAATCTATAATAAGGTAATGGATTAAAAAAAATGCTTTCTTCTAAAATAATTATTAGGAATGTGTGAAAAAAATTGACAAGGTGTAAAAGAGTGTCTAAATCATGTATATGTAACAAAACGCAAAATATCGTTTCAGTAAATTATGATACTATTCGCTGGAGGGAGCGATATTCACAAGCAAAGATTTAAAGATGTGTGTGTCTGTGTAGTAAACTCTCTGTGCCTGTTAAGTTAAACGTGACTAATGTGATTATTATTGTGTAACAAAACCTTTAACAGACATAAATAAGAAATAATATAACATATTATCACCCATTAAATAACAAAATCTCTGAAAGAACTTAAGTAGGCAGCAAAGAGAGTTGTTTTTGAGAAGAGCGGGGGCTCGGCCCCAAATTTCTTTGTTGACAATTTAGGATTATTATTGAGGGTTGTCAAAAGCGTATGGGTGCGTTCCAAGTTTCACATTTAATTTAATAATATATTTGTCATCAATAAGAAATAGTATTTATTAATATTGAATATGAGTTTTTTTAATGTAATGCAAATACCTAGTATTTGCATTACATTAAAAATTGACTTGTTCACAGGGCCATTGTTCGTCTAGTTTCTTTAGTTTCTTTAGTTTCTTTAGATTTAACATCTCGACCATATACCACATACAGGTATTAAAACAACTAATAGAAAAACATCAAGAGTACAGGCAGCCCTTATATTTAGTGTTCGTGGATTATAATAAGGCTTTTGATTTAATTTACCATACAGCAATAGGGCGCGCACTCAACAATCAAGGAATAGAAAAAAATCATTCAAATCATACAAAACATTTAGCAAAGTACAGCAAAAGTGAAATTGACATCCATGGGGCAAGAATTCCCTGTCAAAATAGGCTTAAGGCGGCCCACTGCCTACGAAGCTATTCTCAGCCGTACTTGCTAAATTTCGATAGCGGTGATAAACTTCACGAAATGCTCAAAAACCATTTGGGGAAAAGCATGAAAGTAGGACCAACAATTAACAAGGGGAAAACCAAGATAATGACTAACAGTTTAACTGTACCAATAACATTTGACGAATCCTCCTTGCATTATGTAAACTCATACAACTACCTTGGGCAGTACATATCGTTTATATACCAAATGGATCATGAGATCTTCTCCGTAGCTGCTAAAAGAAAGTTTTTTGACATCTGCATTTTCCCTTGTTTACGTATGGTTTCCAAATCTGGGCCATGTCTCAAAACAATATTAGAAAACTAAGAACATTGCAACAGGAGCATGCTGGGCATCAAGCTGATACCTAGACAGAAAAAGAGTGCATTTAGAAAAACCTAATTTCTTCTTCTTATCTATTTAATGGCAACTGAGTCTCCTTGCGGTAACTATTTCTGCCAGTGTCAAGTGTGGAGTACCTATAATTAAAATTGTTAGCGTCCAAAACCTAATTTACTAAGGAGAAACAATATTGACAAGATTGACATTGATAAACAGATGGCATCAATTCTTTTTCAGTTTTGTGTTATAGACACACAAAAAGAAGAGGTTTGCATTTATTATTACAACACAACATTATTTTAAACTAATTTACTGATTGCAGAGGAATTTTGTCTAGTTTATTTGGTTACAAATACCTTGATTTCGTGGTTTTCTTTGGCTTTAAGTTTATTATTACAACACTCTTACCAAATTGAAACCCTTCTTTTAAAACATCAAAAGACAATAAATAATTAAAAACACAAAACATAAGTATAGGCACAATAAGGTTATCTTACTAAAAACAATATGCGAAAGAGAAATAATATCAATTCTAAACTGGGTACTAACTCTTACCTGAAATCACTTCATCAAAAACACAAAAAGTAATCGATTGAGTTTAAGTGCTCATAAATTATTTCTTAAAAACCGAATAAATATGTCAGCATATTGCTTTTAAGTACCTACACATTTTTAATCTCAATGGTTATATTTCACAAAACTAAATTTTACTTCTATAATAATATGTTTACACCTTTTGTGATGCCACGGTTTTAATTAAATACATAGTACTTTGATTTATCTATATGCAAAGTCTACATCTTGATTATATGCACGTATATCCATTAGCAGTTGTTTTAACCACATAGCTTCAAACAACACTTTTTTGAAGTTGTGGTGCCCATGTTACGGCAATGTTACATTGATATATATACCTTTATATTGATATTTATATAATGCCCATGTTGCGGTTTATCTTAATCTTCCAGCATATTATATTCTTTGTTATATTTTCAGCTCGGCGTCCGTCACATGTAAAAGAAACAATAAAGAAAGAAATTAAAATACCTGAATAAAATAATGAAATAATTAATAAAATGAATTTAGGTCAACTACATAAACGGCATTCAACATCACAATAATCATAATAATTTAACAACATATTTTTTTAGCAGTATAAAATAGATAAAGATAATTTAAATAATAATTACAATAATTATTTTACATGAAATCGATACAAATAAAAACAAAGAGTATATTAAGCTGTAACGAACGAGCTGTCTATCTTCCCATAAAAAAATCTGAAGGGTCTCACTCCTCTATTTGGCATTGTATTTCTACAATTAAACATGATATCGTCGTCGAGCTAATCATTTGGTGTTATCTGGCAATATACGCACTAATTACGGAAAGAATAATATTACATTTGTAGGGGCACAACTCTACAACAAATTGCCAAAGGATGTCAGAGATGCGAGTTCGCTCAACATTTTTAAGAAAAGACTATCTAGTCATGTTCTCAATGATACAACACTACTTTAATCTTACCTAGTTACTATAAAATAAAAAATGAAAGAAAGAAAAAAAAATCATAATAAGCCAGTACTTTTAATAATAATGATCACAATATGACTTGGGCCACCGCCAAATACGATCGTTGCGCGGGCTTGCACGCTCGCATCCTTTGCGCGAATGAAACATTGTAAATATACCCACACCAGCTGGCTTAGCATACGAACATGACATAAGTCATGCATGAGAGATGGCTGAGAGTTTTTATCTCACGTTTAACTCATGCGCACAACGACCGACACGTTTTCTATCTCACTTGTTATAACGTCAAAAGTAGAGACAACAAGTGCACTCCGACCTTCATCGAACCCATTTACCGAATTTTGACAAATAATATCGAGTTAATATGAGATATTACTCGTCGTCACTATTGTGCGACGAGATGATATGAGATAATTATTGAAGTTAATATTTTATTTAAAGCGATGTAAAACATTTATTTTGTAAATTGTGCGATCAAAAAACGTTCGTTCAGCGTTAAAGGATAATAGGTTATTGAACTTATTCTAAAATATTATTATGTTGACTTCAAGCATGTTTGGGCGGTATATTCACAATTTTGCCTGCTACACGCTCAATCTAACTTGCTACTTGCTAACAATGTAAATTAAAAAATACGAAAGTAAAAGTTTTATTTTATTATTGTGAATTATGAAAATAAATCATGATCATTAAATATAAAATAAAATAAGTATTTTCGTCATCTTAAGTGTGTTATTGCCACAGCGGACGGAGCGAACCCGTATGTTGTTGGCGTTCGTGGTGCAAACCTTTCTGCGAGGCGTTGATAGTAAATAAATAAATACTAGTCTTGCCTATGCATGCATAATGTGTTTACGCACATCCGGGCCGAGCCCGTTATCTCAATAGAGAATTTATATTAGATTTAAATATTACTTGCGCTGTATTTTTTTTAGAATGAATGCTTTAAAATGATTTCTATATAATTGATTTTAGCTTGTAACGTACTTTTCATTAAATAAACTGTGGCGGCGCGGCGAGGCGCGCGGCCGCGGGCGCGGTGCGGTGAGCCTGTCGCGCAAGCACCACGTTCGTAAATGATCGGCTAGCTTCGGCGAAGTTCGATTTTCCTGCGCACACGCACGACGGCAACGGCAGTCTACTGTTCGCCACCGTGCCGGGCACCCTCACGTCGCTTTACTTGTTGCGCTCTAATCAGCTGTTACAATTATCGTAATATTACTATTGTATTTTATTTAAATCGCAATAGACAGTTCTAATAAGTACTTCGTTTCATTGTTACTGGCCCATACACCTCTACAAAACAATAACTAATAGGTACGTAAAATGAGCCGAAAGTTGAACACGTATCACGTATATTTGTATGAAAAAATACAAACAAAATTCATTTAAATGAAGTATCTCAAATCAGTAAATCTTACAACGACCGCCTGCATTTATAATTTTGTTTTCAAAACGTCAACAATTAATGAGATAAAATTAGTGAATTTACCGTTACATATAAGTTTGTTCTAAGTAATGTAATTTGTTGTCACATGCCTATAAAATTTGAATTATGTTTATTTTATGTTTTAAATTATTTAATGGTAAGTGTTACTTTTTAACACGCTTATATTAGCTTCACCTGTATGTTTGTTTGTTTGTTTGTTTGTTTGTTTGTTTGTTTGTTTGTTTGTATGTAACCGACTCCTTTGGACTCGATTTTGACCCACTTTAAACGGACAGATTTAATTCAAACTTTCTACACTTGTAAAGAATCAGCGACAATATAATAATTTCATAAATTTATCTCATTATCCTGATTAGGATCGCCAGGATTAAAAAAAAACTAAAAACATCAAACTAAAAAGTGAAAAATAAATATAGTTTAAAAAAACTAAAAAAACACGCTTTTAAAGCACATCAAACTAAAAAGTGAAAAATAATTCTTATTATAGCCTGAAAATAATAATAAACGAAAAATACTAGTACTATTGTGAAAAAAAGCGTGGGTCGCTCGATAGACGAAAAATATGGCACAGAGCGCCCCACGCTTTTTTTCACTTTTTAGTTTGATGTGCTTTAAAAGCGTGTTTTTTTAGTTTTTTTAAACTATATTTATTCTAATAAATTGGCGTAAACCATCATTTGAATTATGACGGATAAAAATATATCGTGCGCAAATACAGTTTCATTTTTAAAACAGGAGTACAAACATGCTACAGTACTTTTGAATTATTTTATCACTTTAAGTCAAAAAGGTTTACATTTTATGTTATTCGTAACAACCTGTGAAAATTATACTTTTGAACGATACCGATAACCGTACCGGTTGGCAAAATAATATTCTGCTAAGGTCCGAATCGCTAACAATATCGCAATTAGTGCTTCTCACACGGCAGCTATAATGCAAAATACTAAGATTAAACATATACATTTTAGCTGTAAACTTCTACGTAAAGATGTAATGAAATGTATAGAGATTCAAATATACATTAATTATACATCATAGCTAGACCACATAAAGCACAATGTAGAGATAAACGCGGGTATCATGCTATCTCTTTCATGTTATGAGAGATACATGATAAAACCGCGACAAAACCCATCTCACGCTCGTATGCTAAGCCAGCTGGTCGTTTCTTACTTGTATTTAAGTTTTAAATTGTTTTCTCATGAAAGCGACGATTGTGTTTTTGAGAAATAAAGTGTTTTTAAACCGAATATCGATTTGGTCACTCATAAAAAAATCTGTACGGTTACGGAATTGTTAAATAATTAGCTAGCAAAGCGTAATGAACCCATGAAGATTATTTTTTTGTTGCTAATTTTCACTCGACGTTGAGCGTAAGAAAGAAATATAAGAAGTGTAAAATGTCAAAAACCAAAACCGTACGGAAAAAGAATATTTAGCGGTGAGTTCCATTAGGTTTAATGCTATCTGATTAACGCAGTAATGAAGCTCTTTTTTAGAAGGTCTAATCGCATTATTTTACTACGAAATTGTTGTACATTTCAATCGTACCTATGTCCTGTCATTTCCCACGCGCGGATTGCGGACGGAGAAAAAGCGCTCACACGCGTTATTTGGAACTCGGAAGGTGCTGAACACTCTAGGTTATCCCCCTCTAGCACTATAGTCACTCTATAGTTCTATATCTAACTAAGAATAACGACATAAAATTTTGAGGCAGTGTCAATGGTGCTGAATCGCGATATTGATGTTTTCACAGCAGCCATACATTATAATATATAATTATACGACTTTCAGAGCGCTACCGTTAAATATCTGTCCGCCAGAAAATAAACCGCGAGCCTGGCCGGCATTTCATCCCTTTGTGTTAATTGGAAGGACATCTCACTATGTTTATCTACACGCGTAAACACGAACTGTAGAGTTTGTGATGTTTTTTTTTAATTATTTATAGTTTACGTTTGTAACTGCCGCGTTGGTCTACTGCCCAACCGGTGTGGTTCGCAACGGTTTAAAAATGATCCGCAAACGATTTCAAGCTTAGGCTATACATGGCCATTATGGACAAGTAATAAGACTGGCCGATACCAGCACCAAACCTTTTATATTCTAGCTACTCTTCTTCTTCTTCGTCGTGTCGATGGCTGAGTCAAATTTTATTGGTCTAATAATTGGCCACTGTTATGGCGCTCTCGTCGGCGTTCATGAGCGCTTTTCTTGTGCAGGTGCCAGGGCATTTTGGACAGTCAGTAAGGTGGTCAAGGTTTTGACTTGCCATCGTGGTGAAAGGATTAGCCAATTCGCTTTTAAGAACTCGCGAATTGCCCAGGGTGCGCCGGACGTAGGGAATGGTTGTGTACATCACTCGGGGAGGCTGAATAAGATTTAGATTTAAAAAGTTGGCTTTTTCTTGGCGGTGAAGACACTTCAGTAACACAACATAATTTCTTTTCAATATATTAATAAGTCAGCGCCTTCGGCGCAGCCTGCCTCTTGTCACCGAAGGCACTTCGATAAAGCTTCTTAATTGTCAAAGAATGGGGCATCCGTATGCGTTGTACTGCTTTGTGCAGTGTAGCTACTGCAAATGGTACGGTGAAAATGACATTTCATTTGTTCCTGGCAGTAATGAAACTCAAGTGCCTTTTCATAGTTAACAGAGCAAATATACAAAAATATTTAACGAAACAAAATGGCAAAAAGAAAAGTGGGGCGCCACTGGTCTAGTAATATAATTTATAAATAAAAATAAATTAATAAATTTAATTTTTATAATAGCAGATACAATTTGTACATAATTGTCACATACTTCGACATCAAACTGATACCTACACTAACAGATTTATGCGTGGAATTATTATAATCAGTGAGATTAGAAAATTATTTGTACTTATTATTATGAAAAATTCAATAAAAGATAATAATTTAACTTATTTTAAACTTAAGGGTATGCGAAGTTTTTTTTAATCCGGACTTGGCCTCTTCCTAGAGTATGGCCCATCTGTTGTCTTGCCCTTTACTTCTCTGCACTTGCACTCGCGATGACCGAATGCGGGCCAACAAAGAAGGGGTCGAAGCCATTGACACGATAAGGAGAAAACAGGGTAATTTATTTTTAAAAATGGGACATTATTGTTGAAATATAAACTTAAACACTGACCTCATTTTAGAAGTATAATGTTTTTATTTTGACATACAACTGTGACAACCTGATGTATTGGACTTGTGTCGGAACTGTGTAAACGTTTGTGTGCAATGTTAATAAATTAAATATAATTAACAAGAAAACCCGGTTTACCTGATTCCCAAACCCATATACCTCAACAGGTTATGGGCCCAGGATAGTCTGCTATAGAAAGAAATACATAAGTAGAAGAAAAGACGTTCTCTTTTCAAAATGGACTCACATTCGATGAGAGTAGAAAGATTTGATGGAAAAAAATTTCGTCAATGGAAATTCCAAATTAAATGCGCCCTAAAAGCTAAAGGTATCAATATTGAGGAGTCAAAGCCAGAAGGAGACTGTTCAATGTGGCTCAAGAACGATGGTATGGCCATGTTCATAATAACATCGAGCATGGATCTAAATCAAATTACGTTAATAGAAAATTGTGATACAGCAAAAGAAATAATGTTGAAATTGGAGTCAATATATGAACAGAAAAGCGAAATATGTAAAATGATTATTCATGAAAAATTTTATCAATATAAAATGGCCGACGGTGACAATGTAGCACAACATATTTCAAAGGTTGAAAACTTAGCAAAACAGCTAAAAGAAAGTGGTGAGAGTATTAGTGAGATGGCTATTATAACAAAGATACTTGGAACATTGCCTCTGAAGTACAGATCATTACGCCAGGCATGGATGTCTTTGGATCCCACGCAACAAACTCTCAATAATTTGACTGCTCGTCTACTAGATGAAGAAGCTAGTTTAGCGTCAGTAGAAGAACAAGAAACAGCTCTTCTTGTTGCTAATAAAGGTTTCAAAAATGAGCCAGAATCTAGTGGGAGCAGTACAAATCAGAACATAGATATTAAACCTCATCGATTTGAATGTTACAATTGTGGAAAACGCGGGCATTTTTCTAAAGAATGTCGTTTTCCAAAGAAGAAAATTACGAGACAACCTAAAAAAGAAATTTCTGACACGGCATTTAATATAGAAGTCAATTACCGTAATACTGAAGAAAATGCATGGATCATGGACAGTGGTGCTTCTGCCCACATGACATTTAGAAAAGATTTCTTTACAGAATTATTCGAATGCAATCAAAAGTCATTGACATTAGGAAATAAACAAACTATAGAAGTATCAGGCATTGGTAAAGTGCTGATAAAAAGATATGTCAATGGACAGTGGGAACAAGGTGAACTGCATGATGTGTTGTATGTACCAAGATTGAGAAGAAACTTATTTTCAGAAGGCGTTATAGTAAGAAAATGTTATTCTATTGTAAAGAAAGATTTAAACGCCTTGATTTATAAAGATAATAAAGTTGTGATGAGTGCCAAACTCACAGAAAACAATCTTTATGAATTGAATTTAAAAACAATAATTCCAGAAGTACGGAGAAATATTACAAAAATATGTATCTCTGATGAAGAAGAAAATGCAATTTCGAATGATGTAATAGAAGTAAGAAATTTAGATGACACATTAGAGGAAGCAACAACATCAGAGGGTAATGATAGCATGTTAAGTTGTAACAGTGATGAACCGATAAACGAGCCGCCAAATGAGCCGCTTCAAGAAATCGAAAAAATATCACATCACAACATGACATTGAGGCCAAGAAACAATAGACGTTTTGAAGCAAATCTTACTGAGTCGTCGTTGCCCCAGACATATGATGAAGCATTACAGAGTCAACAGAAGAAAGAATGGTCTCAAGCCATTCAGGAGGAATTGTCCGCACATGAAGAAAATAAAACTTGGAGTGCAGTACCAAGGTCCAGTCAGCGAACTTTTACCACTAAGTGGGTTTTTGCAATAAAAAAGGACGAGGGTGTCCAAGTGCGCTACAAAGCTCGCTTGGTTGCGCGCGGATTCACTCAGATCAAAGATGTGGACTACCAGGAAGTATTTGCTCCGACAGCCAGGTATGACTCTATAAGAATTATGCATTCTATTGCAGCACAGTATAATTTAAAAATTCAACAATTTGATGTTAAGACTGCTTTTCTTAATGGGTATCTTGAAGAGAATATTTTTATAGAAGTACCTAAGGGTGTGCCTTTAGATAATAACTATGTATTAAAACCAAATAAATCGTTGTATGGTTTAAGGCAAGCTTCTCGTTGTTGGAACAAAAGGTTCTCAAAGATTTAAATGAAATTTGGTTTTGTACAGTCTTAGGCTGATAATTGTATATTTATAGTAATTCTTAATGAGATTAAAGTAATATTGTATAATATGATGATGCCTAGAATTAACATAAGGTTAGTATGTTTAGTTTTGAGGAGTGTTTAATTTTAGTGGGAATGTTGAAATATAAACTTAAACACTGACCTCATTTTAGAAGTATAATGTTTTTATTTTGACATACAACTGTGACAACCTGATGTATTGGACTTGTGTCGGAACTGTGTAAGCGTTTGTGTGCAATGTTAATAAATTAAATATAATTAACAAGAAAACCCGGCTTACCTGATTCCCAAACCCATATACCTCAACAATTATAACAAAACATAACGGAGCTTTACGTCTTCATTACCCTGAAGCGTGTGGCAGAGGTATATTACACCCGAACTTTTATTTCAAAATTACCAACTCCGTGAAATTCTCAATATTTTCAGATTGAAAATTTTACAATCGAATAAAATTTAAAAAACTGTTGTATTTTAGGCTTAGGTATTGTGCAAATAACTATATCAACTGGAAAAAACTATGTTATTTTCACATTTAAAACAGACACTCCTATTTTATTTATTTGTATTTGAAAGTGACGTGTTAATTTTATTATTTTGTGTTAATTTTGTACGTCAAACGTATGTACGTTGTAAAACTGTCTGTAAAGCACTTTCGATTTAATAACAATTTATTTACTATATAAACTGGAAAACGTCATAATCTCTATAATATAAAATAAGTGGTTTCACAGGGTCAGGGTTGACGTTCCTGATTACAGATTACACTGCGGTGACATGTGAATTCGGCCCTAAAAGCTGTTCGCGAAACGTGGGCAGTGTGTTCGGCGCCGAGGTACCTTATTTATCCCCCGCGTTTCGATTGATTGCCAGCGTATCAGCTATGCACTTAACTTCGTAGTAGGCAACTTTCCAAATCAGTTTTTTAATACCACATTTTCTGTTTTGTTGCAGAATCAACGCCGCGCCGAAGAAGATGCACATTCAACTCAGATATTTCCCGGAGTGATCTTACCAGTCTGGAATCTGAACCATCTCCGGCATTCCGCTCGCCAGCCTCAGCACTAACATTGGGGATAAGGACACCAAGCGAAATAAAAAACGAGCTAAGAGGTTACGTACAAGAAAACTTAATCGAAAATAAATACTATGTTTCAAAAATCGACGATTCTAAGTTAAGGACCTTTAAAAGGGAACTATGTGTAGAAGAACCGATAACGGAAGAGTCTTGTGGCGTGTTAGTCGCGCTGGTTAAGCCAGCAAAGTCAAAAAAAAGAAAGACAAAATATCCAAAATACTCAAGACTTGGAGCAAAGGCCCGTCAATACAGCAAACGATCAGCTCTTCGGAAAATATTTCGAAGTTCAGTTCGCAATTTTGTATTTTATACAGTACCAGCTTCTTCGATTATTGATCATACGAAACCTTGTTTATCATCATATTGTATACATCGTGATCATATAACTATCGGATATCATAAGGAGACACAAACTCCTCATGACTTTTTTGTTGTACAACCAAGTATTGTGAAAGCGACACAAACAGAAAGTATTTCTTCTAAAGAGCTAAAACAGAGAAGAGAGTTAGAACAACAGGAAATTGAACGGATTACAGACGCTGGCAATTTGTCTCGGACACATGCAGGAAGCTTCACTGCTATCGCTCGCCAAAAACGTATTTTACAATCGGCCCGAGATAAATTTTGTGAGCTGAAACCAAAAGTATCTTTCTGGAATGATAAAAAGGAGCCGCTTCCCCCTGCTTCGTACGATCACCAACTGTATAACTTACGCCGTCCTATTAACATTATAAGAAACGTACTGGATACGTCGACATTAGACGCAATAACTGACGAGCCAGTCCCAGCCGAGTCCGGGGCATTTAAGATAACGTTGAACCCACTCGACATACATGTTCGAGATTTTCAAGTGTACGATCAACCAGCTCCGCCCACAATAAATCATTACGTGCCAAACAAATATATACCAAAAGTAAAACCGACAGATCACAATCACAGACTGTTCTGGAATAGGAATCAGGAGAAAAAAATCTACCCAGAATTGGATTCGCCGATTGAAAAAATTGTTGAGGAGGTTCCAGCTAACGACGACTATCGCTACTGCTATTTCGTAGGAAAATATCGTTTTCCAAGGGCTTTCACCCTGCCATCTTCAGAACATCCGTCAGATACCGACGTCGACGAAGAGGGGGTCATCTATTGTACGCCGCAATCAAGCCCCACGAGGAAACCCATGGGAACAATGGGCTCACAAGAAGATCATGAAAGGAAAGTAATCATCGAATTTTGTCATTTACTTGAAAAGGCTAAACAGCTTTTCAATGGTTTAAGGTAAGTTAGTTATTTTCGAATTGATGTATCATGATTTATATCAAATTGAATGATTACACCTTTTTGAACATTTTATGTCAGTCTAAGCCCCATTATAAAATCAAATACTCAATAGCTTGTAGGTTGATACCTACGCGCCTTGTAGTCAATTAGCTACTTCTACATTTTTATTAAAATCGGCCTAGCCGTTTAGAAGATTATCCTTTACAAACAGACGGATATTTTTTTTAAAAACTGTGTTTTAATCAAAGATATCGTGCACAATAACTGTACCAGCTTAAAAAACATTGTTATCTTGACATCAAAAACCAGGGATGTTAGGGAACTCCGTAACCGTAACCGAAACTATCGGATATCGGATATAGAAAATATCCGGAACCGTACCCGAATCCAAAATAACGTTTCTAATAATATTGGATAGGGGTGGAGCCTAATTGAGACACGTTATTACAAGTTTTTTTGATCGACTGACCGTAATTTGTAACAAACATATAAATAAAACCATTTTATTAGCTATATGTAATTCACTTTAGAAATTCTTTCGAAATCTGACATGGATGATCCGAAATAAATTAATATCCGCATCCGAATCCGTATCCGTTATAATAATCAATCTTATATCCGTAACCAATCCGTATCCGAAATTTCATATCCATAACATCCCTGTTAAAAACAGACATTTCAATAATATGCATTCATTTTGACGACACAACCGTAAATCAAAGCAATACAAGTAAATGTTTCAGTTTTAAAGTAAGTTTGCTGAACTAGCTGTTGAATATCGCTCGGGGAGAGAGCGTAATACTACTTGTTGAACTGAGTATAGCCTGCACCTCTATTATAAAACTACGGCTCCTACGTAAAGTAGTACAAGGGCAAAAAATATTTTTTTTGATAAACCAATTTAATCGATCCTTAGGTCAGCAATGAACCCTGTTTTTGACTTGTCTCTGTCTATCCTGTTCAAACATTAAATGAGAGTTAGGTGAGGTTAGGTTAGTGCCCCCACCAACAGGGTCTCGCGTTGTAGTCGCGGTGGGGCTCAGTAACCGTGGTGCAGCATTGCCACGGTGAAGCCAAGAGGACCCGAGAGGGGGGCTGCTCCTCGGGCTTTGGGTAGCGAAGTCCTTGTGGAGCAGCCCATGTTGCAGGGCCCTTATGGGGGGACTCTGCAACAGGAGGGCCTGCGGTGTCGGCGTGAGTCGGCACTGCGGCCGAGGAGTTGCGGGGCCGCGGCGGGAGAGGACTGTCGGTGTTCCGTTGCCGCTTTCCCTGCCTTCCACGGTCCCGGCGGGGCCGCAGCCGTCAGTACTGCGGCGTGGTGGGCAGTGGGACGAACATCTGTCTCACCGCGGAGGGCCAGGCCGTCAGATACGAAAGTGTCTGACGGCTTTGCACGCGGCCCTCGGTGCCGGTCCCCCCACATTTTGGGGGCCATGAGGGGCCTGCCTCGGCGGGCAAGGCCGGGCTGCGGTGTTGGCGCAAGCTGGCACTGTGGCCCGGTGGTTTACGGGGCCGCGGCGGGTAGGAGTGTCGGTGCGCTCGTCGTTTTTCGATGCCCCGCATTCCCTGCCTTCCGCGGTCCCGGCGGGGCCGCAGCCGTTGAACTGCGGCGTGGTGGGTGGCGGGACCGACCACCTGTCTCGCCGCGAGAGGACCAGGCCGTCGGACATGGGGAATGTCCGATGGCTTTGCACGCGGTCCTCGCGCTGGTCGGTGGCTTGCGCCAGCCCCTTGGGGGCCATGAGGGGCTCGCTTCGGCGGGCATCGCCGGGAGGGTCGTGGACGTAAAGGCTGCGCCAGATTCCCATGACCCTCCCATCAAGGCGAGTGCGGGAGCACCGCGGGGTTTTAGTGGGTATTCCGTGCCGTTTAACATCGTAGGCACGGGGAGTCCCACATCACCACCCTGCCCGACCCCTTGCTGCGCGTAAATGCATTTCCCCGCGAAAAAAAAGGTTAGTGAAACGTGGGCCCTTAAAATAGGCTCTAAAGCGGTCTATCTCAATTTTGTATTCTTGAATATTAGTAATAGTCTACGTAGGAGCCGTCAATAAACAGTTTAGCATACAAGAAAGAAATTAATAATAGTCGAGATTTACTGGCCACGACTGTTGGTGAACCGCGCGGGGAATACTTCTCTCTCGCTACTTTGTCGTGTACTCATCTATCTTGGAAGTAGATCTTTGGAGCATTTTAATATCTTTGTAGTGTTTATTTACTCGGATGGAAGAGAAATAAACTAATTACACTGCGGTCAAACTGTTTTGTACTATTATTGATCAGATGTATTGAACATGTAAAATTTCAGGGAACTGCCCCAATACGGCCACAAGCAGTGGCACTCCTACTTCGGTCGAACTTTCGACGTTTATACTAAGCTTTGGAAGTTCCAACAGCAGCATCGATTTATTCTCGACAACAAGTATGGACTCAAGCGATGGCAGATCGGGGAAATTGCTTCGAAGATCGGTCAGCTGTATTACCACTTCTAGTAAGTAAAAAAAAGTATTTTCAGATGGGTCCAGAATCATTATTACCTACCACCTGTCTCCATCAACTCTCCGAACCTTTGCCGAATTACACTGGGGTCAGCAGCTTCTAGTATAACGGATTCGGCACAAAGCGCGGACAAACCTGCGATACAAAATTCTTAGTTCCACTACGACTCATGAATTTTGAAATAGCAACCGGAGCTGACGGCTTGGAGGTAGAATAGTTACGTTATGAATATGATGGTCACCCATCCGCAAGCAAGCGACCGCAGAGCTTCACTGAGTCACGAGCTCCTCTTATACTTATATATACTTTTTTTTTTTTTTTTATCTTTACTAACACGCAACCGGCGGGTGGACACTGACTCTTTTTAGTTTACAAACTTTTTATTTATTTATTATTATTTATTTTTTATTTCATTATTATATAGTATTTTATTATATTGTATTTTAATTGTAAACCTATTTATATTATTATGCTCAATAATGATGACTCTGATGATTATCTGTCTGCTAGCAGTAACGACGATAGTTTTCAAAGCATTCCTTCACTTGGTGACAGTCTCCAGTCTCAGTTTGAGGATGTGGCAAAAAAATTTAATGTAGTCCATATAAATGCCCAGAGTATTCCCGCTCATTTCCCTGATATGCTGGCTAATTTCGACTGTAAAAATTTACATGCTATCCTAGTTTCTGAGTCTTGGTTAAAACCATGTCTTCCTTCCACTTCTTACTCTCTCCCTGGCTTCCAACTGATTAGAAATGATCGAGCGGTTGGTGTTGGTGGCGGTTGTGCTATATATTTAAGATCCCATATTCCTTTCAGCATCCTTGATATATCACCACAGCCACCACCGTCAGATGCCGGCGAGCATATCTTTTTAGAAGTGGAACTTCATCATGTCAAAGTTCTACTTGGTGTGTACTATTGCCCTTCTTTACGCATTGACTTCTTCTCTTCTTTTGAACACATCTTGGAAAAATTTACTCCTTCTTTCACTCACACCATCATAATGGGTGACTTTAACACTTGCCTTTTAAAGAGAGACACCCGATGCAACTCCTTTCAGCAAATTGCAGAATCCTGTAATCTGTCAATTCTTCCCTTAAATCCCACCCACCACTTTCCAAACTGTAATCCTTCTCTCCTCGACCTAATACTAATTTCTTCTCCTGATCATGTCCATAAACATGGTCAGTGCTCTGCTGATAACTTCTCCTACCATGACCTTATCTTTCTTTCATATAAAATTTGTCCTCCCAAGGCTAAGCCGAGAATTATTTATCAGCGCAATTTTAGTGGTATCGATCAGGAAAAACTTCGTGAGGATGTCAATCAAATTAACTGGAACCATCTTTTATCAACTCAGTCCATTGATGACAAGGTGGAGATCTTTACAAATAACCTAATTCAACTTTACGACGTACATGCACCCATCCGTGCAATCAAGCTGAAGCATCCGCCGTCACCATGGCTTACCGACCAAATAAGAACAGTCATGTCTCGAAAAGTTGCAGCTAAAAGCCGATACAAGTGTCGCACTACGCCTGCAAACTATGAAAAATACGTAGCTGCTAGAAATCACTGCAATAAGGTGTGTAGAAACGCATCACGCCAAAATATTCATAACTCTGTTGAAAATGGAGACCCAGCAAAAGTCTGGAAATTTCTTAGAACGTTGGGAGTTGGAAAATCACGTCAAAACTCAATTCCTAAAGATATAAACATTAATTCACTTAATAAATATTTCTCTACGTCGTCGTCCAGCTTTGATGGGCCTATTAAATCTAATACACTAAATTATCTTTCATCACTTCCAGCTCCTACATATTCTTCCTTTGTCATTAATCAATTCACCGTATGTGATGTTAAAAGGAGTGTACTCTCTATCTCGTCTAATGCCGTTGGCAACGATTCGCTCAGTCGGAATATGATTCTCCCTATCCTTGATGAAATCCTACCCATCCTGTGTCACATCCTAAACCATTCCGTATCCTATGGAGTCTTTCCCACTGCATGGAAAGACGCTCAAATCGTTCCACTAGCTAAAAAAGCCAAACCCTCATCTTTCTCCGATTACCGTCCCATATCAATCCTTCCATTTCTTTCCAAAGCCCTTGAACGCCTCATCCATACTCAGCTTTCCTCATTCCTTTGTACGAACTCCCTTTTGAATCCTTTCCAATCCGGCTTTCGTTCTGGACACAGTACGACATCAGCTCTAGTCCATATATCAGACGACATTCGGCTGGGCATGGATACTGGAAATCTTACGGTCCTTTCTCTCCTTGACTTCAGCAACGCGTTCAATACCGTAGATTTCCGTATCCTGCTAGAGATACTACGCTCTATTAACATATCTCCATCGATGATTGATTGGTTTCGTAGTTACCTGTTTGGTCGCCGACAGCGCATACGTATTGAAGATTCGTACTCGTCTTGGTGCAATACTACTGCTGGCGTGCCGCAGGGTGGCGTGTTATCTCCTTTACTCTTCGCAATTTTCATAAATTCAATTTCCAATCGATTACTTTCATCCTACCACCTTTATGCAGATGATTTGCAGATTTATACGCAAGCTCCTGTGGGCAGACTATCAGAGGCAATTGTCACCATTAACAGGGATCTGGCACAAATATCAGACTGGAGTACCAATTATGGACTCACAGTCAATCCTACAAAAACACAAATTATCATAATCGGTAGCTCCAGAATGATATCTAAAGTAGATTTTTCACATTTGCCTGCAGTCGAGTTCGGTGGTACCATCTTACCTATTAATAAAAAGGTGAAAAACTTGGGGATTTTCATCGATGAAACCTTGTCCTGGGGTCCCCAGCTGCAGGAAGTCAGCCGTAAGCTCTTTGCTTCGGCGGGTTCCTTACGAAGACTGCGGAACTTCCTCCCGACTGCCACTAAAACTGCACTAGCACAAACTCTTCTTCTTCCAATTCTCGACTACGCCAATGTCAGCTATCTAAATCTCACTGAAGCACAACTTGATAAACTTGAGCGCCTTCAAAACTTTTGTATACGATTTATATTTGGCTTACGCAAATATGATCATGTCTCCGATTTCCGCAAAAAACTCAAGTGGCTTCCAATTCGCTTTCGCCGGAATACTCATATTCTTACTTTTCTTTATACCATCTTGTTTAACCCAACGACGCCTGTTTATCTTAAACAACGCTTCAAGTTTGTACATGACACGCACACAAAGTACTTGAGATCATCTGAAAACTTTAGGCTGGAGATGCCAGCGCACACCACCGATTTCTACAGTAAATCCTTTACTGTCGAAGCCGTGCGCCTATGGAATGCGTTGCCTTTGGCTATCAGACAAGCCAAATCCATTACAATTTTTAAAAGAATGTTAAATGAGCACTATCTTTCCTTATAGTATTATGTATTGTATATTTGTAAGTTGGTATAATAATATACATACATATATATATATCTATATATATGTATATATATATATACTATAATATATTTATATGTCGTATATATATTATATAATATGTAATTTATTGATATAATATATTCTGACTCTTTTTAGTTTACAAACTTTTTATTTATTTATTATTATTTATTTTTTATTTCATTATTATATAGTATTTTATTATATTGTATTTTAATTGTAAACCTATTTATATTATTATGCTCAATAATGATGACTCTGATGATTATCTGTCTGCTAGCAGTAACGACGATAGTTTTCAAAGCATTCCTTCACTTGGTGACAGTCTCCAGTCTCAGTTTGAGGATGTGGCAAAAAAATTTAATGTAGTCCATATAAATGCCCAGAGTATTCCCGCTCATTTCCCTGATATGCTGGCTAATTTCGACTGTAAAAATTTACATGCTATCCTAGTTTCTGAGTCTTGGTTAAAACCATGTCTTCCTTCCACTTCTTACTCTCTCCCTGGCTTCCAACTGATTAGAAATGATCGAGCGGTTGGTGTTGGTGGCGGTTGTGCTATATATTTAAGATCCCATATTCCTTTCAGCATCCTTGATATATCACCACAGCCACCACCGTCAGATGCCGGCGAGCATATCTTTTTAGAAGTGGAACTTCATCATGTCAAAGTTCTACTTGGTGTGTACTATTGCCCTTCTTTACGCATTGACTTCTTCTCTTCTTTTGAACACATCTTGGAAAAATTTACTCCTTCTTTCACTCACACCATCATAATGGGTGACTTTAACACTTGCCTTTTAAAGAGAGACACCCGATGCAACTCCTTTCAGCAAATTGCAGAATCCTGTAATCTGTCAATTCTTCCCTTAAATCCCACCCACCACTTTCCAAACTGTAATCCTTCTCTCCTCGACCTAATACTAATTTCTTCTCCTGATCATGTCCATAAACATGGTCAGTGCTCTGCTGATAACTTCTCCTACCATGACCTTATCTTTCTTTCATATAAAATTTGTCCTCCCAAGGCTAAGCCGAGAATTATTTATCAGCGCAATTTTAGTGGTATCGATCAGGAAAAACTTCGTGAGGATGTCAATCAAATTAACTGGAACCATCTTTTATCAACTCAGTCCATTGATGACAAGGTGGAGATCTTTACAAATAACCTAATTCAACTTTACGACGTACATGCACCCATCCGTGCAATCAAGCTGAAGCATCCGCCGTCACCATGGCTTACCGACCAAATAAGAACAGTCATGTCTCGAAAAGTTGCAGCTAAAAGCCGATACAAGTGTCGCACTACGCCTGCAAACTATGAAAAATACGTAGCTGCTAGAAATCACTGCAATAAGGTGTGTAGAAACGCATCACGCCAAAATATTCATAACTCTGTTGAAAATGGAGACCCAGCAAAAGTCTGGAAATTTCTTAGAACGTTGGGAGTTGGAAAATCACGTCAAAACTCAATTCCTAAAGATATAAACATTAATTCACTTAATAAATATTTCTCTACGTCGTCGTCCAGCTTTGATGGGCCTATTAAATCTAATACACTAAATTATCTTTCATCACTTCCAGCTCCTACATATTCTTCCTTTGTCATTAATCAATTCACCGTATGTGATGTTAAAAGGAGTGTACTCTCTATCTCGTCTAATGCCGTTGGCAACGATTCGCTCAGTCGGAATATGATTCTCCCTATCCTTGATGAAATCCTACCCATCCTGTGTCACATCCTAAACCATTCCGTATCCTATGGAGTCTTTCCCACTGCATGGAAAGACGCTCAAATCGTTCCACTAGCTAAAAAAGCCAAACCCTCATCTTTCTCCGATTACCGTCCCATATCAATCCTTCCATTTCTTTCCAAAGCCCTTGAACGCCTCATCCATACTCAGCTTTCCTCATTCCTTTGTACGAACTCCCTTTTGAATCCTTTCCAATCCGGCTTTCGTTCTGGACACAGTACGACATCAGCTCTAGTCCATATATCAGACGACATTCGGCTGGGCATGGATACTGGAAATCTTACGGTCCTTTCTCTCCTTGACTTCAGCAACGCGTTCAATACCGTAGATTTCCGTATCCTGCTAGAGATACTACGCTCTATTAACATATCTCCATCGATGATTGATTGGTTTCGTAGTTACCTGTTTGGTCGCCGACAGCGCATACGTATTGAAGATTCGTACTCGTCTTGGTGCAATACTACTGCTGGCGTGCCGCAGGGTGGCGTGTTATCTCCTTTACTCTTCGCAATTTTCATAAATTCAATTTCCAATCGATTACTTTCATCCTACCACCTTTATGCAGATGATTTGCAGATTTATACGCAAGCTCCTGTGGGCAGACTATCAGAGGCAATTGTCACCATTAACAGGGATCTGGCACAAATATCAGACTGGAGTACCAATTATGGACTCACAGTCAATCCTACAAAAACACAAATTATCATAATCGGTAGCTCCAGAATGATATCTAAAGTAGATTTTTCACATTTGCCTGCAGTCGAGTTCGGTGGTACCATCTTACCTATTAATAAAAAGGTGAAAAACTTGGGGATTTTCATCGATGAAACCTTGTCCTGGGGTCCCCAGCTGCAGGAAGTCAGCCGTAAGCTCTTTGCTTCGGCGGGTTCCTTACGAAGACTGCGGAACTTCCTCCCGACTGCCACTAAAACTGCACTAGCACAAACTCTTCTTCTTCCAATTCTCGACTACGCCAATGTCAGCTATCTAAATCTCACTGAAGCACAACTTGATAAACTTGAGCGCCTTCAAAACTTTTGTATACGATTTATATTTGGCTTACGCAAATATGATCATGTCTCCGATTTCCGCAAAAAACTCAAGTGGCTTCCAATTCGCTTTCGCCGGAATACTCATATTCTTACTTTTCTTTATACCATCTTGTTTAACCCAACGACGCCTGTTTATCTTAAACAACGCTTCAAGTTTGTACATGACACGCACACAAAGTACTTGAGATCATCTGAAAACTTTAGGCTGGAGATGCCAGCGCACACCACCGATTTCTACAGTAAATCCTTTACTGTCGAAGCCGTGCGCCTATGGAATGCGTTGCCTTTGGCTATCAGACAAGCCAAATCCATTACAATTTTTAAAAGAATGTTAAATGAGCACTATCTTTCCTTATAGTATTATGTATTGTATATTTGTAAGTTGGTATAATAATATACATACATATATATATATCTATATATATGTATATATATATATACTATAATATATTTATATGTCGTATATATATTATATAATATGTAATTTATTGATATAATATATTCTGACTCTTTTTAGTTTACAAACTTTTTATTTATTTATTATTATTTATTTTTTATTTCATTATTATATAGTATTTTATTATATTGTATTTTAATTGTAAACCTATTTATATTATTATGCTCAATAATGATGACTCTGATGATTATCTGTCTGCTAGCAGTAACGACGATAGTTTTCAAAGCATTCCTTCACTTGGTGACAGTCTCCAGTCTCAGTTTGAGGATGTGGCAAAAAAATTTAATGTAGTCCATATAAATGCCCAGAGTATTCCCGCTCATTTCCCTGATATGCTGGCTAATTTCGACTGTAAAAATTTACATGCTATCCTAGTTTCTGAGTCTTGGTTAAAACCATGTCTTCCTTCCACTTCTTACTCTCTCCCTGGCTTCCAACTGATTAGAAATGATCGAGCGGTTGGTGTTGGTGGCGGTTGTGCTATATATTTAAGATCCCATATTCCTTTCAGCATCCTTGATATATCACCACAGCCACCACCGTCAGATGCCGGCGAGCATATCTTTTTAGAAGTGGAACTTCATCATGTCAAAGTTCTACTTGGTGTGTACTATTGCCCTTCTTTACGCATTGACTTCTTCTCTTCTTTTGAACACATCTTGGAAAAATTTACTCCTTCTTTCACTCACACCATCATAATGGGTGACTTTAACACTTGCCTTTTAAAGAGAGACACCCGATGCAACTCCTTTCAGCAAATTGCAGAATCCTGTAATCTGTCAATTCTTCCCTTAAATCCCACCCACCACTTTCCAAACTGTAATCCTTCTCTCCTCGACCTAATACTAATTTCTTCTCCTGATCATGTCCATAAACATGGTCAGTGCTCTGCTGATAACTTCTCCTACCATGACCTTATCTTTCTTTCATATAAAATTTGTCCTCCCAAGGCTAAGCCGAGAATTATTTATCAGCGCAATTTTAGTGGTATCGATCAGGAAAAACTTCGTGAGGATGTCAATCAAATTAACTGGAACCATCTTTTATCAACTCAGTCCATTGATGACAAGGTGGAGATCTTTACAAATAACCTAATTCAACTTTACGACGTACATGCACCCATCCGTGCAATCAAGCTGAAGCATCCGCCGTCACCATGGCTTACCGACCAAATAAGAACAGTCATGTCTCGAAAAGTTGCAGCTAAAAGCCGATACAAGTGTCGCACTACGCCTGCAAACTATGAAAAATACGTAGCTGCTAGAAATCACTGCAATAAGGTGTGTAGAAACGCATCACGCCAAAATATTCATAACTCTGTTGAAAATGGAGACCCAGCAAAAGTCTGGAAATTTCTTAGAACGTTGGGAGTTGGAAAATCACGTCAAAACTCAATTCCTAAAGATATAAACATTAATTCACTTAATAAATATTTCTCTACGTCGTCGTCCAGCTTTGATGGGCCTATTAAATCTAATACACTAAATTATCTTTCATCACTTCCAGCTCCTACATATTCTTCCTTTGTCATTAATCAATTCACCGTATGTGATGTTAAAAGGAGTGTACTCTCTATCTCGTCTAATGCCGTTGGCAACGATTCGCTCAGTCGGAATATGATTCTCCCTATCCTTGATGAAATCCTACCCATCCTGTGTCACATCCTAAACCATTCCGTATCCTATGGAGTCTTTCCCACTGCATGGAAAGACGCTCAAATCGTTCCACTAGCTAAAAAAGCCAAACCCTCATCTTTCTCCGATTACCGTCCCATATCAATCCTTCCATTTCTTTCCAAAGCCCTTGAACGCCTCATCCATACTCAGCTTTCCTCATTCCTTTGTACGAACTCCCTTTTGAATCCTTTCCAATCCGGCTTTCGTTCTGGACACAGTACGACATCAGCTCTAGTCCATATATCAGACGACATTCGGCTGGGCATGGATACTGGAAATCTTACGGTCCTTTCTCTCCTTGACTTCAGCAACGCGTTCAATACCGTAGATTTCCGTATCCTGCTAGAGATACTACGCTCTATTAACATATCTCCATCGATGATTGATTGGTTTCGTAGTTACCTGTTTGGTCGCCGACAGCGCATACGTATTGAAGATTCGTACTCGTCTTGGTGCAATACTACTGCTGGCGTGCCGCAGGGTGGCGTGTTATCTCCTTTACTCTTCGCAATTTTCATAAATTCAATTTCCAATCGATTACTTTCATCCTACCACCTTTATGCAGATGATTTGCAGATTTATACGCAAGCTCCTGTGGGCAGACTATCAGAGGCAATTGTCACCATTAACAGGGATCTGGCACAAATATCAGACTGGAGTACCAATTATGGACTCACAGTCAATCCTACAAAAACACAAATTATCATAATCGGTAGCTCCAGAATGATATCTAAAGTAGATTTTTCACATTTGCCTGCAGTCGAGTTCGGTGGTACCATCTTACCTATTAATAAAAAGGTGAAAAACTTGGGGATTTTCATCGATGAAACCTTGTCCTGGGGTCCCCAGCTGCAGGAAGTCAGCCGTAAGCTCTTTGCTTCGGCGGGTTCCTTACGAAGACTGCGGAACTTCCTCCCGACTGCCACTAAAACTGCACTAGCACAAACTCTTCTTCTTCCAATTCTCGACTACGCCAATGTCAGCTATCTAAATCTCACTGAAGCACAACTTGATAAACTTGAGCGCCTTCAAAACTTTTGTATACGATTTATATTTGGCTTACGCAAATATGATCATGTCTCCGATTTCCGCAAAAAACTCAAGTGGCTTCCAATTCGCTTTCGCCGGAATACTCATATTCTTACTTTTCTTTATACCATCTTGTTTAACCCAACGACGCCTGTTTATCTTAAACAACGCTTCAAGTTTGTACATGACACGCACACAAAGTACTTGAGATCATCTGAAAACTTTAGGCTGGAGATGCCAGCGCACACCACCGATTTCTACAGTAAATCCTTTACTGTCGAAGCCGTGCGCCTATGGAATGCGTTGCCTTTGGCTATCAGACAAGCCAAATCCATTACAATTTTTAAAAGAATGTTAAATGAGCACTATCTTTCCTTATAGTATTATGTATTGTATATTTGTAAGTTGGTATAATAATATACATACATATATATATATCTATATATATGTATATATATATATACTATAATATATTTATATGTCGTATATATATTATATAATATGTAATTTATTGATATAATATATTATATAATAATTCTTGTTAAATGCAAATAATTTCTTATTATCTAAGCAAAAACTACCGCTTTATTTTCTTTCCAAATGTCCATCCTAAGGTTGCCTGGAAGAAATCGCTTTAAGCGATAAGGCCGCCCTTTGTACATTTTTTCTGTTATTTTCTTTTTGTTGTTACCTCTTAAGTTTCTTTTGTCATGTGAAATTATGTATAAATAAAGTATTTTCTATCTATCTATCTATCTATCTATACATTAAAAAAAACGTAATTATTACTTACGAGCGTAATATTTTTTCAGATAGGCTACATAACATATTTTATTCTTTCATACATTGAAGTCATTAATCTTTTAAATAAGTTTTTGTGTATTAATAAAATAATTTAACTAAAATTGATTGTATAATGTAATTTTCAGCTTACGTACGAGTGAAACGGCATATTTGAATGAAGCGTATGCATTCTACTACGCGATCAGAGGCCGCAGCTATTACACAAAGGCATTTAAGGAAGAGAAGTGTGAATTGATGGTCAAAAAACTCAGATATTATGCTCGATTCATCGTGGTCTGTCTCCTATTGAAAAAAGTGATGCTGGTCCGTGATTTGATTAAAGAGCTGGATAGGCAAATCGTTGAATATGGAAACAGCTACGATCCTGATGATCAAATCGAATGGACCGTTGTCGTGAACGAGGTGAAGGCATTTATTCAGTCGGAGCCCGTAGTCTCCGTTATACATCCCGAAAACTACCCAATGGTACTGTCTCATAGGTACGTACTTACATTGTTCGTACATATATTGTTCCTTTTCATTAAATGTGTTAATGTTTGAATCGTTTCTCAAAACTCAAAAGTAACTTTAATGTATTATGTCTGGTCAATTTTCACGACTTACCCACTGAAACGATATTCATGAAAATTACTTGTTTGCATCTAACTTTTTAAAGTGTAATAAGGTGCTAAGATTTTGGTACTTTCAGATTAAGTCCTTTGAACACACCGCCGGTGGAAAGAATTCCACAAATGAATCTGACACTACAAGAGGTGATCATCATCGGAAGTAACAACCAGCAAGTAAAATTTTCTGAGCTTACGCTGGACATGTTCAGAATGCTGCAGATCCTTGAAAGGGAACCTAGAAGAGAAATCCAACACATGTACGATGATTCTCCTCGACAAAAATTCAACATAACGCCTAGCGCGATAAACAACATAGGTAAGTTTTTTTTAAGCAGGTACAATCTCCTTTGTTTTATTTCAGTGGTAAATTTACTTTTGAACTTGAACCAACACTTGAGATAGTTGAGATCTCGGTTTCCAGAGTTCTTTCCGATTAAGTTATGAATTATATTTAAAGTTTAGTTTATACTGCCCAACCATGTTTCATCTTCACTTTAACCTGATCTGAGTGTCCTTACCCAGGTTTAGGTTTCGTTTGCCTTTCTGCTGTTGTTGGCCTCCCAAAGTCACTCATGGTCAAGATAGAAAATTGTGGCTTACTGCGTGACTGCGTAATATTACCAAAATTCTTCTTATTGTGCTAAACTCTGTTTGCTGGTCTGAAACGCTTTAAGTCTAATTGACTGGACTGACCTTCATGAAAATTGTTATGAAGAAAGTTGTCAATTTGGAAAATAATCACATAGACTGCTACTAATCGACATTCCACGCGCGAATCGTGCTGAACCTGCTTTATGCTTCACTGACTGTTAAGCATAACTTCTGTCCTTCCTCTTGTGGCCAATCAATACCAAAGGGGATTTCACGAATAAATTTTACTAAGCGTGGCATTGGAAAAATGGCTTGTGGCGGCAACTATCTGTTCAAATTAGCGAATTTGCGCAGGTATGCATTTCGTTTTCATTACACTGATTAACATGGCAGACATCATTATATTCATTTTCATGTACTAATTAAATATCGCGTCATCACCGAGCCAAAAAGAAGATATTGTAATGTTTTTGTTATATAACTTTACATTAAACCGATTAAGAGCTGAGCGACACAAAAGCATCTCAACGGATAAAGGATTTGGTTAAAAGCGATTTGGTAGAAATTTTAAACAACGCATTAGGTATCATTATATTAAAATCGCAATATAGGACTTAAATCTAATAGCCCTTCGATATGAATCTTGGATATCTTGGTCCCTCTTTGAGTACCTCCTCGAATTATAAGTTCGCCACATAATTTGATAAAAAAAAACGATGGACTCAAAAATAATTGCAGAGATCATATAAATATTTTGAATATTATAAATTATTAAACTTAACTGAAAAAATATTCAGGAGATATAAAAAGTAAGCAAAATTTAACCTACCTGATAGGTATTACTCCCAATTGTAAAGACACTCAAAATAAAGATAATATTTGTATTTTGTAGCATAATATATTATCTTGCAATATGTTTGAGAAAAACTTGGTAGTCACAAAAAATTTAACATGACAAAATGTTTGTGAACAAATATACAGGGTGTATTTTTGAAACGGGGCAGTAAGGGCAAGTACCTTAACCGTTGCAGTTACAGCAAAACGTTCTTAAAATAAATAAATAAAATAAAATAAAAATAAAAATAAAAATCATTTATTTTCAGACCAGCAGATCCATAGAGTGTTAGTAACAATAAAACTTATATCCTATGTTAGTATGACAATGAGATGTTGATTAAGCGAGCAAATCCACTGGTAGGCAGGTTCACCGATCCTTTGCAACATGTAGTTCGGTGAATCTGCCAACCAAGTCTGTATCTACTCGCTCACTCACCATTCTCAGGACTTTGTTTGAGCTCCGCCGCACCCTACTTACTAATGACGCAACCTTTTTCCGCATTACTGCGTGAAAATCATCGACACTGGCATCGGCAAACATTCCCGATGCGCTACAGTAACGTGGGAGCCGAAACATAGCCCTAAAAATGTTGTTATATTGAACGCGTAGGGCTTTGTAGGACTTCTGTGTAAAGTTGGCCCACAGACTACTCGTATAAAATACCTGGCAAAAGGCTTTAAATAGCGTGACCTTTACCTCGGCTGTACATCGAGCGAATCTACGCGCCAACATATTACCACGTATCGACAATGCCCTACGCTCTCTCTCTCTATATCTAAATCATCACACAAATTCTCAGTCACTATGTGACCTAAATATTTAAACTGTGTGACACGTTTCAAAGCTACTCCGTTAAGTAAGAGTGGTGGTATTGTGGATGGTCCTTTATTATTAGATTTAAATAACATGAACTCACTCTTACTGACATTGTATTTCAAACCGTGTGACACAGCATAAGACTCGCAGATATTCAATAGCTTCCTAAGTCCCCCAATGGAGGGAGAAAGCAACACCATATCGTCTGCATAACTAAGATTATTTACACACACATCGTCTACAAAGCATCCAATGTGTGTGCTGCTAAGTTCCTTAATCAGGTCATTTACATAAATGTTAAAAAGAGTAGGGGATGTTAATCCTCCCTGTCTTACCCCACATTTCATATGAAATTCATCAGAATATGAATTTCCCCACCTCACCATATTTATCTGATTGCTGTACCAATAGGAAAATATTGTGACAATATCTGGAGAAACACCAGCATCTCCCAGCTTTGTCCACAGCCTATCATAACAAACCATATCAAAAGCCTTGGACAAATCAAGGTAACACGCATAAATAGGAGTTTTCCTTTCAACATAATACCTGACCGTGTGCTTTAAACCTAATATTGCACTCTCTGTAGAGAGACCTGCCCGAAACCCGAATTGTGTATCCTGCAATGATGACGTCACTCTATCAAGCTGTGTGTTCAGCAATCCATCCAAAACCTTTGCCATGATTGTGGCTAAAGAGATGGGTCTATAATTTAATTTATCTGATGTGTCACCAGTAGGGTTCTTCACAATTGGTACCACAATAGTCTTCATAAGATCCTTAGGTAAATAAGAATGACGTATGCACAGTGTAAATAGCATACCCAATACCCTACAGAGATGAGGTCCAGCATACTGCAAGTGCTCAATGCTGAGTCCATCATGTCCAGGCGACTTACCTCGTTTCATATTCTTTACAATCGTTGATATGTCTTTGGCAGAGAATTTAATTAGCTGTCCATTATCAAACTCAGCACTGTGCACCGACTGCTCACCAGATTGCACTATAAAGTTGTCCTTAAAAATATTAGCTATTTGCTTTGGATCACTAACCCCACCAACACTAACAGGGAGTCTTATTTTACTATTAAGTTTCTTAGTACCTTTCCAGAATTTATTAAACTTTTTGGCAGAGTGCTGTGAGGCAAGAATGTCCATTTGAATTTGTTCTTGATTGTTAGCACAATATTTTAAACGGGATTTAAATACTTTCCTACTTATACACATTTGCTCATATACAGGGCCTCTGGTGGGTTTTCCATACTGAACATAAAGTTGATAATCAGCTCTAGCCTGTTTATGTGCTTCCTTAACATGTTTATTCCAACCATGTACAATTTTAAATTTGGTTGGTTTTGCTGGCTTTTTACAACTTTTAATTGATGCATGACTTAGAACATGAACAATGTCATGATACAGTTCTTCAAGTATTTGTGCATGTTCCAGATCATTACACATCCCATCCGCACATTTACTAAGTTCACTTGGAAACTGTAAGCTCCTTAAACCATTATTGCATAATTGAAAATATTCATCAATTTCATTTGCTTCTCTCATACCCCAAACAATGTTTTGTTTATACAATGACTTATTACTTATTTCTAACTTTGATTTAATAATTCCTAAATTACATATAATTTCCAACGGAAAGTGATCAGACCAATAAACATCATAATGGACCTTGGCACTTAGCACCAACTGCCATGCTGATTTAGTGACTAGAAAATGATCCAACCAGCTTTTGCAACCATTTGCTTCACTTAAAAATGTATAGGTATCCGAAGAAATACCCAGGCTTAAGATATCAGCACAAATCCACTCATTATCTAAACAAAAATCAAATAATTCACTACCAAACAAAGAAGTAGGATGAGCATTCAGATCACCCATGATAAATACCTGTTCTACATTGTTGTCCTGTATAATAGCACTTATTTCTCCTAGAACATGGGTAAATTCAGGGAGATTAGACTGACAATCTGTTGGCATGTATACACTAAAGAACAATATCTCACGATTCTCACTTAATAATGCTTTTATTGCTACGATACGATCACTCGTGCACCTAATAACCGTAACATTACTGAAAACACTTTTGCGCCACATTAGTGCAACACCACCATAGGGTCTGCCCCGCAGCACACCAGCTGTTAGGTCCATGGATGATTTCGCAGTGTAACTGAAGTCTTCTGAATCTATATCTCCAAGTAAAGATAAATCATGTGAATACAGCCACGTTTCCTGAAGCCCCAACAAATCTGTTTGTTTACAAAGACTTCTCACACATTCAACACCTTTCTTTATATTTTTACAGTTAAATGACATTAATCTGGTTTGATCCATTCGAATTAGGTATATTTGAACAAGATACTGGTTTCCCTGCCACTTCCAGCAGCCCATTTTGTCTAAAATGTATGAACTTTCTGAATGTAATTCCATCAGGCCACAGTTCATCATTCAAAAATGTATCAATTTTAGTTTTTGACACATAGATTTTAAAGGAATTGTATAACCTCTCCTTTTTCATTGTAATTTTCTCTGGGCTAACCGTCTCCTTCGTTTTTTTCAATATGTATTCGCGGATATCACTTTCCGATGTGCTTTTGTTTACATTAGAAATAAATAACGGAATCTTTATCTCCGCCGCCTTAAAGTTAGTCCCCGGTTTGCTTACTGCTTTTCCTTTCTTACTTTCCAATCTGTTCCTGTATCTCTTTCGTTGAACAACTGTCCACTCCTCATCATTACGTTTATTTTGCAGAAAATTGCCACCATTTTTCACAATTTCCGCTATACTTGGCAGTGTCGCACCGATGTCAACTGGATTCCTAGTAGTTACGTCAATGTCAGAGTGATCTGTCATTGTGTATTTTTGTTGTAAGCGCGAGTGCTGCATAGGTGCGAGCGTGACGGAGGTATTTTCTATTTTACCTGTGCGAGAGGGAGACAACTTTACTACCGCTGGGACGTCGTGATCGGTGTCGCTCTCAGTGCTGCCAACCTCACGCGCCTCGCCCGGGCAATCCGTAGATAATTCCATAATGTCGGTATTTATTAAATGAGATAAACCGACCGGCCCACTTTCGCAAAGATATGCACCTCTTTTTTGCGTGTTTACATAATTGGGACAGTCGATTGATGATAATTTTAAATTTGCCATCTCATTTCGAACATCCTGCAACTGATTAGCACTCACATATTCACCCTTTATCTTTTCAATTTCACTTTTTAACAATACGATGTCCTTCAATAGTTTACTTACATCAATATGATCAAAAAGTACTATTGGAAGCTTTTGTAAATCCCGAGCTACGAAAATAGGTATGAAATCCGGGTCTATTTCCTTGATAAGAGAAATAATGTCCTCAAGATCTCTTTGCTTCTTTCCATCTTTTCGCCTTGATTTCATCCGTTGAGAAGTCGTAACGGATTCAAAAAGCAGTTTCTTTGCTTCTTGCACGTCTGCCTCTGAGAACGTTGATACACACACACGGATTATGGATTCCGTATCCATCACATCATGCTTGTTCTGAATAAATGACAGCATCTCACTAATTATTATATTACATTTCGAACACTTTAACTTATTGGACTCCATCTTAACACACCCGCATGTCACAGCTGTGCGAGCGAGACTGACTGACATCTCGTCATCATTGATATATAGATAAAATAACAATTAAATAACCTAAAATTAATAAATTTATGTTAAAATTATGGAATCATTTAAAAGACCTTCCCTAACTTTTTGGGACATTTTGAACTGCATTCACAGATTTTGTAAAAAACTTACAGTTAGCAAAAAAAATGCAAAAAGTTGTATTTTGTATGTATATATTTAAATATATTATTATATATTTTATTTTTGTAAATATTAAATATATTTATTTTATAATTATATTTACTTATAATTTATTAATTTTATTATTTATGCATTATAGTATTTTTTTCTTTTTAATTTGTAGCCTTGAGTAAGTTTTATTTAAAAACAATTTGAATTGTGGATACTTTATGCACCTACCCGAACATATCTCTGCACCACCTTAAGGTTGACTGGTAGATAATGCCTTTGGCATTAAGTCCGCCTTCGTCACATGTATCTGTGCGAGAAGTTAAATAAATAAATAAATAAATAAAATAAAATACGCTTATAATAAGTCAATTTTTTCACGATTAGAAGACATTTTAGCGAAAATCCTTAATTAATAACTCATACGAAGTTTCTCAGCTGAAACTAAGTATAACACACAGATTTTCGAATCAAATTCAAAATTTGAGGGTAAAAATTCTTTTTATTTACTTTACAGTCAATTCTACCCACTTCCAGGCCATAACAAAAAGTTAGACCATCGTAGAAATTCGTTTCTGTTGCCGAAATGTATGGGAAACGTTTTTGGCGATTTCTGTCTTTTCTAGTACTGAAAGCTAAAATGGTCCCATAGAGTTTTTTGATCCCCACATGAAATAGAATCGATTGGCATAAAAAAAAAATTGAACTTTTTGCATTTTTTTTGCTAACTGTAAGTTTTTTACAAAATCTGTGAATGCAGTTCAAAATGTCCCAAAAAGTTAGGGAAGGTCTTTTAAGAACGTTTTGCTGTAACTGCAACGGTTAAGGTACTTGCCCTTACTGCCCCGTTTCAAAAATACACCCTGTATAATTTAACTAAGCTCGCTTCATTCTCATTAGCCAAGCTAAGCTAATAGCGAAAACTCATGTACGTACCCTTATGTGCTTTGCTTCCTAATTTAACTTACTCACCATTATTTTTATTATAAGCTATGAGAAATTTTAATAAGTTGGTAACCACAGAAATATACTAACTAGGCTTGTAGGATTTTAATCTTTATGACCAAAGACCAATGCTCATAAAGACCAATTCTCGAATTAACACAACATTTCATTATTACTCCTTAGAAAATATATCACCTTTCCTAAATTGATTAAAGCTGAACTAAAGTAAACAAAAATAATACCTTCAACAAAAAATAGGTATTATCTCAACTGGTTCATTTAATGAATTGACTAGCAAAGTAAATGATTAGTATATTGCGATGTTTTGCAAACTCACCGTATATTAGATCAATATTATAATTAGTCGCTACTTTCGTTCTAAGTACGCTATATTCTTCATTTATGCATCTGGTCGACAGGCGAATAACATAAACTAAATCACTTTCTTAGAAAATAATTTCTGTCAAAACATTCCTCTGCGGAAGAGACTACAGATAATTGCATTGATGTGAATAAGGTTCTTCCTTTTACAATGTTTTCGTAAAAACATTTTTATATTCAGTGAAATTACTTGTCTCTAATCCTGACGGTACAAATATCAATTGTTGACTTAATAAATGCCAGTCTGTTTATCTGCCGTTATATTATCTTAAGGTCCAATTAGGCAAAAAGTCTCTATGCTTGCGATGTGTTTTTTGTTTTTTGGAAATTATAAACAATATCGAGGCGATTCCTTGTTGCAGGCTACAACTTAGAAAGTGAATTGTCACTGTCCGACAATCCGCATAAATATCTCCTTTATAAACCGCCACCAAGCCAGATCCTAGTCTACCTCGCGACGGCTTGCAATGATATGCCGCCTAATAGTGCATTGCTCCTCTACATATCAGCTGATGGTCACACAATCCAATCTTCAAAGCATCCAGATGAGAGTAAGTTATTTACTATAATTACTTATTTTTTAATCCCATTTTCCAGGCATAGAAAGGCACTTTTTTCAATTTGATGATAAAACAACAAAGCGGATTACTAAGTAAAAAACTGTTTAAAAAAATGACGTATTTGTTGTTTTATTACCTGTGTGCTGTTAAGACTTTGCTATTCCCTTTTGCAGAGCAATGTTTTAAAGTGTAAGTGGACAACATTTAAAAACCGACTTCAATTAAAATATTTTTAGACTTATATAGTTTTCTTATGGGTGCCATCGTCAGAACTGAAATGAGACCACACGGGAAGCACCAACTTTTAAATAAAAAAATAATCACTTAAATCGCTTAGCCCAGTCGAAAATTATGGGGTAACAAGCATTGAATTAAGAACCTCCTCCTTTTTTAAAGTCGGTTTAAAATAAAAAACAGTAAATTAATTTTGTTATTTAATAATTTAATGTACTGTTCGAAAATATCAAATTATTGGTCAGCAAATATTTAAACCCTCTTGATCTAAAACAAATATTTTCAAGACATCTAAAACCAAAGAAACCTACAAAATACTAAAACTCAAGTGACCTCAGAAAATTACGCCCGATTTCCGAGTTACTGAGTAACTCTTTTAGTTCCAAAGAGGCCTTAACTGAACCTACAACAAATTTAAAGGACCTTAATCCCCAAAGAGATTTAAATAAAACCAAAGGAACTTAAAATCTAAATAAATAAATGTACTTGCTAAAAGAGGTTAAAAAAACATACAGTACCCAAAAACCCATAATTACCAAAAATACTACAACTCAAGAGCATCGCATAAACTCATAAATTAAATTAGAGGCCCAATAGACGGACAGAAGCCCAAAAAACATGAAAACTCCCGAAAACTACCCACGACCCAATATTCTGGAGCTAGTTAAAATTGTAACCGATTTAACAATACAATATCTTTTTACAGTGGGTTACGACGCCGGAGGATTAATAACAACATCCAAAATCGAAGTAGGTCGTGAAAGCAGTAAGGATCAGAAGGAACGAATGATAAAAGAACAACAAGTTTTCCACCCCGGAGACATGTTCCCGTTCACAAGGCGTCCTCTATTTATAATTATCGAGTCAAACCACTCGTTTATTTTTCAAAATATACCAAGACACTTCGGCCAGCCGATGGTTATACTAATGTCACCGCTGGAGACACCGACGACTTTAAACGGTAAGTTACATGAAATGGGAACGTGCTACACGAAGAACCAGAAAATTATACATCTTTGTTGACCTTTCGCAATCTTCTTCTTCTTCGTCGTGTCTATGGCCGAGTCAAATTTTATTTTGACTTGCCATCGTGGTGAAAGGATTAGCCAATTCGCTTTGGAGAACTCGCAAATTGCCCAGGGTGCGCCGGACGTAGGGAATCGTTCCAAGTTCAACCTTTCGCAATAATATGATGCGGGATAATTATGATTTCATATCTCGACATTTAAGTCGCAGCATCACGTCGATCCTTATCTAAATGATAATAAAATAAATTGAATGGCGCCTTTCAAAATATAGGTAGCACCTTTTTTTTAAAGTATCAAAAGTAATATATATACTTATAGATAGCTCACCGTTGACTACGGCAAATGAGTCTAGTAACCAAGACCTATTCATTTTAGTCTCGCAGTAAAAATAAATAGTAGGTATAGTAGATTCTGAAGCAATTGAATCTTGTTACATATTATGATACGAATCAACTTGTATCTACAAACGGGCAAATATCTCAGAGCGCTCACGTGAATAAACATTTGCATAATATATTGTTTACCCAAGTATAAAATAAAACATTTTGACTGCATCCAGTTTAGTTAAGACGAGAATCAAAGTAAATATTAGAGTTTCGCTCGTACTGTACGAGGAATTACATCCTGTTTCTTTATGTCTGGCGCTTCCAACTAAATAGTCATTTTCACCGGTCTTCTGCTATAGTTATCCTAAACGGTCCGTTTGTAGTAATGAATCCATTTACTCCAAATTTCATTGTATACAATTTATGTATTTATGTAAATGGGCCTTGATGCCTGCCATAAAATATGATTTGATTTAATTTACCAAAATCGGACAGACGAAAATATCAAATTCACAAATAATTCGATTCTCTATTATTGTCTCTGCAACTGGAAGTAGTATCTCTGTAACTACAGCACATTAATGATGACTAGATGTGACACTTCATCTGAGGACTACGTTGTATTACCTCATGTGCCAGTAATTTGAGGGGCCTGATGTCACCACCCAACCGAAACAGAGTAGTCCCACAATTTAACGGCAGGGTAAAGGTGAGACGGTGGTGTTTCTAATCGACGTGTTGATTTCATCACATTTCAGCTACATCAGACCGCAAGCACCAAGGGAGTCTGTTCACTCTTTTTCTGCATTCGCCACTGACAGCCTTCTGCTACTGCTGCGATATACATGACATTTCCATGGCCCACTGGGACCGGGCGCAATCGTATGTCGACACTTTCCTGACAGAGGCGTCGCAAATTGTCTGCAGAAGAATCGGTAAGTTCAACATAGTTTGATATTAATAATAAATTATGTCTATGATTCATTTATTACCCTTCGTGATCTAGCGCCTAGCGTATGCGACAGATGCGCAGAGGACTTGGGCTCAATGCCCGCGTCGTCTAAAAGGAGGTGTAAGGTTTATCTGTGAGGAAAGCACTGAACTCTGAACTCTCTCCAGTCGTGTCGGTCGATTCGTCCGATCGGGCTATGAGAGTGAGATGATAGAGATTATTCTCGTGTTAGGCAGAGACGTTAAGCACTATAATATAACCCAAGCAGTTGCTTGATCCCCGCTGAGATTGGCTGCCGTAGCCGAAATTTGGCTAGAAGGACATTATTATAATGATGCCTAGAATAGGCCGGTTATAAACCAAGTGAAATTCGTTATTATGTTGTTTTTACATTGCACAGCTTTGTTTGATTAAGTTAACTCTTTTGCAAACAGAGTCGACCGTAACAAGATCGATCTGACATAATAAGTGTTCAATACGACCTTCTGAAATAACAAATTGAAAAACAAACCTAATATGAAACATTTAATTTGTTGTTTGATTGCCGACCGATTTTAAAATTCATTCATCCTTAGAAAACTATATCTTCACCTAGTAATTTAGGTTATGTTTTAATGACATACCTAGAGTGCGAAGTGGAATTGTGGTTGCAAATGAAATTTAGGAGAACCACAGCATGGTCTGAAACGGAAAAGAAATAAACTCAACTCAATTATTAGGCATTGTGTTGGCAATCACAAGGCCTGACTTAGTCTACCACTGTTCAGTGTATTTATTAGGCTTGGGTTCGTTGCTTTGTTTATAAAGTTATCAGCACGTTTGATTGAACCACCTCTTCTTTGCTTTCATTTCGGTCAACGACATTGTATCGCAATACTACGTGCTGCTATGGTTTTAGGAACAGGGCCTAGTTTACTTACTAACAATGGATTATTAGATTAGTTCAAAGTCATCGAATATATTTGTATTTTTATTTAAAAAATAACGTTTCACTTTCTTAAATATGAAATGAAAATTCCAGATGCAGTCTACTTGAGCTTTATGGGTGACGATTTCTTGCGACTGCTGATTCTGCGTTACATATTCTGTGAAACTGTCCTGCGCATGCATCGCGGCTTCCGCATCCGAAATCAGCTGAGTCGCTGCTCACCCCCCATTCCGGATGACCTCTTTGATCACCATACGTTTACCCACATAGTAATGGATCTAGCTACACATTTGCAGGTACGTAAAAATGCGAGCTGATTTGTTATATTACGACTTTGTATGTAGCTATTGCAGTGCTCCGCGAACATGTAAATACCCTGCAGCGCAATTAATATTAATATGACTGCAATTTCGAATGGTTTTGGGTTCAAACTCTGAAACCAAAGTCCTTACACATAGTTTTGTAAATAAAAATAATTTTATTTAACAAAGTAAATTATAAATAAATAATTAAGTTGAAATTTTCAGGTGCGTTGCAATTTCCACGAGCGTCACGAACCCGCCGCCGCAGCCGCCGCACCTCCTCCGGTGAAAGAATACAACCAGGTTTCTTCGGTGTTATTTACTAAGCAGTAGAAAAACTGAAGAGCAAACTGAGAAAAAAACGTTACCAGAATAATATTCACAACTAATTTTGATGCCGTTAGTTATATTGAAAATGTTTAATATGATATCAGGAAAATTGAATATGCATCAGAATTTTAGGCACAATTTTTTTAGTAAATAATATTTCCTTTTCTATGGGATTGTACTGTATTATGCAAACGTTTTTTTTAAGCATAAGATAATATTGCAACATATATTATAATGAAAATATTTATGTAGATAAATAAATTCTAATAAGATATAGATATAGTATACAAATTCTATCGAAGATATAAAAGCTTAAATCTTACGATAGTTTAGGACAACGGCTTTAAAAGTACGAAATATATGAAAATTAAAAAAAATATATATATATTACAAAAAATTAAAGATGTTAAAGGAGAGAGGTGGTACTGCCGCCCTCGAGCTCACCTCCAGTATTTTTGTTTATTACTTTTTGCCCGCGACTTCGTCCTCTTGGAATTCGTTGAAGTAGCCGCTCCCGTGCTTTGACCCGCGTTCAACCTTATAGCTCCGCCTCCGTGGAGTTTAACGTTATGAGATGTATAATATCCAAAAAACCATCGAAAGTAAGACTATTAACCACAAAAGGAATTATTAAGATTAGCACAAATAAATTAACTTTCGCCTGAAGTTTCGTCTGCGCGATTGGTACATCGATAAAATGTAGCCTATGTTACGTGCCTTTTTTACCTGCATCTAAAATTTTATTAAAATCGGTGCAGCCGTTTTGAAGATTAGCCAATACAAACAGACATACGGACAGATAGACATACATTTTTTTTTTATCTGTATTTTAGGCAAAGGTATTTATCTTGTAAACAACTATATCAGCTTGATAAAACATTTTCTCTTTGACATTAAAAGCAGACAACTCAATTTAATTTATTTGTATTGATTTAACATAGGCTACAATATATCTTTGAGTGGCATATACTATACCTAAAGAAATTAAATATCAAAATATATTTATATAGGCGTAAATAAGTTACCATACATTTTATTATAATATAATTATCATAAATTTGAACCGATTAAAATATCTAAAACTAAATGTAAAGCGATATTATTATTTTTATGTTTTGCCATGAATAGAATTTATTTCATAAATTTATATATAAATTATTCTCTATTAAATGAATTTCACGCAACCGCTTTCATCTAGTATTATTAATTACTTTAATTTATTGATAACTTTCATAATAAAAAATTATTCACTTTATTGTAATAGATATAATAAATTAAAATATTATATATTTCTTTTCTAGTAAATAATAATAATATTTTTTAGTATTACATAAGTATTCATAATGTTTCATTAACCAAATATTTGAAACATTATCTCAATTTAAATCTGGATTTGAAAAGATTCTAATTATATAATTAACTGTTTACCACAAGCTATTATTAGAATTGAACTACTAATGAATGTACTATCTGTCAATATTAAACATTATTAAATTAAGTCTAGTGTATTGTTATATCCATTTGATCGATCAATCTTTGAATTGGAATCATGTTGAATCATTAGAATGAATTATTGAATGCGCATTGTGTCCAACTATTGGGTTCTTTTAAAGAATAAGTTGATACTACCTATGCATCATTACATCTAGCGTTGCCAGGCGTCCGGATAATGCCGTGTCTTCTACTGTGTTAGAATTTTATTAATAGATACATCATCATTATTTAGCCTCTTGAAGTCGACTGCTGGACATAGGCCTCTCTCAATTTGCGCCACAACACCCGGTCCTACGCCTTCCGCATCCATAGATACATATACAAATTAATCTCTATTTAATTAATTTTACACAACCGCTTCTGGAATAATTTATTGATGACTGTCGTGATAAAACATATATTCACTTTATATAAGATATAAAATTATTTAAATTTTAAGTCTAAGTTAAAATTATGTATAATTATGTATAAAAAATCATTATGTTTATATAACATATATTTAATTAATAGTATTTATTTTAGTATTACATTAGTATTTATAATGTTTCATTAACCAAATATTTGAGTTAATCTCAATTTAAATATGGATTTGAAAAGCTTGCATTTATATTCATAACCGTTAACCACAAGTTATTATAAGAATTTACCTACAAAATATTTGACAAATGTATTAATCTCTATCTGTCAATATTAAACTTTATCAAATTGAATCTAGTGTTATTTGTCCATTCGTCCAATCAATCTTTGAATTAGAACCATGTTAAGGCTAGGTATTCCCGGTTTTGCCGGTTTTTGAAATCATTTTTGATAGGCAAGTTATAACATTTTGAATCTGAAGTAAATAATATATTTAGGACACATTCTTCCTCTTTAGCTTGTACCCGTTCAATACACGATGCTATAAAATTTTCTCGATAGAAAAAAATACTGAAGTAACTTTGATTTTGCGATTTTTTTTACATCTTAAACGAGTACTATAATACTCCATATTTTATAAATGACATCAATTTAAAGATAATTCATTTTGGAAGCGATGCTACCGGTGGGGTTATTCGCTTATTGAGATTTTGGTTTCTTAACAAATAGTTTCTGTCAATTAGTAATTCTTTCACTCAAAACATGCATTTTTGACATAACGAAACCACGGATTACTCTCCTGGTTACTTGCCTGATATTAATACTTACGCTTAAAAACTCATTTCAAAATAGCAAAAAAATAGAGTGCGTGTTATTACTAATGGCTTACGACAATAGGCAAAACTAAATGGAAATGACCAATTTGTAAATTATTAACTGATATTAAATTATTTCTTATTTAATAGGACGAGGAATATACAAATTTATCCACTTTTATTGTTGTGTTATAGTTTTAATAGAAGTAAAAATTATTTTGGTTTTTAATTTTTTACTGAGTTGTGGCGCGCACTGTATTAGTTAATGATGTTTTATCTATGGTTGAAATAACTTGAGTCGTAATAAAAGGTTAAATGGTTTTATGATTATTAGCTAATCCATACATATAATAAAATTTGAAATTATAAATGCCTGTTCATTAAAGACATTTAAGAAAAAAATAATAAGAGGAGACTAGAACAGCAGTAGAAGCCGAAACATATTTTTTGGATTTTTGTCTGTCTGTAAATATGTTCATAATTATAGGTAAAGTAAATAAAATAAATTTTGTAGATGAATTTGGGATAGATTTTTTGGCAATTTAACTCCCAAAGGGGGTAAATTATGGGTTGCAAGTGTATAAGGAAGGTTTCTCAATTTTGAAAGATATAATAACTCAGAAATATCGAACTTAACGGGGATGAAACCACGGGCAGAAGCTATTTAACAATAAAATAATACTTTTTAAACTACATTTTAAATTGATGTAAAGAGTGAAATATAAATTCTACATTTTTAAAAATATATTTGAAAGTGAAAAGACGCCTTATAATTGCTGCCTGCCACTTAAAAAAAAAAAAATATTTTTAGTATTACCTTAGAGGTAAAATTTGCGGCCACTTACCGTGAGGTTTCGCCATGTAGCTATAAATAGTATAAACACAAAATCATAAATTAAGTTTTTGGGCTTTCAATATTTAACTTGAACATTCTCCATATATTTATTTATATAACTACTTTGCCTGCCACCTCGTTTGCGTAGATTTCATTATAAATTAGTAATAGCTACGCCCACGCTTTGACCCGCATTAAACCTTACAGCTCCATTCCCGTGACGTTTAGCGTAATCTCAAATATCAGTTCAATATTCAGTAGTTCGCGAGAATAAAACAATAAAATAAACGAACTGACTTTCGCTCGCGGATTTGTCTGCGTGGTAGCTAAATAAATTAAAACTGATTTTATAAATAAGTATCGAGCAAATAACTATAACATTATATTAAAAATATTGTTGTTGTGACATTAAAATAAAAACAGACAATTAAATATTATTTATTTGTATTGATAAAACCTTCTTGTTGACACCTACTAAAATGCATGTTTACTCTGTGGCAACTAATGTCTTTGGCTGAAGAAAATTGGAACGTTTCATTACAACAAAAAGTATTTAAATAGCTTTAAACTGAATTAAGAAAGCAACAAATTCAAACAATAAAATTCAAATTATTTAACTGATTATATCAATAGAAAATTGTACACATTATAACAACAAACACAATATAAGTCATTATGGTAAGAGGTATTTTCGGAGAGATTTTCTCTTTAGTATAAAACGAGTGCATAAAATTAAATAAAATAAGAATGGAACGCGATGTGATGGAAAAAAAAGTTATCCTTATTACAAAACAAATATCTAAGATCAAAACGGTATTTTAAGACAACTATAAAAACGATATATAAATGTGATTTTCACTCTTTGCTTCTGCTATGTACTAGAAGACTAGAAACAGTGAGTATGCGTTATAATTTCTACTTAGTTCTCCGTGACACGATGAAATGAAATCTCTCACTTGTGTTGTAATGTTTTTTGTCTTTCAGGTGCAATACACGAATACAGCACACCTATATTATAATAGTATTATGATAAAGATGATAGTGGCGGGTGATTTCAGAGCTAAATATTTTTTAAGACTTAAGTTTCATCAGTGCAAGCCTAGCGAACATTAGAAGAAAAAAATAAATGTTCCTGAAATTCTGTGAAATAATAAAATTTTCAAAACTTCTGATTTTTCTTTAATATATTATTATTTCTCTCACATAATTATCATAAACATAGACACTACGTTACGTACATAAGAAATTATAAATGTAAACTTTAAATAAATTAATAAAAGTAAATACAGAATGTAAGCAGTTACATTATCTGGTGCATAACCTGTATTGTCCCATTGTTGGGCAAAGGTCTCCACCATCCTTGAAATGGAATGAATCAGGTTTTTCATTTTTTATTAAATTAAGTAACTAGATTTGAACTACGTCGATAAAAAGCACTTACCCGTGTGCCAGAATTCATTAAAATTTGTTTAGTTTGGCGAGAAAGAGGAAGCCTACAACCTAGCTACATAATATTATTGTTTCAATATTTTGAAGATACATTATTTTCATTTAGTGCTTTTTATATCCCAGACTGGCATAATTCGTGCTACTACTTGTCATATTTATTAGTTTTCGTATGAAAAATCTCGAGATCTATGACTGAAAATAATATGACCTAAATTCTATTGCATTACGTATTTAATTAGTATTTTATGACATACATAGTATTAAACAGTTATTGATTTGTTGTATAACGTTAATCTGAAGTAAAAAAACCTTTTAAATATCATTATTTTATCTCGCCAAAGTACAAGAAATTACTAAGAAACTGCTCCATGACCAGTTTCCGATTTTGACATAAGAAATTACGTTACTTGCCTGTAAAGCTGTCAAATCTGCTAGAGGATAGTAACTGGCAAGCTGTCAATTTTTTTGCCAAGCAGTTATCAACCGTATCTGTATGGAAGTAAGGATGTACTAAATCCGAGATGTACCGGTTACTTGCCAAACTATTAGTCGATTTCGAAAGCGACTGGAAATTAGTCACATTTACAGAATAGCATAACGGATCGTTTTTTTTTCATTAAATTTGTGATTTTTTTATTGATTAAACAAGTGATTTTCGATTCGCGCGTCACTTGCCAGTGTCCCGCGGGACGTTACCGAGGGAGGACTTCATTTACATTATAATGAACAATCAGTGATTGCGCCTTTTGGTTTTTTTAAAGGCTATGTGGTTTCATTTGGGTTTCATTTGGGTTCTTTTAAAGGCTATGTGGATACTACCGGCCCATTGAATTCCACTTATTCGGCATATGCATCATTAGGTACATCAAGCGTTGCCAGGCGTCCGGATAAAGCCGGAAATAGTTAGGCTTTTTGAGTGCGTGGCCGGCCAAAATAAACAAATGTCAGCTTTTTTAGGCTTTCTAAATTTCGCAAATCAAATTTATTTGTGCTAATATTCTTAATTAAAATTAAGGAGGATTCAAAAATGTTGATAAATGTTTGTCTAGAAGTTTAATTTTACTGACGACCTAAAATGTTTGATTTTACACACAATTTTTGTCGTACCTATTTATACTGAGACACAGAATCCCTAATAATTCAGAGTGTCCGGGCTTTTCACCCACATGTTTGGCCAAACTGGCTGGTCTGTCCGGCTAGTAACTTTGGCGACCTGGCAACCCTAACTACATCTAAAGACTAAGATGATATGTCCGCAGCACCGTTACTTCTCGGTCTAAATTTGCAGTACTATTTACTGACAGCAATTTAATGTTTAAGTTAGGCTGCTAGCGAGAAGTAGAACTTAGTTTATCTCGTATTTATAAGCAAAAAGAAGAACAACGTTTCCTGAGAAAGCCAACAAATGAACTAGAAACGTCATCTAATGAAAATATTTCGTACTATAAAAGTTAAAACTTACATGCTATTCGTTTTTAATAATAATCTTTTGAAAACCACATTTTATAATAATATTATAATTATTATTGATAGTATAGCATAGTATAAGTCAGATGACGTACTAAAATGCTGTAATAACAGCACTATTTAAATCAGTTAAAATCTTCAATAAATATATTTTGTATACCCTTAAAAACAAACATTGTATTGATATTTACTGCTAAAATTAATAGATCTTAAAGGTGTAGGTATAACTATATAATAATGTTTCATGAGTAAGCTGATTATATCTAATATAAATCCATCTTAATGTCTATTTGATTCAAAGTCTTCTGCGACCAAAAATAATTGACAGTCAATAAATACAATTTTTCGATATTTGTTAAACTGAAATCTAAAATAATTTATTGCAAATATAGGTTACAGAGTCTACCATATTTAACCCAGATAGTGTAAGTCTTGTAATATTATAAATTAATACCCAAGAACAATGAGAAATAATGAAAGCAGTAGATTAATACAAATTTAAAACATAACAGAAATAATAAACATTAACGGGAATTAAATCGAATGTAATAAAATCGTTCAAAGATCGTTAATTTTGCAATATGTTTAAGTCAAGACACGCAGTTTTGGAAAATCTTAAAAAAACTTGAAAAATATAAAACTGATCTGATGATGGCAGTGAGACGTGAGACGACAATAACAAATAATCATGATGAATACCTAGGCATCGAAAAGAGACCAAATCCTTTGGCTAAATATGGCATATTATTTTATAATAAAGATTTTCACGGGACCAAGGCTGCCAGAAACCTTGCGACGTCGCAATGCCACTCCCGCCACCATCTGTAGATGCGCTACCCACTGCGGACCCCTGTGGGCTATAAGGAGGTGCGCGCGCGACGCGGCTTCTCTTGTCTGCGGTCACCAGCCAGTGAAGTGGCCTACTAACTTCGCTTCGCCAGGACTTCACCAAACCCGTGTACCACCTACCTACCGACTTACGCCTTGAGTCTACCATTTAACTTTTTATTGTTAAATTATTAACCTTTGTCAAATTTCTATCTTTTTATTTATTCTGTCTATCTAAATGGTCATTAGAAGACCACGTTACAATGAATGAGTGTATTTGGCCGTGTCATTGGGACTATTGGATAGTGTTATTGCTTCTCGCGTTCTTTCTAATGTAAAAAATAAAATCTAAATAATTAATATAACTGTTTTATCCTAAGTAGTGGTTTCCATATCCAAATTCAGTAGATAATTAACTTTATTATGACACATTTTAAGTAAGGAACACACCACCCCGAATTTAATTAAAACGTTTGAGTGTTAATTTAAAAGTAACATAGTGGATTTTTAATGATTATTTTATTTTTATTTGGAGTTGATTGAATGAAAGGTAAAATGCGGTTTACGATTTATAACGTATTAAAAAAAGCTAATTATTAGATCTCGTTCAAACCAATTTTCGGTGGCAGTTTGCATGGTAATGTACATAAATCATATATTATTTTTACATTTATCATTCCCTTATTACACACATTTTTCCACTTTGGAAGCGTCTCTCGCGCAAACTATTCAGTTAGGAAAACTTTTTTATTAGAAACCTCAATACCATTTTTGAAGACCTATCCAATAGATATACACATAATAATATGGGTTTGATGAAAAAAAAATTGAGTTTCAGTTCTAAGTATGGGGAACCCCAAAAATGTATTGTTGTTTTTTTATTTTTGTATGAAAATCTTAATGCGGTTCACCGAATACAATACATCTACTTACCAAGTTTCCACAGTATAGCTCTTATAGTTACGGAAAAAAGTGGCTGTGACATACGGACGGACAGACATGACGAATCCATAACCAATCCATAGGGTGCCGTTTTTTGCCATTCGGCTACGAAACCCACAAATGGCCTAAATGAAGAGGAAATAAGGCATGAAGTGAGTGACGTAGACCAACTCCAAATTAAATAGGATATAAAGGGAAAACACAATGAGACTTAAGTTACATTTTATAGGAATAAGTAAATACACAACAGAGTTTGATGGCGTTATTAAAATGATCTACTTATAAATATTTTAATTGCTACCCCAATCTCTCAATAGAACTAAGCTAAGAACCATTATTGACAACTCACTTATATGTTATCGCATGAATTTCCTGGATTTGTGTCTAAAATAAAAGCATTTTTGTAAAAGAATAATAATTTTATTGCTTTGGTAAGCAATAAGCACAATCAAAGTAGAAGCGCCATCTAGGAAGAATATTACGAACTACTAAATCCCTGTGACTAAATCTCGGTGGTACTCTTCAAAACGAGGACAACCATCAATAGGTGGCGTTATGCTCAGTTTTAATTAAAACCTCTCATCTGACATATAATGATGGTGGTAGAGCTCTTCAGAACGAGCTTGAGAGTGGAACCAACACAGCCTCAGCTTTAACCGGTCGCCAATACTACCAATGTAGTGATTTCATTACTGTGTTCCGGTATGTGAGATTAGGTCCTGAAATTACTGGCACATAAGGTATTCTATCGCAGCAGATGTAGCGACACATTTTACGCAGAGTGTGGATCATGGCTGTAGTTGCCGTTGCCATTTATTATTATAAGATATATAATAATGCAAAACCTTCAAAGAAGAAACTATTAATTATAGAATAAATTTATTACATCTTTTCATGAGCAGTATTTCTTTCAAATAAGCGACTTTCCTTGCTGCAATTATTCCCTTTCGTTACGATGTCACTTGGCTGCTATTGATTATATTTGCCTCATATAATTATATGACACAATAAGTATGATAACTGCTGTCGCCAAACTCACAAAAATAAAGCGACAATCATACATAGCACCACACACAAAAATTCGTTTGATTGATCGTTTTTATTTAAGTAAAAACTTATATAAAATACAAAATAACAATATAACCATAGACCATTAGACTTTTTTGTAATTTAATAAAATATATATTTGATTGAGTAGCTAGTTCCACTACTCGACAAGAGGTGGCAGTATTATGTTCGCACGCAATTCTAACCTTAATTTTGTAGATAGTACGGTTGATATTTTGATTTATTGATTCAGAGCTCAATTATATTATCGATATCGATAGATATCTTTTTTTTTTATTCTATGAGTTTAGTATAATTTAGTTTCTACTATCTTTAACTAAACTCGACACTCGCGCAATGGTAGCAGTAGCTACCAATACAAGTATAGCTAAGATGATATCGCATCATTCGAAATCCTCCGCGACGCGAATTTACCCAAGCTTTTACTAAGTACCTACTTAATTACCGCTGATGATGAAATGTTACCTCAGGCCGTCTTCAGGGGAGCATGATAGGAGCCTCCCCGCGGCGCGCCCTGGACAGGCAGATGACGGTAACGCAGTGTCTGACTGACTAATCCTATCACCACAATGGCTATCTAACCATAATGCCATTGATACGTAAGAAGAAGAAGAAGGCCGTCTTCAGCCGTACCAGCTAATATTATGTCAAAATTCAGATCAGCTCAGATTTCAATGTGTTAAATAATAAACAGACAGACAGAATAACTATCAACTCTTTTTAAGTATATCGATAAAATCAGCATTTATACCTACGTCACTAGTCGAGTAGCGTAGAATAATGCAGTAAAATGCTTGAGATATTTGATTATATACATTTATAAATATCGACTCATCAACGCTAAAACGTCCAAAAGTAGTTGAATATCATCTAAAAATGCAAAATCGTTGTTAGTGCCAATTATCATCTAAAAAGGAACTGAGATTTCATTCAATTTAAAAAAAATATTTTGTGTAGAACAATGGTGTTTTATGCGATTAAAACTAGCATAAATTAAAAAAATTGTCCAAATGCAACTAATCTCCTTCTCCTTTTCACCTTCCATGGATAAGTAATACAAAAACGAACGTATTTTTCAAAACAAAACCAATAATTTCTGTCATTATAACACGATATCATCACGCCAAAATTTCGTGTTGCCAGTCTTATGCTACTTAATTTGCCCATATTTCTGTTTTTATCTTCAATTTATAATATAAAGTTAACAGCTGTTTTCAATATTATGGTTGTGGATTTACTTACTATACAGGGTGTAACAAAGTTACAACGATACATAACATTACAACATAACAATAATGTCACTCTTTACAAAATATTGAAAGACTGCATCGTTATTCTAAAGATAAGCGTATGCGCCTCTACCGCGAGATTTCTGGTTCAATAACAGAGTCGGGCTGAAGTTTTATGGGGGGTTTTCCATCAAGTTATTCTTAATAGCAGCATGTATTTGGATTTGTGCCTGGTGAACGGCGATAGGCTCACCGCCTATCACATGGAGCCTAAACTAAACAGGTGAATAGTGGGTGTTTTATTTTACACCTCTGCCTTTGGTAATATAGGCGTAATCTTATATAATGTTATGTATAGTGACGCAGGTAAATTATCCTCGGACCATAAAACGCCGCAACGCATCGCAAACGCAGCGCGATGGCGAATGACGCATTGGAAGAAAGCTCAAAATAATATTCAGGCGAACTGATATTACTCAAAAGTGTCGTGATTCAGGTTAAGCACGTGGTATTCAAGTATTTATGGTCGCACTCTAATATAGTTATGTTGGATATTTTATGTAAAACTAGGTACCATACGCGGGACCTCTCATGTGGTCGACAACAAGTAACTTATGTTCTGCCGTAGGTTTTGAACTATTTTCACATACATTTTTACCAAGATCGGTCCAGCAATTTTAGAGTTTTATTGAGAGTATATAGCCGCCCATTTTAATAAACATGTCTTATATTTTTTGTCTTACTAAATTGTCTCGGAGGTCTTTTTTCTTACTATGCCTGCAGCGGACGGACGTGTAGTCTACCTGATGGTAAATGGAGTACAGCTCATTGTTTGTAGATAGTAGATGCGTCGCTGCAGCTGAGGACTGTGTTATGCCTCATATGGCAGTAATTTCAGGGCCTGATCAAGCACTACTATTTGGCGGCAGGTTAAAGGTAAGAGGGTGGTCTGCCGCCCTCGAGCTCGTTCACAAGTGTCCTAACTGGGTTGTGGAGGTCTGATGGCAGTGGCTCCACTTCAAATACTGATATTTTAGGATGGGGCCACTGTTTATCCATTCCTGTCGTCAACTGTGGCGGTTGCTGAAAACCCAGCGGTGAGGAAGTTTGGCAGACATTTAAAACCCCACAGCATTAAAGCTGAGCAACCGCCATTGTCCATTGCATTTTTGTTTATTTATTAAACAAAGGAGTTAAAACAGCGACATTTTTAAAACCACAGAATTTATACATGGTCAGTAATCATTGCCACTGGTATTATTCAAATTATGAAATACGGGTGTTACTCACGTAATGTTGGTCTATTTAGTCGACCGTGGTTTCGCCTATACGTCTAGGCGTCAGCCGTCGCTGCCCGCAGTGCAAGACTGGCTGCGACTCCGGCGCGACGTATCGCACTCTCTTGATAATGCCTAGACAAATAGGCGAAACCGCGGTTGACTAAATAGACCAACATTACGTGAGTAACACCCGTATTTCATAATTTGAATAATGTTACAAACTTACGTCAGTTTTAATAAAAATACTGGTATTATTATTTTTACGATATTTTTATTTCGCCGAACAAATTTAACTTTACGATCATTCAATTTATTCGATTGTTGTAATTTCAATAAAAGTAGCTATGTTGCATCCAACCTGTATAATGTAAAATACTGGTTCCCGTAAAATCCTGATATTCAGTTCCGTAAGATAATCAAGTAAATCCGTTAGACTAGAAGCAGACCTCAATGTAATTGGAAAAAAAGCTTGGAGAGTGATAAATGATGATAATATATCTTATTTGTCTAAACTGTGAAATTCCTGACGCATTCCATCGACCCTAGCAGAGTCGCTGGTTATGTCCGAGATGCACGGACTAAAGCCCAGTGTTCCGTCAACGTGATATATTATAACCGGGGTGCCGGGTATCGCTCGCGCATGGACGCTAGCACCCAGGCATCTCGGCTGCCGTGCAAACTGGCGGTCTCGTCGTAGTGTTAAAGAATACGTCGCACCACCTTCTCGGATCAGCTTCTGCTCAGGCATACCTAAAGTGTTATTTCTGAACACATTTTTTTTCTTTTATTATTTTTATATTCAGTGAACCCATTAGACTAGTAGCCAATACTGATGATTTTATTGATCATGTTATAAAACAAGATTTTATACGTTTAATGTAATATCTTTATTCACATTTAAGAACATGCGTGTTGGGTCTTAAATTAAACTAGTCTAATAACCTTATCAGTCACAGTCAGAAGGCCTCGTACCCAAAATGCTGGCAGCATTACCGCATATGGCGATACTAAATCTCTGGCCGGAATATAGCCAGCAGAGAACGAGTTGCCTCAGTTATACAATTAATAGCATACTCTACCTATGTAGGTGAAACATTGGTATGCCAAAATAAGGCACTCTACTGTAATATAGAGTGTATAATTTACAATACGAATCAATCATGTGCGTAAATCCAGGTGACCGCCGCGAATTATATATTTTCTGCATTTCCAAGATACGTAAATAAGTAAGTAACCCTGAATAAATCGTGAAACCCACACATACTCATAAAACGTCTCCAACACCTAGCAAGGCACCACTAAGCCCCGATTACACCAAACTTTTAATCTACAGTTTTATTAAGCCCGAGAGATGCAAGGATCTCTCTCTCGTTGTAAGTTTGTGTGGGGCAGAGACATTTAAAAAAAAAGGCGTTGCCCGCTCTATGAAATACCCCTGTGCTCCTCCTACTCCTTACAAACATACATTTCACACACACAAAGCACATTCAGAGTCAGAACAGATCTATGCAGATCACACAAACATTTGTCCCGTGTGGCGATCTAACCCACAACAACAGTGTAGTTGAAGCAGTGAGGCGACCGCTTTAACTACTAGGCCAACCGTGCCAACAGATCACAAACTGTTGCTTTGCTTAGTTTAGCACGTTGGTAATAACCACTACGCCAACCGTGCCCACAGATCACAAACTGTTGCTTTGCTTAGTTTAGCACGTTGGTAATAACCACTACGCCAACCGTGCCAACTGCCAACAGATCACAAACTGTTGCTTTGCTTAGTTTAGCACGTTGGTAATAACCACTACGCCTACCGTGCCAACTGCCAACAGATCACAAACTGTTGCTTTGCTTAGTTTAGCACGTTGGTAATAACCACTACGCCAACCGTGCCAACTGCCAACAGATCACAAACTGTTGCTTTGCTTAGTTTAGCACGTTGGTAATAACCACTACGCCTACCGTGCCAACTGCCAACAGATCACAAACTGTTGCTTTGCTTAGTTTAGCACGTTGGTAATAACCACTACGCCTACCGTGCCAACTGCCAACAGATCACAAACTGTTGCTTTGCTTAGTTTAGCACGTTGGTAATAACCACTACGCCAACCGTACCAACTGCCATCAGATCACAAACTGTTGCTTTGCTTAGTTTAGCACGTTGGTAATAACCACTACGCCAACCGTGCCAACTGCCAACAGATCACAAACTGTTGCTTTGCTTAGTTTAGCACGTTGATAATAACCACTACGCCTACCGTGCCAACTGCCAACAGATCACAAACTGTTGCTTTGCTTAGTTTAGCACGTTGGTAATAACCACTACGCCAACCGTGCCAACTGCCAACAGATCACAAACTGTTGCTTTGCTTAGTTTAGCACGTTGGTAAAATCGGCACTAAAGAGACACATGTCACTTCCACCACATTATTATCAATTATTATCTCAGAATATTGCACGGCTGTTCAATAAAAATAATTTGTGTGGTACCAAAAAATCATTTTCTTGGAAAATACTTGCCATCTGAAAATCTTTGCATTCTCTGATCTCGTGCCGTACCATTAGCTCTTATTTATTATGTTTAGTTGAAACATGCGCTAACCACAAGACCATCGCAGCGTGAAAGACAAATGACATCAATGGCTTTCAAATTTCTCAGTCATTTTGCCTCACGCTCGAAGCAAAATAGAGTTTTATTCACCTTTTTTCCCACAGCAAAGAACGAGTTTTCAAACTGCTAAGGTGAAAAAAATATTGTTATTGATGCATATTATTATATTATAGGCACTTTAATTTTTCAGTTTCTGTAGGAACAAGGAATTAAAGATCTAAGACTCAGTTACTAAATATACGATTGAATTATCACATACTACATAATGATGTCTACCAAATGTGTAAGTTGATCTTTTAAGATAAAAAAAAAGTATCTCACAACTTACACACAACACCATCTAGTCCCAAACTAAGCAGAACTTTTACTAAGCGTCGAAAAGAAGAACTCTACTCTATATTTATTTTACCAGAAACCTGAGAACTGAGAACCGTCTGTTCAGAATCAGTACCCATTTCCATTCAACTAGTAATTACGAGCATACGAATAAAAAACATAGGTACAAATTACAAATTGAACATTATGAAGTCAAAATGCATGTCAATGCAAACGTGTATTTTTAAATTTTCTCGTATTACTTTAGTCAAATGTATTTGGCTATTGATTGAACAAACAATTTTGAGGTTTTTGGTAAAGTAAAAAAAAGCAAAATATAAATATTATCTCTCCATCTTGTATCTAATAAAATCTAATATATAAATAAATAGACCCTATTCAAACACAAAACGCTAAAGGTCATTTCACGGTTTCCACATGCAATCACACTTGGTATTAAGTATACCTTTAAATTTTTTGACTTCATTAAGGTTTTATTATATTATTATACTTTACACACTTTACAGTTAAAAATATAATTGGTATTATTTGGGCTTTTAATCAAGATGACGTTTTGTAAAGTATATAATAAAACCTTAATTAAGTCAAACAATTAGAAGGCATACTTAATTATTTTAAATATCTCAAAAACATATTTTTACGTTTATTTTTAATTTTTTTTGGTAATAAAAACAATAACTTTGAAGCAGTTTAATTTTCTTATTGTATTATTTGCGACTTACTTCCAACTAGCTAAGATAAGTTGTTTTGAAACGGCATACAAGCTGTTTTTTTGCGCTGTAAAATTCGTCCCAAAACACGCTAGATATTAATTTGTTCAGCTCAAGTCCATTCACAGAATATTAACCATTTTTAGATGGACATTGACAATTAGCCAACAACATCGCGTTAAACTTGGTCCGCCATATTATTATCGTATTGCATAATATTCGCAACTTTTTTAAATTGTTCAACTGTTGTTGTGACTAGTAGAACACTGCCAACTGCATAATTCATACTTTTATCACAACATATTCAAATTTTAACCGTTTGCAAAGAGTGCTTGCTTATTTACTAAGAGCTGTTTACAACTTGTTGGTCTAGTGGTTAGCGTATGCGCCTTTCACCGCGAAGTCTCGGGTTCGATGCAGGGTCAGGCAAAGTGTTGTTTGTGAGCTTTTCTTCAGGAAATTCTCAATTGCAGCACGGAGTTGGAATTGCGACGGTTGCTCACCGCCTATCCAATAGGACCTAAGCATAACAGGTGAAATGTGGGTGTAGTACACCTCTGCGATACCCTTCTGGGTATTATAGGCGTGATGTTATGTAATGTTTTGCTATTTACAATTTTAAAACAAACGTACAGGTTTTCTCCAAACTGACGAAATATACTTATAAATTTCGTTAAATTGCATTTTATATTCGCTCAACTTTTAATGTCCCAAGATGGATTTCCTATTTCATAATCAGGCAATTCTCTGCCGCGCAATCGGCTGCTCTCATTGACTCCATTTGTAGGCAGCAACGATATTATACGCTTTGTAGGTAGGCTTGATAATTCCCAATTGATTTCAATATAAAACATCCCATACATCCATCCCTAGGTTGCCTGTAAGAAATCACTATAGTGATAAGCCCGCCCATTGTGCATGTTTAAATTAGACTCTGTAACACAATTATGTACTTTTCTTTGTGTGCAATAATGAAATCTCTGTCTACATATTTATAGTAAACATCCATTAACTAGATTAATATTTGAAGACGAACACTCCATGCCACACAGCTTCTTTTAACAAACTGGCTGGCTGTGCACACTTCTAGGCTCCATAAAATCTCTAACTCGTTTCCAGGTCAATGTATACGCTTCTAGAATAAACTTCCATTAGACGTAGTAGAATTATCGATAGGTAAATTTAAGAAATATATTAAAATCAGATTATCTCAAAAAGCTTAAAACAGTATTTTAGACTACATAAATGACAACAGTATTTAGATATGAACTGCTCTTTTTATGTGACTTTCAATATGTATGATAAATTGTTATATTTTATTAATTTCATTTGAAAAGATGGTGCACATGAGTTTCTCACCAGCTCCTCTCATAATGTAATATCCATCGGAGCTGGTACTTGGTTTGATTTTAATCTGATTCTAAACAGTTGGATTAAAATTAATCTAAGCCTCGGTTATTCAAATCATTGTAATTAGTATAATTTAGTTTTACTTATAATTTATTTTTATATAATTTTTTTGTAATATTTTGACGTGTTTAAGCGCCTCCTGCTGGCTTAGCATACGAGCGTGAGATGGGTTTTGTCGCGGTTTTATCATGTATCTCTCATAACATGAAAGAGATAGCATGATACCCGCGTTTATCTCTACATTGTGCTTAATGTGGTCTAGCTATGATGTATAAATGTATATTTGAATCTCTATACATTTCATTACATCTTTACGTAGAAGTTTACAGCTAAAATGTATATGTTTAATCTTCGTATTTTATTTATTTATTTTTATTTTATTTAAAAACTTTATGCACAAAATGGTACATGGGTGGACTTAATGCCGTAGGCATTATCTACCAGTCAACCTTTAGGTGATGCAGAGACGACAAGTGGTAGGTGCAAGAGCTGAGAGTAGGTTAGAAACAAACCATTACAATTACTTAAATAAATACATCATAAAAATTAGTACACTACAAAAAACTTAAAATAAACTATTTAGAATATATAAATAATATATGGATCTATATATACGATTCTAATATACACAAATATAATCATATATAAATATTTATAAATATTATATATATATATATATATTATAACGAAGTAAACTATGTTTGACTTAATTCTGCCAACTCATTGAAGAGATGATCACGCACTTTAGTTTTAAACACATAACGGTTGGTGGACATCCTGATTTCCAAGGGAAATTTGACATACATTAATATGCATTATAGCTGCCGTGTGAGAAGCACTAATTGCGATATTGTAAGCAATTCGGACCTAAGCAGAATATTATTTTGCCAACCGGTACGGTTATCGGTATCGTTCAAAAGTATAATTTTCACAGGTTGTTACGAATAACATAAAATGTAAACCTTTTTGACTTAAAGTGATAAAATAATTCAAAAGTACTGTAGCATGTTTTTACTCCTGTTTCAAAAATGAAACTGTATTTGCGCACGATATATTTTTATCCGTCATAATTCAAATGATGGTTTACGCTAATTTACTTATTAGAAAAAGTAACACTTACCATTAAATAATTTAAAACATAAAAGAAAATAATATTCAAATTTTATAGGCATGTGACAACAAATTACATTACTTAGAACAAACTTATATGTAACGGTAAATTCACTCATTTTATCTCATTAAATGTTGACGTTTTGAAAACAAAATTATAAATGCAGGCGGTCGTTGTAAGATTTACTGATTTGAGATACTTCATTTAAATGAAATTTTCTTGTATTTTTTCATACATATACGTGATACGTGTTCAACTTTCGGCTCATTTTACGTACCTATTAGTTATTGTTATGTAGAGGTGTATGGGCCAGTAACAATGAAACGAAGTACTTAATACAACTGTCTATTGCAATTTAAATAAAATACAATAGTAATATTACGATAATTGTAACAGCTGATTAGAGCGCATCAAGTAAAGCGACGCGAGGGTGCTCGGCACGGTGGCGAACAATAGACTGCCATCGTGTGCGCAGGAAAATCGAACGTCGCCGAAACTAGCCGATGATTTACGAACGTGGTACTCGCGCGGCAGACTCACCGCGCGCCGCGTTTATTTAATGAAAAGTACGTTACAAGCTAAAATCAATTATATAGAAATCATTTTAAAGCATTCATTCTAAAAAAAATACAGGGCAAGTAATATTTAAATCGAATATAAATTCTCTATTGAGATAACGGGCTCGGCCCGGATGTGCGTAAACACATTATGCATGCATAGGCAAGACTAGTATTTATTTATTTACTATCAACGCCTCGCAGAAAGGTTTGCACTACGAACGCCAACAACATACGGGTTCGCTCCGTCCGCTGTGGCAATAACACACTTAAGATGACAAAAATACTTATTTTATTTTATATTTAATGATCATGATTTATTTTCATAATTCACAATAATAAAATAAAACTTTTACTTTCGTATTTTTTTAATTTACATTGTTAGCAAGTAGCAAGTTAGTTTGAGCGTGTAGCAGGCAAAATTGTGAATATACCGCCCAAACATGCTTGAAGTCAAAATAATAATATTTTAGGACAAAGTGATTGAATAATTAAGATTGAGCGTGCTGTCGGCGTGTTATTTATGTCGATTAGAATAAGTTCAATAACCTATTATCCTTTCAAATCAAATCAAATCAAATCATTTATTTCCATGGGCCCCAAGGGGCGCTTGAACACGTCAAAACAAACATCGAAACACAAAAAATATAAAATTAAAATAAAACTTAGCTAACTAAATTATAATACTTATTGTAATAAAATGATTTGACACCGGAGCTTAGATTGACTTTAATTCAACTTAGAGAATTGAATTAAAATCAATCCAAGTACCAGCTCCGATGGGTATTGCATCATGAGAAGAGCTGGTGAGAAACTCATGTGCACCATCTTTTCAAATAATTCATACAATATTTGTTTGTTTTTTGACAATAATTCTATGTGTAAGTTATAGCAACCAAAACAACATTATAGCTAAATATGGTTATAAAGAGAAAATGCAATTAAATTGTTATAAATAAATCCATAGTATATAAGGTTGCAATATCTTTCACTTTAAGCAGAAAATAAAGGAGTAAAAACAATGTGTGTATACTACTGTATATATAAGGGTTTCAGAACAGAACAAATATTTATATACTAATAACAAAAACTATTTATACTACAAAAATATAAAAATTAAAAAATGTACACACAGATTGCCATTACTAAACAATATTTGAAATAACATGAAATGATGGTTATACAAATCAAATTTAGTGAGTTAATAAAGAAACTTTAACGCTGAACGAACATTTTTTGATCGCAAAATTTACAAAATAAATGTTTTACATCGCTTTTAATAAAATATTAACTTCGATAATTATCTCATATCATCTCGTCGCACAATAGTGACGACGAGTAATATCTCATATTAACTCGATATTATTTGTCAAAATTCGGTAAATGGGTTCGATGAAGGTCGGAGTGCGCTTGTTGTCTCTACTTTTGACGTTATAACAAGTGAGATAGAAAACGTGACGGTCGTTGTGCGCATGAGTTAAACGTGAGATAAAAACTCTCAGCCATCTCTCATGCATGACTTATGTCATGTTCGTATGCTAAGCCAGCTGGGGCCTATGAAATTAAATGATTTGAATTAAACATACGCCAGCGGCACTGGCCTCTAGGAGGTCGAAATTTATCTAAAGACAAAAACATAACAAAACGTCACGCCTATGTAATAGGCGTGACGTTATGTTTATGTATAAAAAATACGCTATTATTTGGTGTTTGGTAAAAATACTTAAAAGGTAAAAATAAGCCTCTAACCGAAAATTCAATCCATAACCAAAATGATAGCTTTGCACTAACGTATAACTTTTTAGTTTAGTAAGTTACATGGTATGTTTTCTTCATGTATGTGCGCGTCGTTCGTGTGTTATATTTCGTATATTGCCTCAACAACTGAATAATAAGCAAAGATACGTATCCTAAGCGTCAAGGAGTGCCCTCATATTAGGATACTCCTGGCTGCAGCATCAGACAGTTTTTTTTTTTTTTTTTACTCTACGCCCACAGCGAACGAACGTGTAGACCACCTGATGGTAAGTGGAGTACAGCCCATGGACATCAACAATCCACAAAAGCAGATTATAGATGCGTCGCTGCAGCTGAGGATTACGGTGTTATGCCTCATGTGCCAGTAATTTCAGGGCCTGATCTCACCACCGAACCGGAACACAGTAATGGAAGCACTACTATTTGGCGGCAGGTTAAAGGTGAGACGGTGGTGCTGCCGCCCTCGAGCTCATTCAATGATATTTGTAACAGATGGACGTATAACTCAACTGACGGTAAGTGGTAACTATAGTCTATAACCCATAGACATCATTCCAAAAAAGCAGGTTGAGGACACGTCGCTTCATCTGAGGACTATAGTGTTATGCCTCATGTGCCAGTAATTTCTGACCACCAAACCGGAACACAGTAGTGCAAGCACCACTATTTGGCGGTAGTTTAATAAAATAAAATATTTCAAAATGTCGGCGTAAGTGGTGCTCTCTCTAGCTCTCGACAGAAAAGGCCCTAACGAGGGTGCTTCTTAATTTTTAAGGAAAATATTTCAAAAAGTCAGCGCTTGTGACGCTCTCTGGTTCTTGAGAGCAAAGTCACTTCTTCATGGTTCTAGAACCGACAAGTCATTTTTGTATTTTTGTTTTCAAAACTATTTAATTTTGAGGTTTGAAAGAATTCAAGTGCATTAGGTACGGAACCCTGCACGTGCGGGGTCTATCCTACACGACCTTGACCGATATTTTTCTTTTGGACGTTACTATGTTGATAGGTAAAACTATATGATAATAATATTATACTATACTAGATCTAAGTCGAATCGTCATATCGAAAGTGCCTATCCATTCCATGGCCGGAAAACTAAAAGCCAGTAAGTATAAAATATATTCTTGTGTTCATCGCAGTTTCGTCTGCCGATAATAATTATGACGTGGTCTATACCTACGTGGTTTAATGCGTTTGAGTATAAATAAATGAGCATAAATGTACACACGGTACATATCAACTATACATTGCCAGTACAAGCTGGTCTCGCATTGCAAAGGTTTCACATCAAATGCGAGACCAGCTTGTACTGGATGATATGTAGCCGTGAATATGTATCTTCGCAGTGTAATGTCGATTTATCTCATACTATAGTGAAACCGTTGTCTGGTTACTGTAACGCTAATTGGACGTAATGAAAATAACAATGTTTTTTAAAGCTGGTGCGGTAATAATCAGATAAACAGAATGAAGTCATACCTTTAAGATTCGGTAACCGTATAATTTCGGTTACAATATGTTTATTATTCCCTTCGGCGGCAATGGTAGGTACTTGATCGGCAATCGGCTACCGTTCCACGCAGGCTACAGCTTCATTAAGAGTGCAATTTGAACAAAACATGACTGAACTTAAATGGATAAAATTAAGTATGGTCGCCCATTTATATCGGTCAGTATGTTTGCAACTATAAGACATACAAAGAACTGTTCTTAGGAACCATCACATAGATTTTAGTAAAAAGAAATACTGCACACCCTATTTTAAAAAAATGCAAGTGAAATACAAACACCTGCAATAAATGTGCAAGTGTCCATAAGATGTGGAGTTAGTATAGAAACAAAAAAAAACCATCTTAATTATTTTACAGTATTTTCACTTGAATATTTAAAATATAGCTCTTTGCTCGCTATCTGCGTGTCTGTACTAACTAATACACTAAATTGAATAGAGGGATTTACATAACCTAAAGTGGAGATTTTGAAAATATCTTGGCGAAATCATAAATTCTAAACTGCTAATTTTCTCTGAACATATATATTGGTAACAACAAAATGATTTATAAGACACTTAAACATTAAGTATAGTATTAAATATAGTAAGTTTAGCAGCTCTAGAATTTCATCCGGACGATGTCGCCTGCAGCAACTAGTATTAAAGAATGTAGATAGCCCTACTTGAATTGAATGCGGTCAAAGACTAGAATATATTCTAATTATGTTGACTATTGAACAATTTTCACTGAACATTATGTGTTTATTTACATTTTAGATCGACTATTTAAACCAATGATGCCCGAGACAAGAATTTAGATCAATTCGACGGCCGGATGGCGTAGCCGGTATTGCTACGCCGTGGTCGTGGATTCGATTCCCTGTTAAGACAAACACTTTGTGTAGACACATGGATGATTGTCAGGATCTAGCTAGATGATTGTTTCTTATTAGTATTTATATTATTCAGAAGTTTATACTCAAACTTATTTATTGAATGGTTGATGTTCATTTCCCTTGAATAAAAAGGAATTTTCTTAGCTATCAAAAATGAGTTAGTTATCAAAAATATCAAATTTCGCGCCGTAACAAAACTGCGGTAAAAAGAATTGTATATTTGTAAGTTGGCCACTCTGTATTTTTTGTTGTGTTTATGATTGGAGACGGGGGCGCGCTGGGGCAAGGTGACGAGCAAGAAGTAAGTAATAGTAACTGTTGTGATAAAATCATAAAACCATTGAACCAATCCCATCCCTTTGCCACACTGACCTGAAAACAAACATTACGCAACGAGTTTACGTTATAACACTTACCCAAAATTCTCATACGTACTGACAATACGTAAGAAGCTCTGTTAATTATATACATAAATAAATAAATGTGTGAATGTAGCAGTCACGCGCAAACCGCGCCCGCCGGGCAGCCGATTCAGACATTTGGACTTCGTTCAAGGTGCACTAGGTAAGTCACTTACTCATTACCTCTCCGAGCGACCCTTTCATTCACTGAGAAAACACCTTTTCATCTCTGATTACAATCTAAATAGCCTTCAAAAAACAAGAGCGTTCATATAGTTTTAACTGATGACGTGAAATGCCCACCAAAAATAAATTCATGCTCAATCTTATATTTAGCGCGCCTGCTCGGACTCAGACGTTCGGTCAGTTGAACCGGGATTCAGTGCAGATCGCCAATCGTTTCACATCGCTAAAAAACAAAAACGCGTCTAGTGCATCCCATGTCAACAAACAAACACCAGGAATGGTGAGCTGAAGGCTCCGAGGGAAGTGGCCGAACGCCTCAAGGTAACCTCGGTGCATTAGTCCAAAATAATCTGTTGGCCAGTGATCATAGTACACTACTAGTTCACACCTATTTCTACACGAGCCCACGCAAACATAACGTGTTTTCAGTTAGATATTCTCACATTGAAACGAAATGTTGTGTTCTTAGTTTATACGGTGAAAAAGTGAAAATTTGCTGGGTTCGTGCACAAAATATCATACAAACCTCATTTATCAAAATTTAACCAGACAAGTACATTTGTTAAAAAATATTCAATTGAACTAATTTTTTAATTAAACTTATGGAATCTGAATTGTCGCCAGATAAAGAGAAAAATATACCACCAGTGCCATTAAAAACATATCAATGGGAGGATTTGAGAAGAGCTCGTGAGGTGGGTGCGTACCCTTGGACGCATCTGTTGAAGGTGCCGCTTCAAGGTGAAATAACTGCTGAAGATATCATCAGAGAAACAACACCTGTCAGGAGCATGTCTCGGGAGTTTTCAAGATCTCGGACCCACTCTCCAGTGGATAGTGGTATGCAACGAATACTCAATCTGGACTCTTCACCTGGAAGTAGCCGTAGACATGGTGAGGAGGGTACAGACCAGGGAGTGCATATTCCTAATTTTTCAAAAGAAATATCCTTAGATTCCGAAGATGATGCTATTAATCAGGCTGTGAAAGCTTATGTAGTTAAAAATCCCGAGAGTCAAGCTAGTTCCCGTTTAGCAACGCCTATTGAAATACCCAAAAATGTTTCCCCTAAAGGTATTCTAAAACGTCGAGTGCCCGAACAGCAATATAACATAGGGGTCACAACTGAAACAAGAGAAAAAACAAAGTGTTGTCATCCTTTAGTAAACAAAATAAAACATTTAGCAGATAAAACTCTACATAAACTAGAAAGATCTGAAAATGAAAAATCACCAGTTTCAAAACGAAAAAAGAATGAAGATCAAGAAATAAGGCAATTGAAATCATCACCAGGTGCAATACGTAGACAAAAGTTTGGTGCTATTAAATTGGGCGATTCTGATGAAATGAGTAAAACAATGAGTGTAGATACGCCTCCAAGAAAAAAGAAAGAACATATTTACGAGGATATAGAAGAAGGAAAAGATTTCGAGAGATCACTGCATTTTTCATCCGATGTTGATAAACATAATGCGGCCAAAACAGATGATGGAAGAAGTAACAGTAACAAAGAAAGCGAAAGTATTTCCGAAAAGAAATCAATTGCCTCCCAAGATCCTAGTTTAGTTATGGATGATACATCATTAAAAAATGAAGAGCATGTCATGGAAAAATTACATAAAGTCGATAATGTAAATAAAGAAGCAATTTTATTGGATGAAGAAATGGATCCAGATGAACCAAATGTTGACGAAATATTTCAAAATCAATTAGATGAGAGAGGAGCAAGTAACGAGTCTCCTAACATCACAATTACAGAAATAACAGAAGAGGACGCCGCGATGAATGATGACCAGCCCACAGCAACACCTATCGAATCGTCACCGACTCCGAGCCCGTATGACCCTGACGATCACAAAAACATTCAATACCCAAATAGAAAATGGTCTAGACCCAGCAGGTAACTATTTTTTTCTTTTTACAAATAACCACATTGTAGTAATACATCATACGTAACAGTGACATAACATTAGTATTTCAACACATGCAAAGCGAACGCGCTAGCTTCTGACTGTTTGATAAATATAGCACATTCGGACCGATCTTCCTGTACATTGGGTAAGCTCTTTAAAATTGTCATCAGTGATCAGTGCTCGCGGCTGCTTTCACATCTGTGATTAGTTCATTTACTACCCGGCTTTGACAAACACGCATAATGACTCATTGTCCTCGTGCAAATGACAGTTCGACGTGTAGTTTACGGGAAACTAATAATTAAACATGCCCGGGCCCAGTAGTCAGTAGTAATGAGTAAGCTTCGGCGATGGACTTCCGAAGGTGGCACTCCTATAGAAAGGCCAGTAAGACCTACACGAGAGGGTAGCGTCCAGGTATTTACCCCGGACGTCCGATGCGGTTGCCAGTTTTTCCAATGTGACTCACTACTTCCGGAGAGAGTGAATCCAGTGGGTACTAGACCGACATCGCGAGCTAGCAATCTTTTTTCGTATGAGAGGTAAGTCGAACACCTACATTAATTTTCGATCGTTTTGATGACATTTTACAACTAAAATTATTACGGACCGCATAATATATTTGAACAACGTCTTTTACCCGGTGGCTGCGGCTAAAACGAGCGCCGGCTGTTGGCCTAATTGTGACTCGAGCAACGTGTGTGAAGTTTAAATATAACTCAAATCTTTTGCGACGAATCACAATTTTTGCGATTTGCATTTCATTTTTATGATAATGTCCTTTGTTATTTGCTTTGCGATGGTGAATTATTGGCATGAAAGTTTATAAGTTTTGTTTTTAAAAATAAAAGCATAAGCGAATTATTATCATATTGCAGCATTGCCAAAGATGTTATAGTAAAAGTAATAACATACTTTTTTATTTTTCAGTGATCACGAATATGAAATCATTGAAAAGCCAACACCAAATATTATTTACACTGCGCCGAGCGTAGATGAAAAACCACATCATATGGTCAAAACAGATGATGAGCTATCAAGTACTACATCTTTGGAAAGGAAATGTTTACAACACACTTCAGACGAAGAAGAACAGTTAGATGACAAAGAAAATTCACAAGAGGGTAAAAACGAGTACATGATGAACGCCGAAGCTCTTCAAAAAGATATCGAAGATCGATATTTCATAAACACACCATCAACACCATCGCGAACTGAATGCGAAGTTAGTACTAGTCAAGTAGACTCCTCAGCATTGGAGCAATTACCTCTGAAACGTGACAGTAGAAAAAATGCTGAAAGTATTGATAGCAAAATACAGCAACGCATTAAAGAAGGGACAGGTAAACTGAAAACACAAGCTGGGAAGTTAAAAACCAAATTACAGAATATTAAAACCAAACAATTTACAATGCCTGACAAACCAAAAATTACATTACCCGATCGGCCGAAGTTTAAGATGCCGCAAAGACCCAAGATATCTCTTCCTGATCGAGCCAAGTTCAAGTTACCAGATAGAAGAAAATTTAGCTTGCCAGATCGACCAAAGTTTAACTTAAGTGAAAAATTAAATCGCTCAAAATTCACACTACCAGAGAGACCCAAGTTTAATGTGCCCGAATTTAACGTTTCTAAATTTAAGATGCAATTCCCAAGTCTAGGTAGGAAGAAGGAGTACAATGTAACTAGCGATTCTACAGGTTCAACTGCAGAAGCAAATAATGTAGCTACAGTAGAATTTGAAGCTAAGACTTATCCTAGATTCTTTGGCAAGAAAAAGAACGCCAATTTACCTAAAACGTCATCATCCCCGACTCTCAATAGAGAAGATACGCCACCACCTTCATTTACATTCACACGAGTAGGAAAAACTAAGGAAGAACCGACATATATTCCTGACAGCCCAGAACAACCAAGAGAGTATGGCAATATTGAAAATGATGAAGAAAACTTTGAAATTGAGCAGAATCGGCGGTTGGAAACTACGTATGATTTTGATAAATTGAATACGGAATATATGGATGAAGGACCCATAGCATCCAACCAGCATGAATCTCATGATTACGCATTAGAAGAAAGACCACCGTCTAAACAAGAATACACACATATCATAACCGAAATAAATAATGACGAATTTTTTGTACGACCGAGAGGTATTTCTCGCGAAGATATTCAAGCTAGAGAATACTTAAGCGACGAAACACGAAAAGCATTCCAAACTCCGAAAAATGCCCTTTCATTGATGGGGGCGTATTCGGCAGTGAACGACGAAAATATGTACATCAACGACGATCCTGAAGCCGATCCTGAGCTGATGATGGATGATAACGAAGCGATGAGGTATTCTACTGAGGATTTGAATGATAAAGATGACGGTTATTATACATTCCCACCTGTGAGACCGTCGCGGGCTAAGCGAAAGAAGAAGGAGGAAGAATCGACTCCATACATAGACGAGAGTGTTCACGCGAGTATGCAATTTAGTGAAATAGATTTAGCTTTGCCAGAAGACCACCAAGATGACCATGGAAGCTGTGAAGTGGAAGAGCGCATGGATATGCACGTAAGCAGTCATCTTGGTTTCACACCTACCACTGATCTACACTCTATACATGAATATGCAAACGATGATGTCATTCAGTACCCTGAGAATATTCCAATACAATCTCAAACGCTGCCGATGCCACCGAAACGCAAGAAGAAATTTGGGAAAAGTGACATGAAGCATTCATCTCTTAATGACTTCAATAATATGGCTGCCTCTGGTCTCTGGGAGGAACCGCAGGAGCTTGAAAATAATGACGATGTAAGTATCTATTGTTTACACAATGACATATCAACATTATAATACAGATTCATAACAAATTTGCTAGACAGGGTCCATATCAAATAAATAAAATTGAAGTGTCTGTTTTTAATGTCAAAATAACAATGTTTTTTCAGATGGTATAGTTATTTGCACGATACCTATGCCTAAAAATACAGTATTTAAATTTTTTGTCCGTCTGTTTGTATCGGTTAATCTCCTAAACGGATCCGCCGATTTGCTGCTTTTAATTGATGTTACTACCACGTAAACGAAACTGCGGGCAAAAGTTAGTTTATTTGTTTAACAGCACTAATCTCGAGAACTACTGGTTGAAATTTAATAATTTGTGTTTGTTCGGTCGATCGGATAAATCTCAAGAAAGGTGTTTATATATTTAACATCACGCTAAACTTCACAGGAGTGGAGCAGTAAGCTTTAACGCAACCTGTGTGTAGTTGGTAGTTATTAAAACGAATTCCACGAGGAAGAAGCCGCAGGCAAGAGCTAGTCACGAAATATAAACTTTAAACTGCAATTACTTTTACTATTAATGATTGCGCCTATTATTCTTGTTTTGCTAAAATCTGCAATCGTTCTTTTACTTCGTTTTTTTAGTTAGGGTAAGTTTATCAAATTGTAATAGTATAAAATAATAAACATAATCGGCAGTTAAAGTAAAAGGTGGACATGAATGGTGGCTTAACATGTAGCATATAGACTGCGTTATAAATGTACTTTTTCGCCTTAAGAATCACTAGACGCGGCTCTACCACGGTACATAGACCGTGGTAGAGCCGCGTCTAGTGATTCCGAAGGCTTTTTAGCCCAAATATTTGGCCCATTGAAAAGGCAAAAAAACAGCACAACTCATAATCAACTTATGGTTTGTTTGATTTTAATTCTTACTCTGAAATTTACGGTAGCCGAATGACATCAATTATAATAATATTATATTGGACGTTACTTAACTCAAATGACAACTAAAATGACAGCTAAAAACACAAATTCAATAGACACAATAAATACCATAATAAACTCGAAAATTAGACAGTTTTCGAGTATATTATGGTATTTTTTGTGTAACATGTAAAGATTTGAGGGTTACAAAAAGTAGTTAACTATATTATAGTATTAAAATACTAACCAGCGGGATTCTATAAAAGTTTGAAAACTAGTGTAATCCAAAAGTATTACACCAATTTAAAAGAAATTATATCTTCACATCGTTTTTATATTATGCCAACCCCATTATTATTATTGTTGGGACGAGGCTTTGGGTGTTCACGTCGACCTCCGTGGGTCTATTGTGATTATAGACTCTCCTTTAGGACAATAGCCTCCATAAATTGGAGCAGTTGGCCGATCGGGAGTGACATGACACCATCCGGATCCAAGATATAGCGTCCCAGAATGATTCTCCGTCTATGGATCAGTGGCTCGCAGTCGCAAAAAATGTGCAGCGGTGTTTCCGGTTCCTTTTAACAGAATCTACAGCTGTCATCGTCCATGACAACCCCATACATAAACTACCCTAACACACATAACAAAGTAACATATAACTCCAAATGATACTGTATTGCGAACGAACCAACCTCAATAATAAAATCACTGTTTATTCAAAAAAGCATCCAAGAACACAAATAGAGAAGTCTTATAGAATTATATAAGTAACGTGTGAAATAAATAATATAAAATATAATTCATGGTATTCTCTAAAAGTGACTATCCACCTAATCTTATTCTGGCGATTGTCCAATACTCTAACTATACTTTCGAGTATAGATAGATTTACTAAATTTTTGGAAACCCCGTTTCCTCTAGATTGTTGACCTAGTTAAATAATACATAAAATAAATGGGTTTGGATGTTGTTTTGTATCTTAACATTTCAAAACCAATATTTTATTTTAGATCGAAATAATAAAAGTTGTTGGTAGTATAAGCAACTTTACAAAAACGCGTCGTATCAGAAATAATACAATCATGGTGGAGGCGATATAAAAGAATTTATTAAAAGCACAGTGTTTATTCAGAAAACAAATAAATATTAATAAATATTAAATAAATGAATTTTGAACAAAATTATACATAAAAATAATTTGGTTTGTCCGAAAGACGTCAATATAACTTTTATATTTTTTTATCAGTTAAAATGAACACTAAGCTCGTTTAAAATCGAAATGAAAATAATAAGTTGAAAATTTGCATGCACCTTGTTTCGATGTTGTAAATATTGTTGTATATGCCTAAAGACGCGGGCCAGTTCCAAAGGTTCCTGATAAGACCTTGATAACCCTATTTGAAACCTTTTTGACAGGTTTAATGGTTTATTAATATTAAGTTATCAGGCGGTTATCAACTATCTAAAAGTTCTCAAACTGGTGAAATTGGGACTAATATCAAGTCATACCTTATTTTATGCAAAACCAAATTTGATGCATTGAGGCAAGTTAACTCAATGACAGATATTGTCATACCTGTCAAGTTGGTTAGAGAAGCCCAGAGAGAATGCATTTAACTAGAGACAAGTGTAATTTTTTCATGACGTTATTCCCACTGCGCGTTCAAGATAGAATTCACGTCAAAGTTCAGAAATGTATGGCGTTAGATAGATAGATAGATAACTCTTTATTGTACACAAATAAGAAAGTTAGTTTCAAAAAGCATATCATCTAGATAGTACAATGGGCGGCCTTATCGCTATAAAAGCAATTCCTTACAGGCAACCTTTGGATGGACAAGAGAGCTTAAGAAATTATAAATAGGTAGTTTATTTGGTGCACTAGAAATAATTGTGTAATGGATTTAATGGGTATATTAATACTTATATATACATAATACTAATATAGTTACATATAATATACTGTACATACGTTTAGCAGTATAATATATATACATTATACACACAACGTTTGACAGCTTTTGCCCGGTTCGGGGCAAATTTTCTATTAAAATTGACAGTGTAATTGTTGTAAAAGTATAACCGTCAATTATCTGCATGCTGCATCAAGACATCCATTTTCTCTGGTGAAACTTGCCTGGAAAATACATACGTTATTGAACTTCAATCACACAACACAATATTATTTAACTTGGTTAAACCCTGAACTAGATAATCTAAAACAGTAACACATCTGCAGCTATATAAAAACTGGCACAAATAGGAAACGCGTAGTTTCGTATACATTTGGCAGTGCCAAGCTTACGTCAGCAAAATCAGTATTATCACCTTCGCAATACAGTTTATACTAACTGCACTTACCTTTGTGGTAGAAATATTTTTTTAATTTGTAGCCCTGTACACCTTCCACTGCATGGCAGCATACAGACTTATTTTTACCACCTTCATGCTTGATCGATAAAAAGTAGACTAAACTTTTTCGTTGTGAAATTCACTCAAGATGAATACCTAAACTAAATCATTTTTGCGTTTAAAACACTATGATCCTTCAAAGTCTAAAATCCAAAACTCTACCTTTGTTAAAAATCGTATTCGAACGTTTAATACTGTTTTTCACAGCAAAAGAAACATGAAATACGAGGTAATCTTTTATTTTGTGGAGTTAAATACTTCCTTGCCGGTGCTGCAATCATTAAACACTAAATTCACAAAACACTACATTAAATTTCAGATTCAGACATAGGCGCAAAATCAATGAATTCGATTGAAGAGCTTCTTAATATCTACTTAGCTCCAAATATTAAAATGTACTTTTAAATATTGATATGTAATAAAGTAAGTCGGTGAGCATGTATAGAAGAAAGAAATAATGAAAATAATTACTTGCATTACGACTCACGAAAATAACATAACATAAAAAACACTAAATAAAATAATGAACAGAGATAGAAATAGTGACAGTGATACAAATATTAATATATTATACTAACCATAATGACAAATAGAAACTGTTCTATTTGCTCAGCATATTGTCTAGGATTGATTTTATCTACATCCATTTGAGAAATACGCGCCGTTTTGAAAATAAAATAAAGTTATTACTTAACTTAACTATACCTAATACCACATTCTCACAAACTTTTACATTCATAAAATTAAAAGGATTGTTCCTTTACAATGAACTATCAATTTGCAGTCAGTTTTAAAACTATAACAAGATTCCTAATATTATTTACGTTAGTTTATACTTAGTAAGCTTTGAATGAAATACAAAATACGCAACCATGTTGAATCAAAGTAAGCTGATCGGCCGGCCGTCATAGTTCAATAACCTTTTACAATTGTATCTAAATATAATTCATTTACAAAACAGATGTTGTGCTTATATTTTAAGATTTATTACTTACTAATTTTTGCCCGCGACTTCGTCCGCGTGGAATTCGTTGTATTAAGTAGTAGCTGCTCCCGCGCTTTGACCCGCGTTCAACCTTACTGCTCCTCTCCCGTAGAGTTTAGCGTAATGTTAAAAATCTTAACCTTTATTGAGACTTAGACTATCAAACTCAAAAGCAATTATCAAAATTCGCCCAGTAGTTTTTGAGCTTAGCGCTTGCAAACAAACAAACAAACTATCTCCCGCGATTTTGATCAGCGTGGTATGTACATCAATAAAAAAACTTAATTACAGAAAATAAAATACCTCTACCTACCAAAATAAAGCTATTTCTGATGATAACTAATCTAAACTCAATAAATAAGCAAAATCCCTATAAACTAATATCTATACGAATATCTAAACCTGCCTAACAGTATTATAAAATAACCTACGTTCACTACGTACAATATCAAATATACTACCTATACTTTAAAATTAAAATCTATACAGAACGACTTAAAAAAAAACCTAAATAACCTAAGACAAACTTATAGTTTGCGTTTCGATCGCGAACCGCAAAATTAAGTTTGTTTTTTATTGTACATATATAATATACTGGGTATTTTTTCGGGATAAAAAGTACCCAGTGTGGTGCACGGGATATTAAAGAATAATTAAATTAAGTTTCATAGTAACCGAAACGGTAACTTTTGCATGATGCCTGAACAAACAGACAGACAAAAAAAAATTTAATCACATTTTTGGGTTCGGTGTCTGTCTAGTACCTACCCCTATTTATTTTTTTGATATTTTCAATGTACAGAAATTTTACTTCTACAGATTTATTATAAGTATAGAAGATTTAATTAGGTATGAAAAGTGTACCGTCGAGTGAGTGAGCATCATTTCGGATATGCGATTAATTAATACATCTGAATACAAAATCAAACCAGTGATGCAATTGTGTAAATGAAACAATCGATTACGAAATTTGAGTTCATCCATACGGACAAGCAATCTGCACTTGGCCAGCGTGGGGGACTATGGCCTAACCCTTTTCATCATGAGAAGGGGCCTGAGCCCAGCAGTGGGACATGTATTAGACACAGGGCTGCTATTATTATACGGACGATAGTTAATTGTCAAAAAATCAAATTTAATATGATTTCATTTACGAAAGTTTCGCTACTTTTTAACAACAACGGTGGCCCTGTAAGTATAAAAAGTGTTGCTTAGTGGAATTGAAATTGTCAAAAGTGATTTTGTTTTCCACTTCTCGCATGCTTCGCGAGACAGTGTTTTATGAAGGAAAACAAATGAGTTGAACATATTTTATTTTACTTTTAAATAAAATATGTTCAACTCATTTGTTTTCCTTCATAAAACACTCGACCTGGCAACGCACACACAAATAATCTCGGACGAAAATAATTTACCGCCTCACCGAAAAAAATACTCAATTGAAATAACAATCTTTTTCATTAATGTTACAATAACCAATGAATAACCGTTCACTCTTAATAGATAACAATTAGGCCCTACTGCTGTTTTCATTAGTGATCCAGTTCAAATACAAGGCCATAGTATTGTTTCTATCGACATCACACTGAGTAATTCGATTCAACTAGGATTCGATTGATTGATTCAATTACTAAATTCATCATATTACTTTTTATGTCAACACGACAACTGAACTGTTTACATTCGTTATTTTTCTTGTTAGTAACTTCGCTAAAGTTTTCCATTAGGTACTTAAATGAGCATTCCATTATTTTATTAAAGACCGACCGTTTAACGCGCGTATCGCCTGCGACGTAAGAAGGGAGCGGGGGTAGGTAACGAACTACTACGGCTACACACGGAGTTATTGATCCAAAGATTTATCTCGAGATAGACATTGTAGGCAAAGTAAAAAATATAATTGTAGTATCTGTATTTTTAAAGAAAAAATGAACATTTTAAGAAAAAATTAACTTATTAAAGAAAAAATACATTTTCAAAATTTTACAATAATTATTATTATTTTCTTTATTTATTTCTCAACATATTTTACATATTTTTAAATATGATTTATAATAAATACAAAAAAACATTTAAAAATATAAAAACAGTGTCCCACCGACATCAGGTGCAGGGACCAAGCTGCCGATGGTTAGGGCTCCAGAGAGAGGAACCTCCTCACGATACGTGCCGTGTCTAAAAGTCCGTGTTGTTGATTTTTTTTGCAAAACAGGAAGAGCGATTCATCTTGGGATTAATCTTGGTAAACCGTTTACCTTGTGCGTTAATGTCCAAGCGTCCGTTACAAAAATACCAACCGTGCGCTGCGAGCACTGACGTGAGCTCTTTGCACCGCGCACCCCTCTCACCCACCCGGTAACATCACGCCCCGCCCCCTTCTCACCGCGCGGGCGATACGTGAGTTCTTCTTCTTCTTTTATTTAATGGCAACTGGGTCTCCTTGCGGTGACCATTTCTGCCAGTGTCAAGTGTGAAATATTAGTAAAGTTATTGTAAGCGTCCAAAATGGCGGGCGATATACTCGGACTCTGACGATGGCGGCGCAGGCGAACACGCGCTGTCAACGTGCACTCACCCACGCCGCCACCGCCAAAGTCCGATACGCGAGTTAAACGGTCAGCCTATAGTTGACATTATTTTATAATTGTTAAAACGTCAAGATCAAGAACTAATTAAAATTATGTTTATCACCTTCCAGATAATCGTATATCGTACAGAACATGAATACATTGTGCCCCAAGACTACGCCCAGTCGGCAGTTACTGAACAAAGCCCAGTGCCACCGAGACGTAATCGTTCGAGAAGCTCAAGAGGCACATCGCTTTGTGACGACGACCGCACGTCTCACGGTGCCGAATCACTCACTCTCGACACAAATGTGCCACCCACAGATGACATCGATGCCGAAAGAGAAATCCGTCATGAGAGTCCAGGTTATGCTACAGTTGACAAAGGTTCTTACGCGCCAACCAAAACTGCTAGACGTTCTAGGAGCAAAACGCCACCAAGACGCCGCAAGAGCAATAGCTCAGAACGCAAATATTACACAGTTGGTCCAACAAAACCTGCTGCACCTGGCCGCCCACCGAGAAAGAAGTCTTCCACCAGTCTCGTAACTCTAGATAGTTTTACAAAACGCTCAATAAGTGGCGATTTAACGCAGTATGTTGAAATAGATGAACCATTTGAAGAGGTTCATAAAGATTTGAACTCTGGCGAAGTTGTAAGTAAAATGAAAGATAGACCATTGCCTCCTCCCCCGCGTCCTCCAAGAGGATCTAGACGGGGCCGAAAAAGTAGGACTGAACAACAATCATCCATTGAAACAGAAACATCAATGGACTATAGTCACGATTATGAGGAAGACCAAACTAAACCTGATGACGTTGTTGAAATTGAAGTTTCAACCCAAACTGATCCTCTTCCAGATGATGTAGATTTTGAGCTAGGTATGGATGAACATCTAGACATGTCTATGTCTAGCTCCTTGAGAGACATAATTGATGAAGATTCGATGCTAACTAAAAGCTACACGAAATTGATGGAAAGCCCTCGTATTTCACGCCCTACATCGAGATCTGAAAAGTCTTTAAAACTTTCAGACCCTAAAATGACTGAGTTAGCTAAACCGAATATTGGGCGAACATCTCCTACAGTTATTCTGGTAGAAAGGCGAGTATCAAGTCCAACAAGAATTAACGAACGAGATGAAATGCTAACTGAAGCATCACTAACTGTACAACATATTGATATAGATCAATCTCAAATCCCCGATGTGCCTCCACTACCAAGGTCAAGAGGGGTTTCAAAGACCGCTCAAAGTTCTAAAAATATTGTAACGCCGAGTGAAGAGCGAGCTCTTGAAAAAATTAGTGACGCAAGCAGCAGAGATGTCCAGTTAGATAATTTAGTAACACAACGACTTCAGGTGAGAGATTTAGATGTAGGTCGACTAAATGTGTCCGAACTTCAAGCCAACAAAATATTGGTGTCAGATATTGAAGGAATGACGCTACAGGTATCAGAATTAGACTCAAAATCCGGACATATTTCTGTTAGTGGAATTGAATTTTCTCAATCAGTTATAGATGAGATAGTGAAAAAATTTGCCGAAATATCTTCAATTCACGCCCCTCCACCACCTCCACCACCACAGCCGGTGGTAAATCTAAATATTCCTGAATTGCCAAGACCGGTGAGTAGAGAAGAACATACGCAAACAGATGTCATTGCGGAGGAGCCCGCTGAAGTTAAAGTAGAGACGAAAACTTCTCTCGATGAAGAAGCGACTCAGTCTTCACCCCCGCCAAGGCCTCCTAGCGCTGACGAAGTGGCCGCTCCTCCTCAAAGACCTCCACCCCCTGACTTAACACCTTTATTATTCTCTTACTTACAAGACATAACAATACCTCCAACATCATTCTTTCCCCCGCGATCGTTGCGTGATTTTCATGAGTCACAACATCAAACTCCTGCGCCGCCAACAAGGCGAGTAAAGAGGAAACCTGCAGCCCCTCATTCAGAATCTAGTTCAGATAATGGTAGACCCCGTCCATCCCCACGGAGAATGCCGCCTCCTGTGAGATCGCATGAACCCACTATAACTGAAGCAGGTGCACAGTTCCTGCGGGTATGCCATTCTTCCATCAGTAGGACTATAAGGAACATGTTTAATTCGTTCATGTCGTACGTCAGCGGTGCAGAAGACAAGAAAGACGTACAAATGGCGATGGTAATCTTCCTTGTGTTGATTGCTGGACTTATTATGTTTGGCTTGAGCGATAGTCGCGCTGTGCATCACCATCACTGGGAGTTCTTTAATCCTCCGGACGGGAAGCCGTGATAGGAATACCTTGTGACGTATCGTGTATTGTTTATCGATGTTAGTAGAATACGTTGTAGTTGTAAGATCGACAGACTTGTTGGATGCAATTCGGATTTTTATATAGTTGCCCCATTATCTAGTTGATCGAAATAACTTGAATATTATTGAACTGAAATAATGAAATGTTATAACAACAAGACATTTTGTTTTACTAACATACATGGGGTGAAACGCCAAGTATGTTTTGTATATTTAAATTTGTGATACCTAGTCATTTTTATTCAAATTTATTATAATGTTATTACTAAAAAAAAAAAAAATATCAATTATTGTTCAATAGGTAGATATAAAGCGTCTAAACAAGTCTGGATGTTAATTATAAAATTGAGAACTGTATGATCCGGAAGCGTATAGCAAAAAAGAGAAATGAGCATTTCATACAAACCAGACTTTCCACTACAGTTTATTTAAATGAACACTTAGATTCTATTTTAATTTTAAGTATATTTTGTTTAAATATCTGATGGCGCTTGAAGTTTGGACAACAATAAAACACTAAAGAATCACATTTTTAAACGACCTGAAACAATCATCTTATTATTTTAGTTTCATTGATATTTTAGACGTTCAGAAATTAAACTCACTACACATATTTTAATCGATGCCTACTTTGATCTTCATCTCTATTTTTTATTGAAATTGATTCTCTGTGATTTATATTATTTAAATCGACATTAACGCACACAAAATAATACATATTGCGTTTCTACATTCAATGAGCATATTTGCTATTATGCTGTAGTCGATAATAAAATTTCTATAAAATAAAAAATGTTACAATTGTCATATTTTTAAATAACAACGATCTGCTGCATATCTTGTGGGTATTACAAGTCCAGCCATCACCGTTTTAATCAGCCAAGGATGATTTGTTTATTACGACTTAAGCTTATTTAAAACATGTTATTTGTTACCTAGTTGTAAAACATATTAACCGCACTGTTAACTATATTATACGGTAGTGTTTCAAAGCGTTATGCATTTTATAAACTTCAATTTTTGTCGTGCAATGTAAAGGAAAATAAAATTTTATAAACTATTGTGTTGTTTTACTTCATAAACTCTAAGGGCCATTTTCATCGGCCCGAGTTCAATTGTGAGCCCTGTTTTCAATATCTGTGTCACAATGAATTGGAGACAGAGTGAGACAGAGAGATCGAAGACTGAGTTCAGCGTTGAATTTGGTTGTTTGTTTGTACCCAATAAGTGTCGAATCTACTGGACGGATCTTGATGAAAATCTGGTTGAAGATAGACCAAAACCCAAGGTACAATATAGGCGCACAGAAGCTACTTATTTATATTTTTATGTGACGTGGGTTTGCACACTCTCATCATGATTGTAAATGGTAGAATACATGTAAGGATTACGATATTATGCCACATGTCTCACTAAATTAGGAAACTACGTTTATACGGTGATGTTAGGTTCTTGTCCAAACTTTCAATCTGCCGATCCATCTATTCTAACGGATTCAGCTGAATATCAGTATTTAACTTGGAGCATATGCCATCAGACCTGCATAACCTAGTACGAGGTAATACGATACTATTCGTTAGACTAGATCACAGTCTTTCTGGCCTCTGACTACCCGTAACGACTGCTATAGATATTCAAATGCCAACCGGGACCGACGGCTTAACGTGCTCTCCGAGGCACGGAGGCAAACTCGTTATGGTAAAGATCATGCCACCCATCCACTGCCCACCGCGGTTAGCATTTTTGACTTAGTCACGAACTCCTTGTTTAAACTTTACCTTGAAAAAATATCTTAAGCTTGATTCTTGTGCTTGTTGTAAGCTAACATGACAATAGCTTGAGGATAAAAGGATTTTGAAACGTTTCGTGGCACCCAATTGTGGTGACGTCAGTTGTGTTCTGTCCACTTGGTTATAAAATTCAACCTTTGCCTTGCGGCTCCACCTACGTGGAAGTTGCAATAGGTAAAAACTCTTTTTGTGAAGATAATTAATTCTGGGCGACGCAGTGACGTACAAAGATGCAGCATTAAATTCAGCTATATTAATCCACTTTTAATTTCATTTTAGTTTTTGCATCATTACGCAAAAACTGTTCAATCTGATTGCCTGTATGTTTGTATGGTTGCCTGTATTTTTTTTTTTTTTTTTTTTTTTATATTTATAAGAAATCAATTATTAAAATTATGATATCTTATTTACATTACAATCTAGCCTATCAAGACTAATAAGTAATATTATGTTAACCTAAATTGCTACGTTATAATATAATCTAAGAATGTGTCCATTAACACTTTACTTAGTTTTTGTTAAGGGGAAGTCACTTTGTTCATGTGTTCTTTATAACGACACTTATCGCACTAATTAATTTGTCACTTATCACTACACTAACTCGAAAGGTTTGGTTCGTTTTAGTCTTTTCACTAGTTCCGTGTTATCAAGGAGCCGGATTGCCTCGATGTTGACGTGATGATGAAGTCTTCGTTCGTGAGCTTCTGCATATTTTTGTATGACCCTGTCCACAACGTCTATTTTGAGGTCCCGGTGAAGATCGCTGTTTCTTATGTACCACGGGGCATTGACAATGTCCCTCAGTACCTTGTTCTGGAAACGTTGAATAATTTGACGGTTACTCTGACTGGTACAGCCCCACAGCTGGATACCATAAGTCCAGACAGGCATCAGTACCTGTTTGTATAAAAGGACTTTGTTATGTACTGATAGGGGTGATTGTCTACCTAGTAACCAGTACATTTTTCTGTAGCGTATGTCTAATTCTTCACGTTTCTTCTTGACATGTGCCTTCCAGCGCAGTTTGGCGTCAAGCGTCATACCGAGGTACTTTGCCGTGTTGGCGTACGGCACCACTTCGTTGTTTATAATCACCGGCAGGTACTGGATTTTTTTATTCGTAAAGTCTACGTGTGTTGACTTGGATTCATTAAGTTTGATCCGCCATTTTTTAGTCCAGTCTATAACTGAGTTTAGGACTATTTGAACTTGTTCTACAGCTTCCTCGTGTGTGTTTCCAGTCGCCATTATTGCTGTATCATCAGCAAAGGTAGCGATGAAGTTGTTTTCTGGTACTGGAATGTCGCAGGTATACAATAGGTACAGGACCGGACCTAATACGCTGCCTTGTGGGACTCCAGCTTTTATTTGCCTCAAAGTTGAATATGCATTTTCTTGGCGAACTCGAAATGTCCTATTGCTTATATAAGATTCTAACAACTCAGCATATGGTGTGGGCAACATTATTTGTAATTTGTGCACTAAGCCTTCGTGCCAGACTTTATCGAAAGCTTGTGCTACGTCAAGAAATACAGTCGAGCAGATTTGCTTTTTTTCTAGGGCTTGTTCAATTACATTACTTATTCTATGTACTTGATCTATGGTAGAATGGTTTTCTCTGAAACCAAACTGATGGTCTGGGATTAAGTTTTTCTCTTCAATCACTGGTTTTAGCCTCTTGAGCAGAAGCTTTTCGAATAATTTTGAGACTACAGGTAATAGAGAAATTGGTCGATAAGATGCTGGTTCTTGGGGTGGTTTCCCAGGTTTTGCTATCATTATTACCTCTGCAACTTTCCAAAGATCAGGTACATACTTTAGTCGAAATGCTGCATTTATGAGAGTTGTCAGTTTTACAATAGCTTTACGAGGAAGCCTCTGTAGAATGTCACCTGTAATTAGGTCGAATCCTGGAGACTTTTTTGTTTTGATGTGGTACTTAATCTCTATCGCGACCTCTCTAGGTGTCACTAGCTTGATACTATTACTTTCTTTTTGCAGCTCTACAGCAGTAATATGTTGTAAGTTGTTGTCTTCGCAGGGCATAAAAATCTTTTCTAAGTGGTAGGCAAATCTTGCTGCTTTTTGTTCATTGTTTACGGCCCACGTTCCATTTTCTTCCCTTATCGGCGGAATGGGTGTGATGGGTCGTTTCATGTTTCTAGTTGCCTTCCACAAAGAATAATTTGATTTGTTGTCATGTGTAATCTGGCTTAGGTAAGAGTTTCTAAGAGAATCATTGTGTTCCAATATTTTTATTTTTAACTTCCTTGCTAAATTGTTTAGAAGATTTTTGTCAATAGGTGATCTAGTTTGGTGCCAGATTCTCCTCTGTCTACGTTTTTCTAAGATTAGGTTTCTTATATATATAGGGTAAATGGGGCCCTTAGATCTCATGTGGATATTTGGGGTATTTGTCCATGCCGCTTGCTGGACATTTATAATAAAATTGTTTACTTCTAAGTCTAGTTGCTTCGGTGATTTCAGCGGGGCTCTTAATTCTATGATATTTTCTAAGTCTATTCTAAAACTTTGCCAGTCCGTTTGTTTGTTAATTAAAGTAGGGTTATTCTCCTTGTACAATATTTGGTCACTCAGTGTTAATAATATGGGAGAGTGATCCGAGTTCATGTCATTGGAGTCTTCGATAGTTAAGTACGTTTGCGATATATTTTTGCATATAAAGAAATCAATTAAATCTGGCACCTTGTGAGGATCTGTCGGCCAATAGGTTGGTTTCCCAGTTGACACTGCGTCACATTTCAGGAACTGTATGGCACTTAGTAGCTCCTTTCCTTTAGTTGTGGTCAGCCTAGAGCCCCAGCTCGTGTGCTTGGCATTAAAATCACCACCTAGAATAAATCTATGTCCTAGATTTTTTAAGAAACTTACATAGGTGTCCTTTTTGATATTGTGTCTTGGAGGTGAATACAAAGCTGCTATGGTGACAGGATATCGGTAGCCTTGCACGCATATTGATACTGCTTGTATTTCACATTCCTCGTGTTTGTATTCTTCATAGTGGGCGAGGTTCTCCTTAATTATAACTGCACTCCCACCTCTTGCACAGTTGTCGGGGTGTAGTGCATGGTACACCTTGTATCCCTGCATATTGATATAAGACTGCTTGGTAAAGTGAGTTTCTGACACTAAGCACACATCAATTTTTTCTATATTAAGGACGACTTGGAGTTCTTGTTGATGTTTAAGTAGTCCATTGGCATTCCATGTCATTATTTTCAATGTCTTCTTCATTTTTGGACAGATATTTTAGTCACAGTATTTTTAGCACTGTTTTCTAATTTCTTTAGACGGCCATCAAAAGAAGTCATCAATTTTAGCAGTTCATCCAGCTTTCCTTCCACACTGTCACTGGGTTGAGACGCTTTGTTATGTCTAGCTTTTGGTAAACTTTTTGCAGTCATTTGTGCATAAGTCTGCCCAGACACAATAGTAGGATGTGATTTTTTATTCACAACTGGCTGCTTAGGAACATGTTTTCCTGGTTTCATGCTCTTAAGCTTGATGTTTTGCATTTCTTTAGCTACCAAACATCCTCTATAGTTAGCGGGATGCGGCTCGCCACAATGCACACATTTAGGTTTCACTTCAGCAGGCTTTTTGCATTCATGAGTGAGATGTTTTCCCGTGCACTTGACGCATCGGGGCTCTTTTGAGCAGTATTTTTGTGTGTGACCATAAGCCTGACACCTTTTACACTGGGGAACCAGCTTTGAAGCTTTTATAGGGTGTATTTCAATTTTACAACCTAATATAGACTTTACGTTGTGTATGCGATTTATGTCTTCTTCTTTGTCAAAAGTTAACATAAACATGTTCAGAGGTTCTTTGGTTTTCCAGCTTAGTTTAATAGCTGCATCTTCAACTTTGAATCCTTTTGACTTTAAGTCATCGACAATCCTCTCTGGCTTACAGGTATGATGTAGGTTCTTAACCATTACCCTAATTGGTCTTTGTTGCTTATTTTCATACGAGTGCCATGAGTAGTCACTCTCACTTAACAACTTTGTAAGTGACTTGTAGGAGTCACCGTCATTAGCGTTTACCTTAACAGCTTTACCGCTAAGGATTTTAGTTGTAAATGGGTCTCCAGGCATATTTTGTGAAAGTAAATCAAAAAATACCTGGTAGTTCTCGATGCCATCTACAATAATTGGTGGAGGAGATGCAATCCTCTTGGTTTTTACCTTCTCCTTGGGAGGAGTTTCTTCTGTTGTCTCATTTGTGCTTTGAGTGGCTGAGGTGTTCAATTTTCGTTTTTTGTTCCTCCTAGTCTTCACTCGAATCCACTCAGTCTCTTTGGCCAGTTCTTCCTCATCTGTACAATATTCAGAACATTGAGTTGAACTTTCCATGTTAGTAGCTTTTGCATTATTGGCTACTTGATTTTCTTGAGTAAGAGTAAGACTCCTTATTTGGGTCTGCAACTCTTCAATCTGCGCCTGCATATTGTTGATAATATGGCGGCGACTTTCATTTTCATCTTTCTCTTCTTTGTATAATTTGTACAAAATGTGTTCTGTTTCGGTCTTAACTTTTATTGGATTATTATTCGTCATATTGTAGCGAGTTAGTAGCTTCGCCTTAACAATAACAACAGATTAATTGCCGTGTCAACAATCCTTGCGCAACGTAATGCGTCATCGCGGCGAGCGCTCGGCCGCCGGTGCGCGAGGTTTTGCAGACTTGCACTTTACACTTGCACTAGGTCACGCGTACGACGCGACTATTCACAACGAAAATCGAGAGAATATTGGTTGCCTGTATGATTGAACATAAACACTAAGTAGTGGGAGAACCCCAAGAGTAAATATAGATACTTTGTCAATGTATAGTCGTATAAATAAAATAAGTTGTGTGTATACTTATAACACTGTTTTGACGGTGCCGAAATGTGAACATTAACGGTCGGGCTAGTCCACAAAATTAAAGACGTGCAGCGGGCTATACAGCGAGTTGCTTTGAAGGATAAGATTCGTAATGATGTTATTCGAAAAAGAGCTAAAGTGACATTTATATCTCGCAAAATAAGCTTGAAGTAGCAATGGGCCGGCCAGACAGGCCCCGTCTACCGAAGGACTGACAGCCGTTGGAGCAAACGACTCGGCAACCTTAAGGTAGAACGTCCCCCGTCAGGTACAATGACGACCTAAACAAGGTTGTTAGAGGGGACTGAAGGCGGAAGGCAGAGGACATGGTGTTGTGGCGAAAATTAGGAGAGGGCTATGTCCAGCTGCGGACTACGAGAGGCTGCATAATGCAATTTATATAACAAAATATAAACCAATTTACTAAAATACTGAAACATGCCGTAATGACTAAGCAATCTTGAAATTCATAGTAGAATGTTTTTATTAACAGAGACACAATTTAATTTTCTTAAAAAACACCAATGAAAATATTTTGGCACCGCTTTTAGGGGTAGATATGCGTTTATGCACTATCAATACATGGACAAGGTATAAATAGACAAGTAACGGTGGGAACCGAGCCAAAATGGTCGAAATTCTGACCTGACCTACTTTATACAAAAAATCATCGTAACAAATAGCATAGATATTTGTTTGTTAGGTGGGAGAGCTCCTGTGAAAGAGCTCGAGAGAGTTTCACCGCCTTACCAACCCCTTTTTGAGCTCATAGTGTTTCAGTGTGAAAAATAACAACTCTATATTGTACCCTAGGTTTATTATGGACTACTACGTACACAGTAATCTATATTCTACTATCATATGGTAAGATGACGCTCTGAAATTTCAGCCACGACAAACATGCGCATAATATCAAGAAGAAAGAAATAAAGAAAATAAATTTTATTCCGGGACAGATCTAAAACTAAACTCGGAAAAAATTAAGTAAGAACTAAATAAATTAAAAAAAAAAACTAAATAAAATGTAAATAAACAATAATAAGGTCAAAAGTTACATCCGTCACGAGTATCCGTGCAGGAATCGGGATATTGCTCAGCGTTATGCTTTACAGCGCTTGCATTACTGCAAGACACCGCAAAGCGCTGGTATCAGTGTTCAAATGTAGTGAAGCACCTGCAAACTTGGGTGGAATGAAGATGTCCATTCCACGGTCTCTAGTTACCAGGTTGCCACTTACTGGATTCCACTTCAATTCAGTACCTACACACATTGTAAAATGAAACTCCAAAAAATAGTTTGTGAGCTGAACACAAAAAAATATTTGGACAGACTGAATTCGAAATTAATCTATTTCTCTTTATTATCGCCTACCAAACCATAAACAAAATCTTGTTGTATGTTGTCGGTACCGAAGCGAACTTAAACCGATTCTAAAAATACTCAATCGACACTGCCGGTCTCTATTAATTTACTGAGCAAACTAAGGTACCGCTTTTCACCACGAGATGGCTTTAGTAGTATTTTTAAACCGAAATGCACAAAATAGTGTGTGTACACCTGAATTTTCGCTGCCATGAAGTAGACACAAAACTAAACTTTTTTACAGGTAGTGTATTTTCCTGAATTAAACTAGCATTTAACTGTTGCGAATTTTACAAACCATTGATATCTTAACGTTTCGTCATCGACCTATCTTAAAGAGCTCGTTGTATCCACCCGCATGTGTGTTTTTTGTTCCAGGTGGTAAGCGAGTATAAGACCTGCCTGATGGTGAGCAGTTATCGTAACTTAAAGACACTGGACTGCAACAGGAGCATCACTGACGCGTTGACAACCCTTTAAAAAGCTATTTTCACTCTTTTTAACCGCCTGCCAAAAAGGAGGAGGTCTACGTTGGATGCGATTTTTTTATGTTTGTCCTGCGATTTCTCCTTTATTTGTGAACCGAATTTTAATAGAAAACTATAAACTACAATATTTTGCCTGTTTAAGCAAATTGATAAAAATTTACAAAGTCATTATAACCCTGATCACAGAAAGGTCGAATATCTTAGTAAATATAGTTATTTATGGTAAGTGAGAAAAAGTTTACGCGTAACAAACACAACTTTTCACTTCTTCCAGTGAGAAAATTATTAATATTTAAATATACTCGTACTCGATTGCTTAACTTTAGATTATTCCATGAAATACGGCAGTAATACCAATTCAGAATGCGTTTTAGCGCCTTTTGTAAGTCACCACTTATTACATTATGTCGTACGCTTTAAAATACTTTTTACGTGATTTTTCTGGTAAAAAGCAAACTTCTGTGTCAGAAGCAAGTAGTCTTAACTCTTCTGGATTACCACAATGTTCTCCATCACTGGGTTCACACATTTTTTGTTAAAAGGTTATAGAGTTGCCCGCGATTTATAGTTAAGTTTACACAGACACAGACTTTTTTTTTTAAGAATGTGTTCGGAAGTTCGTTCCTTAACATTTATGTATTGAGTCTAATATTTAGTAGGTACAAGATTTTAGTTATTTTATTGGTTAATCACGAATACAAAAACATTAAAATACTAAATAAGCGTGTATTTTTATGATTTGAAAATTAAAACTTATCGTTTGTAGTTTTTTAATAAAATTTATGTCAATGTTTATTACTAACCTACATGATGGTTGCTTTATTTTTTTTTCAGCGCCTATTCATTCGAAGGTTTCGAAATTTGAATCACTTTGCCTCACTAGTGAGCAAAACGCTTTTTACTCACTGAATTCTGCAAACGATCTTTTTCGTGATGGTGTGATGAAAAATACATTATTACTATATACCTACAATTAGTACGATGCAAAGGTATCTCATTCATTCTCCGATCCTTTTTCTGATTACATTGAGGGTCAGCTTCTTGTCTATTGGATTTAGTTGAGTTTAGCTTTTTAAGTGGAGCGACTGTCATCAGACCGCCACACCCAAAGAGATTGCAGATTGCTCTTGAGATTTATCAGTGTAAGTACGAGGCGTTATGATACTCATAGTTAGACTAGTTGTCTTGCCAGGGTTTCTGGCCGCTGACTACTAGTGACGAATGCCATAGATCTTCAAGTGGCAACCGGGACCGACGGTTTAAACTCGTAAAACCGGCACGCATCCACGGCCGACCGCGGTTAGCATTGCTTCATCTGTATGTTTAACTTAGCCACGAGCTGGTCAATGGAATCTTACATAATTATATACACAAATACATAAGATCAAGCCTTTATTCCACGGGGGTAGGCAGGGACGATGGAACGCCTGTTTCGCTCCTTACATACTATCTTATATTTGAATAAATGCCCAACTTACCTAAGTATTGTTATTCAAATGTCGTTTCGTACAGGCCTTTAACGCCTACAAAGACGAACTTAATTCTATTGTTTGGAGGGCACATAAGCCATGAAACTTGGTTTACTGTAACGAATCTAACTCGGTATGGGTAGGTAAGTACATCTATTACAATATACCTACAACAAATCAAAATAAGATATTTATACGTGTTAAAAATCGCTAATAATTACCCTTAATTTAGCGACAAAATTCATAAATCAAATCAAATCATTTATTTCTATGGGCCCCAAGAGGCGCTTGAACACGTCAAAACAAACATCAAAATACAAAAAATATCAAATAAAAATTAAAATTAACTAAATAAATTATAGTACTTATTGCATTAAAATGATTTGAAACTGGAGCTTAGATTGAATTTAATTCAACTTAGAAATTTGAATAAAAATCAATCCAAGTACCAGCTCCCCGCGACACAGGACACATTATACATAATGCAGGCGTCGATAAAAAAAAAAGATGTCTATCTAACAATAATAGCGAAAAAGTAAGTATGTCGAAATTCTGAGACAAATTTAGAAGCAAAGAGCGTCTACAGCGCTAGAGGGGGACAATCTAGACAGCGTTGACTTTAATGACTAAAATAATGCAGATGCCTGCCAGTACTTAGTACTTAGCATCAACAAATAGTTACGTCGATAGTTTCCTCAATGATGGTGAGTAGATACCTCAATGGCAAGCCATGTGGGTCGAGGTGACTCCACATTATTATGCGGCACTTAGCCGATGTTTGTTACTGCAATGTTTTTAGGATAACAACAATAAGAAAACTGTTTTGTTATTGTCGAGACATCTGTTAGTGAGAATTTAAATAATTTTAATATTAGGAGCTGTTGCCTGCGATTTGGTCCACGTGGTATTCGTTATGGTAACTTATAGTTTCTACTGTGGTTTTACCCCGTTCTCCGTTTCTATTACAATAATAATATTAGAAGTTGTAATAAATATTAACTGCCAAAGGCAAAAGAATTATTCAAATCCGATCAGTAGTAACTCCAGGATTAGCGTGATCTACATTCAAAGAGCTTTTTTTAAAGTTATTCAAGTAACACAAATGCAATGGCTCTCGAATGAAAGGCAATTTTATATTCTCTTAATTAGTATGACATTTACAACATAACATAACATCACGCCTATATTACCCAGAAGTGTGTGGCAGAGGTGTACAACACCCACACTTCACCTGTTATGTTTAGGTCCAATGGTATAGGGCGTGAGCCTATCGTAATCCACCGGACACAATTCAAAACCCGTGCTGCTATTGTGAATTTCCTGACGCAAAGTTCACAAATACACTTTGGCTGACCCGGGCTTCGAACCCGAGACCTCGCAGTGACAGGTGCTTACGCTAACCACTAGACCAGGGATGGCAAGCCCCTTATTAATGCACGTGCCATATTTTTTGTAAAACAAAGAGTAATGTGGCCGTGGGTGCCCATTCCGACGAATTTCTTGATTTTGCGTGCTTAATTTTTAATGCTGCGTGCCATCTGTGGCACGCGTGCCAATAGTTCGCCATCTCTGCACAAGTACAGTAAAAGCAATAGTTATAATGTTTGGCCTAATTGTGAAAATAGATTAAAGTAGATTAAATAAATGTAGTATGGCATAGCTAATACTCTGGTCAGAAGATGGCAAAAACCAAAACATCTAACCGTTTGGGTAAGTAATAAGACCTATTGTGTTGCAACTACATTCAAGTCAAAATTAGGAGTGTTAACGCAGTTAAGTCGTCGTCCCATAAATATGTCTACGGTACATTTAAATTACACGTGGTCCCATTGCAATAGGAATTGATTCTAAGGTTTCTGAATATCGATATAAAATTTATTACAACCATGAGCCTATTTGGGATTTTTATACAAATCTATAACAACTATAGATTTGTATAAAAATCTGGTGATTTTCTAACTAAATATTAGAGCGGGTACACATTGGGCGTTTTGAAACGCGCGCTTTGCTAACGTGCGTTTTGAGAACCCCGAATTCTATTGAAGTGTACACATGTAAGCGCGCGCTGCTGGTCAAGCGCGCGTCAAACGCGCGTTCTTACATTTTTTCGTTAGAACGCGCGTTGCTCGGGCGTCAGTTGCGCGCTTGGAGATACATGAGCGGCCATTTTGTTGTACATTTTATCGCGCGCTTTTGTGAAGAGTAGACGTCCATTTTCGAACTGAGCCAAAAGTATTTCGCGCTACTAACGCACGTTGAATGCCGTGCTAAGCGCGGTGTGTGTACGCGACCAACGCGCGCTCAACGCAACGCCGAGCGCCCAGTATGTACTAGCTCTTAAATATAGGGATATTTACCATTAATATTTGTTGTAGCGAATAATTTTGATATTAGGGTGAATTTCCCAAGCCTAAAATTTTGGCGGTGTAACTGAAAATCATACCTTAAAGTTGAGATACAGTAGGTAATGCATTTTTTTTTGTAAAAAGGTACTATTTATCGCAATCGAGGCATGTATAGTATGTTATTGAAAACTATTTTTGACATCATATAAAAAAAGGTATTTCCGTCGTATACTAAGTTTGGTGGTGCGTCCACAACCCGTTTTGTTAGAAATAATCACAGCTTATTCAAAACTCCGTTAGTTTACTAAATATACTTATTGTTATTTAAATTTGGTATTATTTTTTCTATCCCTCGACATTTAATTCGTAGTATATAGTGCTATATTTTATCTCAGAAAAAAAATTTAAGGTCCGTCCGCGAAAAGTTTTAAATTTTGGTGTGACTAACAAAAACGTCGCGTATTTCGTATTGTAGGTACCTAAAAGGACGTTAATACCATCATTCGAATCGTTCAGTAGGGTGCTCCCACGCACCAGTGCCAGTCTTGTTCCATCCTGTTTCGACTTTCCGCCAAGAACGTAACTTGTATGGCTCTCAAAATATGGCTGACAAAAATACTGCAATTTTTGTGTTGATAATATTAAACGTTTTAATCTCATTGTAATGTTTCAATATATTTTTATAGTTCGTAGATTCGGTATATGTTTAAAATAATAGCAATATACTTACTTATTTTTCAATAGTTTTTTTTTTAAATCGAATTATTTTGTACGATTCTAATTTTGGTGGCGCAATTTTGGTGACTTTGGTGGTATTTTACTAAACACCAAAATTGCTTAATTACACCAAAATTAGTTTTCACTGTTATTGATTTAAAAGTCTGCAAATATTGTTAAGAAAGTTCAGAAAATGGTGGAGCCTCTAGAAGTAATGAAACATTTTGAAAAAGAAATTAAACCATTTATGATGCATTGTGAAAAATAAAAAAATACCTAATATGAATCTATAAAAAATATCAAAGATTGTTTATCGGAAAACGAATGATAAATACATATGGACTTCGGTGAAAATTATAATACGAAGTATGCCGCAGAAATACAGTCCTTTCATTTTGGTGCTAGCCGATCCCAAATAACACTTTACACCTCAGTAATTTATTATCGTTTAGGAAATGAAACTAAAGCTTATTCATTTCGTACTACCAGCACTTCTCCACGACATGATCTTCTTCTTCTTATCGTGTCCATGGCTTGTTTAATTATACGTCTTAGACCAGTAGGTGGCAACTTCAACCCCTTCCTTGTTTGCCTGCATGAGGTCATCGCGGGTGCACGTGGCGGGTAGTAATGGTCAAGACATCAGATGGACCATACTCTGACTAGGGGATCCACACTCGCAACCAGTATTGTATGAGTTAATAAATCCCCACTTGGCCAGATTGTCCCTGCAACGGCCGACCTGAGTCCGAAGTCTATTATGGGACTTCCAGATCGGCCACTGCAACTCATTCCCAGGTGGCAGATGTTCGGCCGGTTCAAGAAAGTTGGGAGGAACAGGATGGTTAGCCTTCCAAATTTCGCAGCGTAGATTGTCTGGACTTTGGTCCGCTGATTTAGGTTTAGGTTTAAAGATCTTTATTCTCAATAAAAACATAAAGTCACTTACTTGAGAACAATGAATTGATATAAAATTAAGTTCAAATTCGTCGTTTAAACATTTACGCATTTACCCACCTAATGCATTCTAGTTAAATATCTAAAATGTGTTGCGTTAGCTTATTTTTAAATGCATTAAATGAGTGTACATTTTTAATGTGTGGTGGCAATTTGTTGTACAGTTGGGCTCCTTCAAAGGTAAGCATTGATTTTCCATAGTTGGTTCTAATTTTAGGTAATACTATAAAACTGGCTCGGCGAGTGCTACGTTGGGTTATATTTTTTATTTTTGTAAATGTAATATCTGTCTGAATTTTTTTGTCGAGAACTTTGCGAATAAATAAACAAGTATTGTAAATATATAATTGTTTTAAATTCATTAATTTAGTTTCTTTGTATATTTTAGTAGTTGATGTTAGGTATGGGTAGTTAAAAATCATTTTTACTAATTTATTTTGTGCTGTTTGTATGTCCGCTAGATTAGTTTTAGATGCAGCATTTCGTCGTTCTTATGAAGCTTTTGCGGCTTTTAAGGCGAACTGGTGATACGACATGACTGTGGAGTGGGTGACGGTTATCATTCTCCTGTTTCCACTGTTCAATCCGGCATGAAATTTTGCGGCGAACAAAAGGTAGTGATATACCTGCTAATGGGTAGACCATGTTAAGGGAGGTAGGTTTTAGGCAGCCAGTGATGGTTCTACAAGCATGGTTTTGCGCCACGTCTACTTGCTTGGCATGTGTAGAACGATGTCATACGGGGGCATGCAAACTCCCCTGCAGAAAAGGAAAGTGCAAGACTCGTCGTCCTAAGAACTAGTGGGGAAGCGCCCCAGGTCGTACTTGTGAGTCGCCGTAGTATGCTATTTCGTGCACAGATTTTTTGCTTGGTCTTTTGGCAATGATTTCGAAACGTGAGGGATCTGTCAAGCGTCACGCCCAGGTGGCGTGGTAACGGAAAATGTTCCACATTCACTCCTTTCCAAGTTATATAAAGGGTTCGGGACGCATGGTGGTTCTTGTTAGTGGTTGTAAAAAGGTATTTTTATTTTATAATTATTTTGGTGTTATATAATCAATTTTGGTGTATTGACAATTTAGGTGTCGTTAATAAATAACTAATTATTAGAGTTAATTAGGCTCCTCTACCAATTCAGGCAACTAAATAGGTATTTCTACCTAAGCATAGAATAAGATTATCTAAGTATTTAGAAACAAAAAAAATCACCAAAATTAGGTTAAAATTCATAGATGTTGAAATTCACTCTTTACAGAGATGTTTTATATTCGATATTTAAGTTCTATCGTGAACATAGAGATAGCAACATCTCTGAAATATCGAAATTACTCGCTACAACAAATATACAGCATATTAGACAGGTAAATTAAAAGAGATTACATAACAATTTTAGTGCGTAATCTATTGCCAGTATTAGCCTCTTCGCTGATTTTTTCTCTTTTTGCATTTTACTAGTAGGTACCTACTAGAGGTGTGAACCGATGGTACTTTGACCTGGGCGGCGCGGCGGTCTCTGATGTCATATGGGTCTGCAGTGGCGGCGTCATCCGCGTAGATGGTAGAAATCAACAGAAATTAAAAATTAAAGCTCTTTATTTCATTATTTTTAAAAAAACAACGCTCGCACTAGGAATAACGCCTGTGTCGCGGGGATGTTCACAAACATACATTTTACACACACAAAGCACACCCAGAGTCCGAACAAATCTTTGCAGATCACACATAGATTTGTCCCATGTGGGGATCGAACCCACAACACCAGCGCAGTTGAAAGCGGTGAGGCGACCGCTTTAACCACCACGCCAACCGTGCTCTCTAGTTGCTATTAGAATTATGAGTAACAAATGGAATTAACATAATGTATAGCACTCTTCATCTTTACATATACTACCTACCTCAAATAAAATTAAACTGTAATCGTGAAAAATCGCTAAACATAACAATAAACCAGCTAACGGTATGTCATTAAAACATACGGGTCTACTACTTGTATAGAACAAGAACAAGAAACAACTTAATTCAAGTCATTTTATTAAGTTTTTATATTTTGCAAGAAATATACCAAGTCTCCAAGTGACTGCATATTTTACAGTTAGGTCTAGGTATATAGGTTATTATACTTGAACTAACAAAACCAACTTAGGCCTAAATTTAAAACGTTTATTACCGTCACGACGGATTTTTTAGATTTGACAGATTTATCAAACAAATGGATTACTTTAAGGGCCTCTAAATATAAACCATTCGTTCGATCAGGGGCGGACGCCCTACCTGAACAAAAATTTGCTTTTTATAGTTAATTATCTTGTTAACTTATTAGTTCTGTATCACTTCGTAAATAGTAATTAACGAAAGCTGTGTGACAAACATAAGCTCGTTCAATGTGGGACCATCACGTATTGGTTGGTAATGTTTGGCGAGCGCGCCCAAAAGGACTTCATTAAGTTATATTAGTTCTATTTTTATTTAGATGCAAGATTTTCACTTTACGTTTGGTTAGGTAAATACTTTTCATTAGTTAACAGATTCACGGGTGGACACACATCAGTCCACAACTAAGTATATTTTTGCGACCGACTATGTTTGAATCCTTTTGGGCGGTTTTATAATATTATCCTACTAAACTTATAAATGCGAAAATTTGTGAGGGTGTGTAGTTAAAGTTATAGCTGATTAACGTATAAATTACCATCTATCGATATAAATCTTCTGATAGATAGTTAAATTAGGCTATAGGCAACGAGTTACCAATTTGACTGGAAATTAATTATGGCTTGCTTGATATTTTGTTGATTGATGTTCAAAAATAACTCTGATTGATCGTAGATTACTACAAGTGAATTAATAACAGTACTTTACAAAAGTAAAACTACATATACGAGTAATATAGACATCAGTAACACAAATATAAGTATATTTTTACTATATCAAAACTAGTAAAGTAGGTCTATTGCAATAGTTTAAACGAGAAAATGCAGGAGTAAAACTAGTTTTCAACAAATTGAACAAGCCAAATGGTCAAAATGTATATAAAACTTAATAACTTTTTTTAAAAATAACTAGTGAAATGGATTTGGATACTGATTCTGTACAAACGGTTTTCTTTAAGGTTTAAGGTAAAATAAAAATAACGTTGTATATCCTGCGTAATTTTCATAGACTCGTGCGATTCGTTTAGCCTAATTGACTTTTAACCCAACTAAATTCTAAACTTTTTGATACACTTCGATATTTCTGTTGTCTTCTCTATATGAAGAATCGATAAAACCGATCTCTGAAAAGTGCGGCTTAAAGACAATTTTATGAAAACCCTAATGAATTCGGCAAAAACAGTAAAGTATATCTTTTCACGACATACTACGCTGCGTAGAATGTTATGAAAAGCAGCCTACGCGTTGAAGTAGGTTATAAAGTACATCAAGCTTGCCAAAGACAGTTCCATACAAAATTTTACAACTAAACAGGACTAGATAAATTAACTATCTACCCTTATTATGCTTATTATTGAAAAGTTGCTTTCTAGAAAATTCAAAACATCGTCCATTTGTCATGATCAGGGCTCGGAATTAGGTAGAGTTTTTCATGTACTTACACTGATTTCATACAGCGAAAGAATAAAGTGGATATGCCTCAAATCCCGAGATTAATTTTAAAGAGCAGAAAAAAATCCCATGATTTTTTAAATAAAAAGTTATTTACTTTTTTACACATTTTAAACTACTGCACGCGCGACTAAATATTTTAATTCTCACAAAATTTATACTATAATGTCGGAAGCGAACACTTCAAATCTTACTGGTAATGAATCGGACAAGGGAATTCTGATGGGCCGTTTGAATAAGCAAAACCTCACGAGTCTAGGCTAGAAGCAAAAGTATTTACTCGTATTTATAAAAAAGGCGAAATATGCGTATGAGAATTTACTACAGACTTTCAACAATTTGTATTGTGAATTAATGTAAACTAATAAAAAAAAATATGTTAATTATCTTTGTTTTATTTATTCGTAATATTGTTGGCCACACGGGATTGTCCATTAGAAATCCCGGGAAGGTCCATATTAATATCAACATTTCAATGCAAGTACATAAAAAACTCTACCTAATTCCGAGCCCTGGTCATGATACTCGTGATATATCAAGGTTCAGACCAATTTTATGAATAACATAAAAGGTAGGCCATGATATTTCATGTCATTTTAAGGTTTCCATTGTTCTATGTGGGTTGCCTGCTGCATTTTTTATAAATGCGATGCACTTTAGAATTGATATCGCGGCCTACTTCACTTTATGAGCTGGCCCCAGTGTTATTTATTGTCGCTCGAATATTGACGAAAGCCTTGTAAGAATAGGTTACCAATACTGGCTGCAATTGAAGTCATGGGCATTATTTTAAAGGAATTGTATATGAACGATACAGCGTGAATAAGTAACAATCATTCATAATAAATACCTAATTACTGACTCTGGCTTTTTATAATATTATTTGGAAGTAATAAACTAGCACTAAGTCACACTAAGTGCCTAAAAAGTGCTCAAGGGTGTTTGAAGTCTACCAATCCGCACTTGGCCTGCGTGGTGGACTATAGCCAGTGCCGGATTAGCCATATAGCAAGAGTAGCAAATGCTACGGGCCCCGCGAATTGGAGAGCCCCGCGCTCCAACGCCTTTCTGACCGTAAAAATAATTAAATTTAAATAGTAGCGTAAAATATCTTGCTTGTAAGAACAAATTTGTGTATGTTTTGTAAATACAGACTTGCCCATACTGACCGATATAAATGACCCAGCTTGTAAAGCATGATTTGCTTAAAGAACTAGATATGGAAAACGTTATATCTAAATTTGCCCACATTAAATCAAAAAAGTTGTTTTATAGTAAAATTAATTGTTAATAGTTATGTTTTATTTAATACCATAAACTTTAAAACCTAAAGCAGGCCAAAGGCACCATAATATATAAAAAATATTGAAAGGCCCCCTGACAGATTTTGCTACAGGCCCCGCGCTGGCTTAATCCGGCACTGACTATAGCCTAGCCCTTCTAATCATTAGAAGAGGCCCGAGGCCAGCAGTAGGACATGTATCAGATACAGGGCTGCTATTAAGTCACAGTAATAGTTAAAGCGTTCGCCCAGAGAGTCCGGGAGACTTGACCAGTTGGAAGAATTGAACCATCGTCGAAAATTTTAATTAAAATTAGCGCAAATGAAACGCCTATCTATTTAATCTATCCGCCAGGTATTTTACGTTCCTGTTCTAAATTCTGCAGGGCAAGCTGATTTTAATGAGTACTAATTATGATGGTGCAGGTACTAGATGTGCGTTGTCGGAAAACTACATAAAACAATTTTAAAGAACCCATAGGTCTTGAGAAATTTGTAAATTTTTTCCTGAAAACTTACGTTACTGCTATAATATCTGAATCTTATTCTATTCTTCTGACATTCATAATGCTGCATGTTTGTAAAGTGGCTTGAATATTTATTGCTTTGAAGCACAAAAATAAATTAAACGAATTCAAATGTCATTTACATTTTAGGGATTTGATTACCAAGATTAACTAAAAGTATATGTTTGTCGATATACTTTGCGGACAGGGCCGCGGGCATAAGCTTATTAATTTTATTTTTCTATATTCAGAATCATCATCATCATCTAATACCTTATTGGAAGGATACGCATGTAACAATAAAAAAGCATACAATTATGCAGGGTGTTTAGTACATCGTTTGGCAAATTGAATTGCCTAAAAGGTATCCTTGGCTCTAATTTTAGCCGTCTTTTCACCTCTCCATGTTTTTAAAAATAATACTTAGTATATTAAATATCTTGTTTTCGTTAACTGTTGTGTTTAACCCTTAAATTGAGAATAATAGTCAAATAACACATACTTTTTCTGTGTACAAATCTCTGGTCTTTTATCTTTCTAACGGTATACAACCTGCCATGAAAAGCAAATAATTTCTTAACATCACTTACATTTGTGTTCCATGTTCGAGATTTTTACATATCTTATCTTGGTCACAAATGTACCTAAGATGTAATTCTTTAAACCTAAACAAAAGTGAGGGCAATGGCCCCACGGTTTAGGTGCCATATAAAAAATAAAAAAATGTTCAATAGGTCAACTTCTTACAGATTTTATAAAAAAAAACGAATTTAGATGAAAATGGTCCATTTGTATCATAATACGCAAATTCACTCACAAATATAAGTGATTTAGTAAAATTAGTTATTGAATTTCGTGCTTGAAATGCATGCTTTTAAATTCAATATCGTGCATACCGTGAAAAACCTAATGTGGTCTAAAGAATTTCAAATTAAATTTTAATTTCAATTGCGTATAAAATTGAACTTAAATCGATCATAGCGATTTTGTTATGAAGTCTATAACACTATTTGCCAATAATAAGAAATTTATCCATACCACGAAGCTTGACAATGAGTGAAAGAATCAAACAAATGAAAATCCATTGCGTGTTATGACAGATGAAATGACATCTCTTAGTTATGTAAATATTTCTCATAGCAAAAATCACAACAAACTGAAAATCATTTATAATTCAAAATACACCGAATTTAATTATGAATATTACTTACCGATGACAGGAAATAACAACTTTATATCTACAAATTTTACTAGTAGAGTTTAAACAGCTCAATGTAGCACAATTAAGCATTTTTCTTCAATTTCACTGCACCTAGGCTCCGCGTCGATTAAAACTTGACAGTGAAATAATGAATGAACTCGAAACATGGATGACACCAGCAAGAACGTACCGACAACGATTCTATCTCTAAATACATTTTATGTGATTGGGATAGTCTATGGTAAACTTACTCTTCCATAATCAAACGATAAATTTGCAAAAAAGGAAAGTTAAAAATGAAAAACGAAAAAAATGCTTAGGAGTCATCTTCATCTGCCGAGTCTATTCCTAATTATCCACATTGGGGTCGCCTTCTTGTCTTTTACCAACCATTTCTCAAATATGACGTAGTAGGTATGTGATACGTATACAAAGCAATATTGCGGTAAAGTCGTTTATTCGAAAGAATAATAATTGAAATTGTACATTGTACTTTATTTTACTAAATGTAATTATAAATTTTCGTATAACCTATTCAAATTACGTTAATATTTTTCCCCTTTTTAACTTCTTTTTGGCTGCTAAACTATAGTCATTTTTCAATTACTCAAATAAAAACATACTTGTAACATAGGTAAATTTTTAAAAAAAGAAGTCAGATTCATAATCGATTCATCCATGTTTCACGAATCTTAGGTAGCCCACGGTTCACTTAAATTTACATTATGAGGGTATTACTATAAATCTTTACAACCATCTTTATTTACAGAAACATATAATATATGTCGCCGCAGAGGCTATTAGGCATTAAAAACATAAACCTTCAATTTACGTTTTATCGTGAATCTAATAATCACTAAATTAATTAGCCGAATTTTCGATTCGCTATGATTTAAATCTGTTATTATTACTGTATTATTTCTTCAATTGAAGTGATAATTGAAGTGTAGTGTCTACAATGTAAGACGACACAGTTAGTCGATTTAATTTATGTGATGCCTTTTGGCCATTTGATTACGTGTTAATTCATCTTTAATTGCAATTAGATTTAAAGTGAATCAAGAAACAATTTAAAGGGTTCATTTGAAAAATGTTCCAATCAAAAGCTAAGTATGTAAATTTAATCTTACAATGTTTTCATGCTATTATTTACTTGTGTGTAAAATCAGCTTTAATTCCTATTTTATTAGAAGCTAAATTTATTGCACCGGCGATGCGTCGGCAGGGCCGCCTGTCGATAGCTTGTTGAATTATTGTGAATGGCGGGAGTGACGGTGCGTACTAGAGGTGGTTAATATTATAGCGAATAGCATTTTATTATAGCGCAATATTTTTTTATAGTTTCTAGCGCCTGCTATGTACGCAGACGCTATCACGCTATGACGCTATGGCGCGCTATGATTTCTAGCACGAATGAACGATCGCGCCACGCGATCAGCTGGCGCCGCTATTTCCCCCGCCAAACGCTATAACGCTATTTACGCTATGGCGCCAACGCAGCGCGGCGTTTATAGCGGCTAGCACTACGCGCAGTCATCGCGTGTCGCGTGCTCGCTGCGCTGTGCTGTCGCGAGGGAATATGCTATCGGTCGGTAGAAGAACACGGCTATCCACTACAAGAGTAGCTCAAACTAATGTTTTTAAATGTAAATTTAAAACTTTACATCAATAATGTACATAATTATGTAGGTATAAAGTTGATTTTTGTACATACAAATCAATGAACTTTGAAATACGCCTATAGATTGATTTACCAATTTTACAAAATTAATTAATATTTTAATGACTTAATTAACATAACAATTTATAGATATTTAAATGAAGGAGAGTTCATTGATTATCTTTACTGCTTAATTTAATTTAATCAAAACGTAATAATAAATTATATTCTATGCGGTCTGTTCAATAAACGATGTGTAGTGTAATTTAACGTGTTTTGTAACACGTTTTCCAAGACAGCGCGCTATAACATAGCGTATAAAAAAGCGCGCTAGAAATTTATAGTTTATAGTCTGTAGCGTGTTATTCCTATATAGCGGATTTGGACATTACTAGTGCGAACGCTAACTTCATTTTGAAAATGGCGGATTTTGATTGACTTTTGCTCCCGTCGTCCAACTAAAAGGTCGTAACCATTATAATATTCTGCTACTGATTTTTGTCTGTTTAAAAAGTTCTATAATATTCAATTCAACGCTTGTTTGTACTAAAATATAAGCTGTGTTTCTATACGGACAAAAGTGTTTTGCTTCTTAATTTTAAACCCAGCTTTTGCCTGTGGCAATTATATCAACCTTAAATAACAGTGTTTCGTTTTAATTTGAGTCCGTGATAATTATCTTATGGACAATTTGGAAGGCAGTATCGATGACTAACAGGGAGCCATCGATGCTGCGCTTTTTAATAAACCCCGTAACGTCGAAAACCCGATCTATACATATTGAATCTTAAAATATACTACTCTACCTACTTAATCTTCAAATATATATAAGTAATTGTACTTATTTTTACTTTTAAAATTACTCAGGGATATAAATGAAAGGTCTTGAAGCATTTGGGTTCAACCATTTTCAACTAAAAAGTAAAACAACAAGCCACGGATTTTCATTATACTGTCGGACAAAAACGTGAAGTAACCAAAGGATACGCTTTTTTATTTATTATTAGGTAGTTTATGTTTCCATAACACGGGACTATGGAGTCCCGGTACTTTGGAAGGCATACGTGGGGCCGAAGCCAACAGCGCAGAGGCCTAATAAACATTTTAATCTAAAGTGAAATGGGACACAAACCGACGACTATCCCTGTTCACACTATATAAATGCACCCAAGGACAGTCCCCGGTTTGTGTAGAACTATTGCAGAATAATGGAGACTAAATAATTAGATCTATGGTAGTGAATTGCTAATTTAATTAAAACTGGTTCTATGGATTTCCTATGTCGCCTGCCCTAATAGCACATGTAAAACACGGAAAAATAAGCAGGCGGTGACTCGCCAACTCACTATCATGGGCCCCCCAATCGTTCGCCCAAGGCAAAGCCATACAGGCGACAGGGCGCAACATTGTCGTGAGCGGCTTGGGGTGTCGAGCGGTGCGGCGCCGATTTCACCATCGCGAGCCTAGGTTCTAGCCCAATAACCCGGAGCGGGTTTCCTCGTAGTTATGCCCTTGAAAATGACACTTCCACCCCCGAGCATCTCTGCTCTGGCGACCCCTGTCTGACCGGCCGGTTAAGGCAAGAACAGAGCTGAGAGTCCTGCGGGCGCTCTTGGATTTCCACTCCGACCGGCCAATGAAGGCAAGCCGGAGACGAGTCCCTGACCGACTCTCTGGGGAATCAGGACCGCAGTGTCGCCACTCACATTCAGCTCGCCACAAGCTGCCCTGCGGTTTGTGTGCTCTTTATCGATCTTTAGATATATTTTTGGTTTATATCAAAAGGATATTAAAAAGCAGATACCTAATATGCCTCCGGGTGATGCGTTATCCTCATGGTGAGGTAACGACTATCCCAGAGGGGTTTATTATTAGTAGTATTATTATGTTTGAGTATGTATTATATCATTTCATATAATATGTATATCGTCCCATCTCAATTCTGCCTTTCCTTTCCAAAGTACTTGAACGACTCATTCATACACTACTCAGCCGATTTCTCTCCCAAAACCAACTCATAAATCATCTCCAATCTGGTTTCCGTCCCGGTCATAATACTACCACAACCCTGATCCATATTACGGACGACATCAGGTTCGGCATAGAAGAGGGCAAGCTGACAGTGCTTGCTCTGCTTGATTTTAGTAACGCCTTCTGTACGGTACATTTCGATATCTTACTGGCCATTTTGCGCTCTCTTAACATATCTCCAGCAGCTATTGATTGGTTTCATAGTTACCTGTTTGGTCGCCGCCAACGTATCTGCATAGAAGATAATGTTTCTTCTTGGTGCAATACTACGGCTGGCGTGCCACAGGGCGGCGTTTTATCTCCACTTCTTTTCAGTATTTTTATTAACTCAATCAGAAACCAACTTCTCTCTTCCTACCACTTGTATGCCGATGATCTCCAGATTTATTTCCAAGCTCCAATCGAACGGCTGACAAAAGCCATCAGCAATATTAATACTGATTTAAATAGGATATACGAGTGGAGTAAGGCCTATGGTATAACAATCAATCCTTTAAAAACGCAAGTCACCATAGTTTGCAGTCCGAGGATGATAGCAAAATTAAATTGTCATCAACTTCCTCCTGTGACTTGTAATAGGGTAGCCATCCCTTACAGCTACACAGTAAAAGATCTCGGCATCTTCATCGACAAGACTCTCACCTGGGGCCCGCAACTAAAAGAGTTGAGTCGTAAACTCTTTGCCGCCGCTGGATCGTTGCGAAGACTGCGTAATCTTCTACCTACTACTACGAAAACTGCACTTGAACAATCCCTTCTTCTCCCAATCCTTGATTATGCAGACGCCAGCTATCCAGATCTCACTGAGGACCAACTGAATAAACTTGAGCGCCTTCAAAATGTCTGCATAAGGTTTATATTTAGACTAAGCAAATATGACCACGTTTCTGAATTTCGCACTAAACTCAAGTGGTTACCCATTCGGCTTCGCCGGAATGCACACATTCTCTCTCTTCTCTACAACATTCTTTTCAATCCTTTAACTTCCTCTTATCTAAAGAAAAGATTTAATTTCCTACATGATACGCACAAGAGATATCTGAGATCGTCAGGGAATCTGAGACTAAAAATGCCGGAACACAATACCGATAACGCCGGCAAAACATTTACTGTTCAAGCATGCTGTTTTCAGCGTTAAATTAAAATTATAAATAATAGAGATAGAGTTGCAGGAGTTAGGAGTTTTTTATTGGAAATTTCCTCTTTTTTCAGAACCTTGTTTTGAAATTTGTTAAATATTAATAGTTTATGAAATATTGGCAAAAAACGAAATGCCATTTTTTTTCATCTTTAATTGTTTATAACTTTTGCAATTTTTATGTGCTAATACACGCTTTTGGCACATTTTTCTAGGCGTCATTCCTGATCCAATGAGCTATCGCACATAATTTTAAGAGCAGTATCTCTATTATGTACCATTTTCAACTTGTCGACTAGACTATACAGGTCACGCGTGTGACTCGTAAAAAACGAGTAAAATCCTGTTTGTCAGTTTCAAATGGATGTTAAACCAATTTTGAGTTAAAAATTTTGATTTTATCAATAAGCCTCACAAAGAACTATAATAGTAAAGAAAACGTATAAGTGCTACTTTAGTCATGTAAATCGATTATTAATATTATATATTATGATAATATTACGATGTGACTGACTGTCAATATCAAGCTTTCCAGGATTTACCCACAACAATTCACAAAAGAAGATTGTAGATGCGTCGCTTTATCTAAAGACTTACGGGGCTATACCTCTGCGCCAGTTTTTCAAGTCCCGATCTCACCAAACCCACCCTTCAAACCGAAACGCAAAGTGCAAGCACTTTTATTTGGTGGCAGGTGAAATGGTGGTACTTTCGCCCACTCGGTCGTACTCTACCACAATTACAATATGTTTTAGAATAAACTAGTACTGTTACTACTACTAATCTGTGTTGCCAGTGACTTCATCTGCGTAGAATCCGACATTCCCACGCTATTTACCTTTTTATAACTTTCCTACAAAATTGAGGCACTTACCTCATACACTCTCAACCCCAAATGTATCACTAAGGGGACATTTAAAATAAATCTTATTGTTAACTAACGTCGTGTATGGAACCTATGTGGCGAATCTGCCGCATTTTCCTTTAAAATTGAAAATCCCTTTAATGATAATATACAAAGACAAAACGTATACCAGATTTTAAGTAAAAACTCCAGCTGCACAACTGTAAAAACCCCATTTAATTCCATGCAGTAGTTTTTGCGTGAAACGCGTACGAACATACATACATAATTCCATCAAGAGTGCCAAAGTGAAGTGATTCGAGTTTATTCGCTTTCATTTAGTTCTAAAAAGAATCACCTTTTTGATAAAATTGTGCGCTAGTGTTGCGTGACAAATATTACAATTTTAATCCGAACCCTTTTATTGAGATTGCTCTAATCCGAACCCAAATAGGGGAAGGCCCCTGTTATAATGTCAGTATCAATTATTTTAGCACCCATTATACAAACTCTGCTAAGTTCACATGTAGTTGACATTGTCAGAATGTTGTGTGATATTTATTTAACTATAGAAACAAGTCGATTTAATCCACGCAAGATCCCTGCCGCCGCTACCGCTAATTTCTTATTAAGTTTCTTATCGCAAAATATTACTATTATTTTCTTGTCTTGGCCGAAGTATATCTAGTTTTAAAAAAGGAACAATATTCATTTCTTTTTATGTATGACATAAATATTATAGTATAATCATTAATCATACTATTAAAAGTTTTTAAAACCACAAAGCAGGTAGAATTTTTAGGTATCTTGTAACATAATGTACTAAATCAAAACCTACCTAGAACTAACTTTCGGTACCTATATAATTTTACTTCGTGAATTTAAGGTATCAGCATCCCTCTCGTTCCTATGCAGTTTGCACCGGGTTGCAACGATCTATTTCACTCAGTGCTGAAGCTGTGGAAGTTTACCAATGAAAGGCTAGCAGCAGAACTGCTGTACAGAATATAGTGCTTATAGAATGGTCTAACAAATATAAATTTATACAGTCAAAAATGTTGCCTAACAAGTAATAATACACTCTATGTCTATGACTTTTAGAGCGCTAGTAGCGCCTCTAGCGCGCGCACACTTATGTTTGTTTGGCTCAAAACGAACGAGGAGTGAGCGAGTGAGGCCGACTATGCTCTACTCTGATATTGTGTGGAACGAATCGTCGACTGAGCTTGGTCGACGCTCGGTGTCGTTAGAGTTGTCAGCGCTGTGAGCACGGTCGCTGGCTCGCGTCCTCCGTACTTATACGCGACTATTCGTAACTTACAGTAAATTCAAGTGTTTTATCCCAAATGTTGAATTACATCAGAAGAATAGGTTTTATCGTAAAATGACATAAACCGTTGCCCTAAAAGCGTTCAAAATGTAGTGTTTTATTTCATCAAAATGTAAAAAAACTTCAGCCAAAATGTGTTCTATAAGGTGTTGGATATTTATACCAAGATGAAATGAATCCGCCAAGACGATTTTTGTTACAAGACAATGAACTGAGTGGTCAGTTTAGGTTAAAGGACAGGATGGAGAGGTGTGGGTTTTGTTCCTTATTGTCTACCCTGCTGCGGCGCGCTATGTGCGTTGGCAGCAGGCGTGGTAGTAGCGAGAGCTACTATCGCGAGTTAGGCGATTGGGATATACCGGTAAACATTTTAATTAGCTTTAACTACATTTAAATAACGCTTTATTAGTCCTAGACATGTTGTGTTCATTCATATTATTGTTTATTTCATGTCCGGCCCTCGGTCATACAATAGGGGCCGTCAACATGTTTACTCGCCTCTAAATGTGTTTTGACGTTTACGAATAGCGTAAGATCGTATTGTGCCAATAAACGTAGCTGTAGTATTTATCACTTTTGTTTACCATAGCACTCATTGCATAGAAAATAATTTCGATAATTTTCACTTTGCATGTGGCCATAAACAAAATAAGTAGAATGTGTATCTATGCTTTGCTTTATGTAGTATGCTTTAGTGAAAGTATAGTTTCTCTTAAGTTAGTTAGTGCTAATTGTTTTGCTGTGACCATCATATATAATATAATGCTACTGTAGTTGTTGTTCTTAAACACACTAGATAAAGATATGTGTTCATTTGTATGAAGGCTGCTTGTGGTAAACAATACATATTCACAGATGTGGATACTTGATGGTCAGGTATTGTTGCAACACACTGGCTCTTTATGACAAAATGCTCTTAAGAAATTGCAATGTCTATTGAATGCCTAAATCTCCACTAAAGTATGCCCAGTAATTATATAGCATTATGGAGTTTTTAAGTAATGAAATGACCAATTAAGGTTATATTTCCACATTGAGATTTAAATAACTAATTATCATGAAGACTAAAATTTTACCCAAAATCACCATATTTCTGTAAAAAATGACTTTAAATTCTCAATATTGCTCAACATTCTAACTGGAATGAGAAAAATCAATCCTATAGCCACGCGGAAAATGTCGGAAAGAATGTTAAACACAGCTGGTTTTCTTGTATGTATCTATCATTGTCAAAACATTGTATGTAGGTTTAGTGTATTTAGTATACACAGTACTAAAAATATTGACCTACTTACATACATTGAAAGTATGTAACACTAATGCCGTAAAATGATTTTGTTCCATTTTCACTTGTATCTTCAGAAACAACTATTTATATTTTACCAGTTCCAAATAAGTCCCTGGTAGCCTAAGGTATAAAGGTATTTTACACAATACATGTAATATTTTTGAAGAAATTTAATGAACTGATTAGAGCTTAACTGTCCAACACTTTTTTAGCAACTATTGAAACTGGCCCGACACTTATTATAACAAATAATATTATTTTACAATAAAATTTTATATAACAAATAATATTATTATATTAAATTTGAAAAAGAACACCAAAATGCTGTGAGAAACCTTGACTTGTTTTAACTCTGCCAGAACGCATAAATGTCATCCTGAAATATAATAATGGTACTTATTTTAAACAACACATGACTCAAATTCTATGTTCAACAACACAGTACAAGGATATAGCAGTTAGTTACCTATCTATACTACAACAACATAGATTTGGCAAATAAATGCTATAGGTAATACACTGGGCGTCATCACTGATAACAGAAGGACATACTATGCAGTATCCTTATGTGTATATATGTATATACATCATATACCAGTACAAAGGGGTCTTTTAGAGTCATCTTTATATATTTTATATATACTTAGTAAGTAGGTACCTAGTGAATTCAATTGCATTCTTTGTAATAATTAAATATTTAATAACATATTTTCGAAAAATCATGTTAATTTTATGTTTTTATGAGTGCCTTTTATTATTAATTAATAAAACAGAAAGGACTGTCAATGTATTAAGTGAACTAAGAACAATCAGCAAAAAATTAAAATCAATCACATAATATATTATGTTATGTCATAATATGAATGCAAAAAATGACACAATTATGTATCACAGGATAACTGTATACTGAATACTAGTAATTTTGGCATGTTGGCTGATCAAGTATTTTGGTAATATATATGTCTTGTTATATTTACCTATTTTATTGTCTTGCATTAATTTGAACTATTTTTGGATTATTGTATAATTTTTATAAATGAGGATTCCCCCAGGATAAATTTCAATATAGCACTATATTATTCCATAAAGCATTATATAGTATTAGACTTGAATCTAGTCCAATATTTTAATCTGAATTTTACATTAAGAATTATATCATCATAGTCACTAGGATGAATAATTCCAATGAATTAAAATAAAGGCAAACAGACATTCTTGTTTGAACACAATAATGTAAAAGGAAAAAAAAACATTTTCCAAAAACTATTGTTGAATGAACTTTATTAATAAGCAAATTCGATAACATCTGAGGGCACAAAGAAAGAGCGTTTTATAATCCAAATCTCTATCTTATGAGATCACATGATTTTGACCACTTAATATTACCTACCTTATCAATCAATTTTACAATTCAATCCAAGTGTAAACGGCATAACAAAAGTAGATTAAATTAAACCCATTAATCAATTATTTTCTCAAGAAATATCAGATGATACAATTGTATTAGATCATTCATAATAAAAACAGTTAGTTAAGGCAGGGCACTGTTTCATAAAAAAATATTATCAGAAATATTGGTATTTTTCACTAACCTCTGTTATACCAATTATAACAGAGGTTCCCAAACTTTTTTCGTTCGCGGCGCACTTTTGCTCTTATATTTTATTGCGGCGCTCTTAGTTACACAACATGAAATGTATGGAAATCTGGTTTATAGGCAAACAACTAAGCGTTCTCTTTGTCTTGTTATCACTTAACAACTGACTGATAAAAGTAACATAGTAGATGACAAAGAAGTTAAATAACCGAAGGTAAGTTGGTAAGAACTCATGGTGACGACGAGATGCAGATGCCTAGCAGTACATCAGATAGGTTGAATGATTGTTTGTTGAAAAAAGATAAAAGTCACGACTTACATCGTGAACTCAAGTTAAATATTCATTAATACGTATTCTGAAGCACGGTTCCACCGCGAGCGCGCAGCGACTCATTGTAGACTTCATTCAATTCTTACGAGGAAACTACGTACTTACTACTACTATACTAAACTTACTTATATACTTCACCAACAAACAGACGGAGAACGGAAAAGACTCGGCGAACAAAAAGTTCCACCTTTAACCGATCGTCTAATTGTTCATGTAAGTTTCTTGTTTGGTTCTTGACTTATTTAAGGCATATTCGTGAATCATGGAGCAATCATTTGCAACCGGGCAATAACCTAATTCCAGTTGAATTCACTTAATGGTCTATAATAATCGAAAACTCGCAATAAAATAAGTCCTTCGCTTTTTTAGGGTTCCGTAGTACCTACAAGGAACCCTTATAGTTTCGCCATGTCCGTCTGTCTGTCCACGGCATAGCGACGAAACCGTTGGTGCTAGAAAACTGAAATTTTGCATGAACATGTATGTTAACTAAACAAAGAAAGTCGTAGAATAAAATTTGGAAAAATATTTTTTTTTTCAGGTAGCTCCCCTACATGTAAAGTAGGGATGTTTTTTTTTTGTCGCCTACCCCATAGTGTGGGGTATTGTTAGATAGGCCTTTTAAAAACGTTTAGGGGTTGCTAAGACAGTTTTTTGATTTAGAGATTTGTTTGCGAGATAATTAACTTTAAAGAGCAAATTTTTGTTCGAGTAGGGCGTCCCCCCCCCTCTAAAAGCTAAACTACTGGATCCCAAAATATGAAAAAAATTGTGTCGGTAGTACATGTAATGAACTTTAAAGGAAAACTATAGCGGATAAGTTCACTTCATTAGTTCAAGAGGAAAAAGGGTCCGAAATGTCAGATGCAGTTACTCAGAATATTTCGTTCAAAATTCTTGAAACAAATAAACATACATAATACATATATAAAATCACGTCTTTATCCCACGGGGGTAGGCAGAGACGATGGAACGCCATGTGCTTCGCTCCTTACATACTTCTTTCGCTTCCTCAACATTCATACATCTCGTCATACGTGCTAGCTGGTTTCGTGTACTACAAACATTTCCTTTCTGAAGGACGCAATTTAGTTAAAAAGTAAAATTAAAAATATTTTTCTACAAAACCCTACTGCGCGTGGCCCGACACGCACTTGGCCGGTTTTTTATCATATTATATCTACTTAGAACTTAGACAGAAAATATACTCATATAGTAATTAGCGTGAAAGGGACGACGGGTACCTACTTGCATCTGGAACAACTGCAACTGACAGCACGGGCGGACAAGCAGCAGTAGTGTAGCCAGGTCCAGTTGGCTAAATATCGGGACAGAGAGTAAACATTATCGAGACTTTAGAGCACAAATCGGGTCATGGTGAGAACTTCAAGTGCTTTTATTTTTCTGTAAAAGTTACAGAAAAAAGTGGTATGTAACGAAATATCTTAGCCGCCAAGAGAAAGAGCACCGGTGGTGCCGACCTTTCTACAATATATCTTTAAAAAATAAGAGGAGGGGCACCGAAGTATCCTTGTCCTCAAAAGAAAGCAAGCGTTGGAGACGATGGCCTATTTACGCATTTGCTATAAAAACAAATAAAAAGTGGCGCTGAAGTAGCTTTGCCGTTAAGAAAACGGAGCGCCGAAAGCGCTAACATTTCTACGAAGCGTCTCAGCGGTCAGGAATACGGAACGCTGTTTTTTATGCATTTAGTATAGAAAGCTAGACATTTTGACGTCCCGGAGTGAGGGTTTAGGGACACCGGCTTGAAAAAGGTTAATGGAAAATCAGGACATTTATCGTCAAAGCTTGAAAAGAGACACACTTCCCGTATTCATTGTGGATTACAACTGCAACTGACACTGACAGGCGGTTAGACGGCAGTGCGTTGGGTTGATTTTCATTTGTGCACATTCGCCCTCTTCGGTTAATGTTTGAATGAAGACTTTCGTACTTATGTGAAATTATTACAACATACGTAATACTGTGAACAAAAAATTACGTTATGTTGTTGACAGTAAATGTCACGCGCACGAAGTAGCGGGCAACAGCCTTGTCTTCAATAATTATGACGGCAATGAACAGGAAGAAGCTTTTTTTTCTTAAAAGCTAAGACGAGTCCCTGCAGTAGGAGAGCAAAGAGTATCAAAGCGCTTCTAATCGCCGGATATTTGGTCGAGTAAAAGAGATTGTAGGTAGCAATTCTGCCGCACGGTTCATAAACGCAGTAAAGTAGGTACATGTGAACGGTTTCGAATAAAAACGCGTTTTGAGTTGAAACTTTGTTCTAGGGCTCTACAATTTGTTTCGAAATAATATGTTATGGGTTTCTTATACAGATAGTAACAAAACAGGCTCAATTATTTTTTTTTACTTTTATCTTTTCTTTTTGTACATAGTTAGGTTTTTCTCTAATTTAGTTTAAAAAATGTTATTTAATTTATTAAAATAATTGTAATAAGATCAAAAACTAATTATAACAGGCTTTTGATTCTTGTAGATCTTAATGTCAGCATCTCAAATATCTAATTAATTCGCAAAGCGGAACTTACCGCGTTTACAAGTTGCGCGGCTGGGTAGTTCACTTAGTTTTGGCAGTACGCCAGCATTACGGAGAGGTTCATTGAAATGAAAATAGCTTAATTCCTTAAACTTCACAAAGCACTTCAAATCCCCGGTTCTTGAAGAGGCATATGACTCTTTTATTGAAGAAAAAATTCAAAATTTTAATGATGTTTCCGATCGCCTTTCAAATATTCATATGCATTCAGCTTTTGACATAATTCGTTATTGTCTTTTCGTGCCTCAATTTACATATGTCCTGAGATCCACCCCATTTTGGAAAAAATCAGACCTGTTAATCAATATGGATAATATAATTCAAAATCTATTGTGCAAAATACTCAATGTGGCCTTGAATGACCGAGCGTGGCTTCAGGCGTCCTTACCGGTTCGTCTGGGCGGCCTCGGCATTCGCAAAATTTCTGATGTTAGTTTACCAGCGTTCCTGTCCTCGGTCCATAGCACGGAAGAATTAACCAGGAAAATTTTAGCTCCTACACTGGTTGATTCTAAAGTGCTATGCATGGCCGATGCAGTGAGCGCTTGGAAAATTGCTTGTCCGAGCACTGACTTACCCTCAACCCCGTTCTCGCAGAGACAGTGGGACGGTCCGCTTTGCAACGCTGTCAAAAACAATCTTTTAGATACAGCTATAAATGCGGCAGAGCGGGCTCGTTTGCTGGCTGTGCATTCCCTTCCATCGCCCAGCATAGGTACTATGATGGACGATAATACATTCCGTATCGCCACTTGCCTTCGCTTAGGTTTACCATGTGTTTCTCCGCATCGATGTAAATGTGGTGAAGCGGTCGGGAGCTTAGGACATCATGGCCTATCTTGTAGCAAGAGTGCTGGTCGTTTTTCACGCCACGCAAATTTAAATGACATTATTCGACGTGCTCTTGGTACCGCCGGCGTGCCTGCTGTACTAGAACCCAATGGTTTGGCACGAGACGATGGCAAGAGACCGGACGGTATGTCATTGTTGCCATGGAAGATGGGTAGGCCTTTGGTGTGGGACGCAACCTGCGTCGATACCCTCGCGCCATCTCATCTTCCAAGCACGGCAGTTTGTGTGGGAGCAGCGGCCGCCTCTGCAGAGAACCTCAAACGGCGCAAATATAATAGTCTCGTCGGAGAATATGTATTTGAGCCGTTTGGGGTAGAAACTTTAGGGTCATGGGGTCCGAGCGCCCGACTGCTTTTTAAAGATATATCGAAAAGATTAATCGATACGACTCGTGACCAGAGGGCTGGTTTCTATTTGGCACAAAGAATAAGCATTGCCATACAACGTGGCAATGCTGCCAGCCTTCTGGGCACGATGTCGGCATTCGACGTCGATGCGGAGGAATTTTTTGATGCTGTTTAAGGTTTTGTAAATATCTTTTTATATTTTCTATGTATATTATTGTATATAAATATTATTATTATTTTTTTAATTCTTAGTGTATAGTTGTAAATATTTAAGTTATATATTTTTCAGTTTGTATGTAACTCAATTAAAAATATATACCAGATTTAATAATATAAATTAAAATAAACTTAAAATCGTCATACAAATTAATTCTACTCTAAATCCGCGGAGCTTTAACTCTCCTTCATCACAACATCGAATTGAAGCGCTGTTCGCGGTTTTAGTCGCTTCAAACATTACTGCTCCGCCTGTGTAAGCGCCTTGTAGCGTGTTAAATAACATAGAAACTTAGCCAACAATTAGGCTATCAAATGCAAAAACAATAAGCCATTTGTTTAAAAACGATAATCTCTGCCTATTTCAACAAACGTGACATGCGATGAGGTACCCTGGGCCTGACAAATACCACAGAGACTCTGTTTTATTTAATATCTCGATGTGTAATAACTTAATTATACCGATTAAACACTTAAATCGACGAAGATTTAAAAATAACCTAACTAATTTGATTTATTGACCTTCGCGAGGCGCTGAGGTACATGGTTAACATGGTACATTAATTTACGTCACTTGTCTGAGACGTTACCCAAATACATAGAAGCTGGCTTCTGATCTGACGGATTCAGTATCCTTTTAAAGTTACTGCCATCAGACCTCTACTAGCACAACCTAGAATCGATACTCAGTCTATATTGTTGTCCGACTCTCTAGCTTCTTTCTTACTTTTGTCTAACAACTCACTCAGCTAATAGCTTGATGGGCTTTTAGAGGCTCGAAGGAAAAGTATTATAAATGTAATGATGATGGTCATTAATCCCGGTTGCCGAACGCCGAACCACCGATGCGGATAATCAATGGCCAAGGCAAAGGCCCACGCGTTTCTGAGTTCTGACTTAACCACGAGCTCATCACATCATTTAGCACACCATCTCTCGTTACAAAAGAGCTCTTCGCCTTGCAACCTTGGAAATTCATTAATTGTTTTTATCTTGACACTTAATTGAATTATCTGATACAGTGATTGATATCATTGTAATGATTTCGCGTAAGTATATATGTTAAATACTAGCTGATACGACAGACGTAGTTCTGCAATCTGCTCGCTTTTCGACGAAAATCGCATTGGAAAAACACCGACAACAATATTGGTTAGCAATCTATCAAGTCACTGTCGAGTCATGAAGGTTGATTTAGCAAGGGTTTTATCATTTTCCGAATTCCACGCGGACCTACTCGTGGCCAACAGCAACACTACAGCACATCATGATAGAATCACAGCATACTTTGTCAAATTATTTTTTCATTGTAGCGTTAGCTGAATTGAAATATATTCTTTTGTTCTGGGAATGGCACACAATGGCTCAATTTCAGGACGGATTCCGCTTCCTGTGCCAATAATTTCAATGGAGACATATGTATTTTGCGACAGGTTAGAGGTGAGACGATGGTGCTTCGGGAGGGGGGCTATTGTCAAAAAAATGACGTTATAAATTTATTTATTTTCTACTTCGGACTACAACGGTTTATAATCTAATGGAATTAAGAGGCCGGTGGAAGTACCGAGTTTTTACAATTCGAACAAAAATCAGACGGAGTAGTGTGCTAATACGTAGCACACTACTCCGTAGTAAGAATACGTAGAAAATATTATAGAGCATATTTAAAGCTTTTACATAACCATATTACTGCCTCACTCTCGGTTTTGATTAGATTATTGTCGACTAGTTCCGATCCGCTCTGGGATTCTTAATCACGCGCTTGACTTGCATCTGCGCTACGAAGCGAAGGGAAGTCGGGATGTGATAAAAATAACAATAACTTTTATTGACTTAATAATATTTTTATTGGGTTTCATTAATTAGTAATTCAGAGAGACTCGTTTCATAATTTGAAATAGTATTCTCTATACAAGATTCGAACATTTTTCTACATATAACACTTTTTTCTTTATAAATTAATATGAATAGACGTGATGATAGCAGGCTTCGATTACACGTAGCTAGGACTGCTCTTATGCGCAAGAGTATCTTTTGCATGGCTCCCATTATCTATAATAAATTGCCTAAAACCTGGAAAAGCCAAAGTTATGTAATACTTAAAAGGCAACTTAAAGCATTTCTTGTAGATAAAGCGTATTATAGTGTGACAGATTTTCTAGCCGATACAGTGACATGACATAATTATTTAATTAAATTGACATCTTATTTTATATTATTATTATTATTTTTCCTTTTGCTTCTTTAATTTTGTAATGTATAATTTTAATTTTAATTTTTTTTTTAATGATTATTTTATTCCTAATGTTTCTATAATTTATAACCACAATATATGATGTTTGCATGGCTATTAGGTAGAACAAAGAGGAGAAAAATATTGTTATTTTTACACCATTATTGTACCTTTGTTCAGTAAATAAAGTTATTCTATTCTATTCTATTCTATTCTATTTATTCCCGTCAATTTGGCTTCGTAAGCCGCCTAAATGAATTCCGTTACAAAAAACTTGTGCTCTGCATATATTTTTCTAAAAGATTAACTAGACACGAGAGTCTAATTAAACACTACAATTCAGGGCGATACGACTCGAATAGCTAACCGAGTCGTTGCAGTTTCGAAACTAGAAGTCACATGGTTTCAATTTTTAAATAAAATTATGGGCGAATAAATTAGTATTTTGCTGACTTTTAGTTACATAGCACAAAAATGTATCGTGTAATATTTAATGAATGTAATTAAAGATAACGTAATGGACTAGTAACTCAATACTTGCGTGTTTTCGACATTGATTGCACAGTAATACTGCGTCTACATCAATTCGCCGAGCCTTTTCCCAACCACATTGGGGTCGGCTTCTAGTCTTATGTATTTAGCTTAATATTAATATTTTACGCGGAGCGAGTGCCATCAGAACTCCACAGCCCAGTACGAGGTAATACGATACTCTTTGCGCGATTCGTTTTCAGACTTTCTGGCCTCTAACTACCCGTAACGGCTGCCATAGATGTTCAAATGGTAACCGGTATCAACACGGTTTAACGTGCTGTCCGAGGCACGGAGGAAAACTCGTTATGTCAAAGATGGTCACCCATCCACGGCCGACTGCGGTTAGCGCTGCTTAACCTGAAATTGATAGGTCGGTGCGGCTTCGCGGCCACGAGCGCCGCAGTAATACTGCGTGTACATAATGGCAAATATTTCAGATGTTAATTATTTACCATGAATTGGTTCAGGCGCTTCCGCACTAAGTCCGAAGACGATTCGAGTTCGTCAAAAACAATTTATTTGTATCATTTTCATTGGAAGTTGTAGAAACACATACAACAAAAGTAAACAAAATAATAGTTTGAAAAAACTAAAAAACACGCTTTATATAAAAAACCAAACTAAAAAATAGAAAATTTGAATTAAAAAAGCGTAAGGTGCTTTTTAAGATATTATCGAAATGATAATCCTTCTTCTCATGTCTGTCAATAAAATATTTATTTGTGGCTAAACAACTATCCGTAAGTTTAGCAGACTGAAAATGTTTTATTCTTATTATTGTAGGCAATATGATTATATTCAAATCGCTTTGCATAAAAGAGATCTTTCTTAAATTAATTTTGGGTTCAATTACAAAATCATTCAATTAGTAAAATGGACATCAATAAATTAGTTATTATACATATATTTTGAATGAGACCGTAGCGTAGTTGATAGCTCGAATGTAATGATCTTGGATTCATATCTACGGCAAGAAAAGGCTGCTATCACGAAAAATATTTAAAGATCACTTTTTAGGGATAATCTAATATAACGTAATCAGTCGGCAAAAACCTTAAAAAGTCCTCGGTAAATCTATGCATGCAAAGTCTAATCCTGTACAGAATTACCGGTAGATACATCAACAATCCAAAAGCTTTAGTATTATTCTATCATATTCGTGGAATTGGAGATCAGAATGGAGTCATAAATCTAGTCGACATTCTAAAATGGTTTAGGAGAAACGATGCAACTTCCAGTCTTACTTTGCTTAACGACTGACTCTCTACGGAACACTTTGAAACTTTGTTCCACTCTATTACCATCTGCTCAATATGTATAAAATGCTTTGCGATGTATCTCTCGTGCAAGGAGAACTGGCTCACCTATTTAGTCGTTGATTTGGCGTCTAGTTTTGTATCATCGCTAAAAGTGGCCATAAATATTTGAGAATTTTCCTAAGTATTTAACGTCAAGGGATCGCTATTATACCTCAGCATCCCAGTAGTACGAGGCGACTCAATATTTTACAATAGTTAGACCAAGTGATCAAAGGTTTGAAATTCTGACTACTCCTGTTGACTGTCATGGATTTTAAAATGACAACTACGACCACTTAATTTGCTTTTCGAGGTACGAAGGAAAACTCGTTAGTCGAAAAGTATGATGGGATTTATTGATGTTGGTATAATCGGTCGAACGAACATTGAGCCAGACTCGATTGGTCCTTTGACTAACAGCCCCCATACCATGACGTCACCTTGCAAATCAAACGCCATCTAATTTTAATGGTTCGCCATACAAAAAGTTTCAGGCTTTGATGGTGAAAGGGTGCTAGTTTTTTATTTTGACATTTGATTAGCAAACATCGTTCGCCAATAAACCAATGGCTTTTATAAAAACTAATGTTGCAAGGATATTTCGAGTTGACATTTCGTGTGCAAATTTAGCCATTTTAAACGTTTTCGCTTCTAACTTCCTTTTAGTAAAAACTTTTCTCGTAATATCAGTAACATTTTATACTAATATTAGTTCAGTCCAGTCGTTCTTAAATGCTATTTTTTTTATACTACGCCCACAGCGAACTAACGTGTAGTCCACCTGATGGTAAGTGGAGTACAGCCCATGGACATCAACAATTCACAAAAGCAGATTATAGATGCGTCGCTGCAGCTGAGGACTACGGTGTTATGCCTCATGTGCCAGTAATTTCAGGGCCTGATCTCACCACCAAACCGGAACACAGTAATGGAAGCACTACTATTTGGCGGCAGGTTAAAGGTGAGACGCTGCCGCCCTCGAGCTCATTCACAAGAGCTCTACCAGCAGTAAAATTCGCTTGCCAACGAATAATATTTCATTTTTACTTTGTAATGCATTTGAAGTTATATTTTATACTGCTACTGGAATCTTTGTAAGGTTCCGGAGTACCCAAAGGGACCCTTATAGTTTTGCCATGTCCGTCCGTCCGAGGCATAGGGTCAAAACTGTTAGTGCTAGAAAGCTGAAATTTTGCATGGATATGATTAAGTCAAGAAAGTAGTAGAATAAAATGATGGGGATGCTTTTTCATTCTATCGCTATGTCTTTTATTAATACCAAATGGTTGCTTATACGTATCGAGAAATAAACGGGTTTTTTCTAAAAAAAAGCTTTTTAGTTATATATGCAAAATTAAATACAAATTACTAGTATTCTTGTAAACCCTATCCAGCTATGCTAATTAATTAAATCGCTTGTGTTAGGAGGAAGTTCACGTCCGTGGTGTAATGGCCAGGATTCGAACCCACGACCTCTCGAACGTAAGATCGATCCCTTATCTATTTCTTGAAACTACACTTTGAAGAGCAAAATATTTTTCGAGTAGGGCGTCGTTTTTAAAACCTAAACCGTTGGCTGGAAAAATCTTAAAAAAATATGTTGGCAGTAAATGTAATTACTTTACTTAGAATGAAATTATAGCGACCTAGTTAGCGTTACTTGAAGAGTAAAAGAGGCCCAAATTGTAAAATGCAGAAACTTGTTGTAGTTCGTTCATAATAATAATACAAAAACCTTTGAAAATAATGACTTGTATCAAGATGTAAGTACCATCTTAATACAAATCATAATTTTTAATACAGATCTAAACTCATTTGAAGTCTTAATATGTTGTCGACCAACTACGGAACACTATTGCGCGTGCAAATGTTTATTATTTTATGGTTTTGAGCATTGATCTATAATAGATCAATGGTTTTGAGGCATAATATATGACAAGTAACTACATCATTGTCAAAAGGTTGGCCGCTGCAGACAAAATCTGGAAAAATGGGGTATTATTGGACCAGAACACACACAGTGCGATTGCGGTGCACCTTAAGCAAACAATGACTCACTTACTTGAGTGCCCCAATTGCCCTGATAACTGCTCGTTGGATGACCTAAACAAGGCTACAGAAAACGCTATTACCGTGGCTACGTACTGGGCGGGGGGCGTACTACTATATAAAACTTTGACCATTGAAACGAAAAGAAGAAGATTGTCAAAAATCTAATGGAGGTAATTATGTGAACGAGTTTGAGGGACGAAGTGCCATATTCTTACTCTAAACCTGCTGCTAAAAGTAGGTATTGCTTACACTACTTTGTGTAAGTTTGGTGGTGAGAATAGGCTTTGAAATTTCTGGCACACGAGTCATTATTATTGTAGTTCTAAGATATTGCTACATCTTAGAACTATAGCTTCAGCAATATTTTTTAGATTGTGACTGATGTTATTTATTAGGCAACTTCAGCTCTTGTAAGGGCTGTGGTTGACAGTTACCATACCATTACAGTTGACAGTTATTATAAGGACTATGTTGTCCTTCTAATGGTTACTGTTGCGTGTGTACTCATGCGCTATTTAAGTGGTATGAATAAACAACCTATTTAATACAAAGAAACTGTAGGAAAAAATATAAGAAGGCTGGATTTAAACCGGCGTTCATCCATTTGTACCTATCTTAAGTAGGATACAAGCCATCATAGCGAAGTTACATTCAATGTTTTCCGATAACCAACTTCGAGATTATTAGCCCTCGAACATCTTTTGTACCAAAATCATGTAAGGGTGTAAAACGGCAGCTTGTAACTTCCTGTCACCGAGAACTCATTACCCGTTTCTGGTATGATTCCCCTAAGTCGAAGATGTCTGCGACCTTCAGGAAATAGCACGGATATTGGTTGCAGCGAGCCGATACCGACGGCCTTTCATTACCGAATATCGGTCGAGGCGCCACCGAAATCCCGAGGCTTTAGAGATCATACACAATAGGGCGTCTTACGACTAAGAGCTGGTCTAAACTGTTATCGTGAAGGAAATGAAAGCGGTTTTGCATTGTCCATAACTTGGAATGTCAGGGAGCGATACGAAATATTATTACAAGCAGTTAAATTCGTGCTTTGAGGACAGAAACTGTATTGTAGATGCAAGTGCAGTATTACAAAGCTTATACTATTATAAACTAAATGGACTTGCTTTATTTGTAAATATAAGTGGGCAGGTTGAATGTAATAGACCCTGATATTAACTTACTAAATTATTTTGTATTTTGTACAGTATAATGTATAATTTTCCGAAAAAAAAAAATACCACTTCAATTAGAATAATTTTAGACTTGTATGGTTTTATCATGGGTGCCATCGTCAAAACTGGACCAAATTGAAATGGGACCACGCGGGAAACACCAACTTTCAAATAAAAAAAACATTGAATTCGCTTCGTCCAGTCAAAAGTTAGGAGGTGACGAATTGAGAACCTCCTCCTTTATTAAAGTCACTTAAAAAGTATACATTGTACTGTCGTGTGTGGTCGCCTGACGATTACTATGGAAAGATTTAATGAGAATAATGAGATGTGTCGTGCTATAATAGCTATTCATCTTTAAATAATAATTATAGCTGCCGTGTGTGAAGAGATTTGCGATCCGGCATATCTTATGGGTCGTATAAGATCTATCCGCAACCTCTGAAACTGGCCCTTAATAAATGAACACAGCTATCACTTTTAATTATGTGTGTAATATTCTTAACCTGCCAATAAGGTTTATATAAAATTGGATCTTTATCCAATATTCTTAACAATTTAATATGGCATCAATGCCTCGATGGTCTTAGTGGTTAGCATATGCCCCTCTCACCGCGAGGCCTTGGGTTCGATGCCCGGGTCGGGCAAATTGTTATTTGTTGCTTTCCGTCAGGAAATTCACAATAGAAGCACGGATTTGGAATTGTGCCCGATGTATGGCGATAGGCTCTATCGCCATACATCGGGTACAATTTCAACTCTCACCCCCTATCCCATGGGACCTAAAACATAGCAGGTAAATTGTGGGTGCTGTATACCTCTGCCACCCCCTTCTGGGTAATATAGGCGTGGTGTTATGTTAATACGGCATCCATCCCGTCCCGCCTTTTCTTAGAAAAGGAGTTTCCATAGCCGCATCACGCATTTAAAAATCAGTTCTATATCAGCTTCGTATATATAGTATATTAATATACTTAAATATAATATTTTAGCCTAGGCTAAGGTGGAGATCCACTCGAATGTTGCCGGCTCCACTTACACCGCCGCTGCTCGAACCTGCCGCCCAAGGCTGGCTTAAGTGGACCTGTAACTTTACGGTGCTCACGATGTAAATCCAAAGCGTATTTTATATAAAAAAACTAGATATATTATACCACAAACAAGCTTCTGTCATAGTAAAAATAAATAAGTAGGCCAACTCCCGGCGTTTAGGAGCGCACGATACCTAAACTTGCTCGAGGCGCAGGGTTGTCACTTGTCAGATTGCTATTTTATATTACCTGTACTGAAATTATTTTTTTAATTATAAAAAACGTTTTTTTTTACAAAACAAAGCATTTATTTATGTCAAGTCAAAGTCAAATCATTTATTTCCATGGGCCCCAAAGGGCGCTTGAACACGTCAAAACAAACATCAACGTTCAAATAAATAAAATTAAAATAAAACTTAAGCTAATTAAATTATAATATTAATTGCAACAAAATGATTTGAATCACCGGAGCTTAGATTGATTTCAATTCAACTTTGAGGTTTGAATTAAAATCAATTTAAGTACCAGCTCCGATGGGTATTGCATCATGAGAAGAGCTGGTGAGAAACTCATGTTCACCATCTTTTCAAATAATTCATACAATTTTGTTTGTTTATTTACAATAATTGTTATGTGTAAGTTATAGCAACCAAAAGGGTACCTTAAAGAACGTTAATTCTGGGTTTGAAATAGTGTCGTTTGAACAACCATAAACTTCAAAATAATATCTTTTGACTCGCGAAGACATTTTGCAGTGCAGCGCGTAACCGTACCTAATTTTTTAAACAAACACCGACCGCTCACAGTAATGACACGGCCCGCACTACCGGTGACCGAGTGAGTGGCCGAGCGGCGTAGTGTGCGTGCGTACGTACATGAACCCGGGGCGTGGCAAGCGCTACGCGTACATACAAACGGCGCGATGTACCTTTGTTCGAAGATAACATACTTATCTATTTTTACTATGCTTCTGTCCTGTTGACTGGTTGATTTTGACTAATTATATACCAAATGTTTCGTTTTTGATTTTATCGTTATACGCGGCGTAGGTTTATTGTTTTATAATATGAATAAGGATTAACTCATTAGTTAACCTGTAGAAAAATACAACCCTGTAAATAATGATGACTTGATAAAAAATACTAATAGGTAGGTACCTTCCTATTTAAGAGCAAAAAGTATGTTTGACTGGTCGGTTGTTTATTTATATGCGTATTCCATAAATGGAATCGTACGAATTTTAAATTTCTGATAATCAAATATCAATATGACCGTTTTTATACGGCGGTAAAGAATCAGTAAAATTTTGTAATCGACCGTTTCCATTACAGAATCGCATTACGTACGGATTTAGGTAATTCGGTTTGCATAAAGAATACAGCTTGTTGTAGCTTTAAGATTCAACCTACTGCTCACTGATCAGCTAGTAATTCAATTAACTTTCTTACATGACCTACACTTACCGTCCTAAGATCTACCTATGATAAGTAGAGGCAATCGTTTTGTGAAAGTTTTGTGGTGATTAGTAATATTATTATTAATATGAAGACTAAAGAGTGCAAGAAGGTTTAGTACCAATCGAAGTAGGATTGAAGTAGTATTTAAATGTAGCAACTGAAACCGACATCTCGAAAGCAGCATAAATTTAAAATTTCCTAAAAGACGTACCTTTTCTCTGGTCTCGATAAAACTCTATTCGCTTATTTGTAATTGTTTTTATCTCTTATCGAAAACGAACTATTGAAATAAGACGCACAAAGCAAGATGCATGAAAAACCATTATGTGTGTGACGAATAGTACGGCGCGGCGTTATTAAATTATGTTTTATTTGTTTACCTTTTCCACTAACCTCAAGTTGGGTTACTTTGAACGTTTTATACAGTTTTTTTACTTTACAATGTTATTTTATTCACTACCCCTTTATAATATTTCATAAATAGTGTTCTTTTGAATTTGTTTATTTATCTAACACAGAAAATTGAAGCAAAATAGATGACAAGTACCCGAAATTTGCCTAAACACTCGTGTTCAAAGTTAAATGTGTGTTGGGGTAACTTTGAATAATATTTTCTGTGGGATGTAAAAACCTATAATATACGAGTATTTTAAAGTTTAGATGAAAGTGTGATTTAAATTTTAATTGTGTCACTTTTACATAAGTTCAAGTTATTTTTTTTTTTTTGAGGACCGCGAGAACTGTACGACCGCATATAAACTAAAGATTTTAACTTTAACAATATGAAAAGTAAATATGTTTGTAATGTGCTCCCTAAGACTTAATTTGATACCAAAGACGTTATGATTATGTCACTTTTTTATTTTTTGATGGTAGAATCTGATGTTTAGATTCCGTTACATATTTTTTTTATAAAATGTATACGTATATAGCTTATGACACCCGGCCTATTGTTACGAATCTAATGACACCTGATTCATTAAAATCCGTTCAGTAGTTATGGCGCTACGGTGGAACATACATACGAACAAACAAACATACATACATAGACTGCCAAAATCTTAACCTTCCTTTTTGGCTTTGCCGAAATCGGTTAAAAAGCGCATTTGAATACATTTGCCGTGTCAACTATGTGCCATTTGACTCCGGCTTCTACGTAAACGAATAGACGTCCTATGTAGTAGTATACGTATGTAGAATCGACTGCATTTGAGGGTTGTCAAATATTGAATTTTGGGTTTCGAGAACGGTTTTACCAATCTGCAGCGTGCCCGGTACTAAAATTAAGTTAACCTCCTACACGCCGTCACCCAAAATCGAACACCATTGCATATTTGTTGGTATGTCTATTAGGTTATACTTTATTTATGTATTAATGTGAAATTTGAGGCCACGAGAACCATAGGGGCTTTAATGGCGTAATCACACTACGATATGAGTTCATTATTCTAAACAGTGCAAATAGATAATTCATTAATTTGCGATGAACCAGACGGCCAGTCTACAAGTGATATTATAATATTCACCAAATGGCAGCACTGATATGGATATGGTTCTTAATTTGCGATATATTTTTTCAAGTGCCATAATGGCCTTTCTAAAAATGTGTTAGCCTTGTTATAGGTAATCGTAATGCGACCATAAACAGACTATATTTTCTTAGCCCGTCGACCTCTAGAAGGCTCTGGCTAGAAGCTAGAAGGAAACAGATAACATACGAGATATTATTATAGCCATTAGGTACACGTAGGTCATATCATTGTTATTTATAGACTCATAGTGTATTTGATAAGTCGTAAACGGTGAGCTGACAATCTGTCACCGCTTGTACACACGGCTACCGATAAACCTATTCATTTCCAGTATAATATGGTGTCGCGTTGTATAGGCTTTCCGTGTAATGTGAGAACACCTTATACTGGAAATGCATAGGCTGATCGGTAGCCGTGAGTACTTAAGGCAACGTGGAGTACTTTGATTACGTCCAAAGATAGATCATTCGTCTTTTAACGTTACATTCATTTGCGGTTGCCAATGTTTTCTTAATACGGCGATTAAAAGTACGAGAAAGTGGTGGAAAACACACGTTAAATCCTACAATAGCGTTGCCGCATTATGAAAGACTTGTGCCCGCAAAACTACACACGTAACGATATAATCTTACCGGTTAAACTGTGCAGTCCGATCTGCGCTACCATTAATTTGCTGTCATATTTCATAAAATATTTCACTGTCTATTGGCTACATCATGATATGGCTTGGGCAGATCGAAGATAAGAAATCGTTGCTCGATATGGACTACTAAACGCGCGGCTACACCAAAATGGTCAAAATTATTTTGAGCATATCGAAAAATAGTTACATTAATTACCGGTAGTGGCGCTGCAAGCGCTTTGTTTAAGTGTGAACGATCAGCTGACGATCACATTCACCAATAACACAAAAAAACACAGTGAAAAGGTTCACAGCCAATTTAACGATTCGGTCAGACGTGGATGTCAAAATTGTAAAGCGTTGCGATTTAATGATGTGATGTGGCCAATAGACAGTAAAACATTTAATTAAATTACCAACAACAATAACCCAAATACATCGCAGTTGGCCTCATTTCACGAAATTTTTGGATATTTCACAAAATGAATACGGCTACGACACATACTTGTGTTCACTCACAATAGTTCTGGCATTGTCAATTCTATAAAGAGACACATGCCGATGGTGTGTGAAAACCATTTACCGAGGTAGGCGCTAAAATTCCAATGGTACGTATTCGTCATTGGCGAAAATTGATTGGCCCTACTGTAACAATCCAGCTAAAGATCTGGGCTGTTCAATTTCATTCAATATTTACGATGTAGGTAGGTGGGACAAAAAATGAGGATATATTTTATGACTAGTAGATAGTGCTCGCTCCAAATCACCTGACATGGGACGTCCTCCTTTTTTTGAAAAAAAAGTAGTAGTAAGTAAAAATCAGGATTATACACCTCTGCCACACTTTTCTGGGTATATATAATATTATGTCAGTATATTTAACTGTAGACTTAAAAGTTATCGTGTTAGTGTCCTAAGCCTCTTGGTTAACTGATCTTACGCACTGCCATACACGTACGCCATTATTATTTAATAGCCTCGTGATATAATATCATTGTTTGTTTATAACTACGTGTGTGTAACAATAACAATATAAATTGTAGTTTCTTATGCGTTATTTTCTGCGCGATCTTTTAATAGCTATTATGGCTGTAGAAGCTAAACTAGGCTAAGGCTACCCTAACCTTACAGTTACTAGGTACCGCCCGCGGCTCTACTCGCGTGGTAACAAGAAGCTCATGTTTAAATCTAGACTATAAGTTATGTTAATCCTTACAGTATTTATTGCGTGAAAGAGTAGCAAACATTCATATATCTTACAAACTTTTGCAGTTTTAATATTAGTAGGATAGGATGTTCAATAAGTACCGTCTTGTTTTCTTATCTCTTGCACGAGACTGTATGTCTGCATTTTTATCTTTATATTCTTACAATCACACATAACAAACCAACTATAAAAATTGTAAAATTATACATTTGATTGCGTACCACTTAAATCTAAATAAAGATTGATTCCTATCGCATATATTCTTTCGTTACATAATTATATTTCAATTTCACTGAATTATAAGAAATAGTTTCGCGTTTCGTCATACAGATGTGACGACAAATATAAACCAAAAATAAACATGACTACATGTCGGAGAGGATAAAACAAATATGAAGTATAATATTTTGATACATTTTCCGTTTCGATGTGAGCGGAATGTAATTTGTTTATTCAAAATCTATTTTATTATTCGGAGAGAAATATTCGATGAAAGTGATTATAATAAAGCTTTGCGTAATCCCGCAACATTTTAATGTAAATGCATGCTTTTAGCGTTGCCCGGCGTCCGGATAAAGCCGGTTATAAGGCTTTTTGTTTGCGAAAAATAATCAATTAATTAAAATAAAAGATTTCCCACTTTTGTTACGCTTTTTGGTCTAGATTGCTTTTCAGAACTCCTAATTTGTCACTTTGCTATCCCAGGACAAAACGAAAACGCTAAATGAGTTTTTTTTTCTTGATTGTTCAGCATTGTTTAAAAGATCGCATCAGATTATATTATAAAATGTTCTACAATCTCTTGACTATGGTCAAAACCAAACATTTGGGTAGAAAAACGTAAACACTACAGTTTTACGCATAAAAATAATATGTATAAAGACGTTTAATTTTATTTCAAAACATTAGACATCTAAGAAAGACAAAGAATCCTCAATAATGTAGTACATAATTCCGGCTTTTTTACCCAAATGTCCGACTAAACTAGCTGGTCTGTCCGGCTATTAGGTTGGACCTGGCAACTCATTCCAATAATCCCATTCGATGGTAAGTGTAGGTACCTTTTTATTAGTGCATAGTTATTGATATTGAGTTCGCATTTGATGGATATATTATTAGCAATAAAATATAACATTATTTTTAGGAACGATTCTTTCAGCTAAAATCTTACGTAAGCTCATAAGCTTATTGTCGATTAAAACTAGTATTTATGTTTATCCAAGCTATAAGCTGCATTTGTGCCGAATTTCATCAAAATCCATCTAATACCCAGTCACACACACACACATTCAGAGTTCCAGACTGCCACATAAATCCACAAACTTTCGCATTTACAATACCTATTAGTAGGGTTAAGTGTGACTTAACACTACGCTAAAATCCTGCTTTGACGTTAATACTATGTAAATATATTTAAGAGAAATGGTAATTTAAGAAGGTGATTGAGTCTGTTTATTAAGTTAAACGAGCCATCATGATAATCAGAAATCAGGACGGCTCATTAATATGTGCGGACCACAAGGTTTGGACCTATATGCCCACGATCTTGTTTTATTTCCTTTTGAAAGGATTGTTAATTAAGTCATTATAATCTAACATTATCAATCTCACTCTAACGTTTACTAACTATCAACATTTAATGGATCATCAAATTATTTAATAGTCTGCCCACAAAAGACCTCAGTTATAACTGCAATTTCTTAATATGGTGTTATTTGTTTACTATGTTATTTGATCATAAGCATCTGTTAAACATCTCTGTTCATACACTACACAACTAGTGGCCTATTGGTGCGATCAATGGACAAAACATGTGTCATGTCATTCATTCCAATTTAGTTCAAAGGAGTTACATTGAGAAATCGTATATAGAAATGTGTATATTCATATAAATGACCCGGCACGTTGCCCGACCTCCCAGTTTAATATGACCCGTGCACTCAGTCGTCTAAAAAGGCCGGGTTCATATTAGTGGTGCTTTTGCTTTGTTTTTTAAATTTTTACTCGATAACGGCGAAGTCAAAATAAAGTATGGTGATTTGTTCAGTCTATGTTATGCATGTTTGTATGTTCCACCGGTTCGTCCAAACTATAGAACCGATTTAAGTGGATCTGTTACGGTAAATGTGTGTTACCGGTAATTATTAATATTCACTTTTATTGGCTGTATATTTTGAAATGTAAGTATTTCGATTCTGGCTTGATTCGTTGCTGGTCACAATTGAACCTAACCTCACCTACATATAGGACCAAACAAAAACCTCTACCTCTTCTATATTGCTCGATTGATCAGAAAGACGCTAAGCTTACGGATTTTTTGAAAATGTATTACTTTTATCGGTACTAAGGTTATTTTTTTTAACCACCACTTTTACTTCGCCTTTTGGTAATAAATAATAATTTACATTTTATCACATTCACCGTAATAGATCTAATACGAATACTTAGTTTTAAAATTGTGCCGGCTATATAATCGACAGATTCGGTTCGGAGAAGTGTGTGATGGACTGTGAGGTTTTATTATTATTATGACTTGATACAATTCTTAAATTCGTTGCGTGACCTTTATCGTGATGGATATTTAAGCAAAATGCTTGGTACTAAAATTTGTTTGTTTTGGTTGTTGCAGAGGCCCGATCAGGCTTCCGGTATATCCGAAGATCTTGACGCCGAAGATGAATTTGAATTTCGTAAGTACTAGCTCTTAACTTTCATACTATGTCATAGCTGTGTATCTACCTACGAAATGTGAAATACTTGATAATAACGGGGAAGATTACTGTAAGTTCAGCCACCAGCTGGCTTAGCATACGAACATGACATAAGTCATGGACGAGAGATGGCTTAGAGTTTTTATCTCACGTTTAACACATGCGCACAACGACCGTCACGTTTTCTATCTCACTTGTTATAACGTCAAAAGTAGAGACAACAAGTGCACTCCGACCTTCATCGAACCCATTTACCGAATTTTGACAAATAATATCGAGTTAATATGAGATATTACTCGTCGTCACTATTGTGCGACGAGATGATAGGAGATAAATTATCGAAGTTAATATTTAATTTAAAGCGATGTAAAACATTTATTTTGTAAATTGTGCGATCAAAAAACGTTCGTTCAGCGTTAAAGGATAGTAAAAGTTTTATTTTATTATTGTGAATTGTGAAAATAAATCATGATCATTAAATATATTTAAACTATAAAATAAAATAAGTATTTTCGTCATCTTAAGTGTGTTATTGCCACAGGGGACGGAGCGAACCCGTATGTTGTTGGCGTTCGTAGTGCAAACCTTTCTGCGAGGCGTTGATAGTAAATAAATAAATACTAGTCTTGCCTATGCATGCATAAAATGTGTTTACGCACATCCGAGCCGAGCCCGTTATCTCAATAGAGAATTTATATTAGATTTAAATATGACTTGCACTGTATTTTTTTTAGAATGAATGCTTTAAAATTATTTCTATATAATTGATTTTAGCTTGTAACGTACTTTTCATTAAATAAACAATAACTAATAGGTACGTAAAATGAGCCGAAAGTTGAAATACAAGAAAATTTCATTTAAATGAAGTATCTCAAATCAGTAAATCTTACAACGACCGCCTGCATTTATAATTTTGTTTTCAAAACGTCAACATTTAATGAGATAAAATGAGTGAATTTACCGTTACATATAAGTTTGTTCTAAGTAATGTAATTTGTCGTCACATGCCTATAAAATTTGGATATTATTTTCTTTTATGTTTTAAATTCTTTAATGGCAAAAGAAGATAGTGAGTAAGATAATGAATTACCTGTGGTTTGCACGTACGTGCATAAAGTTATCGCAATGGCTTTCTTCTCGTTATAGCACACAACATTACTTCTCCCAATATACCTAAACTTGTGGAAAACACCACAATTCTATTCTACACAAATCACACACTACTATAAAAACACGGTCTACATACAGTTTAAAACTATTTACACTATTCAAACAATACGGAAGACACGGCACATTGTTTTGAAATAGCTGGATAACTTATTTTATACAACAAAAAATATGTAGTATGACTTGGACCGCTTGGACGTGTTTTTGAGAACCCCACTCTGCCCCGAATTTCTTTGTTGACAATTATTCTTTATGGTTTTCAAAAGCGTATGGGTGCGTTCCGGGTTTCACATTTAATTTAATAATATATTAGTCATTAATAGGAGATAGTATTTGTTAATTTTGAAAATGTGTTTTGTTAATGTAATGCTTTATTATTGTATTATGTCTAGTTGTAGTTGTTTCATATTAATATAATTTAGTTGTTAATACATAAAAAAATAATATATTGTTTGATTGTGACACAAAAAATTGTGAATGTAATTATTAGATATTATTTATTTATTTATTTTCTGTTGTCACACAGCTTTCTACTCATTCTCTGGGCGCATCAGAATTATCAGCGCTGCGGTGCTTTTTAGCGCTGCAGTATTGTGCTGAGATGCGTACCATTTCTGGCATTATGAATGATATTTTAAATTATTTAGTTTTAGACTCCTTATTATGTATTTTATTTTGCCAGAATAAATGATTTTTCTTTCTTTTCTTTCTTTCTTTCTAATGGTAAGTGTTACTTTTTCTAATAAATTGGCGTAAACCATAATTTGAATTATGACGGATAAGAATATATCGTGCGCAAATACAGTTTCATTTTTTGAGTAAAAACATGCTACAGTTCTTTTGAATTATTTTATCACTTTAAGTCAAAAAGGTTTACATTTTATGTTATCTGTAACAACCTGTGAAAATTATACTTTTGAACGATACCGATAACCGTACCGGTTGGCAAAATAATATTCTGCTAAGGTCCGAATCGCTAACAATATCGCAAAGTGCGCTTATATCGATATTGTTAGCGATTCGGACCTTAGCATAAGTGGCCTAGATAGACCACATTAAGCACAATGGAGAGATAAACGCGGGTATCATGCTATCTCTTTCATGTTATGAGAGATACATGATAAAACCGCGACAAAACCCATCTGACGCTCGTATGCTAAGCCAGCAGGCCTATCATTCTATGGCCGGCGCTGGTTATGCGTGAAGCGTTATCTGTTCTACTAATATCAAATTCATAACTTAATTGGTATTCGGGACTTGTGTATGGGACTAAGAGATTTACTGATATAATATCTCTCTTTCAATCAATGTTTGAAATGGAATGAGGAATCGAAAACCGTTGCTCAACTTTAATCGCGGTTTAAGAAGCTTGGTGAATTTGAGACTTAGGTACTGAACTTATATAAGGTCGGTGCCTGAAACAAGAATCGCCAGGTAAATTATGTATCTTGGATATTTTTAGAAGTTCAGAACAACAGTTTTTTGTGATAATTTCACGTCTTTAGAAAATCAGACTGAATACTTAGCTCATAGAAATTATTACTATCAGTTGCTAGGAATTTTTATAAAATGTTTAGTAGGTATTCTTTAACGTCGCTTATAGTTACAATATATTATACTACAATTACGATGCGTTTGTACCTATATGGATATATCTTTGCTGTTCTAGTATTCTTAGATTGATATGATAATAAAATAAGAACAGTTGCGACACCTCTTTATTCTATAGTGACACTTAATGTCCCGCAAAGAATTAACGTTACCCTCGTTCCCGCCCGCTGAGTTTCGTAGATGCAACGCAATGTACGTCTTCTTTCTCTACCAAATTACCAATGCGCTTATAAATACGTCAACTTGTCTATGTAGTGAACATATCACCCGTTGTTTGAAACCTCGGAGGTGTGCCAATAGTCCAATCCGACATCCAAGCATTTAATTACGCAAAAAGTCGAATAAATAGTTAATGACAACACCGCTGTCCTCAGAAGAAGCGACGCACCTACAACCCGCTTTTGTGGATCGTTGATGTCCAAGGGTTGTAGTTACCACTTACCATTACAAAGAGGATATAAGTACAACTTACCATCAGGCGGACATAACCTACCTATTGTAAATCATCACGCCATTAAGATAGTCATACATTAATAACTCTGCTATGACTGACACGGCTGATGACATCTAGAAGCAGGATTACATAAAGTAAACGCAATTCCAATGACGTGTTGTTTTCTATCTCTAACTAGTGATGTAACGAATACGAGTATTCGGATTAGCTATAAAGTGATATTCGTAAAACAACGAGTGCTGAAATGCAAGGCGCCGCAGTTTGGAATAGTACAATTGAGGTATAAAGTTGAAATAATGATGTGTATTAATATCTTAATGACTATTTCACCACCGCTACGTTTTAAGATCGAGATTATCGCTAAGCTTTTGATCTCCTGGTCCCGTACCACGTAAATCATAGCGTTAGTCGATTTTGATTTTTTTTAGTTATCATATCTATTGGATTTTTTAACTTCCGATATATTTTTGGAATAATGTTTCACATGCGGTAATTATGATGACTGAAGGTGAGGTTGCAGTTGTGAGAAACATTTGATTGTGTTAACATCGAAAAACGCGGTTTAGTCTTACTTAAATGATTGTGTATTTTCGTACAGCCATTCGTATTCGCCGAAATGTAGAATCACTCGTATTCGTAAAAGCGCTACTCGTTGCGTCACTACTTCTTACTTATACTTCGAGTATTTTCCTGCTTACTGAGGAATATTGTTAATAAAAATAGTGCAAGAAGCTACTCCGCCGCTGTATTGTTTTTAAAATCTGTGTGCCGGAAAATCCCTTTATTCTATCGTCGGAACTTGAGTGGCTTATTCTGTGATATAAGCATTTATTTAAAAGCCAGAACTTCAACACACGACTACACATCAAGCGATAGAATTGCAATATAAGATGATCTCGCATTGTTTGCCACGCGATGCTAGGTCAGCTTATACCGGCAATGTACAACTTTATATGTAGCTGTGTGTATACTTCAGTTATTCAGTTTATAAGAGAATACTTAAAATTTGATGTGAATGCACATTGTCTATAATTTTAAACCCATAGGTTAAACATAATAAATATAAATATATTTATTTAAGCTAGGCTTCATCGAACGTTATGTTTGTGTTAACTTAAACACATTTCTAACAATGCCTCTAATACAGTTTTGTATAATTCTAATTTATTTTTAGTAGAATATTTTGAGTGTTTGTTAATTTGAGAATGTAATGAATTACCTATCTACTTAATTAGGAAAACAATCGTGTATTAAGTCAGGAAATAATCTCTGTCTTACATACGACAAACACTAAAGTTCTTTAGTAGATATTCGCCGTATTAGATACAACAATGAGGTCCTTTCTGAGTAGGTCTAGTATAAAGGTAATATCAGGCAAGTTTACCTAAAGGTGATAATAGCATAAAACTACTCCCGTAGCGTGATATATAATGTTCCTTGTTGCACAGATACGCTTTACAAGAATATTTTCAAAAGTGAGCATGCTGAAACTTTTCTGAAGGTAAATTCGCGACACGAAAATGCTCGCTTCACACTGCATGAAATATACAATGGCGAAGAAGAGCTCGCAATATACTACGGTCGAAAATGTAATGCAATTCAGCTGACCTACACCGACAGCATAGACCGTTATGCGAACATGATAGTGCAAGTGTTATGCGATTACTTTTATAAAAATATAAAATATAAAATAAATTTGGATTTTTTACATTAGAATTAGATAAAACGCCAGAAGCAATATACTATCCGATGGTCCCAACGACAAGGCCAAATACACACATTCACTCATTCAAGCACACCCAGTCTAAGAACAAATCTTTGCGAATCACATAGAGATATGGCCCATGTGGGGATCGAACCCACAATACCAGTGCAGTGGCGAGGCGACCGCGTAAACCATTACAGCACACGTGCAATCAATTGATGCAGGTATATGTGTACATCGGACCACGTACAAATAATGAGAGGCAGGAGGAAGAGCGGTTGAATCCGCGCATGAATAGTTAGTACTAGCTTTTGCCTGTGACCTCGTCCGCGTGAATTCTTTATTTTAAGTAAAAACTGCTCCCGCGTTAATCCTTACAGCTCTGATTCCTTGGAGTTAAGCGTAATGTTAAATTTTTAAAACTTTTTTGATAGATAAACTGTCAAACACCAAAGTAATTACTAAAGCCGATCAGTAGTGCCCAAGATTAGCGCTAACAAACAAACAAACTACCTTTCACCCGCGGTCTGTCTGCATGGTAGGTACATTATATGAAGTAGGCTATGTTACGTGCCTTACAGTCAGTTACCTGCATCAAATTTTTTACTAAATCGGTACAGCCGTTTGGAAGAGACAAACAGACAGACAGACAAAAAATTTGAAACTGTATTTTTAGGCATTGGTATCGTGCAAATAACTATATCAACTGAACAATCATTGTTATTTTGACATTGTCATTTGTATTGATAGTAGCTATTAATTTATATCAGAAGCCTACTGACATACCAACCTTGAACTCGAAATCTTTTATTTCCTTACCATTACATAGCGTTCAGAATCAAAACGTATTGTCGGCCCATTCCCAGCTCGCGTCTCCCATATAATGATGTTACCTTGCACATATAGTACACACGACAACACATCAAGCTATATCTTTCCTTATACAGGACAGGTATAGCTTGATGCGTCGCATGTCTCGCATTTCATCTAAAAAGCTTGTGCAATGCGAGAGCATCTTATTATGGAAATGTAAAGCTTGACGTGTAGCCGTGTGTACATATTATTCTGCTGTGATTCCGGCGTGATTATCTGTCAAGTTGCGGTTTTCGTGATTGTCCAGCTTTGCAGCTGAATTTCCGTGTGACATCTGTGTTCTTTGTGTTGTTACTCATACAAACATTTCCATCTCCAAACAGCCGAGATTAGTAGTTGTATTGCTCTCAATATACTTAGGTTAAGATATATTTTACTCTAGTTCTCTAAGTAGGTCTCTAAGTCTAAATTCAAAGGAACTCTTTTGCAGCTGATCCGTGAAACCGATGAAAATTGGTATTGAGGTTATTGGAGATAAGGGGTTTAGAAAAAAAACCCACTACACCTTCTTCCGCCCGCAACCATAGTTTCTATTCAATATTAGGTAACTCAAGTTGTTTCCTCCGTGAATCCACATATTTCTTGGAAAAGCTAATGTGTTCAGCGTAATTGACGATTTCGGGGTTTCAATGCCACTGGGATTTGTATAAGGTCGATAATAGGTATTCTTGCCTCCTATTACGGGCAATAAACTCAATTTTATTGATTGTTAGATTTTGCCATAAGTTCATGGTTGACGCTTAATCCGCAATTAGGTTTGCTAAGGCGGACACTTATCGGTTTCACTATTTAAAAACATAGTCTAATTAGGAATATAAATAGCATCCCACATATGATAATATTATTTAGTGTATGTACGTAGGACAGACTTTAAGAGCGAAGCTGTAATTTAATGTCACATTCAATCCTGAATTATGAAGGCCAAATCGGTCGGTTGTATCTCTTGTTTGTACCTTTTGCTAAAATAATTTGCCAACAAAAACCGACTTCAATTATAATAATTTTCGACTTATATGGTTTTCTCATAGGTTCCATGGTCAGAACTGGACCAAATTGAAATGGGACCACACGGCAAGACAACCTCCTCCTTTTTTGAAGTCGTTTTAAAGTCGGTTAAAAAAAAGAGCCACCTCTAAACTACTACTAAAAGCGATTCAATTATTAAACTGTTCTCGAGTTACTTGATTTGTGTTGTCTGAATTAAAGACATATTTGCATTCTAATTGGGATCAATTTACAGAGATAAAGCCGGGACAATAGGTGACGTTTTATTGGATGCAGCTGGCCATAGAGGTTGTAAATAACTCTTTTACAACTAAAGAGACATAAATATCAAGAAAGTGTTGTCAAATTTTTGCTCCTATGAATGTCAAAATTCACCTTAAATTTTCAAAAATGTACCTTTGTAATGCATACATAATTTTTGTATTTATATGTGAGACATTATAGACAAGCTAATGTTTCATTTAAAACACGCATTATAGACAACAAAGCCGTTCTATTTACTTCTACTTTTCTCTACAGCTGGCTACCTAAACTTCAATCAAATTAATGTACGAGTAGTTTCTCTTCTTACTCGTAATAAAGCCGTTGGTTGTTAAAATGTAGATCTTCAATACGAATGGACAATATTACTGAAAACTTAGCTATCAGATGATGAGTCGATATGCGTGGCTCTGATTGGCTGAGAACAAAACTCAGCCTGTAGTCGTGGACAGGTTTATTAAATCAACGAATAGGACGTCCTTCATCTAAGAAAAATCTTAGGACTGCTATAAATGGGCTACCCTGTATAAGTAGAATTATAGAACAAAAGAAAGGCGTATTTCTGCCATAGGTATATCAACTGCACAATAGTAACTTTTGCTCATCGACGTAAAAAGACGTAATTTGACGGAAAGACTCATTGGTAATGAATGATTGTGCATTCAGCTCGAATAATAAGTGTAGTTTAATCGGAAATGAAAAGAGGTTCAATTGCAAACGACCTTATTACTGAACTCTAGGCGATGCAGCTGATTAAATGCTGGCCAATTAAAAACTTTATACTGGCTAGTGCGGACCGTGTGGCGGCAAATTTACTTTCAGTTTTTGCCTTTTATGGCTGGCGAGATTTAAATTTATTTTGGATTAGCTGCTGCTCGCAAGCCGTGTGGAAGACGACAAATAAATCTAGCATATATTTTGGTACCAGCCTAAAACTACACGTGCACCAAATATCATCAAAATCCATTCAGTAGGTTTTGCGTGGAAGCGAAACAAACGGTTATGCTTCCGACAAAAAAGTACGTAGGAACCGCGTACTTAAACCTATGGTAACCAGCACGTGTGTTTCATAAGTGGAATCACACGAAAATCAAAATTTCTGTCAATCGAATATCGATCTCATTTGTACGGGCTATGGCTGACACACATTAGGCTGCGCGATCCTCCGGCGTTTGAGTAGGGTTGCCATACGTCAGGAATTTTAGATCCCTGTCAGGATTGCCGGACTTGGACAATGTTAGGACTTTTGAACTTTAGAGCAAAGCAAGCAACTTAATTTCGACGTTTGCGTAGAAATTTTGTTTAATTAATTATTCTTTTCTTTCATAACACTAATGTACCTTAATTAAACTAACCAACTCAAATTTAAAAACACTAAAATCTAAAACTTAGTTTTTCTACCTATAATTTAACGCATGGCGCACAATAAAAATAATAAATAATTACCTATTCATTCTTGTGACACCACTACAGTGGACGGGCGCTTTAACGACGGTCAGAAATTTTGACTGGAAACCGGCCTAAGAATTCACAAAAAAATCATAACCAACCGTTTCCTCGCACTATGGGTTCAAATCGCTAGGAAAAACAATGAGTACTAATGGATACATTAATTTCCATATTTTCTGTTCAGTTAATTTACATCCATGATTGGCTACCGCACTGGATGCTAAACATGTAATTTGCATATATAACTAATTCCTATAATTGAAGCAGATTGTAATAACTGATGAGAGCCATTTCCATGTCAATTAATCCAATCAGGGCCGGCAACGAATGATATGACATCTATATTATGTATTTACAGTTAGTTACTAAAGACCATATTATATACATATTTACATTTACTAGTTGTAAGTAGATATTTCAGTTTATATGTTAAACAAAGCAATTGTCTAGTGATTTGATTATAATACTAGCTTCTTCCAGCAGAATGGAAGCAAGGAAGAAGAGGAAGAATTCATTTATTTAAAGAAAAATTAGACTAGATGTAAAAATGTCGACGACTAACGTTTTTATGTTTATGACACAATTAAAAGTCGTCAATAATAAAACGATCAAATGCGTGTCAAATAGAACTCGCACGTTCAGGGTGTCATACCAATTGTAATTAGAGGCTTTCAAACACCAAAATTAAATAGCTCTTCAACAACAACTGCATTAATCGTACATGGTAGGGAAACACGGACCTACCTTGACCATTTTTGTACCAATGCATTACTCGATATCTGGATGCCTTCTATTATGTTTTCGGGTTATAGCTTTTACATTACTTTTTTGTCTTAAACGTACATCTTGACTTAAAGAGTATGATACAATATACTTATTTGTTATGTGCTCGCCAAGACTTATCATTTGATTATACGCGGTATGATTGTCTTTTTAGGGTTCCGTAGTACCTACAAGGAACCCTTATAGTTTCGCCATGTCCGTCTGTCCGTCTGTCCACGGCATAGCGACGAAACCGTTGGTGCTAGAAAACTGAAATTTTGCATAAACATGTATGTTAACTAAACAAAGAAAGTCGTAGAGTAAAATTTGGAAAAATATTTTTTTTTCAGGTAGCTCCCCTACATGAGAAGTAGGGATGTTTTTTTTTGTCGCCTACCCCATAGTGTGGGGTATTGTTAGATAGGACTTTTAAAAACGTTTAGGGGTTGCTAAGACAGTTTTTTGATTTAGGGATCCGTTTGCGAGATAATTAACTTTAAAGAGCAAATTTTTGTTCGAGTAGGGCGTCCCCCCCCCCTCTAAAAGCTAAACTACTGGATCCTAAAATCTGAAAAAAATTGTGTCGGTAGTACATGTAATGAACTTTAAAGGAAAACTATAGCGGATAAGTTCACTTCATTAGTTCAAGAGGAATAGGGGTCCGAAATAATGTCAGATGCAGTTACTCAGAATATTTCGTTCAAAATTCTTGAAACATAAATAAACATACATAATACATATATAAAATCACGCCTTTATCCCACGGAGGTAGGCAGAGACGATGGAACGCCATGTGCTTCGCTCCTTACATACTTCTTTCGCTTCCTCAACATTCATACATCTCGTCATACGTGCTAGCTGGTTTCGTGTACTACAAACATTTCCTTTCTGAAGGACGCCAATTAGTTATAAAGTAAAATTAAAAATATTTTTCTATGGAACCCTACTGCGCGTGGCCCGACCGCACTTGGCCGGTTTTTTCTTCGAGGATAGAACCAGACGTTTAAATTCCGTTAGTTTTTATATAGCCTATGTCACCGATGTCACCGGGTCCATTCTTACGAATCTATTGACACCTCATTTATTAAAATCCGTTCAGATGTTTAGGTGCTACGGTGGAACATACAAACACGCATACATAGACTACCAAATTCTTTACCTTTCCTTTTGGCTTCACCGTAGTCAGGTAAAAAATAGCATTAGTTATGCTCGTGAGATGCGAGTGACGTGCCAGTAACATGCCAGCAGTAGCTACTAGAATACATGAGCTGTGCCCCCATTTCCCGTAGAAATCCACAGACACACTTACTCCATCGACGCGCATTTTTCTTTGTGGTGTAGATACACGTGCAGATGTAGACTATACTTTTTCTTTGTGGTGTAGATACACGTGCAGATTTGGAGTTTATTTTAACTTGTCTGTTCTCGATCTAGACTGAAGATCGTGTCTTGCATTAACATTGAAAATACAATATGTCTAGACGAGACGTATCGATACATATCAAAAATATGTCTTTTCTCAACATTGTTTCCTATCTGATTCTTTGTGTAACAATGATATAACATTAGCATTGTTAACGTACGTATTATGAAGATGTGGAGTTTATTTTAGCTTGTCTCATGTTCTTGATCTAGACCGAAGATCGCGTCTTGCTTTGACATTGAAAATACAATATGTCTAGACGAGATGTATCGATACTTATCAAAAATATGTCTTTTCTCAACACACTTGTTTCCTTTCTGATTCTTTGTGTAACAATGATATAATTATTAGCATTGTTAACGTACGTATTATGCAGATGTGGAGTTTATTTTAGCTTGTCTGTTCTCGATCTAGATCGAAGATCGCGTCTTGCTTTGACATTGAAATTACAATATGTCTAGACGAGATGTATCGATACATATCAAAAATATGTCTTTTCTCAACAACTTGTTTCCTATCTGATTCTTTGTGTAACAATCATAGAAATCTTAATAATAAGGCAATAGAAATGTCAAAGACGCGTGACCTTGTCGCCGCGCATCTGTCAAGTCAAACACAAGTGCGAGTTGAGGAATTGTCGTCTTAATGTCATCGCAAAAAGAATAATTTTGTTTGCAGGAATACAAGCGCATTTGTCTAATCGAACAACAGTGCGAGTTGAGGAATTGTCGTCTTAATGTCATCGCCAAAAAGAATAATTTTGTTTGCAGGAATACAAAAAGTGGTATTTGAAAACCGGCGACATGCGTCCCAGTGTTAAAAGATAGTCGATAGCATTTCTATTGACTAGTTATTAAGATTTCTATGGTAACAATGATATAACATTAGCATTGTTAACGTACGTATTATGTGTGTTACAATACAGATGTCTGTTTCAGATAAATATGTTGATTTAAATATGTGTTTATTCGTAAGTAAAAATCTAACTTACCTATATACCAAATAGGAATGTAGTCAAACTACATCTTTTTCACTTTTTTAGCAATTCAGACTATTTGTCGCTTGATCAGTTCTTGCAATATATTTCCAAGTGTACAAGTTAATCACTCGTCGTCGACCTCGGCCTATAAATTATAGTTTTATCTCTTACTTACCTTATAAGGTCAACTACTTAGTTGCAATCCTCGCTAAGGTTTACGTGTTACTTGTAATTACTGTAAGGATAAACATAATAAATTAATTATTATACTTTTATTAATTTTTAAGATCTTACGAATTGGTGCGATTTTAGAAAAGTGCTGATTAGTTCATCAAACGAAACGATTAAATAAATAAAAAAGTAAGTAAGTTTAAGTTGAATAAAACATTCAATAATGCAAATGAGCCCTGAAAGCAGAATTTTTGATATGCTATATAAGAAATGCAGAGCCGTGGTCGCACCCAATGTATACCGACTATTATTATGTGGGGCCAGGACGGCCATTAAATGGACATGGTATGGCACTACCTTGAGCATTTTTGTACCAATGTATTTCTGGATTTCTACCTGAAATATTATCGTTTTCTCTCTCATAGACCCCCTCGTAGTCGGGTAGTTTTTAAACTTAGTTTTGCATTCTATAATTTTAACTTCTAAACATATTAAAACCTATTACTTTAATATTTTAATTTTAACATCATTCTGTGTTAATAACACAGGATGATAATGGATTCGGTGCATTTTCATTACGTACTTTACCGTGTAACAATGCTTGTTGATAAATTAACTATTTAAAATTTGCACTGGAAGAACAATATGCCCTATTGGGCGTAATAGGCAAGATGTACTTTACAAATTCCGTCAGGAAATTATCTACAGCAAGAACGCAGAAGATAGCGATAGGTTCACCTATCACATGGGCTCTAAATACAATAGGGAAATTGTGGGTGTTATACACCTCTGCTATATAGCCTCCTGAGTCATGTAGTTGTGATGTTTTGTTATGACATTAAGTAGCTTTCACATCTAATTAGGTCTTCTACGAGTCTCCTTACCTTATTATGTAAAGGAGCATGTAATATTCTGATGTTAATTGTATGAGGCCCCATTTGCTTGGCGTAATTTCAAGACCGCATCTCACCATCTACAAGCACTTCCATTTGCGGCAGGTTAAAGGTGAGGCTGTGATACTTTCTACTTCGAGTTCGGTCACTAAAGGTCTGCCACTAATACATTAAAACTTCTCTAAGACTTGCTAATATGAAGATACAAGTTTAAAATATATCTCCAATAGCATCTTCAGTAGTATTATTTTTTAATCTAGTCCCTTTAGTAAGATCTGCAGCTGGGTCGCCCCAGTTTATGGTCCAATAAACTAAACTGATTGGCTATGCTGCGCTTTGTCGTATCCAAGCCAGTAATCTATATTGCCTATCTCAGCCGGTCGCGTTCCGATGATTAAGGTCTTGTCCATATTTTAAATTGATAGTTCTTGGGAAAGTGGTTGTAAGCTATTATTAGGTATTTATACTAGCTAGTATGGAAGTATTGGTGATAGATTCCCTCTTATCACACAGGACCTTATCACATAACGGGTGAAATGTGCGTGCTATACACGGCTATATAAGCGTGCTGTTATTTTATGTTAATTACTGTAAGTGTCAAGGCAACTATAGCTCACACGTGCCTTTAATTTCACCTTCTTCTACTAAAACATTGCCAAAAACGTATAGAACGCGTTATTTTGACATAGCAATTTAGTAAAACTCATTAGTATTTTCCAGGTACGCGAAATTAGAAAATATTTTTAGACTATGCACTATTTTATAGGATTAAATCCTCACAGATTACTTGAACTTTTGCTATTATTATAAAAGGCGTGAAATAAAATTAGACTCATCGATTTATATTGTAATGAACCTCAGGTTTGCGCTCAAATCGTCCGAACTGAAAATGCTCCAAACGCTTAAAAGTTATCCAATTTAGTGCAAACTTAATTAAATATTGAAGTACGAGTATTGTCATAAAAATTAAATTTGTATGTTGCAGTTGTTAATATTTTCAACATGAACGTCCATTTTTGTCAATCTGACTTAGGACATTATTTTGTGAATATAGTTCGAGTCCCGACGTCCATTCTGTTAAAAGTCGCTGATCATTCGATTCTAATTGTCATCTCGACGTGACTATATAGCTACGTATAAATTTTCAAGATTAAATTTTAAGTGTATAATATAATCTTTAAACGTAGTTGAGCTAAAACTAAATAGAATACTCTGTTTCTTTAAATCCCATTGCTCTAAAATCTTCAAATGCCATTTCATTTTCTGCCTGCCAGTTTGCATTACTTTAGACCGCTTGCTGTAATGGAAACTTGGCAGCGTTAAAAGATTTCTGCACTAGTGCTTTTACCAGTAAAGTAGAAGCTGCTCTTCAATTCAATCAATCTATTATAGTTCTTGCATTTCACGCAGGCAACTGAACTGACAGTTGCCTACAGTTGCCCCTTTTGATCTGATTTTGTATTACTTCTAATAGAGTGTTTTTGAACTACTACTGTTACTTTTATACGAAACTAGCCTCCGTCTGCGGCTCCGCCCGAATAAATAATGTCTTTTGAACTATTTAGTATAGGTTTGTTTCACATCGCCTGTCGCAACTGTGTGCTCGTGGTTATGCGTTTGTGTGCGATATTATTGTGTATTGCCACAATAACCAAATACTATATTTTACTGGTGGTAGAGCTCTTGTGAATGAGCTCAAGGGCGGCAGCACCACCGTCTCACCTTTTTAGGGTTCCGTAGTACCTACAAGGAACCCTTATAGTTTCGCCATGTCCGTCTGTCCGTCCGTCTGTCCGAGGCATAGCGACGAAACCGTTGGTGCTAGAAAACTGAAATTTTGCATAAACATGTATGTTAACTATACAAAGAAAGTCGTAGAATAAAATTTGGAAAAATTTTTCGGGTAGCTCCCCTACATGTAAAGTAGGGATGTTTTTTTTTTGTCGCCTACCCCATAGTGTGGGGTATTGTTAGATAGGACTTTTAAAAACGTTTAGGGGTTGCTAAGACAGTTTTTTGATTTAGGGATCCGTTTGCGAGATAATTAACTTTGAAGAGCAAATTATATTATAATTATATAGATATATTCCATCTTTCATTAGAAAATTATAAAAGTGCAATAATTAAATCTATATGTAGTGAAGCTCATGGTCCAACCTAGTCATAGTTTTAGTTTTATTTTAGTTTTTAGTCTCATTTCCCACACTCTCGTTTAATGTACGTAGATTAAAAGTTGTTTGTGTTTGAATTTAACTTTAACTTCTATGTTTTATTTGTATCTCATAATTTTTATTTTGTTTTTGTTTTGCATGCGCATATTGTCTTTGAAATTAGTTCACTTGCTCGTGTATGTTATAATTTACAGTGGAAACTTTGTTGGATTAGGTTAAACCCATATTTTGTATTTTTAGTTTTTTATAGTTCTGTTTGTTTCCCGAATAAATAAAAATAAAAATAAAAAATAAAATAAAATTTTTGTACTAGTAGGGCGTCCCACCCCCCTCTAAAAGCTAAACCGAGAGCTTAAAAAATCAGAAAAAAATCACGGTGGTAGTATATGTAATCAACTTTTCATGAAAACTATAGCGGTTACTTTAACTTAATTAGTTCTAGAGTAATTGGGGTCCAAATTGTAAAATGCAGTTACTTAGAATAATTCGTGCAAATTACAAAAACCTTTGAAAGTAATGACTTGTATGAAGATGTTACTTGTTTAATACAGATAGTAAATCCCTTTTAAGTCGAAATATGTTGTTTTTTAATAATAATAATAATGTATTTTATTCATCTCCACAAATAACAAGATTTACAGTTTCTTATTTCAATAACAGTTTGGTGTCCGAACCGTCCCACCTTTAACCTGCCGCCAAATATAATAGTGCTTCCATTACTGTGTTCCGATTTGGTGGTGAGATCAGGCCCTGAAATTACTGGCACATGAGGCATAACACCGTAGTCCTCAGCTGCAGCGACGCATCTATAATCTGATTTTGTGGATTGTTGATGTCCATGGGCTGTACTCCACTTACCATCAGGTGGACTACACGTTCGTTCGCTGTGGGCGTAGTATAACAAAAAAAATAAAAAAAACTATGCAAAGATACATATACTTCTAAGCATCAAGGAGTACCCTCATAAGGAGACACTCCTGGCTACATCATCAGACCATTTCTATCTTATTAGTGTATAATCTAATCACCAAAACTGAATAACTATGCAAAGTTTCATTTCTTTGCTTTTCACGATACTCCTGGCGGAATTATCAAACCATTTCTATCTAATTTCTGTATTATCACCAAGACTAAATCAATCTTGTCAGCATCATTAAACCATTTCTGTCATATTATTGCATTGGACCGGCATTACACAAGTATGCCTTTTTTTACTTGATAGGGCAATTAGAAGTGGTCGAAAGATGCTTTGAAAGATTTCACCACAACCCACATTGCAAGCTAAATAATATCTTTTTTTTAAAACATCGAATAAAACTCACAAAAGATTGCAAACACGTCGCTTTTTGTATGACAGCGAACAAAGAAGATAGTCCGTGCGTCCGTGGTCTTATAGCTTTAATTTATTGATCAGTAATTTGCCTACTTGATTCTATCCGTGTCCTATCTTTCGGTATCCGTGAAACAAATGTCCTGTTGTTTGGTTCTTATCTTTCACAATCTAAACTGTTTAGTAAAAGATAACCAACAGATAAATTATAACTTGCATGAATATAAAAGAAATATTTCAAACATAATATCGAACACTCTTTGAATCTGTGACATTTAATAAATTATGATTATGTATTATTTCATTATAATATGCTACAATCCTGCATGTAATGTCATTTTTTTTATTACCATTGCATTGAAATTGGCACAGCTGCTTGGGTTCTAAAGCAGTGTACTTATTATATTTATCTATGTACCAACCATATAAACCTGTTTTATGCAAATGAACTATTTGAATCTTTGAATCTTTTTGAAAAACAGCTGTCAATTCATTTTGTTAGTATTATCTATATTTTATGAATTTTATCCTTTGAATCAGAAACATTCATCGCTTCAGAATCACTTTAGGATCACATAATTATATTATAGTAATTATGTACAGTATATAACTATCAGCTTTAAGTATATACTTAAAGCTGATAGTTTGGGTTAACATAAATATGTTATTTTTATCGATATCCGCAGGCAGAGCTGCGAGCGGGAGCTAGTTAAAAAAAGCTTAACGTTTAAATAGATTTATCCATTAGTGCTTTTAAGAGTAAGTGGTGGTTTGTATTTAAGTAACTGTTTATCCGTTCACTGCGCACCCCTAATGGATAGTCCAGCTATTCGTGTTGTAAAAGCCTTTATTCATTGACTTTTATAACATCAGTGCATTCTGTGTTTTCACTCTAAGCTAATTCACTGTTTGTGATTGGTCTTTGAGCAAAATTACCGTTGTGAATTTTAATATGGTATCAATTTGTTAGGATTGCTAGTGTCGCTACGTACAGGCGGGCTGGTACATTTTCTATTTCATTGCAGCGTCCATCTGAGTTAACTGTTACATGGCTAAGATATACGCTGCAATGGAACATAAAATTTGGCGATGAGCGACCCTCATAGGAAATATTTTATCGTAGTATTTTGAGCCTAATTACATTTTTTTTGTCCAAGTTATACTTTGATACTCTTCTACTGCCACCTTTGCACTTTTGTTGCTTATGCCATGGATTATCGTAAGGCTTTTGCCGTACGTTCGGAGCCACGGGCTAAAGCTTGTCTCATCATAAAACACTTTCAAGCATCTAGATAGTTTCGAAAACGTTTACAAAAACTACTAGATAAAGTGCATGAAAAACAAAAAACTATCATCGACTAAAATAAAAGTTGAGTGGTTTTTTGCAGTAAACGATAAGTCGTGTGCGTCAATTTTTTGCAGAATATATCCAGTCTTTATTGCGTGCTGAAGTAACATAAATACAAAACACACAGACACCACAACTTTCAGAAATAATTATACTTACTCTTAAGTTATCTGCCTGGTGTTAAAAAAATGTTGAGTTTCTGCCGTTGGTACGCGTATTACGATTTCTACTATCATCATAAACAACATCAAAAAACTACGGTGCATATTATGACGTAACTTTTTTTACAACTTTATTTTTATATCTCAAACTAACCACGGACAAAATGCCATAGTTAGTGGTTGCTCTTACCTTTGTTAGAGCACACACAGGAAAACTTTCAGCTTTAATAAAATGACGCAAGTTGGCCGCCCACTGGCTCTCACTCTAGTAGTTACCACTTACCAACAGGTGGAACTGAAAGTCCGTTCGCTATACCTCGTCTGTTTACTCGTTAATACGATTCACAAATGGAAAGCTTAGTCCGCCCGTTCATGCTAGTAATGATGGGTATTGTACTTCGTGTATAGGATGTCTGAGTGTCTAACACGAGCGCCAGATAGATTTTGTCGCGCTTTTGTCGTTAGTTTGATAAAAACGCGACAAATTCTATCTTGCGATTGTTATTCTAGCCTGACAGGTTTATCGTCATTTCCTCTGATGCTGAAAAATCTAATGGGAATCGGCATTGCTTTATTTGCATACCTAGTACTACCCAGTAGACTTCGAACCAGTTCGTAAAAACTCATGCGATTAGCTCGTGCCTGAGTTATAGCCGCGTGAAACGATCGATTGTCGGGTTAAGCAATGGCTACTGCGGTTGGCCCTGCGATGGGCGATCATCACGATAACATAACGAGTTTTCTTCCATGCCTTTGAGAGCACGTTTAGGCGTTGCGATGGTCCCAGTTGACATGAATAACACATAAATAATTAAGTCCGAGACTTAATTATTATGTGTTATTCTGTAAATAAATGCTATTAATTTAAATGAAAGATGGCGGCCAAGTTCTTAATCTCGGTTTATAGCGTACTGCAATACTGCCCTCTGAAACAGTCAGATAATCCGTTGGCTTATAACTATGAAATAGTACAGTATTTAACCCAAATATTAATATAATTATGTTATTTTGAAGCACAGGGCTGGTCTAAAGTGTGATTACATTTTATAATTAAGGATCAGGATTTAGGTATTCAGTTTGCCTTTCCATAGATTCTGCTTATATTACCTATAAATGTGACAGTTTTTAAAGATTTCTTAATGTTTAAGTTTGCTTGTTATCCCTATAACAAGCATACTCAATCATTCAGAAACACTAGGTAGATTTAAATGAAATTTTAAACAAAAGTAGCTTGTTTTTGGGATAAATATAAGGTTACTTTTTATTGCTATATCCCATGTTCGGAAGCTAGTTTATCATACAAAACGAAAGTCCAAAATCAATATTTAAATCAGTCTGATAACAAATTCATACAGCGTCGGTCATTCATGTTTGATTTAAGCAGTAGTCATGATAATAATAAACTTAAAATGTCACTCATTTTGCAAGGACTAGCGTACTGTGCCAAATTGCATTTTCATCCGCCAATAAGCTTAAAAGTCTTATAAACTAATGGTTTATGCATGTCAGTTGTAATTTTAACAGATTTATCATTAAATTAGAGCGTACCTATAAACACATTAGAGAACTACAAACTACGAACGCTAATCTACGCGATAACACGATAAGATACACCAAAAAATAATTATCACATATGACTTTAAAGTGTCCTACTTTTTATTAAATGTAAAAGTAAATTAGAGATACTACGCTGTACTTGGACATAATGTTATCAATCAATTTTTAATCAAAGTTATGATAACTGAAAACAAATGAACTGTGCATTCAGTGTAATGTAAATAATCATGTAGCGCCTGATATCTTACAAAATATATCGACTTCTGCTTTCTTACTAATTACCTACCTAAATGCTGCAATAATACTATCAACACTTTAACTTTTTATTTGGAAGCTTTTTTAAACATTTGTCTGTGTTTAACAGTTAAAAGCTCAAGTATATATTATTGGGGTTATATTGCTAATGCAGACTTCTGTCTCGCTTTCACTCACTCCCTTCTCTTTCAAATCTTCTTTTACGCAAAACGTATGCGTTTTAATAATGAAAAATTAAAATATTATCGTCGTAATAGTATCGTCAAATCATTACTTGGGCACTTTTTGATGGTGGTACTAGCGCCATTTACCCGGTGGGCGCCATCACCACCTTTACCTGCCGCCTAATAGTAAGGCTTGCTCTTTTGTGTTCCGCTCAATTGGTGTGATACCTACTCATAAACGTATTCAAGTAAACGGTTAATAATGCCGTAGAGTATTTGACAGTTTGAGGTTAGTCGCTAAAACTTCTTTTTACAAAAGCTCTATCACTAGTGAAGATGATGTGTGTCGAATAGATTAGACTGCATAATGTTAAAATGATTTTGGTTTGCGGTTATCAAGCAGCTATTGAAAGTATTGATAAACAAAATTATCAAAATAAATCAACCTTGCTTAAATGTCTTATTACTTATTTATTACACTCGTAACAATTCGTGATTGCGCCATGTTTACCGATTACGATCAACTAATATTAGATTATAACAACCTGTTATTTAAAGTCGAGTTCATCGAAACGAGTCAACATTAATTAAACATTTGCTGATAACGGAATCATATCGACTGTCAATGTATATGGCTAATAATACCGATCTTTTGATAGTAAGTAAGCTGCAATTGATAAGCCAATTAGATTAAATTAAGTATCTGTTGTTGTAAGACCTAAATACGCAATTGAATTACAAAATAGTGAATTGGATTTCCTAGTGAACACAATACATGTCATGTAGGTATCCTACTTATAAAATGTCTGTAAACTCTATGGTCGCTTCAGTAGAAAGGCTTCAATATGAGATATCTCTTTGGGAAATTCCCGACTTATATTAAAGAAACATCCGCTAATTAAATCTGACGACATACTTAATATCTATGAAGAAATAAGTAGTTGAAGTCACTTATGTAAGTTCGACTCAAAAATTAATAAATGCGAAAGTTTGTGAGGCAGGTACTTAAGATTTTTTTCTCTTATACTCGAAGCTTAATTGAAAACTAAAAATATAAATGCAACCAGTTATATCAAAAAAAGGTTGACCTTTTAAAAACATACGGGTACGTACTCACAACTGAAAAGGGTAATTCTAAGAATTGTGGTCCTAAAATCGAATAGAAAAATACAATGTTCAATAACATCCTTGTTATAAAGTTAACATGTGCTATGGACAGCCCCGGCCAGATTGCGCATTATTAGTTGGTTTGAAGCAATTGGAAGGCTAATATTTTATGCAAAGAGGCCGAACACTCCCACAGTCAGTTACAAACTAGTGACATAAGGCTGTACTTAGTGCTGCCATAATATTTATGTGTCTGCACTAAGTAGGTACCACGTGCTACTAGAAAAGAATAATAAATTCCGATCGTAATTTTTCCGGTAACTGTCAATTAATATTTTCCATTCCATTCCATTGCATTATGCAGAATACGGTTTCCATGATTGTGACTAATACAGCGTGTAAATGACATCGTGAGGAAGCCGCTTACCAGTGATTTAGTAGGTACATGATTCTGAGATTCGGATGCAAACATTTTTCACCGGCAAATTCATTATTTTGTTGAGGAAATTTTAGTTTTTAACGATTTTGCCGAACCTAGACTATCGCAATACATTTGCAATTTTCCGATGAAATTTTTCACATTTGTAGTTTTGCGATAAAAAAATTCATCAGTGCTTTAAAATCATATTCTTTATCGTTTGCGATTTTCAAATGACGAGTATTTTTTTTGTAAGACCAATTTTCCGATGTGTGTCAATTTCCGGTGAAATTTTTTAGCACCGAGGCTCTTAGACTCGTGTAAAAAATCACTGGTAAACGGCTTCGTCACGATGTCATTACCACTCTGTATAATAATAATTATTATTACAAACTTATTAGATACAAACAAACTAACTAAAAATATTTCCGCTGTATGATGACCCACAGCCGTTTTCAACTACAGCGACAACTTGGTTTTCCACTACTTTTGTTAGGCTTGAGAGTTGGACTGGTCAGGTAGCTGGTGCTTTATAATATTCTATAGAAGTATAGATAAATAAGTACTTATATGCACATCTGTATTACGAGCAAAACATATTAAATGGGGGACAGTGCATGTATTTATCGATAGTCTCGGTATTCGAGTATTTATCAAGTACGATCACGTGTATCTTGTACACTTATTAATATGTTCGTTATCACAACAACTCATTTGTTAGTCGCCGTTTCTATGGCAAAGGCGCAGAAGTCACTGGGGCGAGTTCAATACTGGATACTATTCTTGTGAATGTTTACCAATGTGTTTTGGTTAAATTACATTAGTTTTTAGACTATATAGGTCTAAATCGAATGGTCAAATACCGAAAATACATTCAAAATAGAGTTAAGTAACATAACATCACGCCTATATTAACCAGAAGGGTGTGGCAGAGGTGTACAACACCCACATTTCACCTGTTATGTTTTGGAGTGAGCCTATCGCCATCATCGGGCACAATTCCGACTCCGTGCTGCCATTGTGCATTTCCTGACGGCAATTTCAGAAATAACACTTTTTCCGACCTGGGAATCAAACTCTCAATCAGACCTCGCGGAAAGAGGCGCATAAGCTCACCACAAGACCATTGAGGCAGTTAAGTGTCATCTATACTTATAATAAATCTGTAGAAGTAATATTTCTGTACATTGAAAATATCAAAAAAAAAAATAGCAGTGGGTGTTACTAGACCGATACCGAACCCAAAAATGTCATTAATTTTTTTTTTTGTCTGTCTGTCTGTCTGTCTGTTTGTTTGTTCAGGCATCACGCATAAACTACCGGTTTGATTACGATGAAACTTGGTATAATTATTCTTTAATATCCTGGGCACCACACTGGGTACTTTTTATCCCGGAAAAGTACCCAGTATATTATATACAATAAAAAACAAACTTAATTTTGCGGTTTGGGGATCGAACCGCAAATAATAAGTTTGTCGTAGGTTATTTAGGTTTATTTTTATAAGTCGTACTGTATAGATTTTAATTTTAAAGTACCTGATATTGTTCGTAGTGACCGTAGGTTATTTTATAATACTGTTAGGTAGGATTAGACATTCGTATAGACATCAGTTTATAGGGATTTTGCTTATTTATTTAGTTTAGATTAGTTATCATCAGATTTATACGTTTATTTAGGTAGGTAGGTATTTTATTTTTTGTATTGTGTTTTTTAATTGATGTACCTACCACGCTAATGAAATCGCGGGAGATTGTTTGTTGGTTTGAAAGCGCTAAGCTCAAATACTTAATAATAATTGGACGAATTTTGATAATTTTACCTTTGAGTTTGATAGGTCTCTAAGTTAGTCTAAGTCTCAATAAAGGTCTTAATATATTTAACATTACGTTAAACTCTACGGGAGAGGAGCAATAAGTTTGAACCCGGGTCAAAGCGCGGAAGCAGCTCTACTACTTAATACAACGAATTCCACGCGGACGAAGTCGCGGGCAAAAGCTAATTAATAAATCATTGTAATAGCCTTATCAACTTTGTCAATTTCAGACAAACTGTTTGTCAAATGGGTCATACTTTCATGAATCAATTCGTACCTGCCTCCATATGTACAGTCGCTATCTTGCACTAAGTGACCGATATCGCACTCCACTGGGCACATAGTTCACCAGCCCATTGAAATCTATATGAATTGAAATCGTGAGATTCGTGAGTCAACTTTAACAAACGATAACTTATGCATATATATTTGTTTCAATAAGGTTTTCAATCAATATTCATACTGCGTTCATATTTCATCTAGCTAAAAAAAATAAAAAACTATTGTGCAAGCAATTGCTCGTTTCGTAGATGAGGAATTTAATCTTGGTTCTTTGAAGTACAGACGTATATAGGATACGCTCTGATCTGCATTTTGCATGCTCCTGGACTGTTGTTACAATTATTACTTTGAAAGATAACAAAGCAATTTTCCTACTAACGATGTTTAAAGCAAACAAATTATAACAAATATTACATTCTTTTATTACAAATATTATACTAACCTACGTTAAAGAAACTCATAGACAAGAGATTTTTTAAAAATGACTGCCGTCCGCCTTTTTTTATACATTCCTAATCATGTTGTAACTTTTATATTATTAGGTTTAAATCATCTAAAAAAATAAAATAAAATGCATTTTGGTTCGTAGCCATTCCGTCAAAAAAAAATTTATTAAAAGACAGACGTCTGTCACACTTGAAATGTAAGCCACTGAAAATCTTGATCGACATTGGTGTGGAGATATTTCAAGACAGCGGAATGAGCATAATGCTTCTTTTGAAAGACCTAGGTACCACTCGACGGAAGTCGCTTGTTAGCGATATAAAATCAAATTGAATAAATATTTTAAAATGTTTGAGTTAAATCTCTACACATACCTACTTTTAACTGTAAACTAGCACGTTCAAGTTCTTAGCCAAGTCAGTACTAAGAGAAACGATTTTCCAGACAGGTGACCTTCGTAAAAAATCAAAACATTTTTCTCGCATTTCACAAATTCTTAGACTCTTAGAGCAAAAGCTGCTTGTGTTAACGGTAGAAATTGTGCAGAATTTGTCAATTTATAATGTCATTAGTTCATTACATACCGGGAACCGTGGGGAATAGGGGGAGGGAGGAATGTGAAACGAACGATACGTAGCGTGACGTAGAGCCTGATCGAGTGACAAGATTAGTTTTCAAATTCTAGTAGTTTTAAGCGATATAAAAACATGAGTAAAAGATTAAAAATTCTACCATAGAATTATGGTTACCTCAAGTCAATACGTCAAGATTTTTCCTGTCCTGTCTGGCTTTTTGGTCCCTGTCAGGATGCCGACCAGTCTTGGAATATGGTCAGGATTATTGGATTTTAGAGTAATACGAATTGTTGAGTTTTATTTAATATTATTTTCTTTAAATTACTTATAGGTACATATTAAAAGAAAACGTCTACTACCGATTTAACATATCATGACATCACGCCTATATAACCCAGAAGGTTGTACAAAAGCCACACTTTACTCGTTATGATCCCTAATCTATGAGACCTAATCTCATGAGATAGAGCCTATCGCCATCCACCGGGCACAATTCCAACTCCGTGCTGCTATTGTGAATTGCCTGGCGGAATGTTCACAAATAACACTTCCCGACCCGGGAAACGCACCGGAGATCTTGCGTTGAGAGGCGCATACGCTAACCACTAGACTATCAAGGCAGTTGTGCTACCGATTTGTTCCAATAATAAATAAATATTATAAAAAAAAACAGTACTTTTTACCCCCAGCCCCCAGGTGGTCGATAGACATCGTTTATTAGCACGGGCAACTTTGCGAGCAAAACTAGCCGAGTAGGTATACAAAAGATTTTCCTACATTTTCCGCTCGCTACACCTCTTAAACAAGTAACTAAGTTTATTTTCTAGTTCGTTGCGGTATACCTACCTCTAACCTTTCAACTTTGGCATGCAAATTGCCCGTTTAGCACTTTGAAACCTATATTTACATAATTTTAACTATCTGATCCCGCGGTTTTAAATTACAACGCTATCTATCGAATTTTGACGTCATGTACTAACATCAAATCTCTAATAAGACTTTAAAAGAGTTTGCACACGTCGTATTTTTAAGTGCTCATTAAGTATTAATCTGTTTATGACTAATTATTGTTGTTGACAAAAACACTGTTTTTTGGCAAAAACAGAAACATTTTAGTGAATAAGTTTTATTAGTCGCTAGGTTTCTAACAGATGCACAAATCAAACTGAATTAGCTCACCGTTGTCGGATAAAAAGTTGTGTTCAGTCTCTCGGCGCTTAATCATTTTTGTTGAAATCCAATGATTTCGCTATTTCTATGGAAAACGAAAGTGTTACATGTAGAAACGGTTTTTTTTTCAAAGTCCAACACAAAGTTATTTGTTTTTTTAATAACTTTCAATTTTTTACAATATTATGTGAATATTCTATGTCTTAGCCCTAATTTCACAGGTCTAAGATACATCTCATTGGCAGGATAGGATTGACAGCTGTGTTTTTTTTAATTGTAACTTGTGGCACTTTTAATTACGGTCAGGTTATATTTTATGGGTCAGATAAGATCCGGAACCTCTAAACTGGCTCTTCATATTTTAAACCTAGCTTATTGTGCGTATTGGGTTACTGTTAGCGCAATGAGTATCAAACTAAAAAAAACAGGCTTTTTGTGTTAGTCACTTAACTAGGGTTGTGCATAAAGTCATATTGACAACCTATGTGTGAAGTTAGGTCGAGCATGTTTTGCACTAGAACGCTTGGCGCAGACACTACCGCCTGAAATGTTAAGATCATGCTACTTTGCGACGGTACATTCTCTCTTACAGTATGGCGTCGAGTTTTGGGGGCGCGCTGCCGATTGGGAGCGTGTTTTTAGAATGCAGAAGCGTGCTGTGAGAGTGCTCGCGCGGGCTGAACGTGGTACTTCAGCTAGACCGCTGTTTATATCTCTGAAAATTCTCACGCTGCCCGCCATGGTCATATTTCAGGCGGCGGTGTATGCGCGGAATAACTTAGATAAGTATGCGAAATGGGAAGATAGCCATAACTACCTAACTCGCAACAGACACAAGCTAGTGGTGGCAAAGTGTAATCTCACAAAAAGCCAAAAGCTTATACATGTAATGGGGCCAAAAGCTTACAACAAAATTCCCGAAATCATACGATTAGCGAAAACAGAAAGAATATTTCATAATAAATTAAAGGCATGGCTCATCGAGCAACGACCATATGATTATAAAGAATGGGTGTAAATAATTATCCTGATTATTTTATTAAATTCAGATATTTTTACTATTATATTTTGTAATGTAAATGTGTTATAATACTGTAATATTGACTTGTAACGAAAAATTACCAATAAATATGTCTATGTCTATGTCTATGTCTATGTCCATAATATGACAGTTTTGACATTATCTTGATACATATTTCCACAACATGTAATGAGTCTAGTCGATGAGGTAATGCTAAACGTCAATCATATCGAGTGAACTTTAAATATTGTTGAGTGTACATTGTTGGAGAATATCTATATTGCATGTAGGTACTATGCTTCGAACTGTAATTTTTTTTTTTGATTACAAATAAAAGAATATTGCTTTGGCAGTGAGACTTACTCTTAGTCTCAATGCCGAAAACTCCAACTCAGGTTGGTATCATATTCGATTTTCACAAAATATACCACCATAAGCTCCCCCTAACTACTGAACTCATAACAATTCCAAGTCCCACCCTGTATATAGTAAGGTCGATAGATGACAAGTAACTTAGCCTTTGTCAACAACCACGGCAAACATAGACGTACACATAGCTAGCATATTTGAGCACTTAGGTAATAATTGTGTTATTGCCAATTAGTACGTGTTGATATAAATGGCTCTATGCCAGTATCGATTGTAGGTATATTTCTATTATATTTAGGTATTAGTAATGGTGTGTGACTGAATCGTTAGTCTTTGTCTAGCTGCATAAGCTAGTAGTGCAGTCTAGACTCAAAACATTAGCTTTCAGGTAATACCTTGAAATAGCAGTTCGGTCTGTCAGTGACAGACCGAACTGCTATTTAGGCTGACAATCACAATTAGGCTCACTGCGGTCTTAAATAGCTGGCGAAGTATTAGTGCATTATACTATAGTCTTATCTATCAGAGATTCCGGTCAAATAGAGCAAAGATGATAGACTCAAAAATCGTTATATTCACATCTGTAAATAACTAGTCTATACAACAATATTACCATGCAAAATTTCTGATCGATAGCAATTTCAGGGAGAGATAACTATCCCCGGCTGGGAGCCGATATCGGTTTTCGCAATGTGCAATCAATGATAAACAACCTCGCTATAATCTGCAGTTGGCTAACGCCCGGACTCCACCAAAGCGAAGATGTCGAAGAGGAGACGAGATGTTTTTTAGCCAGGGTATATTATCCAAAGCTGTGCAGAAATGCGTTCTGGCTAGACTGTAGCGGAGAGGTGTGCTGGCTGGGGTAGAATTGTGCGTTGACTAGAGACATGTTTCCGCTTCGATCGCGCTATAAAAAGCATGATACAACTTAACTCAGTAGTCTCTACTGAAGCTAAGTATAGACGAGATGTTTGATAAACTAATGAAATTTGTTTTTTTTTTAAACACGTCTCGCCTCGCTTAAGTGAAGTCTGGGCCTAACCTTGCAGTAGCCGGCGAGGTTCGGCTACATCAATATGTTATAAAAACAACTACCTAAAACAAATATTGGTAGACAAAAATGCGCATCAATGAGGGTATATTTATACCTCCAATCACAGGATTGTGTTACATTTTCCACAGTTTTTGTTACCTTGATCCTGTTTGCGATAAACCGGTTATTGAAATATGCACGGTAGTCTTTCAGTAGAGATGGAAGCTTTAGTAAATCCGGGTTAAGTTAAAAGTAATTTCCTTTCCTGTCTTTAAACTCTCAGGTTTAAAGGATACATCGTTTGAATCTGTAACTTAACTAAAACTGATTTTTAGTCGACTACAAACTTTTCAGTAGTGACTGAAGAAGAGGTTAGTAAACTTGAAGAATAAGTGGTACAGGCAACAATATCATATCTTTAACGCAGTATATTTGACACGGTCGTAACTATGTTAATATCCGTGAGATCTGTCGGATCGAGCAGTCGGAACCAAGCGCCACTTTCTGTTTCACCGGTAATTTCTAAATTAAAAACTTCGTTATAGAGAATTTCTGAAGAGCTCTTGTTTAAAAATGTAAACAATATCAAAGAGCGTTTGTGTAAGAACAAGAGAGATTAAGCTTTACCGTTTCATCTTTGACTTAGGGGCCTTACTCTGGGTTCGAAGAGATCGACATTTTTACATTTTTCACGCGCAGAATTTTATTGGAATCGAATTGGATGTCTCGGACCAATCGAAATCAATCTAACTCGAATCATTCATTTTTGACACTGCTGACTCAATCCTAAACCAAAAACAAAAACTGGAATTTTGATATAACGAATCGGGTACGGGATCGAGATTGCGAGCGAAATTTCTTAGGTAATTTTTGTGAGATCGAGTTTATTACGTTGGTACTTATTAAGATAAATAATTCAATATTCATTAGAATAATGGCACTTTTAGCACTATTTTATTGTTAGTTTAAAGAATGAATGGATGTAAAAAAGGGCAGAATAAAATAACATAACACCATGCATATATTCCTCAGGTATACAACACCGACTCTTCACCTGTTATTTTTTATATAGGTACCATGTGGTAGGGGGTAAACCTATCGTCTACTACCGGACACATTTCCAACTCCAATGCTGGTATTGAGAAGCGCCATATAGTAGTGCTCACAATACTATGTTTCGGTTTTGTTTTTTTTAGATCGATCCTGTTGCAAGGCAATGCAGCAAGCCCGCATATCTGCAATTAATTATAGTTATCAATTAAGTGATACACGCTAGCTGCATGTGTGTTATCAATGTAGAGGAAAGTAAAGCATTGTGCTATCAATACACAAATTGATAGCTAGGCATTGACTACAAAGCAGTTGACCACAGATAATCTATCACATCTTGCTCATTGAACATGCTTATCAGATGTTAAATTATCAAATTATTTCAGGCCCAGTGAACGCCTGTTTCTGATAACAGCGAACATTATATTATATCATTATGCTTATATTACTTAAAAGGTGTCAAAGGTTATGTAACACCCATACTTCACCTTTTATGTTTAGTTCTCATGTAATAGGGGGTGAACCTATCCGTCCACCCGATTCGAACAACGTGCTGCTAAGGTAAAATTTCTGACGGAAAAATCCCATGAACCACCTTGCCTGACCCGGGAATCCAACCCGATACCTCATACGTTAACCATATAACGTTAGCGTAACAAGGGAGTTACCTACAATCCAGACCGCTTAACTGAGTCTGATAAATTACTATTTGACTGTTCAGCCTCAGGGCATTAAAATATATTGATACAGTGAATAGGTATACAATCGTAGCACATGAGTTTTATGGTATTTGACTACCCTTATAGGCTTTTTAATAAAATATATTGATACAGTGAATAGGTATACAATCGTAGCACATGAGGTTTTATGGTATTTGACTACCCTTATAGGCTTTTTAATAAAATATATTGATACAGTGAATAGGTATACAATCGTAGCACATGAGTTTTATGGTATTTGACTACCCTTATAGGCTTTTTAATAAAATATATTGATACAGTGAATAGGTATACAATCGTAGCACATGAGGTTTTATGGTATTTGCCTACCCTTATAGGCTTTTTAATAAAATATATTGATACAGTGAATAGGTATACAATCGTAGCACATGAGGTTTTATGGTATTTGCCTACCCTTATAGGCTTTTTAATAAAATATATTGATACAGTGAATAGGTATACAATCGTAGCACATGAGGTTTTATGGTATTTGCCTACCCTTATAGGCTTTTTAATAAAATATATTGATACAGTGAATAGGTATACAATCGTAGCACATGAGTTTTATGGTATTTGCCTACCCTTATAGGCTTTTTAATAAAATATATTGATACAGTGAATAGGTATACAATCGTAGCACATGAGGTTTTATGGTATTTGACTACCCTTATAGGCTTTTTAATAAAATATATTGATACAGTGAATAGGTATACAATCGTAGCACATGAGGTTTTATGGTATTTGACTACCCTTATAGGCTTTTTAATAAAATATATTGATACAGTGAATAGGTATACAATCGTAGCACATGAGGTTTTATGGTATTTGACTACCCTTATAGGCTTTTTAATAAAATATATTGATACAGTGAATAGGTATACAATCGTAGCACATGAGGTTTTATGGTATTTGACTACCCTTATAGGCTTTTTAATAAAATATATTGATACAGTGAATAGGTATACAATCGTAGCACATGAGGTTTTATGGTATTTGCCTACCCTTATAGGCTTTTTAATAAAATATATTGATACAGTGAATAGGTATACAATCGTAGCACATGAGGTTTTATGGTATTTGCCTACCCTTATAGGCTTTTTAATAAAATATATTGATACAGTGAATAGGTATACAATCGTAGCACATGAGGTTTTATGGTATTTGCCTACCCTTATAGGCTTTTTAATAAAATATATTGATACAGTGAATAGGTATACAATCGTAGCACATGAGTTTTATGGTATTTGCCTACCCTTATAGGCTTTTTAATAAAATATATTGATACAGTGAATAGGTATACAATCGTAGCACATGAGTTTTATGGTATTTGCCTACCCTTTTAGGCTTTTTAATAAAATATATTGATACAGTGAATAGGTATACAATCGTAGCACATGAGTTTTATGGTATTTGCCTACCCTTATAGGCTTTTTAATAAAATATATTGATACAGTGAATAGGTATACAATCGTAGCACATGAGGTTTTATGGTATTTGCCTACCCTTATAGGCTTTTTAATAAAATATATTGATACAGTGAATAGGTATACAATCGTAGCACATGAGGTTTTATGGTATTTGCCTACCCTTATAGGCTTTTTAATAAAATATATTGATACAGTGAATAGGTATACAATCGTAGCACATGAGGTTTTATGGTATTTGCCTACCCTTATAGGCTTTTTAATAAAATATATTGATACAGTGAATAGGTATACAATCGTAGCACATGAGGTTTTATGGTATTTGCCTACCCTTATAGGCTTTTTAATAAAATATATTGATACAGTGAATAGGTATACAATCGTAGCACATGAGGTTTTATGGTATTTGCCTACCCTTATAGGCTTTTTAATAAAATATATTGATACAGTGAATAGGTATACAATCGTAGCACATGAGGTTTTATGGTATTTGCCTACCCTTATAGGCTTTTTAATAAAATATATTGATACAGTGAATAGGTATACAATCGTAGCACATGAGGTTTTATGGTATTTGCCTACCCTTATAGGCTTTTTAATAAAATATATTGATACAGTGAATAGGTATACAATCGTAGCACATGAGGTTTTATGGTATTTGCCTACCCTTATAGGCTTTTTAATAAAATATATTGATACAGTGAATAGGTATACAATCGTAGCACATGAGGTTTTATGGTATTTGCCTACCCTTATAGGCTTTTTAATAAAATATATTGATACAGTGAATAGGTATACAATCGTAGCACATGAGGTTTTATGGTATTTGCCTACCCTTATAGGCTTTTTAATAAAATATATTGATACAGTGAATAGGTATACAATCGTAGCACATGAGGTTTTATGGTATTTGCCTACCCTTATAGGCTTTTTAATAAAATATATTGATACAGTGAATAGGTATACAATCGTAGCACATGAGGTTTTATGGTATTTGCCTACCCTTATAGGCTTTTTAATAAAATATATTGATACAGTGAATAGGTATACAATCGTAGCACATGAGGTTTTATGGTATTTGCCTACCCTTATAGGCTTTTTAATAAAATATATTGATACAGTGAATAGGTATACAATCGTAGCACATGAGGTTTTATGGTATTTGCCTACCCTTATAGGCTTTTTAATAAAATATATTGATACAGTGAATAGGTATACAATCGTAGCACATGAGGTTTTATGGTATTTGCCTACCCTTATAGGCTTTTTAATAAAATATATTGATACAGTGAATAGGTATACAATCGTAGCACATGAGGTTTTATGGTATTTGCCTACCCTTATAGGCTTTTTAATAAAATATATTGATACAGTGAATAGGTATACAATCGTAGCACATGAGGTTTTATGGTATTTGCCTACCCTTATAGGCTTTTTAATAAAATATATTGATACAGTGAATAGGTATACAATCGTAGCACATGAGGTTTTATGGTATTTGCCTACCCTTATAGGCTTTTTAATAAAATATATTGATACAGTGAATAGGTATACAATCGTAGCACATGAGGTTTTATGGTATTTGCCTACCCTTATAGGCTTTTTAATAAAATATATTGATACAGTGAATAGGTATACAATCGTAGCACATGAGGTTTTATGGTATTTGCCTACCCTTATAGGCTTTTTAATAAAATATATTGATACAGTGAATAGGTATACAATCGTAGCACATGAGGTTTTATGGTATTTGCCTACCCTTATAGGCTTTTTAATAAAATATATTGATACAGTGAATAGGTATACAATCGTAGCACATGAGGTTTTATGGTATTTGCCTACCCTTATAGGCTTTTTAATAAAATATATTGATACAGTGAATAGGTATACAATCGTAGCACATGAGGTTTTATGGTATTTGCCTACCCTTATAGGCTTTTTAATAAAATATATTGATACAGTGAATAGGTATACAATCGTAGCACATGAGTTTTATGGTATTTGCCTACCCTTATAGGCTTTTTAATAAAATATATTGATACAGTGAATAGGTATACAATCGAAGCACATGAGTTTTATGGTATTTGCCTACCCTTATAGGCTTTTTAATAAAATATATTGATACAGTGAATAGGTATACAATCGTAGCACATGAGTTTTATGGTATTTGCCTACCCTTATAGGCTTTTTAATAAAATATATTGATACAGTGAATAGGTATACAATCGTAGCACATGAGTTTTATGGTATTTGCCTACCCTTATAGGCTTTTTAATAAAATATATTGATACAGTGAATAGGTATACAATCGTAGCACATGAGTTTTATGGTATTTGCCTACCCTTATAGGCTTTTTAATAAAATATATTGATACAGTGAATAGGTATACAATCGTAGCACATGAGGTTTTATGGTATTTGCCTACCCTTATAGGCTTTTTAATAAAATATATTGATACAGTGAATAGGTATACAATCGTAGCACATGAGGTTTTATGGTATTTGCCTACCCTTATAGGCTTTTTAATAAAATATATTGATACAGTGAATAGGTATACAATCGTAGCACATGAGGTTTTATGGTATTTGCCTACCCTTATAGGCTCTTTAATAAAATATATTGATACAGTGAATAGGTATACAATCGTAGCACATGAGGTTTTATGGTATTTGCCTACCCTTATAGGCTTTTTAATAAAATATATTGATACAGTGAATAGGTATACAATCGTAGCACATGAGTTTTATGGTATTTGCCTACCCTTATAGGCTTTTTAATAAAATATATTGATACAGTGAATAGGTATACAATCGTAGCACATGAGTTTTATGGTATTTGCCTACCCTTATAGGCTTTTTAATAAAATATATTGATACAGTGAATAGGTATACAATCGTAGCACATGAGTTTTATGGTATTTGCCTACCCTTATAGGCTTTTTAATAAAATATATTGATACAGTGAATAGGTATACAATCGTAGCACATGAGTTTTATGGTATTTGCCTACCCTTATAGGCTTTTTAATAAAATATATTGATACAGTGAATAGGTATACAATCGTAGCACATGAGGTTTTATGGTATTTGCCTACCCTTATAGGCTTTTTAATAAAATATATTGATACAGTGAATAGGTATACAATCGTAGCACATGAGGTTTTATGGTATTTGCCTACCCTTATAGGCTTTTTAATAAAATATATTGATACAGTGAATAGGTATACAATCGTAGCACATGAGGTTTTATGGTATTTGCCTACCCTTATAGGCTTTTTAATAAAATATATTGATACAGTGAATAGGTATACAATCGTAGCACATGAGGTTTTATGGTATTTGCCTACCCTTATAGGCTTTTTAATAAAATATATTGATACAGTGAATAGGTATACAATCGTAGCACATGAGGTTTTATGGTATTTGCCTACCCTTATAGGCTTTTTAATAAAATATATTGATACAGTGAATAGGTATACAATCGTAGCACATGAGGTTTTATGGTATTTGCCTACCCTTATAGGCTTTTTAATAAAATATATTGATACAGTGAATAGGTATACAATCGTAGCACATGAGGTTTTATGGTATTTGCCTACCCTTATAGGCTTTTTAATAAAATATATTGATACAGTGAATAGGTATACAATCGTAGCACATGAGGTTTTATGGTATTTGCCTACCCTTATAGGCTTTTTAATAAAATATATTGATACAGTGAATAGGTATACAATCGTAGCACATGAGGTTTTATGGTATTTGCCTACCCTTATAGGCTTTTTAATAAAATATATTGATACAGTGAATAGGTATACAATCGTAGCACATGAGGTTTTATGGTATTTGCCTACCCTTATAGGCTTTTTAATAAAATATATTGATACAGTGAATAGGTATACAATCGTAGCACATGAGGTTTTATGGTATTTGCCTACCCTTATAGGCTTTTTAATAAAATATATTGATACAGTGAATAGGTATACAATCGTAGCACATGAGGTTTTATGGTATTTGCCTACCCTTATAGGCTTTTTAATAAAATATATTGATACAGTGAATAGGTATACAATCGTAGCACATGAGGTTTTATGGTATTTGCCTACCCTTATAGGCTTTTTAATAAAATATATTGATACAGTGAATAGGTATACAATCGTAGCACATGAGGTTTTATGGTATTTGCCTACCCTTATAGGCTTTTTAATAAAATATATTGATACAGTGAATAGGTATACAATCGTAGCACATGAGGTTTTATGGTATTTGCCTACCCTTATAGGCTTTTTAATAAAATATATTGATACAGTGAATAGGTATACAATCGTAGCACATGAGGTTTTATGGTATTTGCCTACCCTTATAGGCTTTTTAATAAAATATATTGATACAGTGAATAGGTATACAATCGTAGCACATGAGGTTTTATGGTATTTGCCTACCCTTATAGGCTTTTTAATAAAATATATTGATACAGTGAATAGGTATACAATCGTAGCACATGAGGTTTTATGGTATTTGCCTACCCTTATAGGCTTTTTAATAAAATATATTGATACAGTGAATAGGTATACAATCGTAGCACATGAGGTTTTATGGTATTTGCCTACCCTTATAGGCTTTTTAATAAAATATATTGATACAGTGAATAGGTATACAATCGTAGCACATGAGGTTTTATGGTATTTGCCTACCCTTATAGGCTTTTTAATAAAATATATTGATACAGTGAATAGGTATACAATCGTAGCACATGAGGTTTTATGGTATTTGCCTACCCTTATAGGCTTTTTAATAAAATATATTGATACAGTGAATAGGTATACAATCGTAGCACATGAGGTTTTATGGTATTTGCCTACCCTTATAGGCTTTTTAATAAAATATATTGATACAGTGAATAGGTATACAATCGTAGCACATGAGGTTTTATGGTATTTGCCTACCCTTATAGGCTTTTTAATAAAATATATTGATACAGTGAATAGGTATACAATCGTAGCACATGAGGTTTTATGGTATTTGCCTACCCTTATAGGCTTTTTAATAAAATATATTGATACAGTGAATAGGTATACAATCGTAGCACATGAGGTTTTATGGTATTTGCCTACCCTTATAGGCTTTTTAATAAAATATATTGATACAGTGAATAGGTATACAATCGTAGCACATGAGGTTTTATGGTATTTGCCTACCCTTATAGGCTTTTTAATAAAATATATTGATACAGTGAATAGGTATACAATCGTAGCACATGAGGTTTTATGGTATTTGCCTACCCTTATAGGCTTTTTAATAAAATATATTGATACAGTGAATAGGTATACAATCGTAGCACATGAGGTTTTATGGTATTTGCCTACCCTTATAGGCTTTTTAATAAAATATATTGATACAGTGAATAGGTATACAATCGTAGCACATGAGGTTTTATGGTATTTGCCTACCCTTATAGGCTTTTTAATAAAATATATTGATACAGTGAATAGGTATACAATCGTAGCACATGAGGTTTTATGGTATTTGCCTACCCTTATAGGCTTTTTAATAAAATATATTGATACAGTGAATAGGTATACAATCGTAGCACATGAGGTTTTATGGTATTTGCCTACCCTTATAGGCTTTTTAATAAAATATATTGATACAGTGAATAGGTATACAATCGTAGCACATGAGGTTTTATGGTATTTGCCTACCCTTATAGGCTTTTTAATAAAATATATTGATACAGTGAATAGGTATACAATCGTAGCACATGAGGTTTTATGGTATTTGCCTACCCTTATAGGCTTTTTAATAAAATATATTGATACAGTGAATAGGTATACAATCGTAGCACATGAGGTTTTATGGTATTTGCCTACCCTTATAGGCTTTTTAATAAAATATATTGATACAGTGAATAGGTATACAATCGTAGCACATGAGGTTTTATGGTATTTGCCTACCCTTATAGGCTTTTTAATAAAATATATTGATACAGTGAATAGGTATACAATCGTAGCACATGAGGTTTTATGGTATTTGCCTACCCTTATAGGCTTTTTAATAAAATATATTGATACAGTGAATAGGTATACAATCGTAGCACATGAGGTTTTATGGTATTTGCCTACCCTTATAGGCTTTTTAATAAAATATATTGATACAGTGAATAGGTATACAATCGTAGCACATGAGGTTTTATGGTATTTGCCTACCCTTATAGGCTTTTTAATAAAATATATTGATACAGTGAATAGGTATACAATCGTAGCACATGAGGTTTTATGGTATTTGCCTACCCTTATAGGCTTTTTAATAAAATATATTGATACAGTGAATAGGTATACAATCGTAGCACATGAGGTTTTATGGTATTTGCCTACCCTTATAGGCTTTTTAATAAAATATATTGATACAGTGAATAGGTATACAATCGTAGCACATGAGGTTTTATGGTATTTGCCTACCCTTATAGGCTTTTTAATAAAATATATTGATACAGTGAATAGGTATACAATCGTAGCACATGAGGTTTTATGGTATTTGCCTACCCTTATAGGCTTTTTAATAAAATATATTGATACAGTGAATAGGTATACAATCGTAGCACATGAGGTTTTATGGTATTTGCCTACCCTTATAGGCTTTTTAATAAAATATATTGATACAGTGAATAGGTATACAATCGTAGCACATGAGGTTTTATGGTATTTGCCTACCCTTATAGGCTTTTTAATAAAATATATTGATACAGTGAATAGGTATACAATCGTAGCACATGAGGTTTTATGGTATTTGCCTACCCTTATAGGCTTTTTAATAAAATATATTGATACAGTGAATAGGTATACAATCGTAGCACATGAGGTTTTATGGTATTTGCCTACCCTTATAGGCTTTTTAATAAAATATATTGATACAGTGAATAGGTATACAATCGTAGCACATGAGGTTTTATGGTATTTGCCTACCCTTATAGGCTTTTTAATAAAATATATTGATACAGTGAATAGGTATACAATCGTAGCACATGAGGTTTTATGGTATTTGCCTACCCTTATAGGCTTTTTAATAAAATATATTGATACAGTGAATAGGTATACAATCGTAGCACATGAGGTTTTATGGTATTTGCCTACCCTTATAGGCTTTTTAATAAAATATATTGATACAGTGAATAGGTATACAATCGTAGCACCTGAGGTTTTATGGTATTTGCCTACCCTTATAGGCTTTTTAATAAAATATATTGATACAGTGAATAGGTATACAATCGTAGCACATGAGGTTTTATGGTATTTGCCTACCCTTATAGGCTTTTTAATAAAATATATTGATACAGTGAATAGGTATACAATCGTAGCACCTGAGGTTTTATGGTATTTGCCTACCCTTATAGGCTTTTTAATAAAATATATTGATACAGTGAATAGGTATACAATCGTAGCACATGAGGTTTTATGGTATTTGCCTACCCTTATAGGCTTTTTAATAAAATATATTGATACAGTGAATAGGTATACAATCGTAGCACATGAGGTTTTATGGTATTTGCCTACCCTTATAGGCTTTTTAATAAAATATATTGATACAGTGAATAGGTATACAATCGTAGCACATGAGGTTTTATGGTATTTGCCTACCCTTATAGGCTTTTTAATAAAATATATTGATACAGTGAATAGGTATACAATCGTAGCACATGAGGTTTTATGGTATTTGCCTACCCTTATAGGCTTTTTAATAAAATATATTGATACAGTGAATAGGTATACAATCGTAGCACATGAGGTTTTATGGTATTTGCCTACCCTTATAGGCTTTTTAATAAAATATATTGATACAGTGAATAGGTATACAATCGTAGCACATGAGGTTTTATGGTATTTGCCTACCCTTATAGGCTTTTTAATAAAATATATTGATACAGTGAATAGGTGTACAATCGTAGCACATGAGGTTTTATGGTATTTGCCTACCCTTATAGGCTTTTTAATAAAATATATTGATACAGTGAATAGGTATACAATCGTAGCACATGAGGTTTTATGGTATTTGCCTACCCTTATAGGCTTTTTAATAAAATATATTGATACAGTGAATAGGTATACAATCGTAGCACATGAGGTTTTATGGTATTTGCCTACCCTTATAGGCTTTTTAATAAAATATATTGATACAGTGAATAGGTATACAATCGTAGCACATGAGGTTTTATGGTATTTGCCTACCCTTATAGGCTTTTTAATAAAATATATTGATACAGTGAATAGGTATACAATCGTAGCACATGAGGTTTTATGGTATTTGCCTACCCTTATAGGCTTTTTAATAAAATATATTGATACAGTGAATAGGTATACAATCGTAGCACATGAGGTTTTATGGTATTTGCCTACCCTTATAGGCTCTTTAATAAAATATATTGATACAGTGAATAGGTATACAATCGTAGCACATGAGGTTTTATGGTATTTGCCTACCCTTATAGGCTCTTTAATAAAATATATTGATACAGTGAATAGGTATACAATCGTAGCACATGAGGTTTTATGGTATTTGCCTACCCTTATAGGCTTTTTAATAAAATATATTGATACAGTGAATAGGTATACAATCGTAGCACATGAGGTTTTATGGTATTTGCCTACCCTTATAGGCTTTTTAATAAAATATATTGATACAGTGAATAGGTATACAATCGTAGCACATGAGGTTTTATGGTATTTGCCTACCCTTATAGGCTTTTTAATAAAATATATTGATACAGTGAATAGGTATACAATCGTAGCACATGAGGTTTTATGGTATTTGCCTACCCTTATAGGCTTTTTAATGCATGATGTATGTGTTTTAGTATGTGATGATGATACAAATGTAATTAATACAGTTAATTATGTAAACTTAACCGTATTGCGTTACTTCAGACATTAATCATTTAACATATGTTGCTACTATATTTTACCGGATAGTATTTATTAGCCGCGTGCGTAAGTACTTTTTCTATAGATACAGATCTATAGAAAAAGTACTTACGCACGCTTGTTATTAGTGTCTAGACTAATTATTTAATTAGGTTTTCAAGGGACATTGACATTACGTAAAAGACAACTATATACATAATAATAAGATCTGTAGATTATCTAACTAACTTATATGGTCAATTACCTAAGGGACAAGAGCACGGTAATTAGTTCTATTGCATTATTGAAGGTATCTGTTAGATAGTTTAACATCTACATCTGGAGGCACGTAAGTGCGTTTGTTCGCGGTACTGAAGTGACATGGCTTGCCTTCGACTTCACAACTTTTTACGGCAGAAGAACTGCGTTGCAAGACTTCTGCAACTTTAGTTTTTAGTTCTTAGATTCAAGGCGTCAAATACTTATTTGTATACAGTTATTAACTCATGGTATTTTTTATGCAGTTATCTCAGCGGTGTAATCGAACAATATCCTTACATTATTATAATAAAAAATCTTGCGCCGCGTCTGTTTTTTAGTTCGCGACTAACTCAAAAACTACTGAACGGATTATCATGTGTATCACTTATGATTAGAGTTTATTCATGAGGAAGATACAAGTATATTATTTATCAAGGTTCTTATGTTAGTTTTGAAGCTAGTATCTTGATGAGTAGAGCAAATGCTATGTCAAGAACTAGACAACAAAGTTACAAACACACCTAGATATATCCCTCACTAACACTTTTAGGTCTCGACCACGACACGAACGGGAACAGCAACATTGTTGCTAAACCTTGTAATAACTAAAGAAAGTGGTCGGATATACACGAATAGCGACACTGAAATGGCACGAATGCTCTTGTCGAATGACTGAAACTGAAATAGATGTAGAAAATAACTTTTTTTCTGAGACCATCGAAAATTTTGATAATAATCCAATCGTTAGTAATAAAACCGCGTATTCTTTTAACTTTAACGTAATAATATTTTAAGTGTTTCAAGAAATAAGCATTTTCGGTAGAATAAGACTAACCAGCTGAAAAATATTGATATTGATATTGATCAGGGTTTTCTAGCTACGTCTTACACCTCACACATTTCAGGGTTTTCTAGCTACGTCTTACACCTCACACATTAAATATTGATATTGATCAGGGTTTTCTAGCTACGTCTTAGACCTCACACATTAAATATTGATATTGATCAGGGTTTTCTAGCTACGTCTTAGACCTCACACATTAAACTACATAGATGCTTTTTGTTGATAAACACAATAGTAACATTTCCAAATGATTATCAAAGATTCTAAATCATATATTACAAATCATAGTAATAAAGAAGTTGAAAGCAACGATCTTTCCGTCCGTAAAAATAGTGAAGTGAGTCCTCCAATAAATATATCGCGACAGCATAATTTTAATGTTGTGCTTCTGTATTTTATGTGTTTAATGACCAGTTGGGCCGAATGGAGCTTTACGGCCACGGCTTCCCACGATCGACGGAATTTGACGTGATATACAGCCGGATATTTTTAAACTGCAAACTCTTCACAGGTAATTTAATAGGTACTTTGGTTCCACATAAGTTGACGCCTCGGGTTTTATGATATTCGTAGTTCAAGATAAACCAAAAATATGATTTGAAATTGTGTTTAAACCTACTTCAGAAAAGAATGTTCTAGATTGAATCCAATGTGGGACCATTTATACTATAGTAAAAAGTTTAAAACTTTGAGGTTTCAATATAATTATGGACTTAAAAATTGTATGTACTCTTGCAAGAGTACATACATCTGTTATAGGAGTTTAATAATAATGTTCAAGTGATGTACAAGCAAGTCTAATTATTAGTAACAATTAGCTCCAATTTCACAGGAGTTAGATAAGCCTTATTGACAGGATAAGCATATAACACGAAAGTGACAGCTGTGTTCTTTACACAAGTGTTACTTGTGTTTCATTTAAATTCGGTTAGGTTATATTTTGTGGGTCGGTTAAGATCTGAAATTATTAATATGCTTATTGGCTAAAATACTATACGGTCTGCGCAGACAAATAAGCGTGCACGTTCGTTTGCTCTCTCATCAAACAATTCAATACCAATACTTGACCGCTCGATTAGGTCAATCACATTAAATTAATACCGTTCATTGCATTCGTAAATACTTAATAGGAATTGGCATGCAACGGACTCCATCCTCGTTTTGAGTCTTGTTTGATATCGAAAATTATTAATGTTTTTCTTTTTAAAAAAAAAACGATGCCCGCACTATGAATAACTCCTATGTCGCGGACCTTGTATAAAATAAAGTCGTAATGGTTATAATCTTTGAACTAAAGAACTACAGAACCGATTTGACTGAAAATTTATAGGGACGCTTAGAACAAGGAGACGGATAAAGGTATACTATTTTATACGTTTATATGTACCTACCACGCGGACGAAACCATGAGAGAAAGTTAATTTGTTTGTTTGTTAACGCTAATATCAGGATATCTTTAACCACCGGGCACAAATCTCGACTCCATGAGTTCTTGTAAATGAGAAAATTAGTAATACAACGTACTAATTTTCTCATTTACAAGAGCTAAACTGAAACAACTGAGCAACTAAACTAAAAAAAAATATAAAACTACCGTTGTCTGTCTCGGAAACTACTGATCGGATTATCATGATCATTTCACAAATAGATAGAATAATTCTTGAGAAAAGTTATATAATTTGTCAAAGTCCTAAAACTACGCGGGTGGAGCTGTGGGTAGGGCCTAGTACATAATGTTCAAAACATTGCAAATGTAATATTTTATCGCATCACTTCAGTTTCCTGTGTTAGTAGGTCATTCAATACCGGGCAGTAGCGAAATCGAAATTGAAATTGAAATTGTCAATTTCAATATTAATTTGCAGTGAATAACATAGAATCGCGCCTGCACATATTGTGCGGGGGCGCTAGGAGGGCACACTTCACTAGTTATGTCGACCCATGCTGCGGGGATAGAGATAATTGGCTAGATGACTGATTGACGTAATTGAAATACCTCTCAATATTAGAAACATCATTAAAATAATTACTTTGATATCACATGAACTTCCTGAGATGGTACAATTTTAAATTCTCTTTAATAATAGAAACGCTTAAATTCGTCAAAGGCGTGACGACACTGCCTTGTAGCTTGTATGCGAAGCTATAAATTTTTTTTGATAGCTATATAAAATATTGCATTTATGAAAATGGTTTTATTACGAAAGTTACTCAATATTTTGTGGGTGATTTAATGAAAAATAATTATTTCCTGGTTTAAAATGGTCTTGACCATAAAACTTTGAATAATCATGAACTAATATTCAGTCAGAAAATAGTTGTTAGAAAGATTTATAATTATTGTCTATAAAGAGTTATTGTTTACTTGGCACCGACTTCAGAATTATAAAATAATTATTTTATAATGTCTATTTAACTAAATAAAAAAATGTATTATTTTGTGCGAAGTAAATTTATTTTTTGCTTTTTAGTTTACCTACTTTTTGAAGTCGGTTTTTTTTTTTGTTAAAAATTATTTTATTTTACGATTTTGAGTTTGACTTAAACTATGGAACTTAAAATTCTTACATTTGGTTTCTGTTTAGCTAAATTTTGATAAGGCATTCATATTTATTACTATTGCAGTATCAGTCATCATCTTATTCTGTAAAATTAACATAACATATCATCACGCCTATATTATCATACTTTTTAGATATTATGTTATAGATAGATATTATTTTATAAACAATTTTATAAGGTAAATTTTTATTTATTCCCATTAGTTATTATCATTTAAATAGAACTAACACTTTGTAAGTTCATTGACAAGAATTATCATGAAATTCCTTGCTTATTACGATTCGTTCTAAGTGCTTGTCGGAAGAACTACTTTCTGTGTGTAAAAGTCACGTAACTTTCGTAGAAATTGGTGCTCATTAGAGTTCTACTTATCAGTGGAAGAGCATTTATGTACGAATTCGAAGTAAAATGTAATAACACCTATTACCATGGTACTTAAATACATAATATTTCATCAAAGTAAAAAGCCAATATAGCCACGAAATGAACGCTTATATATATATATGCAAAAAAGTATGCCAAAACTCGCGGAAGCGGAGGGGGTTGATTGTGCCGCTTTTGTGACAACTAGTTTTATATGACGTGCAAGAGCAGCGCTCTTCCGCATTTGGCAGCGGGGGACGCCTGACAATGACGCCTCTGGTTGGCTTATTTCTCTTTACTTCACTCCCACCATTTTGACTCTTGTCTCACCAAGATCAACAGCGGTAACCAACACTAAGACGTGCATGACACACGGGCAATCCCAGCGAAAGTTCATTGGTTATTTCACTATCTGTGTTGCGCAAAGCTGCACATTTTAATACACTGAAAAAAGTGCCCGTCCATGCGTTATATTTAAAACGTCAGTGCGTTTACAAAATGACAATTGCCTTCAATTTGAAAATCTGTACCGCAGCAGCGGAGAGTGGTGCAGTGTGATAACAGCCTATGAAGCGAATGTAGGTAGGTAGGTACACACGGCTACCGATCAATCTATAAATTGCCACTATAAACTGGTCTCGCATTGCTTGGAAAGCCTATACAATGCGAGAACATATTTTACTGGAAATGTATAGGTTGATGTGTAGGTGCCTGCACGTAACATTCGCTTCATAAAGCTTCACATGAAAAGCTCCATTTGTACCTAAATATATAATTGTTCGCATGACTGACTGACTGATTTATTAAGCCAGAGCCTAAACGGCTCGGAGCGCACTAAGAAGGTATTTCTTTGGAAATTCCATTCCTAAGAAGGTAAAATAAGGTAAACGTTTGTAAGGAAGTCCTTCATTTTTTAAGTTAGAAGTACAAAATTTTGTATGTGCGTTTGGATAAAAATAAACGACTGCCTTTATCGGGGCTTTTCAATATTTTACCCTTAAAAGAGTAAAAGAACAGTTTAAAGTTAAGAGTAAAGTTTACCTCACCTAGCCCTTAGGCTTAAACCAAATGATAGATGGCGATGTACTTTAATTTCTAAATAGCTCTATAAACCCACGGATCAGAGGAAAAACGTCTAACGCGGTTAAACCGCGGGAATCAACGAATCCCACGCGGATGAAGTCGCGGGCTACAGCTAGTTAGATATAAAGGCTTTCATACTGGCGAGCTGTGCCGTATGGATCCATGCCACGAGACCGGAAGGTTAATTTCCTGGCCAAAGATAAGAATTGCCTACTCTAGCCGGGCATCGTATCACGGTCCCAGTTACTAGGTTATTTTTAGTAAGCTTTTCCTCAGCTGCATACTAAAGCAAAAGAGTTTGTTTAGTTGAACACGCAAATGATGTGAGCTACTGTAACGAATAAACAAAATATTTTCGTGATGGATAGTTCATTAAAGAAAGCTGCAGGCAACCAGTAGCAGTAATAAAATACGTTCCTTTTGAAGTCGGTTAAACACGGGAAAATATTTCTTTTGAGAGCTTTCGTTCCGTGCGCAAGCTGCGCAAAGATTTTGAAAAATATGTCTGCCTATTGGCTCCGTGCACGACACTAGCTTCGCCTAACATTTCATCGCGGTATATGACGAAATATTAAGATCTCAAACTATCAATTAATTTATATAATATATACATTATAGACACATAGATAACATTACTGTAATTTAGAAAACAAGATATTTCTTCTAATGATAAGCTGTTATAAGGACAATTGTGATCTATATCAAATACACAACGTATCTAATGTATTTAATGCTTGCTTTATTTAATGCTTGATGAATAACTCATAATTATGTTTGATTATTAGTCAATGCTTGCTTTTCTAAATTTCGGATTATTATTATCTACTGTAGATAGCTACAGAGAATTAGATTATTCAACCTTTTATTCAACTTAATGACTAACGAAGACGATTGTCTGCTTTCGAATTTTCTATTGATGTTTAACATTTGAAATCCATTCACTGCCCTTCATGATGGTGAAACATGATGAACGCATGTGAGCATTGGTAAGTCGAAAAAAAATTGAGACCGACTGCAATCAAAAAGTCATATCATTGAAATTTTATATCGAAAATTTTGCAATTTGCGTCCGGAAGATGTTTTTATTAATAAAAACATGTGACTGGAACGAAGAAATAACATCACAACGTGGGAGTCTGAATGAAAAATGGTCGTAGAACTAATTTAGTCGAACGCACACGACGGAACTGTTCGGATTCCGTGAGACATCTCGTATCTACGAAAATATTATTATATTTTTCATCATCATTACATATTTTTAGCTGTGTCGAAACCGATTCCTTGGCTGGAACGCGGTTTCAAGAACACAGAATTTGATTCGTACAGATGTCGTTGTTTTCCTATATTATTATGCAGTCGTCTTTGATTTGACAGAATAAATACGTCGGCAGTGGACATAATAACACAGTTTACACATGCAGCCGTATCCCTGTCCCTGCGTCATAATATTGTTTCGCATTATTAAATGCAAAACGTTCGTAGTACTATCGCTTATTTACTGTCCGGATTACTTGCAGTCCAGCTCATAAACACCCACTAAAATTTCAAATACATAGCAACATCAAAGGACTACGGTATTTTATTTGCCTTTTATTCCAGTTTACTATCACAATGACTTCTCGTTACAAACATATTAACGACTTACAATTACGTCCGTAAGTATTTTTAAAATCGCTCCGACTACACATCTTACATTATACCAAAATCTGTCATTCCAGATTATAGGATTTTCAATAATAAATACGCAGATCTGATGCTTAGCATATCTACATTTACATTTACCTATTCGTCTGTGTAGTTTAGAATGAGGTATTCTCCAATCAGGCCCTATCATCTCGCCTCTACCTTGCCCCACTCACCTCGGCCTATTTTCGTGATTGAAATGGTCTGACTATTGAATAGCCTCTTCGGTACTTTGTATACTGTCGTATAGTACGGTTTGAAGTAATCAGTACTGCTCTTTAGAAATTGCGCTCACATTTTTTAAGGTTTAATAAATAAGTCCCGCTATAAATAGTATTAAGACGAAATTCTGGGAATATTTGTGAATTTTTGTTACTTCTGAATGGTTTTTTTATAGAATTTGGCACACAGCTTAAAGCCTAGAATATTATATTATATTACTAGCTGACCCGGCGAACTTCGTACCGCCTTAGCGTAAATTTGATGCACTACTTTATTTTGTATAGCTGACCTATCTTATGTATGCGTACCTATTCAATTTGAACTGGAATCTATAATATCCCCCATATAAAAATGAATACTATTTTTTTTTTTTTTTTTTTTGCCGTAACAACCTTGTACAGAGTATTAGAAAACTACAAAAAAAAATATCAGCCAAATCGGTCAAGCCGTTTTCATGTCAAGTCGTGACAACGGGAAACGGGTTTCATTTTTATATATATAAGATATTATAGACGAAGTCAATCAAAATTGTTATTTTGCTAAATATATGTTTACAATAAATTTCGACACACTTTAGGTTCACTGGGCAAAGCAATTAGGTACGCAGGGCGAAATCTACGTCATAGTGATGCCTGACTACACTAATAATGCATGTGTAAGTAAAAAATGATATGTAATACACTTGTATGCATACCTGCTGTAGTTAATTTTCAATATGATGTAGAAGTTTTCGCCTTCCATACCTACCTTCTGCTGTATCTTTTTGAAGTTTAATAAGTTAAGGTAAGACAAATAAATGCAACAATAAACTTGTATTGCTTTCTTGACCATTGCAAAAATGCCTTTACAAAACCTTCAATGACAAAATAGTCCATTTTATAATTTATTTTATTTGTATGTAACAACTTTTCAATCACAAAATGGAAACCCACCAACAAAATAAAAAAATATAATCCGCTTAAATTTATGTGCAAACTCGTGACTGAATAAATCCAATTGCACTTTTTGACAGAAAAGTAAATATGAAAATATACCTACTAGTTTTACACGTTATACGAAGTGGATGCGATGTAGGGGCATTTATTGAAACCATAGATTCATGACAGCGTTCATTTCCACCAGTAAAAACTAAATTGTCGAAATAATTTTTTTATGGTAGTAGTGAGAAAAGCTTGATATTTCGTTACGGTGTGGTTTTAATCATGAGCTTGCAAAGTAGCCAAGAATTTGAATCATAAGCGTGGCAAATAATTTAATTTTAGGCTATTTCAGCAATGCAAGCGTTATCTACGAAAAATCAAATCCTCTCGGGTTTTGCTGGTTCTCACTCCTGCCAGTAAGAAAATTTTAAAAGTATATTATGTAAACCAAGTTCTAGTCACGCTTTTGCTGTACTAGAGATATCTTGATCACTAAATCATAAATGTATCATTATTTGGTAAATTAAACTGTTGTAAACACTTAAACAAACAAATATTCAAATAAATATTTCCCCGCCATCATTATTTGTGGCAGTATTTTTTTTACATGTAAGTTTCGTTCAGTAATCGTAATTCATATATTTTTGTAAAACCTTATATATATTTAGCAAGTATACGTTTATTTTATTTAATATTTGAATGTAGATTTCAATAAAATGGTTAAATAAACCTAATTTGATAGAAATTATTATGTTTTTGTTTGTTTTAGAACAAGCCTTTTCTTGTGGTGAGGTGAAAATTATATTCACGTTTTCTGAAAAAATTAAATGATATCAATATTCGATTGTGCTAGAACACAATAGCAGAACATAATCGTGCAAGTATTTGGCGGTTAGTTAATGGGGAGTACCCTTTCACGGATGAAAAAAAGAGACTGTTTGGCTCTAATACACGGTTGGGTCCATAAAAATATAAAGATCAAAGAGAAGTTACTAAAAAGGTAATATTTACGTAAAAATTCGATGTACTTTGGCAATCTGAGATTAGAGTTAAAGAGGTTTGTGAATTATTACTGTGGGTAGTACATTTAGTTAAGTCATAACTCAACCTTTTTGTATTGGCCCCTCGAGGTGCCCTTTCATCATTTTCGACATCTGATACACAAACGGTTTATTTAATATTTTACCTTGTAAGTACCATTTTAATATTATTGATCGGCACAGAAATTCCGAGAAACATTTAATATAGGTTTTGCTTTGCGTTGGCAGGCGCTTAGTCCTGAAATTGGATGTCAAAGATCAAAAGCTTGTTTATTTAAATTTAACTATTGCAAAATCGGATGTTGCTACTCGAGTGCTAGGATGTTGAAATCGATACTTGTAATCGTTTAGAGTTATTAATTTCAGTGATGGTGTCCCATCAACACACTATTTGAATTCTCTATCAAGATAAGTATTGTGAGTGTGAAATGTTTGTTTGTGTACAACCCCGCGACACAAGAGTTATTCCTAGTGAGGGCGTCGTTTTCTTTTTGAAAAAAAAAAAGTCACCGTGTCGAAAGCTAATATCCCCTTAACCTTCGTGAGGTAGTTGCAGCAAAAAAAAAGTCGAATATTTTTCGTAAAGAATTTTCCATATTTTTGATTAAAAACTAGCTCGAGTCAGTAATTAGCACCGGAAAGATGTTTCGTATTTTCTTACTACTTTTACACTTTTAAAGCTCTCATTACATTTCCCAGAAATTGCTTACTTTTAGTTTAAGAACTACTATTACAAAAAGTTATGAAATAACTAGTAGTGCTCATTTAACGAATTTTGGCAAAATCTATCTTCTATAATATATAAGGCTTTGTCCTGACTGACTTAGTATCAACGCACAGCCTAAACCAGCAGTTGCATGCACAGGCAGACGTTGATGATGTGTCTGATGCGATTGACATGGTTAATCAGGACTTGGTTGCAATAAAAAATTGGTCTGACAGATTTGGCATCACTGTCAATCCTTCTAAATGTCAGGCACTCATTATTGGTAGTCAACGCATGATGGCTAGTATTTAGTCACCTACCCTGCCAGCAATAAAATACAATGGCTTAACCATAGCGCTAAGTCCTGCGGTAAAAGATCTCGGACTTTATATTGACACTACTCTCAATTGGCAAGCTCACGTGTCCAGTGTCAGTCGAAGAGTAACCTTATCCCTGCGTTCTCTGTACCGTCTGAAAAACTTCCTGTCATCCAAGACCAAAGCGATGCTTGTGCAGAGTTTGATATTCCCTATAGTCGACTATGGTGATGTGTGCTATTTCGACCTGAGTGCAGACTTTCTCAATAAATATGACCGACTTCTCAATAACTGCATCCGATTTGTGTTCAATCTTCGCAAGTATGACCATGTGTCTGCTTATCGCTCCGAGCTCAAATGGTTACCTATTCGCCCACGCCGTAGCTTGCGTGCTCTCACTACCCTTTTTTCCTTTCTTAACTCTCCAACTCCTCCCTCCTACTTAACACCTTACCTCCAGTATTTGAGCTCTAACCATGATAGGGAACTACGGTCATCAAATAACAAACTTCTTTTGTGTCCTTCACACTCGACTGGCTTTGTCCATTCTTCTTTCTTTGTCCAATCCGTCCTTCTTTGGAATGCGCTACCTCAGGAGATCAGGATGGCGGCAACACGGTTCACTTTCAAAGTTAAAGTGCGCAAATTACTAACCGACCAATTGGCAGAATCATCATAATATATTATGTTATATTTAGCTTTTATCATCTTCTATATATATATCATGTTTATGTATTATATATATATATATATATATATATATATATATATTATTGTATTTATTAACGTAAGTAATAGTAATAAGTATATTACATTATGTATTTTATAACATTTTGTATATCTATGTACCTCTTGTATGTATTTTATGTATTGATTTATACTCGCTTCTCCCAAATATATATATTTTCATATCAACATTTCAGTTCTTTTCTCACATTATTGCACCTACCCTTGCTTTTCTCTGCACCACCCAAGGTTGTCTGTTAGAGAATGCCACTAGGCATTAAGTCCGCCTCTGTACCTAAATTTGTGCAAAAAGTTTAAATAAAATAAATAAAAATAAATAAACCATAGGTCGTAGCGACTTGAAATTTGGACGGTGTATTCTTTACAAGATTTTATCGTGCAATAAGAAAGGATTTTTGAAAATTCGGCCTCTAAAAGGGTGAAAAGTGGGACGAAAGTTTGTATGGAAAAGCGTTTGTAGTAATTATGAGGCTTGATCAATTTCAAAAATGGAACTTTGTTGAGCAATCGTGTGACAATGGGATGTTGACATGAAGTTTCATAAAAATAAAAAAAGGATTTTATGTCAGTGTAAACTTTTTAATTGTTATTTCGGCCTCTTTAGATATCTAAGAAGTAATTGTTTTGTTTAGTAGAAACCAACTTTAATGTAATGGAAGATGTGTGATGTAAATTATAAAAAAATATTTAAATAGGGTTAAAACTATCATTTTGATGTGCTATAGTCAAGTGGCAAACATGCCCAAGGTTTAGGTGATGGTAAGTTAGGGCATCAACTGCGCAAATTATACAACATACACTTTTGACGGATGGACTAATTAATAATAAATATAATCTACATAAAGCCTGACACGTGCGTTTATTTAGGTTTGACGATGCCGAAGGTCTAACTAAGCCTGAATCATCGGTATTCTCCATAAAATAGTGCAGTGTTAACATAATAAGATGCGTTTTTTGGAAAACAAAAAAGGCACCGCGCCGCCCCACATCACATTACGTAACTCCGACAGAACGTGCGTTCACTCACATACCAAAATGGTCAGTCAATGAGATCGCAGAGGCAGGGAGTCCGGCGGCGGCTTAAACCATATTATTCATTAGTAAAAGATGGAGACCCCATCACAAATAAGCGCCAAGACAATTGACATGAGATTCGGACAGAATTCAATGACATCTTCGACCGAACTCTGTCAAAATCTCATGTGAATTGCTTCAATTATTATTAAATTATTAAATACTTTAATTATAATCATTCTAAAAAGGAGAACGTCACAGTCATGTCATGTTATTTATTGTGTGAGTATAAACTTTTTGGTAGTCATTCGGTCTCCTTGAGTGTCCGATGTAAGATATTTAAAAAGTTAATACTACGTTCCAAATTATGAAACAAAAGGTCATATACATAAATTGAATAAATTCAAATCCGTGGTATAAGGGCCTTTCTGCACGAGTGACTTTTTGCCACGGTCAATTCCAAAACATTTAGACATTCTTACCGACATTCAATTTTTAACCCCCTACCTACATAAAAACGACTAGGTGTTATTAGTTAGACGTGTCTGTATGTGTGTGTGAGTCTGTCTGTGGCATCGTAACTCGCGAATGGATGAACCGTCGTGATATTTTTACTAAGAATTTATTCGTTCAGTGATAGATATTATTGTATTTATTACTTTTTTAATGATCGCTTTAATTTTTAGCAAACGGTTTTTTTTTATTTATTTTTTATTATTTATGTACTTTTATGATATTAATGATTTACGTTTTGCATTATTTGATCTTTTTCTGATATTATTTATGTTCTTAATTTCTTTACGATTTTGACATGCTTGGTGGAGGACTTTATAACTATGTAAAGATAGTCTGTCATCCGCTTCAGCGCCATTGACTCGAAATTCAAGTTTTAATATTTAAATGAAAAAAAATCTTGGAATATTCTAGACCATTCTCTCATTCTCTCTCTAGCGATTGCTCGGTTGGGATATTGTGTGATTTGTTCGGCGTTCACTGTTGTTCATTGTTGTTATTTAATTTTCTGTTTGATTTTCTTCCGTGTTGTTTGTGTATTATGATTTCTTTCGTTGCTGTTTTGTTTTGTGTCAGTAGGCATGACCTTTACTCGTCATAATCGTAACCATAATCATATATTGCGGTTCCGTATTGTGTCCACTTTTGTTTTTAATAATGATAAATGATCTAGTAGATAAAATCAAATCTGCACAGTGCTTACTTTACGCTGACGATCTAAAACTTATTATGGAAGTAAACTCAATTGAAGACTACAATCGTCTGCAAAATGATATTAACGCCGTTTATCAATGGAGCATTACGAATAATTTGCTTTTCAACACTGAGAAATGTCACGTCATGACTTACACTCGAAGGTTGCAACCTCTTCTGTTCAATTACACTTTAGTGGACCAAACAATGACTCGTGTCACCAACGTAAAAGATTTGGGAGTGACCTTTGATTGTTGCTTAACTTTTAGAGATCATATGTGTACTCTTGTTAAGGAGTCTTTTAGACGCTTAGGATTCGTTTTACGCAACTGTCGCGACTTTAATAACCCGCAAGTCATCAGACTACTCTACACCACTCTGGTGAGGAGTAAAATTGAGGCTAGTGCTTGTGTCTGGAATCCATATTCAGCGAATCAAATATTGCAATTGGAGAAGGTACAAAAAACATTTCTAAGATACCTTTTCAAAAGAACATACTTTTACTATCCATACCTATACCCAACAAACTATCTTTTGGGAACATTAGGCTTTAATTCTTTAGAAGTGAGAAGAGGTCTTGATCAGCTTGTGGCCTTTAAAGCTCTTCGAGGTGCTATCGATAGTCCTGTACTTCACAACCTTTACTGTTGTCTGTATGTGCCTAGCAACTTCTTGGGTGTTCGTCAGAGTCGGCGGCATAGGTTGTTCGCGCAGCCGGTATCTAATACTGTTGCAAGAGCAAAGTCCCCAGTGTGTCGCACCCTAGAAGCGCTCAACGTCCTTCTGAGTACAAATCCGGAATGTGATGTGTTTGTGGACGAATGGAAGGTAATTTTGCAAGTATGTCTGGTGTTTTGTGAGAGTATGTATGAGAGGCAAAGTACAGTACTATATTAATGTTTGTTTTTAATTATGAATTGTTTTTGTTTAATTTGTTTCCTCCAAATTAAGTTAATTATTATTTGTAATGTTTTGACGTGTTCAAGTTATATCATTTTTTGTAATGTTTTGACGTGTTCAAGCGCCTCCTGGGGCCTATGAAAATAAATGATTTGAATTTGAATTTGAATTTGAATTTTATTGTAATTGGCTCTAAGCCGTTGTAATTAACTATAAAAATAAATAAATTAATAAATAAATAAATATAATCATAAAATTTAGGTTGTATTTTGTTATTGAAAAAATAGTAATAAATAAAATATTTACAATTTATGAACAATAATAATATTTGTTTTCTTTTCGTTTTATTATAATTTCCTCAGAGGAATTACTCAATAATTTCTTTAGTTGGTTAAGTTGTTTCGTTTTTGGGCTGAATTTATTTATAGAAATAATTTAATATTGTTCCTAAATTGTAAATATTTTATGGACAATATTATTTGATTTCTGTTTGTTTTTTTGTTGATTGTGTTATAATTTGTTTCGTTTAAGTTGTTTAGTTTCTTGGTTGCATTTATTTATAGAAAAAAATAATATTGTTAACAAATTGTTATTATTTTATGAACAATATTATTTGATTTCTAATTGATTTGTTTTTTTTTGATTTTTTTTGTTTTTTGTGTTCATATCTCAACATGACAACAGAAAATATTAGCATGAACGGAATAGACATGTCTTACTATTGTCCCTATAGTAGGCGATGGCGCATGTCTTTTTCGTTCGCTGTCTTATTTGTTGTATGGTATACAAGAAAGGTCTATGGAAATTTGTATAGACATTGTAGATCACGTGGTACAGAATTGGGATGAGTTTGCTGTGATGTCCCATGCCAGCAACGGTGACAATTATATGACAAAGGAAGAGTATGCTTCAGATATGTTGCAGCACTCAACGTATGGTAGTTTGTGTGAATTAGTTGCTGCTGGGCAGTTATATGAATTTGTTTTCGAAGTGTACCGCAACGGTAATCTTTATGCTAAATTCGGAACCGAAGGTATCAAGCGGTTACGTTTTTCGCAGGAACTGTCTTATGGACATTTTGACGCATATACTGATACGGATATTAATGATACTGATACGCGTCCAGTCGCTAAAAAACGATGCGCTGAAAATCTATCTAATCTATCTCTTCTTTCACTGAGTCTCAATCTTCACTTATGCCAATTTTTAATCATTCACCAACTTACACAGAAGTCGAATCTGAATGTGAATCTAACACACTCTGTCTTTCTATCACTGCGAGGAGCACTTCCCAATTCACTTCCCAAGAGTCGGACCAAATTGCTTTTTGTTCGACAAACAAGACTAAGAAACGCAGAGCTAGAGTAACCAATAGTGTCAGGAAGTCACAAATTAAACAGGCTCGCGAAAAGTACGATCAAAACAAACCTTCTGCCCAAAGTAATTTTGTTTCTAATTATCAGAAAACACATCCAGAAATTCATAGACAGGCTGTCAATAAATATCAGCGTAAACGTCTAGATCTACATCGAGTATCACAGTCGCTGTATGAACAAAACCATGCAGGGCAGCGGGTTGAAAGACGTCTACTGCCTTGGACTTAATTATGATCGTACTATATCGTACGAATGTGATAGTGTCGTGGGCTAATGAACAGCGAATGCAAGTGGTGTAAAGCTCTCAAATACAAAGATGAATCTGTAGGAGAGTGCTGCAATTCTGGTAAAGTCCAGCTTGAACCATTACAAAAACTACCGGATCTTCTTTTTTGTTTAATAAAAAATCTGCACCCTCAACATAATCATTTTATGGCTAGCATACGCCAATACAATAGTTGTTTTCAAATGACTTCATTTGGTGCTCAAAAAATAATACAGGATGGTTTTATGCCAACGTTTAAAGTCCAGGGTCAGGTATACCACCTGATTGGAAGTTTGTATACAGCCCCTCAAAAAGAACCACAGTTCTTACAAATATATTTTATCGGCGAAGACGACAGAGAAGTTCAATTGAGATGCAATAACTTCCCCTACGTACATCCTGGCTTAGTGAAACAACTACAAGAAATGCTACACACTTACAATGTTTACGTAAGGCAATTAAAGCTTGCCCTGGACAAGACGTCTGCTGCGCCTAACTCATTCAAAGTAGTAATAAATGCCGAAAGGAAGGCGACAAATGGCCACAGTGGTCGATTTAATGAGCCAATGACTAATGAGATAGCCTTAGTTATAGTTGGGCAGCAATTTTCGAAACGGGACATTATACTAGAGAGCCACGATAACAAACTGCATCGGATAAGTGAGCTCCACCGATCGTACGATGCCCTGCAGTATCCTCTTTTGTTTTGCCGTGGTGAAGACGGCTACAGTATTTCCTTGGTTCAGCGTAATCCTGAAACTAAAGAGCCATCGAATAAAAAAGTCTCCGCTTCGAACTTTTATTCGTATCGTATAATGATTCCAAAGCAAGAGGATAATCATTTGATTTATTTTCGTTATCTTTTTAGTCAGTTTTTAGTTGACATGTATGCTAAAATAGAGGCTGAAAGGTTAGCATACATTAAAAATAGCCAGGCACAGCTGAGAGCTGACAGTTACATCCACTTACGAGATGCAATAGGGAGGCAGGACATTGATGGTGAACAGTTGGGTCAAAGGGTGGTACTACCTTCCTCTTTTACCGGGAGCCCGCGTTATATGCATGAACGAACACAAGACGCCATGACATACGTACGCCAATACGGTCGTCCTGATCTTTTTATTACTTTCACATGTAATCCCCGATGGCAAGACATTACTGATATGCTTTTACCTGGACAACAACCCTGGGATTGCCCGTGTGTCATGCACGGTGCCTTTCAGTTGGTTACAGCTATAGATCCTGGCGTCACAGGAGTCACAGTGGTGGGCGTGTGGGTGGGATTATATCCCGTAAAAAAAAAAAAATGCTCGTATGAGCATGAAATAGATTTTTCACCTCAGCAGATCGAAAAGTCGTTCTTTGTTGTAAGCAAGCAGTGATCAAAACTCGGCTTTGCTTCTAGTCATTTCCAAATATATAATATGCTATGTAATTAACTGTTTTGTCGTTAATTAAAGTTAATAGGAGCGCACGATGAGAGCATATTTTTTTAAGCTCAAAATAATATCGTTAACAAAGGAACACATTTACCAAAGCTGAAATATAATGTCAATTTCCTAAACACGTTTTTGTTTGATAAAGCAGACAAATAAAAAAATCTTTGGAACTAGTCACACTAATAAGATAACGGCTTTCATAGTGTGTATTTCTTAATTTACAGTAATAAAAGGTTCTCTGTCATAAGACCTATAACATCACAAGTAACTGATTGATTTCAAATAATTTTATTTAAGTATAAACATCCAGTAGGAGTAGGAAGCAAAATCAAAAGTTGTACTTTTGGCACCAAATTTGTAAACGACCCATAACAGGCGAAGTGTGGATGTTATACCTACACCTCTGCCACACTTATCTGGGTATCAGTTTTTTTGTAAAAAATTAAAACCGTAACGTTTGAGTAATTTTAAAATGCCTGCTAGCTAAATGTTGTGCATAAATAATTGTCCACTTATCACGACAAGTTTAGCAAAAATATAGGTAAATTTTATTAAAAAGAGCCACAAAGTCCGTACATTGTTGTTTGGTCTGTCCGGCCAGCTTGCCTAGTGCATTGTAGGTACCTTATTCCAACAAGTAGAGCATACAATGTACACTATCTACCGTGCACTGGCGATATTCTCTATTACCCATTTTACATGTTTTTTTTTTATATACTACGCCCACAACGAACGAACGTGTAGTCCACCTGATGGTAAGTGGAGTACAGCCCATAGACATCAACAATCCACAAAAGCAGATTATAGATGCGTCGCTGCAGCTGAGGACTACGGTGTTATGCCTCATGTGCCAGTAATTTCAGGGCCTGATCTCACCACCAAACCGGAACACAGTAATGGAAGCACTACTATTTGGCGGCAGGTTAAAGGTGAGACGGTGGTGCTGCCGCCCTTGAGCTCATTCACAAGAGCTCTACCACCAGTAAAGTATGTTGGACTGAAAGCCCAGTTCTACCTGATGTGTCTGTCAGATGACAGATCATTTTGAAATAGTCCCTTAGGTTACACACAAGAGGGGAAAAAGCAACATTGACATCAGTCAGTTTGTTGGAAAGACGTTTTATAATTTCAACCAGTGAACACATATAGAATCTGTGGTTAAATTTACGTCCCTGAATTCCATCAACCCAACTTTATGACCTACCTATGAAATTCTTCACTAACTTGACAGGAATGCGGGCTTTCACAATACAACGAGCATACGAGCGCGAGATAAGTTTTGTTTCGCGTGGTAATTTTGTGTCTCGAATAAGTGAAATATTCTATATTAGAATCACGAGCGTAACGAGGGATCCTATTTTAGAATCTTGAGCGTAGTGAACGAGATGTAAATAACTGTGATCTCCTGTCGCACATACAACTTTTCCCCTCAGCAGCTTGAAATAGTACCCATAGTACAAGTTCTGCTTAGTTTGGGACAAGATGACGTGGTGTGAAAGTAGTGTGACATTAAAAAAAATCCGAGCAGTGTTCAAAACTCTAATTTGCCTTAAGTTTCGCTCTCGCTTGAAGCTGTTTTGATGTTCGGTTGTGACGTTTATAATAGGCACTAGGAGTGCATAAGACTACGGGATGGGTTCAACAACAATAAACGTTAAAATTATCAACTTTGACAAGGTTATCCCATTAACAATTTATGGGAATTATTGTAATAAATTAATGTTTATGCTATCGATAAATCTATGAATGTTATGATTGGCGTAATTTAGATCGCATTGGTTTATCGCATTTAATCATAAATATATATTTATGGTCATTATGGCAATAAATAAAAGTTTTATTTTATTTTTATCTGTTTTTTTTTTCATGTACACACGTACCTATATTTCAAATACCAACTTTTTGGCCCCTTAAGGACTAACCAATACACCAATGAGGCCAGGTATATCAGCGCCATAGGCGATATCAAAATGAAAAAGTGTGCAAAACGCTGAACGTTATCCGCCCGCTGCATTGTATTTACTTTCGTTGCGCAGTTTATTGCTTTCATATATTATAACCGGTCAATATATACCTACGAAATTGCTTTGGGCCTGCCTCGTTGATCATTGTCACATCTCGTTGAAATATTTCAAAAGAATTGAAGAAAAATATGGCTTTCTCGCTTCGGTGAGTCTCTTTCTGGTCGGACGCATAAGTGAACAATCGATAAAGAATACACAGTGTATTAATAGTACTCGTGTTTATTCATATACCATAATCTAAAGGTATACTTCTGAATGAGGACAAGTTTCTTCTATCTAATATGCTCGGTAAGGCATGATCTAGTATATTTTACCAAGATTTATACTAAACTTAATGTTGCTAAAATATTTTGTGTTTGTTTACCTTAAATTCAGTACCTAAACGTTTTATAATAATATTCAAGGCGATGTTACCTTTTTTTTGACTTTGTTTCAAAGTTAACCGCTGTCACGTAACTATACTTTGTACCAAAATTTTATTTACAAATAATTATTTGTGAATTTGACATTTTGGAGCCCGATTTGCTATTGCTTTTCAAGGAAACTGAGTATGATTACATACTTGATATTACTCGAAAAGACGAATCTTAACAATTTAATGACAGTGGTGTGGGCTCGACTTCGCAGTCCTACGATCTTCCACTCGGCTATCGCTACTATAGCTTTTATATTGTTACCAAATAATTTTGGACATATATTTAATGCTTTTGCATTATGCTATTCGGTCTATCTAGGCTTAAAACCAAATGCGCTACAAGCAGCTTGTCGGTCACTTCAAAATATTGAATTCGGCCTGATAATCTGCTAACAAAGCGATGTTTTCGTATCATTGTTCCATTTTGAATGAAGTTGAAACCCGATTAGTTTGAATAAATACAAATGTTATGTATAATGACGTCATACAGTATCAATTGAATTAGTGTTTATGGTGTTGAAAGATTGACAGATATACATCATTATATTTTGTGGTGACTCACGCCACATGATTAAATAATACAGGGAGAGCCATTAAATTCTCTGTCTAACCCGCCTCCCACAAGGCTAGAATTCTATACTTTCCAACTCCAACTATTTACTTCTGATTAAATTCGTTGCGGGTTCCAAGACAATTTAAATTCTCCCTGGGATTGCCCGTGTGTCATGCACGGTGCCTTTCAGTTGGTTACCACTGTATATCCTGGCGTCACAGGAGTCACAGTGGTGGGCGTGTGGGTGGGATTATATCCCGTTAAAAAAGGCTACAAATCTTTTAAATGATGATGTATTATTAGTCTGATAAGAAAATACCGTTGTAGTAGGCATCTCGCGGTTGCGTCATCATATTATCACAATTTTTTGCAAAGATAATTTCTTTTTTAACCCTCTGCCACTAGGCTGCATTTTAATATGTTGTCGTTTTCATACATCTAAGCGTAAAAACAAATAGCCAACCCATTCTGGGGTTATAAAGGGTGTTTCCATGGCGATACGACTTGGAGGCAAAGTATTTTGTATATAGTGAAGATAGAAAATTTTACTGAAACAAGACGTTGCTTTAATTACAAAAACAAATGTGCTTCCGCATTTTCAGAGCCATTCAGATAATTTTACTTCGCCTATTCATAAAATTATTTGCACTGAAGGTTTTTCTGAAGAGTTATTAAATGTAACTGAAGGGTTGATAAACGTTTTTGCGGGTCTAAGTGCCAAACAAAACGTAAGCTGAAATATTTCAGCATGCGATTTTAAAGAAAAGAAAAGAAGAAAAAATCATTTATTCTGGCATAATTGCGTCTAAAACTTAAAAAATAATAATAAAATAAAAACATTATTTAAAATGCTGGAAATGGTACGCATCTCAGCACAATACTGCAGCGCTAAAAGCACCGCAGCGCTGATAATTCTGATGCGTCCATTTTGATAGGCATTTAGATCTTTTAGACTTTCAACCCTTCATCATCTACCGAGTCTTTGCCCATTGGAGCAAAGGAGACAATTACATTGGAGTCTGATTAGATTTGATTTGATTTTATATATATTTTTTTTTAAACTGATTTAGATGAATATCTGTATTTTACGTGAAGCAACTACCATTCAGACCTTCACAACCCAGTACGAGGTAATACGATAATTAGACTAGAATTAGAATTACTCAAATATAAAAAGCAAACAATTAGTTTGTATTGTACCTACTGCAATTCTCATGCACATATTCAAAGGAGTTGGACAATATTGATACTTGTATTATTAATCGCTTGTACCGCAGAGTGAACCGGTTGAACTAGCGAATATTTACACTCGCATCCATTGTAGGAATCCACACAGAGTACTAATATTTGCTCTCTAATCTTTTTTACTGTTTCTGTGGTCAAAAGGGCTTGCTTTTATTTGCAGTGTCAAATGCAGCAATGGGAATAACGTAAATGTTATTGTTGAATTAAAAAGCTATTTGATTCTTTATGTTATGTCACTTGCCAATGTGCTTTTTAATATTGGAAGCTTTCTGCACTGACGCTTGCATCTACAATGATTTATTGTTTTGATATTGTTAAATTGAAATTTAATCCAGGAAAAAAATTGAAGAATATTTAAAAAAGCGATACCTACTTGTCATTACAGCAATATATATATAACCTAAAATAAACACTGAAATTAACCAAATCTTTACTTATTAATTTAAACTACATCGTGCCCTTCGAGTTTTGCTGTTGGAAATAAAACTAATTTCGGGTCAAAAGTGTATGAATTCCACGTGGACGAAGTCGCGGGCAAAAGCTAGTAACTTATAAATATTATAGTTACAACAAAATTACGTTTTTTATTGAAAATACACTATTGGTTGGCTCCCTAAATGAAATAGATTTAAAAGTCAGCACGTGCTCGTACCCCATCGTTGCGGCATTATAATAACGTCCATCTAAGAGCTATTACGTTAAAGTGTTGCTTTGTACAAAATTAAATGTACAATGTGTCTGCCACCGAGTAAGTTCCTGTATGCCAAGCTTTACGACGAGCGATAAACTGCTTACTTTGTAAATGTATTCCCTGTATGTATCTGATGGGCATAGAGTTACATCGTATAAAGATTAAATGTACAATGTATCTGCCACAGAGTTATGCTGACGATGCAGCAACCTTCATTTACGGCTAGCTATACGCCGAGCGATAAACTGCTCATTTTGTAAATACATTTTTTTTTCATCGAATGTTATTGTACAAAGATTAAATGTACAATGTATCTGCCACAGTATGTTGTTGTTGTATCTGACACAGTATGTTTATGTTGATGATGCAGCAACCTTCATTTACGGCTAGCGATACGACGAGCGATAAACTGCTCATTTTGTAAATGCATTTTTTTTGCATCGAATGTCATCGTACAAAGTTACACAATGTATGTCACAGAGTAATTTTGATTATGCAGCAACATTTCTGTACAACGAGCTATAAAATACTCAATTTGTGAATGTATTCTACTTGATAAGCATATAATGACATTGTACAAAGATTAAATGTACAATAACCACAGAGTAATGCCGATCTTAATAATAATGTTAATCTTAATCTTCTTATCTTCTTTTGGGTGTGGTGGCGCACTTTGAGAGAGGCCTATGTCCAGCAGTGGACTACGAGAGGCTAAATGTGAATGATGATGATGAATGCCGATCTTGCAGCAACGATCCTGTACAGCTAGCTTTACGTCGAGCGATAAACTACTAACTTTGTAAATGTATTTTCTATTGCACAGACGGCTACACGTCAACCTAACTTTTCCAGTTTGATGGTCTTGCGTTGCTAGGCTGCCCGGAAAATGCGATACTAGCTTATAATGATTGTATAATAATATGATGGGCATAGAGTACAAAAATTAAATGTACAACGTATCTGCCACAGAGTAATGTTGAGGCTGCAGCAACATTCCTGTACGGCTAGGTTTACGATGAGCAATAAACCTTTAATTTTATATATGTATTATGCCCGTGGATGGACATCAAATGGTATCACACGAGATGCGATTGCACCATCTTTTAAGCCATAAATAAAAGCATATATTCTAAGCTGTTAAAACTGTAACATGCCTAATGTAGAAAACTAACCATATCACCAAGAAACTTGTGTTCAAAAAACTTATCTTCATTTAAAACTAAAAGTTTGTGGTTATTAGATCATGAACAACTACAAAAGGTGACAGATGCATTCCTAGGTAGGCTAGGAGTAGGTACTATATTACCCAGACGGGTTATGTTTAGGATAGCAGGATAGCGGATGAGCATATCGCCATCCACCAGCACAATTCCAACTCTGTGCTGCTATTGTGAATTTTCTGACGGAATGTTCGCAAATAACACTTCGCCCGACGCGGGATCGAATCAGAGACCTCGCGGTGAGAGGCGCATACGGTAGTTACTAGACCATCGAGGCAATTCTGTCTCAGTATCAGTAATTTAATGGCCTAATCTTACCACATGAAAAGATTGAAGAAAAGTTTTCAGTATATATCTTTTGTAAAATAACTTTTTTTTTATACCACGCCCACAGCGAACGAACGTGTAGTTCACCTGATGGTAAGTGGAGTACAGCCCATGGACATCAACAATCCACAAAAGCCGATTATAGATGCGCCGCTGCAGCTGAGGACTACGGTGTTATGCCTCATGTGCCAGTAATTTCAGGGCCTGATCTCACCACCAAACCGGAACACAGTAATGGAAGCACTACTATTTGGTGGCAGGTTAAAGGTGAGACGGTGGTGCTGCCGCCCTCGATTACTTTAGTATGGATGGAATACGAGATACAAAATGATTAAATACCAATAGGGTTAAGTTAATTTATTTATTGTTCAATTTAGTTTGTTGTAGTTATCATTTTGGCGCTTGCTTATTCATGGCGCTCATCAGTTTTGCCTTTTTCTTCCATTTTAGTGTCTCTTGGGTGATGTCGCCTATAATGTAAAAAAATACGAAATATTCAATAAAAAAAGATGCCAAAGCTTACTGTAAAGTCAATGCTGGTTTTGTTCCATTAGTTAATTCACTAAACCAACAATAAAACGGTAAATATGTAGCCAATTGTACCTATTATCGCATATTATGTAGCGATATCTATACATAGGTACTGAACCTAACTGCTTTGTTGACTTAAATTACTGAATTGCACGATAGTGTCAACAGTTATAATGGTTGATTGGGGATCTGCATTTAGAATTGGTCAATATGGCTGTGTGTGAGTGTAAACTCAGTAAACCACTGTGTTGGTATACTTGGTACTGCATACATTGTAATATTACATACATTTATAACATTGAGCATCTATTATAACCTAGCAAGGAATGCCAGCGGTGTATTAATACCCATATTTCACTTGTTACGTATAGGTTTCTTGTGATAGGGTTTAGCTATTGTTGTCTGCTGGGCACAGTCTTAGACACCGCGGGATTTCCATCACTTAATTGTGGCGATACCTTGCCGTTACCTCAGAAGTTAGGGATAACAATACGAAACAACGTAACTTTATAAGAATCACCTTTTATTCCATAAATCAGACTTAATGCACTTATCACTTTAACACGTGTTTAACTGTTAACACGTGTTACTTCTTGCAATACTAACATTATAATAAACACACTTATTACTTTTAAATGTCTTTACTTTTCGACATCCAGGCAGCGAATGACCTTTGCCACCGACCTAATACCTTCCTAACCCACTTTACCGCGGTTTTTCTACTGTGTTCTCATTGGACAGCTTAATGGCGCGCGACCAATGAGAACACAGAAGTCAAATTAAATACTTTTTAAATTACAAACTAATTAAAATAAGAAAATGACTAAATAACGACAATTTGCAATAGTTTATAGGAATTATAAGCTAATGATAAAGTTAGAATCATAACAACTCGACCATCCTGTGATTAACGAGTCCCTTCGTTACAATATAAGTATAACACTGAAAGACAACATTTATCATTCATCATTACACTAAATAATACAATTTACGTTACATCACGATGTATTTTTTCATTTTTGTTCTCTTTCTTTGTTGATACACTTTACACTTATACTACACATTGAACAGCCTTTAAATTATCCAGAACTTACTTTATATTTGTACATATTTTAATAATTGTAATAATCGACTAGTTCATGACGGTAACTAGAGAACATTCACCGTTATCGGCAAAATTATTAGTTTAGCATTTCAGCCGCTCGTAGTCCACTGCTGGACATAGGCTTCTTCCAAACCGCTAACTCTCCTGGCATCGAAGTTGGCTTGCGGCGGCGAGCTTGAAGTCGCAGCGCTGCAGACGCGCGGCCAGGCGCTCCACGGCATCGCACCGCGGCCGCACGCTGCTCTGCGCCGTGCCCGCACGCCGCCCTGCGCCGCGCCCGAACGCCGCCCTGCGCCGTGCCCGAACGCCGCCCTGCGCTGCGCCCGAACGCCGCCCTGTGCTGCGCCCGAACGCCGCCCTGCGCTGCGCCCGAGCGCCGCCCTGCGATGCACCCGAACGCCGCCCTGCGCCGCGCTCGAACGCCGCCCTGCGCTGCGCTCGAACGCCGCCCTGCGCTGCGCCCGAACGCCGCCCTGCGCCGCGCCCAAACGCCGCCCTGCGCCGCGCCCGATGGACGCTCGGCGCCGCTCCCGAGCGCCGCCATGCGCCGCGCCAGCACGCCAGACTCCTCCAGCGACCTTTTCCAGGTCGTCAGTCCACCTGGCAGGGTGGGGTGTCCCACCTTACGGCCGCCGAATCGCGGTCTCCATTCCAGGACTCGTTTGCTCCAACGGCTGTCGGCCCTTCGGCAGACGTGACCAGCCCATTGCCACTTCAGCGAGCTTATCTTGACGTTGACCTTGCCTGCAAAATCATTTACGTGCCCGGTCTATGACGCTGACCGTACCGGCAAAGTTATCAATTTACCCGGTCCATGACCTTGACCGTTGCCTTATAAACAATTTACGTGCCCGGTCCATGACGCTGACCGTTACCGGCAAAATTATTGATTTGCCCGGTCCATGACTTTGACCGTTGCCTGCAAATCAATCTACGTGCCCGGTCCATGACGCTGACCGTTACCGGCAAAATTATTAATTTGCCCGGTCCATGACCTTGACCGCATCTTGCAAATAATAATTAACCTACGTGCCCGGTCCATGACGCTGACCGTTACCGGCAAAATTATTAATTTGCCCGGTCCATGACCTTGACCGTTTCTTGCAAATAATAATTAACCTACGTGCCCGGTCCATGACGTTGACCGTTATCGACAAAATCATTTACGTGCCTTGTCCATGACGCTGACCGTAAATATTATATATTAATTAACATAATTATACATAATATTTCATGCATACACGTAACATTTCCATAATCAGTACATAATAAGTAGTAGTCTGTGCCAGTCATATGTTCATACATATATAAAAGACTACATACCTACAACAATGTCTAAAAGTGACAGTGACAATTAATTCATTAGGTACCGGATTCTAGACCATAATCTGCGTCATCAGACGTATCTTTATCGGAAGACGCATACTCTTCATCCTATATGAACCCCCACATTTTGGTTCCAATTTCTTTGACTGACCTTTAATCGCAGTTGGCGCACGAATGATTCTTACAAGGTCTCCTACTTTAAACTTGACACACATTTTTCGATGTTTTTCTTAAGCTTTATCTTTGGCCTGCTGGGCATCAATTAACATATTAGCTTCTGATCTCATTTCGGATAAAAAGGCTTGATTGGCGTACCGAAATAAATAAAATGTTCACGTAGTACCCTAATACTTGTCGCAGACTTTTGCGTACTGCCGTTACAGAATGCAATGCCGTCATAAACGCATCATCAATTACTAAAATGTAAGAGTTTAGATTTGATGAAAGGTCCCAAATGATCAGCGTAAATAGTGTCGAAGGAAACCTTAGAGATGGGATGCAGCTCACTTTTTTTTTTTTTTTTTTTTTTTTTTTACCACTAGGCAACTTGTGGTGAACACATCCTACACATGCAGTGACGTACTTTTAGTAAATGCCACCTTGGGAACTTAAGTCTTGGTTACTTGAAAAGTGCTTTTATACTCTAAATGAATTCTATTCTTGTAAAAAAATAAGTTATCCTGTTTGTTAGTGCTACTTTCTTGTCCATGTTTACTATCTACTTTAAACAAAAATTCACATGCCTATTAAAGTTGAATATGTCGGGCTGCTAAGACATGTATACCATCTACTGTACCATATTCCTGCGAATAAATTAATCTTGAATCTTGAATCTTGCTTCACGAGGTACAAACCAACGAGTAAGCAATGGAGAATAGCGTACGGAGAACTAGATTCTCTGATAATATCGTTGTTTAACATCTCCCGAACCATGTCTTTAACTCTTTCACTTTTAATTAAATTACAATTTCAATTGCTATCGTGAATCCCAGATCTTTTAGGCTAGGCGAGAAACTGTTTTTATATTTATCAAATAAGTTTTGAAGCTAAAGCTTTTGATCACAAGTCAGAGAGTCACCGCGTTTAATACTATCATCAAAACTGTGCGAATCTAATGAATTTGTATATTTCATATATAGTTTATCAATAGAATTCGGCTTCTAGTTATTAAATCATGTAACCGACTTTTTGTATTTAAACAGTACCTAAACCTTCTTTTAAAAGGTACTCACTTCCAATCATATGGGACCTAAACCTAACAGGTGAAATGTGGGTGTTATACACCTCTGTCAAACCCTTCAGTCGGTTAGTTCGATAAGGGTGCAGTTACTATCATATATTTTTATTTGAACCACTGGAAATTAACTGTTCACGTCTATAATACGTATTTAAACTTAATGTCCCTATGTCGGTTTTACCACGTATATAAATTTGTTATAATATACTAAGAAACAATTGAAAATATTATTGGACAGCAGGATTCGAACCTGCAACCCTCTGCACACCGGCCAGACGCTTTAACAAACCAGTTACGGTCGCCTCATGCCAGGACCCTATAATATGTCTCTACTGTATTGTATTGATGTTATTTCTGTTTTATTTTATTTATATAAAAATTTTCATTGTCTTTTAAAAGTATATTCAAATAATATGAAGCTTAAAATTTTGCATGCTGTAATTTACAGTGAAACATGTTGGACAATTTACTATGTAAGATCATTATATAACCATGTTTTCGCAAATAAATATATTGATTGATACAGATAGATACAGTAAGAGGGGACAGGGTATAATATTATCATCGATAACTAAGATGTCCATGTTATGCTCGACAATATCCTGCACCTCCACAGATGCATAGCACAATCCTATAGGTTTACAAGCTGAGTTAGCAATACCTATCTATATCTATATAACTAACTTCTTGCCACTGTAAATGACATCTTTTGGCTTCACTGTCGAATCAGGTTGCCATCGCTACCTATATCAATAAAACATTGTATAGTAAACTACAATTTACTTTAACGGTCATTATGAGACTGGTGTCGCACCCATTATCAACCCTCATGACTTTTGTTGTTACTCGCGTGTTCACCCTGCCTCGACATGGGGCAGTCTGCTGTTTATTTAAGGGATCAAATTCTGGCACTACATTAAGAACCGGAAACCTGTCACTGTTACCATTAGAAATATCGTTAATTATATCCAGATAGTTCTTAAAGAATATGTTTTGATTACTTATAGCTCTTGTGCCAGGATCGCGTTCCCGACTTCACTGAGAAGGTGAACGAGATCTAATCTTAGACCTTGACCTAGTTGCAGTAGAATTTTCACTACACCTATTATGATAACTTAAGCACTCACGACCTCGAAGTCCCAGATCGTGGATCGCGACCGAAGATCTCTGGATTGTGACCGAAGGTTTCCGATACGCCATTCACTTCAGGATAAGGATGGCGTCCTGTATCGGGACCGACTGCGGCTGCGAGCAGAAGTCCCAGCGTGACGACGTGATGCAACTTCATTTACCTTTGGCTGGTGTCGGTGAGGCTTATGAGCCCCGTCCTTGCTCATGATTCAACCTCGGCAAAAGAATGGTGTATTAATGTTAGTAAATATGAGATCTTTACAAAAAAAAAATTAAATCCTGTAAAATGTGACTAAACTATTCTTATTCTGTGACTAAACGATGTAATACATAATACATTGTCATCTGCTTAAGAAATATGAAAATTGTAATTTGAGGTTAAAACATGTAGGTACTTATAACCTGTATTAATTTAATATTGAAATATTGATAAATAGGTAAACAAAAAGAATAAATAAAAGTGAACAGGAAATAATTATAATACATCCTGGAAGCATATTGAACTAAAAATGCAGTAATATATCTTATTAACAAAATAAGAGATAGAATGCCCGATCAACTACAGCCTAAAAACATAACTGCTTTAAGAATAAGCTGTAATACATGGTTAGACTAAATTTCACAAATCTACATGTACTTCTTGATCATATTTTAAATTGTATGTTCAAACTTCATTCTTTAAAATATCGATTGCAATTATAAAATTATAATTTGATTAGACACTTTTCTTTTAACACAATATATGTAATTAATAATTTTATTTGTATTGAATTCAATTTATTATTGTTAAAAAGTATCTAAAATGTGTCGATATCTCATTTATGGTTATATAAATTAATGTAATTCAATGTGACCTTTTCTAACCTCAAATTATGATTGTATTTTGTTTCTATCATAATTTACCATCTGGTTAGAATACATAAACTGCATTTATCACATCTTATCAACATTACCATAATACCCAACAGAAAAAACAGAAATTTTAAGTCGTAGGACGATAAATCTTACCTCAAATACGACCAGGGAGTGCCTCAGCCACGTATCTAACATAATCACGACCGATAGAAGTGATACGAGGTGTACCCCGATCAATTACAATCTATAAGTCACTTAAGCCAAAACAACTATCGCCTGACTTTCTTCCAAAAAGTACCACTGGCAATATCATGACAGAAAAAGAAGAAGAAAAAAAAACGTAATAAAATAAGTACTTACACTTTCCTTGGTTTGTGGGCGTTTTCGAGTTATTAATCCCACTTCTGAGATGTGGCGATACCTTGCCGTTACCTCAGAAGTTAGGGATAACAATACGAAACAACGTAACTTTATAAGAATCACCTTTTATTCCATAAATCAGACTTAATGCACTTATCACTTTAACACGTGTTTAACTGTTAACACGTGTTACTTCTTGCAATACTAACATTATAATAAACACACTTATTACTTTTAAATGTCTTTACTTTTCGACATCCAGGCAGCGAATGACCTTTGCCACCGACCTAATACCTTCCTAACCCACTTTACCGCGGTTTTTCTACTGTGTTCTCATTGGACAGCTTAATGGCGCGCGACCAATGAGAACACAGAAGTCAAATTAAATACTTTTTAAATTACAAACTAATTAAAATAAGAAAATGACTAAATAACGACAATTTGCAATAGTTTATAGGAATTATAAGCTAATGATAAAGTTAGAATCATAACATAATAATAATAAGGAATAAGAATTTTTAATATATATTATGTAGTTACATCCAGATAAGTAATCTTTAGTCACTGTAATCTGCCAGATTGCTTTTAGACTCTGCTATTAGTAAACTAGCTTTTGCCCGCGACTTCCTCCGCGTGGAATTCGATATTTCCATGCTATTTGCTACAAACGGCAGAAACTTCATTATACACTTAAAAAAAATTAACCCTCCACCCACATTGGAGAGTGGAATATCCAAAAAAAAATGTTAATAAGTTTGTTAATATATACTGTGAAGGTAAGCTATGTACAGATTTTCGTGCAATTTTCTAAAGATATTTCCAAAATGTGTATGCATGCAGGATAACATGCATTTTCCTTTGCCAAAACTTTCATTAAAACTTACACCCACTAATTTACACCCGTAAAGATGAAACACAAAGAAAAAACACATACCTGTTTTTAAGTTAAACCTCCAGCTACACAACTAAGAAAACCGCATCCAATTTCATGCAGTAGTTTTTGCTTGATTTCAAGATTACAGAACATAAAAAATAATTGAAAAAGTAAATATCACTAGTAAAAACAGCCAATATCGATTTTTTTCTGATAACTTTCATAAATACCTTATTAACCGATTTCGGTTTGACGTCCTAAACTGAGACACCCTGTATGTATAGATCACTCAAAATGTTTTGTCGTTGAATTAGAATGCACATAAAACGTTAAGATTGCTACAGATTTTCCTAACATGCAATAAGCTCCAACTCGCCGGTCTATATTCAGAATGCAGAGGTCTGCTTTGTCCCCGATATAAATTCAACAATTCAATTAAAGACTAACGCAAACAACAAGGCACTATAACATATATCAGTTACAGTATTAATTAGTCATGCTAGGGAGCTCCTCCGGACATTCCTGTACAGACCTATACATTTTCAGTATAAGGTGGTCTAGCGTTGTATAGGCTGCCCGTGTGACTGTCTACTGTGAAGCGAGTATGGTCCAGTTTTAATTTAGTCGGCATGCGTATTCCTTTAAACGCATTCAATTTTAAAGTTTCGACTAACAATTATCGACCGTACTAAAATGAAAAAATAGGAATCGATCGTTTCATTTACATAATCGCATCACGTCGCACCGGTTTAGTGTAGAGAGTGGCTGGTAAATTGGTGTATTAGACAAATCCTAATTATAAGTGGGGTCAAGTAAATTTAGGTACCCAGTGTAAGGCCTGTACCTACCTTATAAGGAGAGATTAGGTTCTAGTCAATATTGGCTGTAATGCGTGAGTTGGTAGTGCTAGGCAGATGCACAGTTGTTTACATTCCATCTTGCATATTTTAGCGTACTGTTCAAATTCCGAAGGTAAACCTCCTCATATTGTTTAACATAGAACAAATTTCAAGCAATCGACATACTTGCGTTCTAGCAATATTTTACCCTGAAACAAATACTTTATTTTTAAATGAAGCCGCGACCCTTTGTAAGTTTCTACCCACTCATTTCCAAGTTTTGATACTTAACAAACCTCCAAAGTTGAGTCTCCATGAAATCGCAATTAACAGTCCGCCGGCAAGTTTAACCGACGCTACTGTACTGGCTTCTCATTGCCCTTCGAAGTTCCACTTGCGTAACTTGTAAATACAGTTTCTTGTTGTTAAGAAGACTTCCAATATTTGTTATGACTATGGTACCTACCATCGGGTATAGTTACGAAATAAACAATTAATGGAGAAACCCTATGTTGAGTAAGACCTTTCGCGCATGTGGACGTCTCGGGTTTGAAACGCGTGTCCTGTACCATGAACGTCGCACGTGAGTCGCCGTCAATTCTGATAGAGTCCGTCTTCAACTGACGTCAGTCCTACAAATAGTATAAATGCGAAAGTGTGTTAAGATATTTTATAGATTAAGTTTAAACCCTTATTATTTAACATAACAGGTAACTTTTATCCAATCCTTTTTATCCACGCGGATGAGAGTAGTGCTAGAGTATTAATTGCATCACAATCGTGAAAGCGCCTAGTCGCCATGTATCTAAAGTTAATTAAAGTTGGAAACATATTTTCATGTTCCTCTGAATACCTTGCATTGATTTTTTTTACTTAAGTAATAAATTCTACAATAATATCGTTTTTAGATCTAACCCGGTTGTCGCCTGCTCCTACTATTTAAATCTCTATTCTTAGAAGATAAACATACCATACCATCTCGGATATTTTTATGTGTCTTTTAAAGGTATATAATTCCGTCGCACATTTATTTGATTTATCTCGAAAGGAAACAAATTAAGCTTGCGGTATAAGCGCACTGTGATAGTTTTTCTTGGCATTTGTATACAAATAATAGCATTTAGTGTACATTCCTTTTCAATTACTCTATCTATTGGTAAAACTGCATTAAAATTGATTGTTTAGTTAAAATAACTAAGTAGGCAAAAATGATGTCGCACATCATTTTATAATAGGAAAAGAAGGAATAGCCTCACTTAGTTCTATCAATTTTTTGGTCGCCATGGGCGCCGTGATTGACAATATTGCGATAAGTAGTACCTTGCACACAGTCAATTGGTACCTATTAAGATTTGATAAAAAGATTTAAAGTAGAAAATTCTTCATGAATATCCTGAGACGCGCTCCGCATACAGCCGGAATGCCTAACTGAATTCAAATTATTAATCAAGAAAACGGAATGGCATAAAAATGCCATTTTCGCCTGCTGATTATTTCTGTACAAATAATTCAGATGTATTTTAAACCCAAGTCGTTTCTAAACATTGGCACGTGGTACGGCCGTTGTTCCATCAGAATTTATTTTTTACCTGGTTTCTAACTATATTGATAAACTTTTGTAACCAATTAAAGACAATTTTAACATTTCCTCGTACAAAAATAATCCAACCTAATCAATCGTTTCACAACTCACTGGCGACAGGAGTGGCGTAGTACGGCGCGTGCTCCATCAAATTTACTTAACTTGGTTTCCCGCTATATTGTACTACTTTCCAAACTAAACAAAAAACTTAAATAAAACTCCTAAAATTTAATTTTAGTTTTAAATTTAAAGTTTTAACAATTTTCATTATCGTTGTTGATTTTTGCTTAAAACTAGCTTACTTGAGCGATCGAAGTTCTAAGAAAAGCCCGTGTAACTTCCTCAATGCACTTTAGAAAATGTTCTTAAATTAAACCTTATCAATTTGTAGTATAAACATAGATTCTGTCTAAAGAAAGTTGAACCTCTTGCTTTAAAATTTATAAAGTTGTCATAAGCAACAACTTGAAAGCATAGTTTGTATAGACACAGCTTGTTTGTGTGCTGTGTTTTTATACAGCTAGAGCTTGGTATTGTTGGCTTAAAGACATCGTTTGCCAGTTCCCAATAATAATAACAAAATATGCCTGCAGAGCTCGGAGTTCATTTGAATCTGAATACTACACAATACAGAGTACGGGCTAACTGGAGTGACCTGCAAGTTCAAAGGACCTAACGTGTCGCCAATTTCACACTTGTGAATTCAATGGGAATAATACAATTATGCATGACGATCGGTGTGGTTATAATTTACTACTTAAACATTACTTACGTATTAACTGTAAATTATATTTCATTGTTAGAAACTAAATAATATAATTATATATAAAATGTAGTGTCGTTACACGTTCCCATTGAAATATTTTAATCGATTTACTTAACGGTTTGTCTGACACTGGCAACGCTATTGAAGGACCTGCCGCATTTAGCTCATTCTTTTTTTGTGTGAAGCAGCGTTCGCAAGTGCCCTTAGTCACATATACGTAGGTAGACCTGAAATATTGGTGTTATAAACTGTGTTTTGGTTTTTAGAATCGTAGGATTATAAAAATTTGTCGGGTGAGTAGCAATTTTGCCAACTAAGTGAACTAAAATAGTGTAAGTGTTCATTACATCCATTGGCTGTATGACTTAATAAAATTCATTTCAAGCAGCCACATTAAATTAAAGTATTTAAAGAGCAGCAGCCAAACTCACCAGAAGCCAAAAGCCTTCATGGCAACTGTGGATCTCAAAGAAGCTAATTTTTTGTATCAATTTGCCTAAAGTTATTGCAAATATTGAAGTTTTAACTTCAGCCATATAACTCATCGTTTAACTTATTATTATAGTTTATCTGTTGCTCCCCGTGGTTTAACAAAGACGTCACAAAGACTAGAATGTTGAGGTAGTAGAATGGTTGGGTATTATTTTTAATATAGAGAAAAAAAGGATATTGTTGATCCAACAAAACTTTAATTTCCTATGTTTTATCAATATCTAAATATTACTTGATTTGCCCAATTGCATCCATGATTAAGCAATGCCTGGAGGTTGTACTGCGGGTTAACACGAAGGCACTCTATGACTTATTTAAAATTAGATGTTAATATTGCTTTATTGACTGGAGGTTGATTGTAAATCAATACGATGGCAGTTTTAGTATATATTTTTTATATTTAAGTTTTTTAGATTCGATGTCTACGAGTGCGATACGAAATCTGTTATTTTTTTGCACAAAGAATCCTTTTATGACGCACCTAGAAAGTATTTTAAAAATAATTGCATAGTAGGTTGAATAGTAATTTAAAACGTCATCATTTTTAAAGTTTGAAACATGGAATTGATACCTACTAGATTTTAATAAAGATAAGTGAATTGTTTCCTGGAGGGAATCGTTTATCTTGGTACGGGCACGTGATTCTTCTTCTTCGTCGTGTCGATGGCTGAGTCAAAATTTATTTAGTAAAGGATTAGCCAATTCGCTTTGGAGAACTCGCAAATTGCCCAGGGTGCGCCGGACGTTGGGAATCGTTGTGTACGTCACTCGGGATGAGAAGGGATGAAAGGCATGTGACTAAAAGATTGATCAGTTTAACTGCGATAGAATGACAGGGAGAGGCAGGCTGAAAAAAATATGTCTGTATTGCGTTAAAGAAGATATGATAAAGAATGGAGTGAGTGAAAGCACGACGGCTGACAAAGGAAAATGAGGCAAAACATTTTGCGGCGATTTCAAATAAAATGGGATAAGGGTAGGAAGAAGAAGTACGACTAAACTAATAAAACAGAGTTTTCGATAAGTTAGAAGAGTGTAATTTACGGTGTTAAATATTATCGGTGTTGAAGCTTACATCTAAACGCAATTGATGGCGCTGTGCACTTTTTCTGAATTGCGCGATCAACTCATGAAAACAGAAAAAAATGAGCCACTGGTAAAACCGCGGGGATCAACGAATCCCACGCGAACGAAGTCGCAGGCAACAGCTAGTATATTATAATTATATCAATATTATGAACAACAAGAGAAAATAGACATCTGTTACTGATGATTTGATCGCTATTTAATTAATTAATAACTCAGTCCCCCTCCCTACACCTCTCCCTTCCCTCTCACATCCTCACTTAAGGAAAACATGCCCAGGACCTAATTTTCCTTCATTGCTTTGTCTGTTACGTATATATTAAACGAGTTAATTAAATGATATGAATATTAAAATCAATGTGTAGTCCTATTCATCTAAAAAAAACTATGATTTACTTAAGTGTGTCAACCCATTAAATACATTATAGCCCGGCAAAAAAAAAAAATAGATATTGTAATTAGCAAAAACATTCTTATTCAACAAACAGTGGAGGTAAAATAGGTTAACACGGCAATCGTTTTCTAGATTTCAGTCTGTCGCCTGACCAGAAGCAGGCCCGAGAAGGTGGCGTGATGTGTCGCCTTTCATGAAGGAGGAGGGTGAGGCCTTCAAAAATGACGTGCCGCCATGTTGCACGGCGGCTGAGTCTCGTTGGTGTCAGCGGCTATGCGCGAGCGATACCTGGCACCCCGGCAAAGTCTTGTCGACGGAACACACTGGGTTTTAGTCCGTGCAACTCGGACATAACCACTGACTCTGCCCGGATCAGTGGTATGCGTCAAGCATTTCCCAGTATATAAAAAAGGGTAAAAAGATTTCATTAAGTTCGCTATTGTACTTGTGATGTGCATAAAGTTATAAAATAAATCACTTTTACCCCCTGATACAAGTACGACAAGCGCACAGCGTCTTGGTAAAATGTAATGTGGTGCATCATCATTTAAATACTAGTAATTTAGAAATACAAATTACTAGTAATCTTGTTAACACCCTCCAGCTAAACTTAAATTCGTTCTTGTGTTAGGAGGTTCACGCCCGTGGTGTCATGGCCAGGATAACCCATGACTTCTCGATCATATGACCGATGCCTTATCCATTGCGCCACGGCCGCTTCAAACTTTACAGATTTAATCGCGCTATTTCATAAATGTTTGATTTACCAACGTTTGAAATGCAGCATTCGTGGTCACGCGGGTAGACAGAAATCTAGAATCTAGAAATCCACAGCTTAAATCTAGATACAATACAAAGGGATACCGCTAATGCATCGATACCGTTCGCTGCCCATTGGTTCGATTGTAAACATTAACTGTTCAAATTCACCCACACACAAACCACTGCTGTAGTTTCTAATTCCAATTTCATCTCATCTCCTGAGCCTTTCGCCCAATTACATTGGAGTCGCCTTCAAGTCTAACGGATTCAGCAGAATATCAGTACTTTACGTGGACGAGACTGCCACCATACCTACATAACCCAATACGAGGTAATACAATGCTCTTTGTTATACTTGTTGTCAGGCTCTCTGGCTAGCCTTAACGAGTGTAATTGACGTTTAAGACAATGACGAAAACTTGTTGAGTTATGATGGTCACCCATTCACGGCCGACCGCAGTTAGCATTGCTTAACCTGTAAGACCCGTCGGTCCGCGCGGCGTTGACTTAGCCACGAGTTCCTCAGTTTCTAGATTTAGTTTACTAACCCTAATTCTTAACATAAATAAAAAACTATATGAATAAAAATAATTATATCTAAACTGTAAATAGAGCAAAGATTTGATTTTTATTTGTTAAGGTTTAACTCAAAATCTACCGATCGGCCTTTTTAAAGCTACACCAAGTTAAATAAGCTATATTTCATCGAGGTGCCGGCGAAGCCGTGCTAGGAAGCTAGTAAATAAAGAAGATAGCAGGTTCTAATCCTGCCGATCCAATATTTTTTCAACTGTTTATTAGTATAATTTGCTAAGCATAGCTATAAAAAAAAACAATTAGAAACTGTACCTAGCGCACCATGAAAGATATAAGACTTTTTTAACACGCTTATATTAGCTTCACCTGTATGTTTGTTTGTTTGTTTGTTTGTTTGTTTGTATGTAACCGACTCCTTTGGACTCGATTTTGACCCACTTTAAACGGACAGATTTAATTCAAACTTTCTACACTTGTAAAGAATCAGCGACAATATAATAATTAATAATAATAATAATAATATACTAATAATAATAATAATTAATCAATTAAAACTAAAAAAACACGCTTTTAAAGCACATCAAACTAAAAAGTGAAAAATAAATATAGTTTAAAAAAACTAAAAAAACACGCTTTTAAAGCACATCAAACTAAAAAGTGAAAAATAATTCTTATTATAACCTGAAAATAATAATAAACGAAAAATACTAGTACTATTGTGAAAAAAAGCGTGGGGCGCTCTGTGCCATATTTTTCGTCTATCGAGCGACCCACGCTTTTTTTCACAATAGTACTAGTATTTTTCGTTTATTATTATTTTCAGGTTATAATAAGAATTATTTTTCACTTTTTAGTTTGATGTGCTTTAAAAGCGTGTTTTTTTAGTTTTTTTAAACTATATTTATTTACATTTAGCTTGTTGTTCGACATTAAGCTGACTACAAACAAACTAATGAGTAATTAAACTTTATTACCAAGAGATACATTAAGTACATTATTTTAGACAGTGGCTACCAAAACGACAGAGCTCTTCCAGATACAACTTTTTCTCTTTGCACGTTTAAAAAATGTTATAGGTAGTGACATAATTGTCTAATTTTTAGTAGCAGCCCGTGGTCGATTGTGCCCGATAGATACGATAGAGTCGCCAGCTTTCACATAGGACTTAAACATAATAGATGAAAAGTGGGTGTTATACACCTATGTCCTATCTTTTAGATAATATCAATGTTACTTGAAGGTAAGGCAGGCGAAGGGAGATTACAGTAAAATACGGACTGGCTGTGTATTTAAATTTGATCAGAGATTTTGGTTAAAAAATATGAGTTAGTGTTTTTAAACACTTTCTCAAATCGCGATAGTTTAAAAACATATATGAGTTAGTGCATTATTCGTGTTCATGCACAACCCAGTACGATCGAATTGACAAAGCTATAAAGTTGTTCTGGGTTTGTATTGCAAATAAAAATCGGTGCTCCAGTAAACTCAGATAACAAATAATTTATAGGAATTTTTGTTTCTCCACTGTCAAAAGGCTGGTATTGCTCTAGCGTTCACTTCCGTCCAATATTCTCTTGTATTCTTTCTCTTGTAAATGAAGAAAATATAAACGATTGAAGTTCAAAACTACAGTTTAGTATAAAAAATGAAGTACATATTTTTATTTTTAATTCTAACGAAAAGTTACTCGACGTACTAAACAGTCATTTGAAAATTGTTTCTATATCACTGCTGAATTTGTCTCGTAAGAAATCTTATATGAGGAGGGTAGATTATTCTTCGCATCAATGATTTGATAAATAGTGTTATTTGACCACATGCAAAAGCGTACTTCTTCCTCATTTAGAGACGCCTGACAATGACTAGTCCTTTTGGTTAAATTTTCTAACTTTTCGTGTACCGTATCACTTGTAAAACACAAACGTACTGTTCCGGTCATAAAAAAACGTTTACCGCAGAGACTTATCCACAAGCAATTAAAATGTGGAACCTACATAATAATCCGTAACAAAAACATGGATGTGCTCTTTAAAAACAGATTTTCAGCATTTACGAGTGGACCTAGCGAACAAGTTTTCATCATGTACGCCTGTAGGATATCAAATTACGAAAAACATTTTAAACCTTCCAAATCTTGTATTTTTATTTTCATTTAAAGTTTTCATTTACTTCATGATACACGGAATATACAGTACTTCAAAAACATTTTTTCAACAAAAGAGTCAGCTTGAGTTGTTAAAATGATTTCGAAGTAAAATTACCTACAAGAATTTCTTGTATTGTATTTATTTATTCGCATGAAATGTGGTACATACAGATGTTACAATAAAATTAGGTTAGCGTCACATTTCACCAAAATTGGTGTGCAAATCTTAATTGAATGTTAGTATACATAGTTTTGACATGCAAGTAGTTAAATTTTATAAGCAACAATCATAATTAGATTTAATGCAAAGAAATATTATTAATAATGGTAAAGGTCAACACATAATTATAAAATGTATGTCAAATTTATAATATTCATAATCAATAATGGTATAATATACAATGTCCATAAAATGACTAGTAGTAAATGTTAAATTAGTTAAATAATGACATTAAATACCGATGAAAAAATCAATAGCATGACAGAATGACGACGTGACTTAATTAAAACATATTTATCTGGTTAAAAGTAAAAATAGTGTCAATGTTTATTTCGTTCACAACAATAAATACACATTTATTTATATTTACATGATAATATATTAAACTTACGTATTATGTGGGTCTTCAAAAAAACTACGAACTGAGTAATATGTCTTTTCAATTAAATAAGCAAATAACCGACTTTTAAATTCTTTTATATTTTCTAAAAGTCTTATAGATTTAGGCAATTTATTGTAGATTTCTTGCAACTAGCAACCCTAAGTAGGTAGTCGTAATTTCTTCGACTTGCATGTAGGTAGGTTGATGATCGCTGAAAACTGTTTACCTACTCTAAGTTAAGAGAGGCACCGTTAAAAAAACAAGCCCGCTTTGTTATTATTTTGGTACTCTATATAACAAACCTTTCCAATTTGCCGAATTGAATATTCATCAGTTTGGAGCTTCATCGAGTCGAATGATTTATACGATTAAGTTATCCAATCATCTTAGCGCTTCCTCTTGGGCATCGGCTAGCCTCGATATGTAAATGAAGTTCGAACTAGTCTATTTACTTCAAGTGTACCTTTAGATTTATGGCAAACACTGATTGATTAAGTGCTCCCCACACCAGCCCTCTGGCAGTTTCTAAACTCGTGGTTCGGAAGCGGCCACTCAACCTTCAACAGTGTGCGCCAAAACCATATTTACAGACTGCATAAAAAAAATAGCCACAACTTGCGGCGTTCACTAATGACTTAGCAGTGGCCGTCTTTGATCCCCTATGTGACAGAGTGACCGTGCTTAGAATAACAATGCTTTGTGACGTTGCCACCGTCAGACAGCGTAATTGCTCAAAGCGTGTCACAAGATATGGTTCTCCTCAGAGATATAATACATACAGAGGTACTGTAGAAACACACCGTTTCCCATGTGTATTGGCAGAGACGCAATAGAATGCAAGCTTGGATGTTTACATATTCTTTGACTTCCTCAACAGTTTTGCATCTGTCACGGTACCTTTATCTATACATATAATAATAAAAAAATTAATTTGCCGTGTACATACATTGAAGATGTTTAAGAAAATACGAGGGGTAACAGCAGTAGAAGCCATAATATATTTAAAAATAAATAGTCTGAGTGTCGATCTGACTGTGCGTGATGCGCGTGAATGCATTCAGCATTCACGCGCATCACGCGTAAACTGCTGCATAGAATTTGATTCGGTTTCCATAGTTGTGTAGCTGAAAGTCTAACTTAAAAACTGGGATTTGTCTTCGTATTTAATTTTATCCCTAATAGGGGTAAATTAGAGGATGTAAGTTTAAATGTTAGGTTCGTGAAATATAAGGGAAAATGCATGAAATTTAGCACTTTATGTTCCTTAATTATCCTATCCTGATACTATTAATAGTATAAATGTGAAATTTTGTGAGGATGTGCGGTGGCGCGATTCTGTAAGAGGAACTATCGGTTGAGCAAATTAAGTGCATCCTTACCTCCAAATAAATATGGTCAATATTTGATTGACAGAAATTCCGATTTCGCGTGATTCTATTTATGGAATACCCTTGCCGATGTTTGTTACTGCGACTGCTGATTGTTAGGCTTCCGGTTTGGTTACTGAGTTAACGAAAGGGTCATTTAAGCTTTTCCGTCAGAAAAATCTGTTGTAACACGAAATAAGGAACTATAACTGAAAGTTGGCGATAGGCCCTTGACATGACGACTAATTTGAAATGTGTAATACTGTTTATACACATCCATCTGCCGTAGCGTTTAAGAAGTATAGCCGTAATATTATGTTAGAATAATTTTAACTATAACTCGGCTACGGAAACAATAGCTATAGCTATATACAAGCTACAAACAAAAACAGTACGGATACAAATTAGGTACAGTTTAACATACAATTACGTCTTGGTGCGTATTATGTTGCTGTAAATTATAATTGTGTTAGGTATTGATGTATCTATTATCGCGAGGTTTTTTTCGATAACATAAAAATCATAAAAATGGACACAGGTCTATTAACAGAAAGCTGTTGGGCTCTACAGTGTACTAGCTATGATATTAGATCTTTTTTATAGCCACTTGATATTAAATAAAGGTAACTGCTAGTATGTATCTGCTACTATGTATCAGATCTGATCTGATCTGATCGGTTATCAGCCATCTCCATACCATTATTTACCAAGATCGTCGTCTGACGCTAACGTCTAATTTCTCATTTGAAATATTAGCAAGGATTCCTTTTTAAATTTATGTCTCCTTTAGACAGCTTTGAGGGCCTTTCTAACTAATTAGTTAACAGTTCCAAACGATAAGTACTACAGAGCGTAGTTGGAGATGTTTAATTATGACTCTTGCTTCTGGACAACTTTAATTAATTCCATTCCGAACAGAAACAAGTGAATGCGACAGGATTTGCGTTTTATAACAGCATCGCAATCGTCGTCAGCATCGTCATCGCATCGCAAAAAGATCTTGTGTCAACTAAATGATTTTTTCGAGTTTTTAAAACTTTTTGTCGGATGCTTCAGCTTTAGTAGAAAAGCTGATCGTTTCTGCTACTTTGATGAGAAAGATTTAAAAGGAACTTTTAAGTGACACTTACAATTTTAAATATTTTATTTTGCAAGATTTTATCATTATTTCTTTATTTTTGATATAGTGTGATGTAGCGAGAACAGTTTATAAATACTTTCTCAGTATTTGTCTCGAAATGTGATTGTTGTTTTTTTATTAACATCAAAAATGAATGATGACAAATCCTTATTTAGAACTAGAATAAATCTAGAATAAAATAATGACTCGAACAAAATAAAACATAGGTAATATACATTTAACGGTATTCAACTTAAGTATTATTGTCATTATACTCGTATTTAAAATCATGTTGTAGTACCACCTTCTACTGCGAACAATCTCTAAAAGAGTCATTCAGTTAATTAAAACTCGTCCAATGCTACGTACTAAAAGTGCACTGAAAGCCATACAAACAAGCACTTATATACTATTTATCCTGTGTCTCGTATTTCCTTCCTTCCTAGGTTTTATTGAAGCATTCGATATATTGCTTTATTAACGTCTGGGTCTTTTCAAGCCAATAAAACTGTGAAATTAATTTCTCGTTTCTACAATTTAGCAGCATATTGCTTCCTGTGGCCCGCGACTACCCGCGTTATAGAATACTACTCAGCTCGAGTATATTACATATGTAATAATATTATATATACCATATATATATATATATATATATATATATATATATATATATATATATATACCAAATAATATGAAAATAATGCAAACCACAAGCAAGGGAGTAGAAGTTGCTACCAACTGGGCAAAAACAATATAAATAAAAATGAGAAACCATAAATGCCATTGACACGTAAGAATAAAAAGTCCAGTGAAATATTTTGTTCCGTCCACTCCCGTTTATTGAACAAAAAATATTTTTATTTATCTCGGACTAGTATAGTTAGAAGAGGATGCATTTAAGGATTTAAGTTAAAACTGCAAAAATATTTTTTTAAAATATCACACCCGAAATGATTAAGAAGAAGTTTTAAGTTTATGTGTAAAATTAGTCAATTTGGAAAGGAAATTGGACGAAATGCATAGGTTTCCTACACAAAATAAATGAACAAATTGATAGATTTTCTTGCAATTGGACTACCCAAGGGGGTTAAATTTTGGGTTGAAAGTGTATGAGGGAAGTTTCTCAATTTTGTAGGGATAAACGGGCAAAAATCGAGTCGCGGGCGGAAGCTACTTCATAATTAAATCACGTCTTTATCCCCACGGGGGTATTCAAAGACTTTAGAGCAAAGACATTGTGGTAAAGATAAGCAATCTATATTATAATATGGACAATTAGACATGGAGAAAAGCTTCCTTATATACATAGTATTATAATATGCTTAAATAATACCTACCTCGCTTACTTAGCTTAGTAAGTGTAGTTGAGCAAAGTTATTATCAGGTCATTTAAAACATCTGATCTTGCAAATTTAGTCGTATAGATTTTACAAAAGAATAGCATACCTTATGTTATATTGTCTCCCCGAGGGTAAAACCACCCCGAGGAGCAGTTTATTGTGCTCTGCTATTTGATACAGAGTTTTTTTTTTTACAGTTTTAGTTACAGTTGTATGGGGATCAGGTCAGACAACAAAAACAAATGCACACACTTTTAAATAATTACAATTTACTATCTTACCACACCGTATTTTCACCTTCATTTAATAACGCACACTTTTCACATAAACTATTTTCACTTCACCTTTACACTTCTAATCGAACCACAAGACTGCCCGCCATTTTCCTGACATCGTCCGATCACGACTCGTCACCCCACCACCGGAAATGAGTCGTGATTGGTCGATGCTTAAACTTAATCAAACCAATGCAAATGATATCATAATAATTCAATTAAATTATAACTTTAAATAAGAACTATTTACAAATAGATAATTACTATTAATTATATTTATTACCAACTACTTCCTGTATATTTATTATTTCATTTGCCAGTATCTATTTTCCAATCATAGATCAATTGAATAACAATGTAAATAATAAGTAAATGACAAATAACTATCTAAACCTAACAGCTCGGCCATCCTACCTCAAGCGAGTCCCCTCGCTTACATTTAAGTTAACTACTTATTTACTAAATTTAATCATACTTAATAGTAACCACACTCGGTAACTGAAATATTTCCTGAATTTTAATATATTTATGAATAACTGATATAAGACATTTTAAACAACTTTCTTTATTTGTAATATTTTAAAGCAAATTATAGCTTTGCTATGCCTTTTTGCCTTAGTCCTACTGGATTCTTAATTTTTCAACTTTAATATTATATAAAACTTTCTTTATGATTAAAGACTATACTATATTTCATTACAGTACATTAGATTACGATTGGCTTTTCAGGATTATTACAAAATTTATATTTGTTACATTACACAATACATTAGATAAAATCTTTATCTACAATTATCGTTCAGAGAGGTACACAACCAGGTATTAATCATCATTTTCCTAGGAATTATATTCAAAATTTCTAGTAAAATTTACCCAAGGATGGATCTTATCTATTTCCACTTTGGTATCGTATCGTCGACCTTGTTTTCTAGTCAAAGGTGGCCTCAATCAAAAATCTGTCATTATCGAGCATGTTTTGTTATTTACCATCGTGAGGTACTTGCCTTTTTACTCGCACTAGATCGCCTTCCTTATATTGTGTTGCCGGTTTCCTCTGTCTGGTTTTGTAGACTCCGCTTAAATTCCATTGGTTCCATATCTTTCTCTCCGACCTGTGTCCATGTTATCCTTATTTTGTCCTACCAAATTTTGTTTCTTGTTAACCATCTCTTCCATTCACTACGTATGCAACACCGAAGTCAGACCCCTGTATCAAGTTTAACTTAACTTGGTACAAATGCGAGGCACAACCGTTTTCATTAGATGTATACCCTCCTTGATTCTTAGACTCGCTTCCACGTCCTGTCCTCATCCCATTACCTTGAATTTCCATTAGAGTCGACCTTGGGTGCCCTCCGTTAGTACTAACCCTCCACCTAGGGTTCCCCTTCTTTCTCCCAACCCAATACCTGGGGTTTCCTTCTTTACCCCTAACCCAACACCTAGGGTTCCTTTTTTTTTTTTTTTTACACAGAACCCTAGCCCTAGGGTCCCATTCCTCATTCCTGACTCAACACCTAGAGTCCCATTCATTATTCCTGACCCAACACCTAAGGTCCCATTCCTTATTCCTGACTCAACACCTAGAGTCCCATTCATTATTCCTGACCCAACACCTAGGGTCCCATTCCTTATTCCTGACTCAACACCTAGAGTCCCATTCATTATTCCTGACCCAAAACCTAGGGTCCCATTCCTTATTCCTGACTCAACACCTAGAGTCCCATTTCTTTTTCCTGACCCAACACCTAGGGTTCCACTTCTTATTCCTAACCCAACACCAAGGGTACTTTGCCTTTTATACCCTGCACCTCGGGCTTTATTTCGGTAAGACTTTACTACTTGGCCTTTCATTATCTTTGATACCTGAAACATTCGATTCGATTTCCACAGCGCGTGGTTTTGTGCCGAGTGAAACCAACGACTACCGCGATCTTAACAAGATCGTCTGTCCATCTAGCGGGAGGCCTTCCCACGCTGCGTTTGCCAGTTCGTGGCCACCACTCAAGGACTTTTTTGCATCTTATATAATGCTATATTAGAATATTATTAGAGCATTCATTTTGTTATTTATGTCATGTAATAATTCAGTTGTAACAATTAAAATATTTGCTGGTCGGTTTCAGCAATACACATAAAAGGTTCAACATTAAAACATAAGTATTAAACTAATTAAATAATACCAGAAAAATATGTTATTCTGTTCGTCGAAACTTATACCAACGACTCCAGCTCGGCGCGCGCGCTGTCGTTAGTCGCACGTCATATTTGCAAACCCTCCGCGCTAGTTTACCTAGTAATATCATAGTGATGGCTATGGATAGTGTTGATATCGATAAAACTCTTTTGTCAACATGGAAAGTTATTTAACGCGATCCAATTCAGTTGGCAAGCGCCACTTTAGGGCCCAGTAAATATAAGTGAGTGGAAGATCCCAAAACGATATACGCGTCCCTTTGAACAGCCTTCTTCATACAAAACAAATTTGAGCAACAGATTCAGCAATCTTCCTGCAGAAAAATCTTCAGCTGGACCTGCATATCATGAAGCATCAACAACCAAAAAGAAAACAATGCATATTCCTCCTATACTTATAGAATTAAGATCTGATTGGACTCATGAGCATATCAAAGCACTGATTAACAAATACACCAAATCCTATCATTTCAATATAGGGGTTATAATAAGATTGCTATCATCTGTTATACTCCGGATAGCCATCAAGCACTCAAATCTGGGCTACAAACAGAAAATGTAACATTTCACACATTTTCGCGTCAAGATGAAAAAAACACGCAAAGATTGCCTTAAAGAAGAATTGGCTGAACTGGGATTCAATGATGTTATTGTACATAAAATGCGATTACCGGATAACAAGAAGCCAGCCTCAGTATCTTTCTTGGTACAGCTATCACCAAGTTGTGATATTGCCAAGTTCCGACAAATTAAATACATTAGCAATTGCGTTGTTCAGATATGAAGATACCGCGCAAACAACCAGTACGGAACCCAGTGCTTCAGATGTCAAGGCTTCGGTCACTTGTCAAGAAATTGTAATTTAACGCTTCGTTGTGTCAATAGTACAAATTTGCACCTGACTTCTGAATGTCCCAAAAAAGATCGTTCTCAACCCGCAAAATGCTGTAATTGTAATGAAGAACATCCTGCAAATTGCCGCCAATGCAAAGAAAGGCAGAAATATCTTCAATTGTTACAAGAAAGACAACCCAAGCCTAAACCCACCCAAAAATGAAACCAGGAAACTGAACGAAGACGATGGGAGAAGTTGGAACAAAGTCGCCTCTCTCAATAAACCACCAAGCAACATCCCTGTAACTGTCATGGATTCACAAGACTCAGCGACTACCGAAATGTTAGTTATTTTAAAGACTATTAAATCCATCAAAAGTCACTTCATGGCGTGTAATAATATGATAGACAAAGCAATACTGATTATGACTCATTCAGGTAAATATGTCTAACTTTAGTATTCTTAATATTTTATTCTGGAATGCTGATGGTCTCCGTACAAAAATAGATGAATTGCGTGAGCTAGATATTTCTGCAGATATAATATCAAATTCCGAAACCAGATTAGCCCCTTCAACTGTCATTAATATTCCTGGTTATACTTTTTACAGGCAAGATAAACATACAGATACTTGCGGACAAGGTGTTGGCGTCTTAATTAAATCTGATATTCCCCATAATTTGATTCAAATGCCTAAAACCAAATATTACTTTCTGGAATACATTGGTCTCCAAATATTACTTTCTGGGAAAAATACTACATTATTTCAGCTTATCAATCCCCCAACTTGTCAATGATAATCAATGATGTAGACCTATTACTTGGTTTAAATGATACAGCGTTAATTGTCGGTGCCCTAAATACTAAACATCCTTACTGAAACTGTCCCACAACCAACCTAAATGGTAAAATCCTTTTTGACCATAATGGTTCTTAATGACTACGACGTTCTCGCTCCATCTGATCCAACTTTAATTCACTTCGTCGGTTCACATCAACCTTCGACCCCTGATAGTCAAAAACACTCATAATATAACTGAACCCCAAACCACTACTACCTTATCATCAAACCATCTGCCGGTTTATTTTTCCATTGATGGTAAATTCACTCGTATATTACATATTACTCTTAACTACGCTAAGGCCAACTGGAAAGACCACAGACGACATATTAACCAGTCTATTACTTTATCAAGATCAATTTTCAATACTGCTGAGGAAATTGATCATTCCATCGATGTTTTAACATCAGCCATAAAAGATGCTCGAACAAAAAGTATACCAGTATCCACCGGCACCTCCGAGCCTAAGCTTTAAAGACGGATCAGAAATCTTATAAAAGATTAAAACCGAAAGCGTAAGCCTGCAGTTAAGGAATCAAATCCATCCATGAAGAAAATTATGTTTTCAGAGGGAAACCACCTCCACCGCCCCATTAGTCTGTTACCAAGTCTGGCCAAGCTTTTTGAGTCAATCATTTTAAATTGCCTGCAGAGAAGTACTAATAACTTAGTCATGGCAGAACAATTCGGTTTCCGCAAAAAAACATTCCACAGTCCAACAGTTAGCACACGTATCTGAGCACAATGACATATCCCATAACCTAAATCGAGGGCTCTCTACTGGGATGATCTTACTAGATATAGAAAAGGTGTTTGATTCAGTTTGGCACGCTGGGTTACTGCACAAACTAGTGTCGCTAAATGTACGACTATCCCTCATTAAACTTATACAGTGTTATTAGAACGTTTTCGTTGTATATATCTATATCTAATGTGTATTCTAACCCTAAAACAGCCACTGCTGGTGTTCCTCAGGTATCAATATTGGGCCCTTATTTATTTATACTTTTCTTAAATGACATACCTAAGCACACACATCTAGCTATCTATGCAGGTGATACTGCAACCTGCACTTCTTCTAAAGATATTGATCTCATTGTTAGCAGATTACAAATGTCAATGGGCTTACTTAGTAAATATTTCTGAAAGACAATACTGTACAACTAGTAAAACTGAAAGAATTATTTTCACTGGCAAGAGGGCGCTACCTACACGCTCTGTCTCAATTGATGGCTTTTCTGCACCCTGGAGTAAATCTGTGAAATATCTTGGCACTATTATAGACAGTAAACTGAACTGGTCCAAAAACGCCGGTCAGCTTATAAATAAAGGTTTTAAAGCTATTAACGCATTAAAAACGATTTTAAATCGTAAGTCCAATCTCAGCGCTGCCACAAAACTCCGTATCTATTTTACCATCGTCAGCCCCGTGCTGACATAAGTCAGCCCCCGTCTGGAGTAGTCTAGCCGATACTAACTACAAAAAGTTACAAATTGTTCAAAACAAGACTATAAAATTGCATACAGAACCCTGTTCAAAACAAATCTTATTTATGTCCATAACACCATACATTTTCCTTTAGTTGATTTTTTTTGTATTAAAATTAGCACGTAAATTGTATTTATTTTCAAATCCACAGCGTCATAACAGTCATCTCAAAATTAGGTAAAAGCAGATTAAATACTTGATCGTACAGCAGAACATATAATCGATATAGATTGCCCCCTCACTATTTTCTTATTAGTACGTCATCAGACGGACTAGCTTGCTACCTGTTTACGCTCGATCTTTTTAAATGAATAAAAATAAACTTGTTCAGTTATTATATAGCAAGCCTATTATTCTGTCAATGAATATTTTAATGGTCGATTTTAATTAAATACAATTGATTTTCATTCTAATATATTTATTTAAATCCTATTTGTTGGTTGATCCATATTATTAAATTGAGCTAATTTATTGACATTATTTTTAATCACATACTAATTTATTGACATTTTGATGGGATATTGTTTAAATCACTTTTGACATGTTACTACTATTATCTACAAATATTTTTGAATTTACCTTATTATTATGACTGCATGATTTTACTATATTTGATTAATGTATAATGGTTTAAGAACTCTTGAGGGAAAACTTTGTATGCCTGTATGGGCGGAACATGGACTGTACCCATTTTATCTGTGAAAACATCTGTATCCACCCGTTTCACAAAATAAATAAATTGAATTGAATTGACGCGGCAACCGGTCGCTCGCTTAAAATTGAATATATTGCTAGTAATCAGTGTTTGGTAATAAGTATGCATTACAAGTTCCACTTTACGCTACAACATATTAGTATTCATGTAAAATATGTTTTAAATAGTAACCATAAATCAGTGTTAAATGCTAAGAGAGGTGATGCAGCCCAAACAATAGTTATAACTTATTTTAGTGTGTATACAATTAGAATAAGATCTTTTTGGATTCCAATATTATTTTTATGCGAAAATAAATACCTTTTAAAACTAACTAAACTATATCAACGACTACGTTTAAAAAAAATAATACTATCTAATATTGGTACATAAATATATGAAGCAAAAAGCAATAACATTTAGTCAAAGCCTTTTTAATTTATATATTTCTCTTCTAGATAATGCAATAAAATTCACCTAGTATAGGATTTCCATAATCAATTATCCACCAATTATTAATTACCAAGAAATCAAGTTCAAAGTCTTATTTTACATATTAAATTTTAATAATCAAAATAAAATAAAATAAAATATCGTAGATAGAATTGCTTCTTAGAATTTTAATTAAATTAATTTTATCCTTTTCTCTCCAATTAGCCAACCAGTTCGTATGCAAATAAAACTATAGGTTTTACGTAATATATTTCAAACTCAAGCGATCATTAGAATATAATTTTTTTAGATTATATATTTTTACAGTCAAGTAGCTTTCATATTTGCTCGATTAGTTAACCTATTTGCACTATACTTAGAACGTTAGATAAAACAACAATATTTTAATTTAAAACGGCTACATTCTTCAAATTTTAAAAATAATATCGCATTGTTATTTCTTTTAAATGCATAAAAGCTACTCGTGAGAAAAAGAAAAAAAAACATAAATTGGAGAAATTAATGCTTCATTAGTTTTAAGAGGAGTTAAAAAAAATATGAATAAACATAATTCAAAATCGTTACTTACGTTTTGTGGACGTGACAAGAAAATGTAAAATTTTCTTGAAGATCCCACTTCTGACCTATGGGGATCAGGTCAGACAACAAAAACAAATGCACACACTTTTAAATAATTACAATTTACTATCTTACCACACCGTATTTTCACCTTCATTTAATAACGCACACTTTTCACATAAACTATTTTCACTTCACCTTTACACTTCTAATCGAACCACAAGACTGCCCGCCATTTTCCTGACATCGTCCGATCACGACTCGTCACCCCACCACCGGAAATGAGTCGTGATTGGTCGATGCTTAAACTTAATCAAACCAATGCAAATGATATCATAATAATTCAATTAAATTATAACTTTAAATAAGAACTATTTACAAATAGATAATTACTATTAATTATATTTATTACCAACTACTTCCTGTATATTTATTATTTCATTTGCCAGTATCTATTTTCCAATCATAGATCAATTGAATAACAATGTAAATAATAAGTAAATGACAAATAACTATCTAAACCTAACAGTTGAAACAATGTTTACAAAGTTATTGGTGCATTATTGATTTCTTAATCTATTCGGTTATTTATGTATAAATATTTATGTATGTGTAATATATATTGTACTATATCGCCGTTTACGCCACATTTGAATTCTTTTAACTTTATCAAAAGGATTTCGGCCATACCTGACCTGCTTAACGTACACTGTGTAAGTAAATCATGTTGGGTATTAGCATCTGGCTACAGTACGCTTTATTAAACTATCCTGCTAGTTTATTTGCTAGCTGCACTCACCACAAAAGCCACGAAACAAAATTTTCCAACCATACTTTAGTATAATGGTAATCTAACCAATCTTTTGTCTGTTTGTTGAAACTGGAAACTAAATTTAGATAAATAGATCGCATTGCTTATAATATTTATTAATTTATAACAAAGTAAATGTTTTATTCACAATTAAACCATTTTTCACGTATTCCACTTAAACTTAAATGATAAAAATATTGATTAACAAGATAATAGAAAAGAAATAAAGTATCTTAAACTAGGAATCCAAAAAAATAAAATACCTATTTTAGAAAAATTGTTGTATAAATGTTTCATTTATTTTGATACAGCTAGTCTTTTTTAGTCTAAACTATCGCAAAAATAGCTATAAAATATCGTCATCAATATATTCACTTCTTATCTGATATGGGTCAGGGGATATCCCTAGTTTTACTATCGTCCATAGTATACACTGTTACTGCATTCGTTAACAGATACCATCAAGATCGCGGGATATTTAACTTTAACACTAAGTTTTCCGATCTTAATTTTACCATTGTTGGTAAAAGGTACAGTATTTGATTGTTTCAGTCTTTCTTTTCCTTCATAGTGAAGGACTCCTTAGCTGCTATGATAAAGAGAGTAGATCAACACTAAATCTAATGAAAAAATGTCCGAGGTCGCGGGTTCGTTTTTGTGTGCATGAACATGGGGTTTGTCTTAGTCTGGGTGTTTCTATGTATGATAAGTATTTACTTACAAAAGCAAATTATATATGTATTAGTATCAGTTATTCTAGTACCCATAGTACAAGCTCTGCTTAGTTTGGGACTAGATGGAGTTGTGTGTAAGTTGTGAGATAATTATTTATTTATAGTATTGTCTCGACATAATTGGATAATCTTAATTTTTTACAATGCGTGCATTAATTTAATGCAACTAGATTTTAAAGTAAATCACGCTTTAAAAGACACTTTGCTGAAAGCTTACGGGCCATTCCTGAAATATATTTTTCAAATAGTCCTTAACGCACAACATATACAATTAAAAATACATTGATGAAGATTGAAAACAAATACCTTGCTTCTCTAGCTATAAAAGTATTATTCACTGCAAGCTTACATCGATACTCATTAGTAACAGGATCGCTCGCCGTAATCCATAACGAGTTCCATAGGGCCGTGTAATCGATTACAAGGCCCTCACAATCAATGCACTATTCAAGCCGGACACACGGCTACCGATAAACCAATACGTTTGCAGTATAAGCTGCTCTCGCATTGCAGGGAAAGCCTTATACAACGAGAGACCTTGTTATACTGGAAATGTATATGTTGATGTGTAGCCGTCTGTACACGCTTTTTTTGACTTTTATCGATGGTTTGGCAAACAAGCCGTTTGATAAAATGTATTCCCGATACGAGTGTAATCGCTATCGCTTTTCGATGGGCACTTGTTCATTGTGACACACCTCTGGCGAACATTCAGGTATCCATCCACCGTTCCTCTGTCGTAAAAAGCTTTCGTCTTCTACCGATCACTCGCCTACTATAAATTAACTCAGAAAAGAGATATAAAATAATCAATCTTTATTATATACTCTATCTTTATGACTTTTTCCTTACTGTAAATGTTAAAGTTTTAAACAAGTAAAATCACTACACATGAATATTTATTACAATGAGATACATAACTCACGTTTTTCATTAATTTTAATAGAAAACTGGTGTTCTGAAACTTTTATATTTGTAGTCATGACTTACTCTGGAAGCTTCATAAAATATATATATTTTTTAATAATTCTATTTCAACAAACAACTGGGCCATCCTTGGCAATACATAGAAATAGTTTATTAACCGAGGTCATTTTGAAAAAAAAATTACTCTTTCTTTCACAGGTCCAGAAATTCATGCTCATCCCAACGATGAGGAACAAGAAGAAGTAGAAATAGAAGTAGATGAAGAAAAATTAGTCCGACAAGTGGTAGTACCACAAGAGTCACATGACGAAGTACTACACGAAGCTTTCAAAATGGAACCAAAATGTCTAACAGACAGCAGGTTTCTCACAATACACAAACGTAGAAAAAAGAGGCTCCTGACCAGATCACTGCAAAGAAACACTGCGCTTCTGGATGACCTGTCCCTAGGTCAGATCCAGGTGAGTAAAATGGTGGTGAGATGATATCACGGGCTGTTGCGAGAACAACTGCGAGACCCGCGTGGGCCAATCTTCCGCGCGGCAATCAGCAAGTGTTTAAATGCTATCTAAGTGTATATTATTTATCAACCATCGCTTTATCAGCAATCTCGATTAAAGTCCTTTAACTAGCGAATCCGAAGCTGCGATTGGACACGTTTAGGCTCCAGTGTTGAGTATTGTGACAGAAACGAATTATGCGTATAATCGTCCATAATTGGCATGTTTAACGCGACGGCGTCACTATTGTTCCTCCCATCATGGTCATTCCGCAGTCCTTCGCCATACGACGCGTATTGTTTGCAGCTCGGCCGCAAATTTAAATGTCGTTTGTTTGTATTCAAGAGCCGTCCTCACGCACTATTTGTAGGTATGTTCTTGTGACATATTGTCGTATATCGTTCTGCGTTCCAAGTAGAAGAACAAGGACGTGGCGTGTGCGAATGAAAACTCATTTCGATGCATTTAGTTTCTGTCACCTTAACACTGTTGCTCTTCGTATGAGACTTCTTACGCAGTATCTTAAATCAAATGAAATATGAGAAACCACTATAACAATCAACACCATCTCATCATATTATGCTGGCGTAATAATCTGAAATGCTATTTGTATTTTCATGACAAAATAATTAGTTTCTCTGATGCTGTGCTAACACGTCACATGAACGGGTATTAATAGACTTGGCGGTCACGTAATGAGTTATTTGTTTACTGGATGTAATTTAACTAAGTCCAGTGCCTCGTAAACAATTAATAATGTTAACGACTGCTTTATTTATTTGACGTTGTTTATACGAGGAAGAGATCGTGCAATTGAGTTTATGCATGTGACGTGGATAAGTTTTAAAATTCCTTCCTACTGCAGTCAGTGTTGACTATGGGCCAAGATCTATAATACTGTCGCGTTTATGAACGTCCACCACCACCCGTCGGAGTCGCCGAAAGGTCGTTGACTCAATATCGATGCGACTTTTTTGCGTTTTCTTTTGTTTGCCACGCGATTGCAGCGCATGCGATCGCAAAAGCCCGAGGCGATAATTTGTGTTATGTTAGTAATGGTCTGCTTTTGTTACAGTGCATACTGAATCAGTCCGTACAGTGGAAGTTCAACGCGTTCACGCTTGACAACGTTTCTGGAGGTAATTGATTGTGTGTTTGTTAGATGTAGAATTTTCCTTAACCTATGCCAAAGAGCCAAATGTTAACAGCGCCAATTTTACACCTGAATAATTAACTTCTGAACTATAAATCGTTATAAATGTTCGCTTGTGTTATCTGCCTGCCTGCCTTAATCCGAAAAACTGGCTAGCACCAACAAAGGACTGTTCAATCATGACGTTGGGTCTTTGTTGTCACAAAATCACGGGTGTTTTAGTTGGAAACTTCCATGGAAATCTAACACGATTTTAGATTCAAAATCCGTCCGGAAACTGTGCGACACAATCCTTTAGAAGTTGAAACGCTTGATTTTTTTTGGACACTATTGTCGTTCGGACGAGCGATCAGTTGCAGAGTCCGTCCTATACACAGCATTGCGTACCTGCACGCGACACTGCAACAAAACAAAATGAACACAAAGTTCAGTTTAAAATGTGCGCTAAAACTAGATGTCAGAAGCAATATAGAAGATATTGTAGCCCGTTCAACATGGCGCCTCAAAGCCTCTGCTCGCTTTTGTACGGCCCGTACATTACCTATACATTTGCATTGCACGACACAGGTCTCGGCGTGAATATGAAAAGGCTTTGACTGCTCTAGTGTATCGTCGCCACTTATTTGGCTATACATGCACTACCAGTGCTCTCCGCCTTTGACATTTGAAATAGCTTATCCAGTGATCCGTACCTATAGTGAGGTAGTTGTTTAACTTCATAAACATTTTACAACTGAAGAAGAAAATAGGTATAAAGTCAGCAATTACCGAAGCCTAGCGAACCTTCCGCTTGGGTAATGTAAAACTATTGCATTTCATTTTGAAACAACGCAACGGTATTATGCGCCCGTAATTTCAGTGTTTAAATTCACCCTCGTACCGGAACACAATAGCGCAGGCACAACAATTTGGCGGCAGCGAGACGGCGCGGCGGCGCTCGAATCGAGCTCATTACTGAGCCACCTTCTCAAAATTGAACAACATAATTAATCAAACAGAGACTAGCAATTTCCCTATTTACTCTTAGTCTGGCCGTCTTCTCGGTGTAGTTATATTTATCTTGCTCATATTTTGATTGCAAAAGTTTGTTAGGATGTTTGATACTATTTGCCGCAGGGATTACTGAATGGATTTTGCTAAAGTTTGCTACATGTGTAGCTTACAGCGTAGATTGACATAAATTTGCGGCTGGTTTCTTCAATGAATTGGAATGCTGGCCTCTGAGGAAGGCGGATGAAAGGAAATAACATTTAGCAGAGATGCGAATGTTAAGATGGATGTGTGATACGACAAGACGATATAAAGTTAAGAATGGGTATGTTAGAGGAAGCCTAAAAGTTGAACTAGTGACAGAAAAGCTAAGTAAGGAATCGTCTATCTTATAGTATGCATGTGATAAGAAGAGAGGAATATCATGTGATTAAAGAAGTGATCAGTTTAAATGGTGATAAATGGCCAATAAGAGGAAGAACTAAAAAAATATGTATGGATTGCGTCAAAAAAGTTATGAAAGAGAAGGTAGTAAGCGATAGCGAGACGGCTGACGGACGATATAAGTTTTCTTATTTTTGCGCCAACTCCAACTAAAATAGAATAAAGGCATGCAGAAGAAGATTATCTCAGACTGTGGATTTAGTCAATGGCAGCCCTATTCAAAAGTTACCTACTTATATTCATATCGTTCGTCGCGACACTCGTGCGTGACCCAATGGCTCCTTACAGATATGCCTTTCTATGTTAATATGCAGTCTATATTTGGCAGATTATTATATACAGAGTCGCATATTTGTGGTGGTTGAAAGTTTTTTTTTGGATCTAAGTCATCCTGCTGATTGATATTTTTCTTCTTCCTCCTGCTTTATCTCAGCAATTGATCCTAAAATTCTAAACCAAACATTTGGTTTGTTTTTTTTCTAATCTCACTTCAGTTACGTAAACCTCTCTCAATTGGAATTGTTGCACTAAATCGAACATTATTTGATGTGTCGGTACAATTGACATGTAGTAAAAAAAGATATGAAAAAGAAGGGAGTGAGTGAAAGCGAGACGTCTGACAGAAGAGAGAAGAGAATAGAGAAAAGTGTTTTTTTTTTACTTTTTGCGCCGACCCTAAATAAAATGGGATAAGGGGAGGAAGCGAATAAATCGAATCTTATTTGTTGTGTAGGTACAAAAGACATGTATCGATCTAGCAAGAAGCTATTTTGAAAATTTTTCAATGTTAATAATAATATGGCTTTAAATCTTTTGGTATAATAACTACACTTGCACTAATGTGTTCCAGTTAGGAATTTTTTGGACTTAGTACTGATATGGTAGATGTAGAGACATATCTGCTGTTTTTTGTGGTTGTTCATATTCCTATATAGATTTCCTAGCATGGTATGTCAATAAAAAGAAATCTATATAAATCCTTGTGTCTTGAACGATCTCCAACCCATTTTTTTCCCGTCCCATAGGATAGGGGGTGAGCCTATCGCCATCCACCAAGCACAATTCCAACTCCATACTGCTATTCCTAATTTATTGACGGAAAGTTCACAAATTTCATTTTGCCCGGCCCGGGAATCGAACCCGAGACCTCGCGGTAAAAAGTGCATTAGCTAACCACTAGACCATCAAGGCATTAGCTTAAATTCTGATATAAAAGTAGCTTAACTTATCTACATCTACATTACATATCTATGTTTGATATTTATTGTTATGGAAGTATTCCTCAGACGTGGATGCAATAAGAGGCTTAACTGGCTCCTGGGCTCCTTACACGCTTGAAGCCGAGAAATCTCAGAGTTTAAATCCATTTTGCTATTTTTAACTACTATTGTTACCGCTAACCAATATTTTCTTTTTACGAGTTGCCGCCTTTGACTTATCTCGCGTGTTGTCATTTCCGATACTGTATTTGAGACAAGCTTAATCTAAACACATATATACTTTAGTATTTCTAAAGTTATTAAAAAACAATTAAAGAATAATAATTACTTAATATTGTAAAAAAAACTGGCCGACAGGCGTTGCCCCAGTTTAATATGACCCGTGTACTCGGCATCTTGTAGCACGCATTCTGTCATTGTTATGACAAACCCCATAAGGTAAAATTAAAAATATATATTGCCAAAAGCGCTAAGGTAACATTAGGCAATCATTAGAAAATTTTATATGGTGGTTAAGTTGCCTTTAATTTTCTAGTTTTTCGCGCAAATTTCTAATTTTAATGTCAGAAGAATCATCTTCTAAATATAACTAACACAACCAAAAAAGTATTAGCAACATCGGTTCAGCCGTTCACGCGTGATGCCGTGATCCGAAAAAAATGAATTCATTTTTATTCATTTATAAATAGATTAGAAAGTAACTCGTGTCTATCTGTACGCTTTCACGGCTAAACATTGAACCAATATATATGAAAAATGTTGTATTCAGCTAGTTCAAGACCTGAGGAAGTACACGGGCTATTTTTTATCGGTACAAGAAGCTGCGCACAAAAGCTAGTATTAAATATCATAAAGCAGAAATCTGCTCCATATTAAATATACAACTAAACCACGTTTGTATGCAACGTATTAACCCGGCATATAAAAGAGGTATGTACATATTTCAGTCGGCATCTCAACAGTGCTTATGCACAACTTATCTTAGTTACAAGTCGAATTCTGAACACAACTTAAGCAATTTGCTGGAGGATCGCTTTCCGAATCCGGCCTCTAATTTTATTATCAACTGAATATAACTCAATAATACTCGCTTACCAAAACGGATACTGATCTGATCAGTCTTTTTTGTAAGCTCACTCCTTAATTGAGAACAAGCATAAATGAATTTTCACTTATCTACGCTTTACCCTTGAGACCCCTTGGACCTCTCTCTAATCTCTTCAGATTGAAGATAATGCTTTTTCAAGTAGTCAAGCTATGTAACGAAGCCAGCGTAGATAAAGATATAACTTTCATTTCATAGTACATTCTTATTCAACGCCTTACTCCTTTAATATTTGTTATAATTTTGCTATGTCTCAGGCAAAGCGTCGAAACCGTTGGTGGCTAGATATCTGAAATTTTGCATGACTATGTAATGAACTATATTAAAGACAAACTATAACGACCGTGAACTTTGTTAGTTCAAAAATAATACGGGAATACTAATTAATAAAAAATATTTCGTACGAAAAAGAAAAACCTTTGAAAATAATGACTAGTATAATGTTATACTTACTCAATACTGGTAGGAACCCCTTTTAAGTTTATATGCTGCAACGACTGACTATGGAACCCTACATAGTTCGTGCCCCGAGACGCACTTTGCCGGTTTTTTAGGATTTTGTCAGAAAGAGCATTTATTTCCGTGTAAGTGTGAGAGTGATGGGTTCGCTGACGTTTCATGCAAATAAGTCAATATACCCGTTCTACTACTTTCCTCTTTACTTACCTTAAGACAAAAGAGTACTAACCAGCAAACATTCTCCAAATATCATTAAGGAGTGGACATTGTGTCCCGATTGAATTAAATTATGGTGTCAAGCATTGGGCCTTAATTGATAACGAGGATAAAGCTATTTTCTCACTTATCAGCTTGGCTTCGTTTTGCCCTTGAGACTATCTAATCTCAGTAATAAAACTGTGCCTGTAGCGAGGACTCGGCACAACCACCTATAAAAAAAAGGGGTACCAACGTACAATCGGTATCTTTATTCAGTAACTTGCTATAAAATCTCTGATTTATTAAAGTAACGTAAACTTAAAAGAAGTTTTTTTAATGCCGAATAGTTGTAGTGGAACGAATATACTGCCGTGGTATAACTAAAATGCCGTTATCTGCTCAAACCATTTTATTGGATACCAAATAAAAACCGCGGAAAAAATTTAAACCGATGTAACTTTTCGATGACAATACTTATTTAATCTATGTTTTGGTATCTTTGAATCTCAAATAAGTTTTGTCATCGAAAAGTATACAACGATTTAAATTTTTGCCGCGGTTTTTATTAGTTATCCAAAAAAATGATTTTTGCAGATAACGGCATTTTAGTTATACCACGGCAGTATAGTTGTCTCTTATGGTACGAGTAGGTATATCTTGTGAATGATAATAACTGTAACTACGACTATAATCTTGCCAGTCCAGAGGTGAGATTAGGTCCTAAAAATACTGGCACAGGAATCATAATACCATGTACGATGCATTTGCTATCTCGTTTCGATGGTTAGATTGCCATTTAACACTTGACAGGGTACAAGCTTTCGCAAAAACATCCGTTGTACCAAACTTTAGAAAAATAAATTCAACCAGATTAATCTCACTGTCTAGATTTTCTAAACCCTAGTGCTTATACGCCTCAGGGAATGCTTGACGGCTATAACTTAGTAAGCATATTTCACCGCGATAAATATAACCGAACACTACTTTTTTCTGGATGGTCTAGTGGTTAGTGGTCCGTTTGCGCCTCGGGTCTCGAGTTCGATTCCCGCGTCGGGCAAATTGTTATTTGTGAACTTTCCGTCAGGAAATTCGCAATAGCGGCACGGAGGCAGAATTGTGCCCGGTGGATGGCCATAGTCTCAACCTCTATTTTTTAATGGGACCTAAACATAATAGGTGGAATGTGGGTGTTATACACCTCCGCAACACCCTTCTGGGTAATAAGGGCTTGATGTTATGTGTGTATGTACTACTCTCACAGTTGTGTCAGCATTGGAAAAAGGCAAATGCCGCGTACCTACTATAAATACATGACTATGACTGTGTAATGGTCTTACACGATCTTACAGTGTTGCATAACCGGTTAGAAAGACGTACCACTATTGCTCTGGAGTTTTAATTATCTCCGCTTAAAATGTAAACATGTATTTGAAACATGTTAGAAACACTGTTTTATAGTACTGGTTGACTTACGTGCGACATTTTGATCGACTTTTTTCAGTATTAAGTTTCATGCGTGACGTGAAAATTTAAGAAATATCTGTTTGTTCTCATTGTTATTGCGAGATCTCAACATACAACCTACTGATACTTAGTAGAGAATGTATTGAATGGATTGTTTGGATAGCCAGATTTATATCATAACGTGAGGAACGATTTACAGAAATTTCAATTAAAGACTGAAGAACGGCGGGGAATTTCGTATGGAATTTTTCAGGAGTCATATATTTATTTCAAAGCACACGTGCAAGGCGCCAGCAATGGCTCATAAAATATAAAACCTTATATCGACGTACTAAATCTTATTTTGTAATACCAAGACAAGAATCTTTGTTTTGTCCAGCTGCGGTAATAAATGTTACACAAACGATTGTTTAGTAGGTTTGGCGAATTTTACACAATTCTCTAAACAACATTAACACAACAAAGGCACTGATGCCTGTTACAAATTATCACATAGAAGCGTTTACACACGCGCATGACCAGCCGTAGGGCTGCCAAACGCTCGTTATTGGCTATTCATTTCAATGCCAATTGCCTGACCTAAACGATAAATAAAATCTATTACACATACACAAACACATATTGCACATCCTTGATAATACTTTTTTCGTCCATCTTATCGTTATGTATTTAAGCCTTTCGTCTGAATTCTTTAAATTCCCGTTATTGATATATCTGGACGCTACAAATACAAAACATGGTAAATTATCTCGTTAAAATATCTAAAACTAGTTATAATCTATATATATATATGAAACCCGTTTTCCGTTGTCACGACATAGCATGAAAACGGCTTGACCGATTTGGCTGATTTTTTTTTGTAGTTTTCTAATACTCTGTACAAGGTTCTTACGGAAAAAAATATTAAGAAAATCTCTCAGAAAGATTGAAAAATATACATTTAATTTTGCATATTTTAAAAAAGCGCGTTACGAATGTCAACGTCATTCAATTTAAAACAAAAAACTCTATGGTGATCTATACCACAGACATAAGCTGCTGTGAAAATATATATTTTGTTTTATATTTAATAAAACGTGAGCTGTGAAAACATATATTTTGTTTTTTATTTAATAAAATTAGTAAAGTCCTTCTCGGGTATGACGAGACCAGGGAAATAGGTATTCATTTTTATATGAAGGATATTATAGATTCCAATTCAAATTGAATAGGTACGCATACATAAGATAGGTCAGCTATACAAAATAAAGTAGTGCATCAAATTTACGCTAAGGCGGTACGAAGTTCGCCGGGTCAGCTAGTAGTTTAAAAACTTAAAAGTTCTGAAGAAGTTTCATACGTTAACTGCTTACTAATTTAGGAACCCCACATGTCCGGGTATGTATGAATGTGTGCGTGTATGGCATACACCGTTACGTCAATCCATACAAAATTCACATTACATCCGGCCTTGAAAAGCGCGATACAGACACGCGACTACACGATTTGTCGCAGGATATTTTAGTGTCCATAAATTAAAAGTCGACCGTGAATTTATTTTAAATTAGCACGTGTTTACTGCGCTAATTTTGTTCTTCAAATCAAAAATATCGCGCTTAAAATAATATAATTTGTCTTTACAACGGCGTCAGTCCCGCATAAACTATTTTTATTTTGTAGCTTCTCTTGTCTACTGAGATGGATTTTCGCTCGCATAGATGGATATAAAGAAATCTTCAACTAATTCCTATTAGAATATTAAAGTATGGTTAGTTCATTATTGTAGTCAATTAAGGACAGCTAACCGAGTTGTGAACCACAAAATTGGCAATGGGTAAATTGGCGATTATGACAGCTTAGGGGCCCATAAAAGTGCATGGCATTGTGACGTTCGATCCTATACCGATTATCACCATAGAGATTTCATATTAGAGTCATATAATCAGTGACGTGCACAGACAAATGCAATAGGGTAGGCGAAATGATAAAAGCCATTAAAAAGCCCTTATGTAAACCTACGTCGGACTCTCCTTTTAATAAGTAAGCCGGGGTGAACCCCGTCTATTTGTCTATATTCAATATCAGTTTGTGCACAATAAGGTCAGCAGTGTTTTCAGCTTGGTTAATGACTAACGTGACTAGACGTTTTGGACGGGACAGTCCTGTTCTTTTGGTAAATGACCTTTTGTCCCGAGTCCTCCCTAAAGACGCTGAAATGTCCCGTTTTGGTTAACCGGACAGAAAAGTATACGGATATAAATAGATATGCTTTGGTTTTAAATGCGTAAAGACATCGCACCTTCGGCACTTCCTTACTCTTGGCGGATAAACTACTTTGGTGCTATTTAATTTGATTTTTAAAGAAAATGCGTAATAAGTCGACGCCTTCGGCACTATCGTTCCCTTGCCGGCAAAGACTTGTTCTTGACTTGACACATTACGGTGCCGCTTTGTTTGTTCATTAAATAAATTAAATAATCGACACCTTTAAAGCTTCCTAACTCTTGGCGGCAAAGATATTTCAGTGCCACTTCATTTATTTAAAAAAAAAACTTAGTTCCGAATCTTTTGTTTTTAAAGAAAATGTCAATTGGAGGGCACATGATTAATTGATTTACATACAAACTAAAGAAATAAAATAATGACTTTCACAAAATGGTCCCGAACAAACATGTATTTTAGTATTTCAGATGTAATATTATGTCTATAAAAATAAATGAAAACTTAATAATATTAAAGTTACGAAAAGGGGCTGCCGGGCGTTTAGTCTTAATTATTAGAAGTAGAATTAAATTGACCCTTGCCGCACGCAAAGTCGCCGCCGTGTCATCTAGATGTAGGATACTAACACTGAAGGACACTATCACTGTAAACTGTTAGTTTCATTCTTCGTGATTTCTGCCATCAGAATGGTCAGTACGTGAGTCGTACCCACGCGTATGGAATTTACTGCAATAGCGATATCGGATAGCAAATTAATGGTTCTTTACTACGCGTTACAATCTATGTACACATTAACCTTTACATTTTCATAAAATTTTATTTTGGTAATGTCTCGCAATGTATCTACTGCCAGTGCAATGCGTTACTGGAAATGTATAGGTTGATCGGTAACCGTGTGTATTATAAATAATATAGAAAGGCAATATAGAAAATATAAAAATAGCTAACAATTAAATTTTCTAATGATTTGCAAATGTAACCTTAGAGCTTTGACAGTAAAAACTTTTTAATGTAACCTTATGGGTTTGACATTACATTGACAGAAAATATCGTCAAATAGGCTGTATTCATAGTTAAGACAAGACAGCGTCTGACGGGTCAGCTAGTCACACATAATACTTGTCATGAGTATATAATTATAATAATAACAATGTTTCCGTAAATACAATCCAACTGTCATACTATAATGTGCGTTGTGTGCCTCGAAAAGAGCTTATAGGAAAAGCGAATTAGTCGCGAATCAAAATCGATTTGTGCAAATTAACTCGCGCGTTGTCGTGATACCAGGCGTCAATCGCATGCACTACCCCAGCCACCCGGTAAACAGACTCTCGACTCGTGCACCTTTACGCGCGAGTTGAGCTACTAGAGCCCCCTCTTATGTTGCGTTCAGACAGCGCGCAAAATCAGAGCGATTACACAGTGCGTGTGTTTCATTTTCGCAAAATATTCGTGCGTATGTACGGTTCTTTTGAACGCAACATTTTCGCAAATACACGCGAGAGATTGGCGGTGAGATCCCCTTTCTAAACGTGGTATCACTTGCATGTAAAACGAGTACAGCCCAGCGATTGACGAATTTTAAAGGTTAACATTACTTTTTAATGTCTCGACAGCGACTGACGATAAAATAAATATTATATAAGCCCTGACTCTTGTCAACGCTTGGAATTCTTTTAATAACAAAGAAAAAGGACAGAATACAACGACATAGCCCAAGAGTACCTCTCCAGTTCAAATTTCTTGTTGTGTAATAATGTACAGACTACTCATCAACCTATACATTTTTAGTATAAGATGATCTCGTATTGTATTTGTTTCCCGTGCAATGCGAGACCAGTTTATACTGGCAATGCTTAGCTTTATCGGTAGCCGTGTGTAAAGTGCAGTCCCGTTGTTAAGTGCACTGCTCGAAAACAACTGAAATGATTTGACTTATTGTGCCCTAAAATGGTTCGTAACATTCAGAATAAAGTACACAAAATAAAATTTAAATTACACGAGCATCATTGCAGTTTCTTTGTCGGAAGTGGTATTTCAGTTTAGTAGTGAGAGTATATGGATACAAAAATATTGTACTGACATAACATAAACATAGCATTTATTTATTTTGCCCAGAAGTTTGTAGTAGAGGTGTATAACACCCACATTTCACCAGTTAAGTTTAGGTCCCATTTGAAAGGAGGTGAGTCCATCGCAATTAGGTCTTAGCGATGTATTTGCATTATCTTGTGAATTTGTTCAAGCTACAGTTACCGAAGACGGTATACTACACACATCGTTTAAAAGTTGTATAATAGCGATTTTTCTTACTTCAAATTAAGTGAGACAAATTAATTGCCTCTTATAAATATTCATTCACTCTCACACCACACCCACGCAAATATGTTAGAACAATACTTAGAATATCATTATCATGAAATTAATTACCTCGATAACAAATGTGCTAACTGTTGCTGTTTGGCTCTTTTACCGATGTTATTGTTACAATTAGAGAAAGATGGATAATTTCATGACATAATAATTATTATCTCTGGCTTTTTCAAATGTATCTTTTTGAAGAAGGGAGAATTAAAACAAAAAAACAGTGCAAAATGAAATGTTTTCATAAAATATTCAGTATTGCCAGCTAGACACCAGATTAAATACAAGCGATGCTTGTGCTGACCTATGGTCAATATTTTGCGGATGTTTACAGTCTGAAGTTACCACTTATTGTTAGACGAGACTTCAACCAAAATAAATATTTGGGTCGTGTATAATATCCACACTTCACCTGTTATGTTTTATCCCAATCCCATGGTCCCATGTGGGATAGGTCGTATAAAAATTATTAATGTCCATTCGTTTCCCAGGTCGCTGTCTACCATTCCTGTGCGTGCACCTGTTCCAAATGTATGGGCTCCTGTCCCATTTCAAGTTGGACGCAGCCAAGGCCTGGAAGCTGTTCAGTCTGATCGAGGAGGGTTACCACAGCTCGAACCCTTATCACAACTCCATTCATGCTGCTGACGTCACTCAAGCTATGCACTGCTTCCTGCAACAGACGAGGGTGAGTACATTAAGTTTCTCTATCTACCTAATAATAATTATTTCTTCGTTTAGACAACGGCTGTCAATTTCAACTGAGACTAGACATTTATGAAGGAAGACGCACTATTAGAGACCTAATACACAAAGTTACGCTTTAGATAAACAACGTATAAAGATTTCGCTGTACAAATGTTTATTCGCTGTTCTACCTTTGCATTAGATGTTTTAGGTGCTAATTAAATTATGATGGTGCTAAAACGCCTACGCGAAGCACTCTATACCCTCATAGAAATAGCCAAATGAGACGGATAAACCGACACGACCAGCAAAAGATCAGGTGCAAGACCAACGACTTTACGAGCCTTTCGAAGCACGGGGATGTAAACACCGCCAACTGCCTGACTATGACCCTCTTTATTCTATTCTCCGACTTTAAATTGACCTGTCCATAGCTATTAATGTAAGAACATTTTAGCTACGGAGTGAAAGGGCAAACCTGTAAAATTGAATTCCATCAAGCCATTTTCCCTTAATTACATTGTATATCAATTGGAATTACTTTCAGTAAGCGAGTAAACGTGCGCGGCAACTGATAAAACGACTAAATTTTTAATTATTGTATTTGTTTATTTTAATGAATGTTATAAAAACATTGCAAAAGCTTAAACTGTGCTAGGAGAGCAAGCTAAGTAAGCGATTCGACGCCGAATAAAGACTTTCATAGTAATTTGCCATCTGTTCAGTGAACGATACCAAATTATTATTATTATTATAGTCCGTACTTTACGCGAACAGACGCCCCGCAGTAACTTCCTACTCATGTCTGTTTCTGACAACCGCCGCGATTGACAGCTGTTTAATAGCGTTTAGTATCATGCATACATAAAAAATAATATATTGAAAACAACGACCTGTAGGGGAGAGTGTACATAAAAAAGCCAGGTTTTGAGAGAGCCGATTCGTTTTTTTACAACTTAGCGACATTCTTCTAGTGATTAGTCACTATAAAGGTGTCATCCATAAATATTTAAAAGTTTTATGAATATAAATGAAATTTTGAAACACAGAACCTTGGATTTTCCGATTTACTTTTTTTTTAGAATGTTTTATCTTTTGTTGTAAAGGAAATGTCGTATTGTTATTTATGTACTTGATGTTAATCGGGTATTATTCAATTACGTTTTCTTTTTGCTGAAGTAACTTATTTTAAGATTTTATTTCGTTACAATAAATTTAAAATTTAAGTTGTTTGCTATGAAAAAGCTGAACATATTTCAAGCAAAAATTTAATCAATTAAAAGATGGTAGGATTCCAAGCGCTCTTGTGTGGACATGTTGTTTCATTACTGTTGATTATTAATCAATTAATATGTAAGTTTTAAATGAATCTGATTTTCCTTACATTATTAACAGTATTACAAATTAAGGAATGATAGTGTTGTGCCTGTTAAATATGTAAGCGTCTCCGACTTATTTTTTTTATTTTAAACATGATATTTAAGATACTTATTTTAATTGAAAAACATTCACAGGTAAAGTAACTATAATAATAAAGCAGCAGCAGAAAAAATATATATCTATATATATAAAAGAAAGTCGTGTTAGTTACACCATTTATAACTCAAGAACGGCTGAACCGATTTGGCTGAAAATTGGTGGGGAGGTAGCTTAGAACCGGGAGAAGGACATAGGATACTTCTAAAATATTTTCGAGGGCAACATTTTATCGAGGGCGAAGCTGCGCGGGACAGCTAGTTAAGTATAAAAACCTGGCCCTTTTATAAACACTCTCTCCTATCTACACAAAGTAAAGAAGTACAAAATCAATAAACTGATAGGTAGACTGTTCCAATTACGGCATTTTTTTATAATGCGCATGCAATGTCATATTCATTGTACTATGTAATTGACAGTATTAATTATCAAAACGTTTACGATCGACTATTTCGTTCTTGTTCATTGCTTTCATTGATGTGTTTGATGAATTATTCTCAAGCAAGCGTTAAAAAGCCTACCAGGAAGATGTGGCATGTAGCACAACTCTTATCAATCAATAGCTGCATTTGATTGCATTGAGTGTTAAGTCAAGCTACAAGTTACGCGTCAGATCACTTGTCATAATGACACGCCGTGTCGCGTTAGTTTGAGAGTGAAGAATTAAATCGCTTCGAAATTTACATTTACATTCTTGCCAATTTACAAAAATACCACTCTAAAAGTGAGCTGATCCCTAACGCTATAAATTGAACTAAGGTTGCGAGAAATAATAATAATTTCATTACCCCGAACTTGACAGAAAAGCAGTTTACCGCCAACCCCGCGCCGCGCCGGTAGAAAATGCGCTGATGTCTTTCGCGTGCCAAGCTTTTTAGTATTCATTGATATCTCGACACTCAATTAGTGCAAGCAATATTGAAAGCGCTTGAACTGCACTTCAAATTAATACCGTTCACCTCAACTTCGCGCATTAATTCTGTAAAAAACCGTAATAACATTTATTCTTACAATTTTACGTAAATCTGATTTTTGCCCCGCAAACCCTATGAATAGCATTTCGTTCGGCAACGCGATTTTAAAACCATTGTATTTTGTTGCAGTGTTTCGCGTGATTAAATTTTCACGAACGAGCGATTGTTCTCGATTTCAGTTACTCTTCGTTATTTATATCTGCACGTTTGTTACTTACGTGAATTTTATTGTATACACAACATTTTGCGCATCTAAATACATCGTATTGGCGTGAAATTCAAACGAACAGAGTACAGTACACAGATTTGCGCCAAAATAATAATATATGTATTAATATGTGTAACGTATTTTTACCTTTGTACTCGAGGTTATTTAGTCAATAATTTTGGAGTGTAATGAGTAAACACATACGCGTCATACGCATATAGGTAGGTGCATTTTGCCTGAACAATGCAACGAAATTGCAACTGTAGTGAGTGTTTGTTTATTGTAGTCTATCAAAATTATCAAATACAACACAAACACAAAACCGGCTGGCACATAAAGACAGCACCATTCAACGACAATTTTAATAACATCCCACAATATACCACTATATTACTGACAATAATTCGCACTTAAAGTGTGCTTGCTTGATACCGCTTCCACGATAAAGGAATCCTCGTGCTGAGCTCTTAATGCGAGGATGCCCGGGTCAGGCTTAACACAGTCAATATTCGTGCACCATTGCAACTCAGCGGTCTTAGCAAAGTTTCACATTAATAATACAACTATTTCTCATCAAGCGGACTCACATGTACATCATCTGTTCACCTGGTAATAATATTCATAATTATCGTAAAGTAGCAACATTGGTTTAAACGTCATTACTAAAACAGCTAAGTGCCGGCTGTACGGAGGGTTCTTTCTACTCAGACTAAAAAACCAAAATAGACGCGCAATAAACACAAATGTCTATACAAATAATGCTGCATCTTCTATGATCATACCAATATTTTCCAAGTCCGCAAACAGAGTAAATAAATATGAGTAAAATTTACAACTACTTTAGGCACGATGTCACTTTTATCTGTAGTTGGCGCGACGCCTCTTGAATCTGTCTACTAGATATTTACGGTTTGTCAGTAGACGGAGCCAAGTGCATATATGCCGCCGGAGCCATACATATAAAGTGCAAATGCATCTTTGACAACTGACACTCAAATAATATCACACATAAAGGAACTACGCGTTCGTTCGTCGGGGTCGCTATCGAATATTTACAATGTTAAGATTTCAGAAGAAGAATATTTTACTGTCATAGCTCAAAAACGGAGTGACGAGTATGATGAATATCAGATATTGATTTAAGAAATAAGTAAGCTTTCAAAATTTTGATTAGAATTTTACAGAACAGAAAGTGAGTGAATAACACAGAAAAGAAACGGCGAAGTCTAAGTTTCGCATTTATTTTATGGTGATTATTCATTATGCAGACAAAGAGTCGCTTCTTTGTTTGCCAAGAAATGTCAAAGTGTAGTTTTACATAAAGGGATTTGCATTTATACCCCTTTGTGACATTTAGCAATACAACAGACATACCAAATATGGTGTTTTGACCTTTACACGATGTACGAAATGCGAATTTCCTATTTCGATTTTGTCATGTATTCGCGAAACGCGTTCAAATATCAGTAGTATATAGTCTTATTTAGTCTAATAGTACGCCAACAATCCACAAAAGTGGAGAAGGTATTGTCCAAAAGTCATTATTTTTACGGTAGTTACCGAAACAGTAAGAAGATCAAGTGCACTTAGGCACAATAAAAAAAAGCCTTAGAAACGGACTAATTGATTTCTTGGGTTTTTTTTTAAACCACCGAGAAGAAGGAAGGAGTGCCGTAAAATAATGCTCTGTCAACAAAATTACACCTGGAAATTTTGGTTAACATTATAGAAAAATATAAATTTAATAGGTTTTCTAGAAATTGTATATCATTCCCGGATTCCATACATATCCTAGAAACAGATGAATTTCCTGACTCATTAAATTGTTAACCCAAAATTCGCACACAGGTATCCTGTGCAATGTATGCGAGGGTTAAAGTCCGCTTTTCGACAGAATATATTTAAGAGAATGCTGCCCGTTAATACTAAATGTATTAAGCTTCGTGGCTCAGAGAATAACGTAGCAAAATTCACAAGCTATAAGTTGAAAATGTTCCGAGTTTAGAGAGGTAAGTCGCATGAGGCCATTAGTGCACGAGCATGCATTATTCCTCTTTGCCGCGCCGGTGCCACAACCTGCTAACTTAAACACGGTAATGCATTCTCTCTGCAAGTCATCAACGACTAACTACTCTACCACTCACACGCTGGAAACAAAAGTTTAAATCACTTTTAGCCTTTATCCATGTTGCGTTAACTTATTAGATGAGATTACTACTGGAATTTACATAGAAGGTGCATAATTATTATTTAAGCGCTTAATATTCGAAGAGACTATGCAATGATAAATGTACTATGATTTTTTTACCTTACAAATTGGAACTTAACGTACTGTCCGCATGCACGCATGTAATCGGTTTTTTAAATTGTAGACAAATATGTCAATTTATAATGATTTATATATATATTAAAACGCTTCAAACACACTGACAACCATTGATTTAGCATTCAGTGCTGAAAACGCGTTTCGATTTTTCATGCATACGTGTAGTAAGTAGTGAATACAAAAACCGGCCAAGTGCGAGTCGAACTCGCGCACGTTGAGTTCCGTACCACTATACATACATCTAAATAAATGTTTTCTTTATTTTTATTATATTGGAGTTGTTTGAATGAAAGGTAAAATGAGGTTTACGATTTAAAACGTATTGAAAAAAAAACTAATTATTAGATCTCGTTCAAACCAATTTTCGGTGAAAGTTTGCTGTAATGTACTTCATATATTATTTTTACATTTATCATTCCCTTATTTTAGAAGTTACGGGGGAGAGGGGGACTTTTTCCACTTTGGAAGCGTCTCTCGCGCAAACTATTCAGTTTAGAAAAAAATATATTAAAAACCTCAATATCATTTTTGAAGACCTATCCATAGATACGCCACTCGGTTTTGATGAAAAAAAAATGAGTTTCAGTTTTAAGTATGGGGAACCACAAAATTTTTTTGTTTTTGTCTATTTTCTATGAAAATCTTAATGCGGTTCACCAAATACATCTACCTTCCAAGTTGCCACAGTATAGCTCTTATAGTTACGGAAAAAAGTGGCTGTGACATACGGACGGACAGATGGACAGACATGACGAATCCATAAGCGTTCCGTTTTTTTTCCATTCGGCTACGGAACCGCGCCTTTATCCTACGAGGGCTGATAGAGACAAAGAAAACGCTCCCTATGCAAAATAGATACAATGATAAAATCAGTCACGTTGAAGTGAGTCCAAAGGTTAACTAAAAACAACACTAGAATCTCTCTTTTTGATCTCACTTTGAAATATTTTTGGTAAAAATTTACATAGACGTATATAACAGTAATATATTTATTCGCATCATATTTATACGTAATATATTTAATCAACAACCATATTTAACCCGTATTGTTGTAGTTTAAAATATGTAAACTGTCCTTTGTATTTCGCCTCTATTGAAACAATGCAAAATGAGATAAAAATTATGGTGCAAATAATTTTACCAATTGATGCCATATCAATACATCGGGACTAGGATCTGCAGATTTGCTGGCGTCAATTTCGGGACAAATCCCAATTGCAACAATAGGTCCTGAATAAGGCTATAGCAAATGCAATGCAACCCTTCTGGGAAGTACGACATTTTCTCAAAAGCTACATTTTCTGATTTCATATATCGAATATATTGTTTATCAGTTTTCGGTTCTCAGATTCTACGAATATTACGGGATTTCACGGGACAAGATGCAAAATATAAGGACAATCCTGGAATTTCCGGCCATCTGGCAACCCTGTACCTATAAATCGATACATTTTAATTCATGTACGGGTTATGATTTAAGCCAGAGGTTGATCAGCGTTTTAACAATATCACCATGTTACTGGGTTGACCAATCACTCATTTCCAATTTACATGGCCTGAAATATAAGGTGAATTAATATCCCAGTAGTAAAATAACGCTGATAAATTTATCGTTTGTTTTTACGGTGAAAATGTGTGATCTTATTGTATTATTGTTCACGTTCTTATGCGAGCTTCAAAGCTTTTTTCAAGTGACACTGTTGACAGTCGATATATGAAAGCCTACCTTCTTAATATTATTATGCAACATGTAGGTTGAAATGAATTTCGTGTACACTTCAAATATGTTTTTTAAAGGTGAATACCATGCGTTTGATTGCGATAATCAACTTTCTCATTCCTAAATGATTCAAATCTGAAAGGGTATACATCAGACAAAAGATGTGAGACACTTCATAGTACAGTTAAATTTCTGCTAACTAATTACAAACAATTATTTCAAAAGAAACGGGTTTAGTCGGAACACGGAACATCGCCATGATTAAAAAACGCCGCGTAAAAGTATACAACGTTATTTAATATTAAAACGGAGTCTGTATAACATTAGTATAAATAAAATGTTTATGAATAAGCAAGACACCTTTTAACATTATATACCTTCACAGTTTAAATTAAATTAGTGCTGTACACATGGCTACGCATCAAGTTGTACATTCCTAGTATAAGATAGTATCGCATTGTATGAGCTTCGCGTGTAAAGCGAGACCAGCTTATTCTGCAAATGTTTAACTTGACGTGTAGCCGTGCGTACAAAGAACAAAGAGCGTTGGAAATGCTGCAATCGTGTGTTGCAATCAAGCCGGACTTTTACACTTTATACTTTTGTACTTTGCATTATATGTGATTTAAATGTTAGCACACAAAGACTTTTAAGCTTTCTGTGCAAATATTTCAGTGACTGAATTTCTCTGTTTTGAATGAAGCTTTATATGAGAATAATAATAGCTATCTATTGAACGTGCAGTCTGTTAAAAGCAGTACATTTTATTCTTCTCTATCTAGTCTATTTATATTTTACTAGCTGATACCCAGTTATGCTTAAACATAATAAAATAATAATATTTTTCCAACCAATTCCAAAGATTGGCACGATTAAACAAAAGTTGCAGCTGCGGTTATATTTGTTTATTTTATAGATTTCTGTTTTTTCACATATTAATCATAGCTCATGTTACTTTTACCTTAGGTATCTACAACTTTATACTTCACCGGTGATACTGTCTACAGGATGACACCATTGTGAACGTCACATTTCCGCTTGACTACGCATGTTATAGCGATACTCATACCACTTCAATGTCGTCCGTTCATTGCAATTTAGATCGGATATTATTATTATTTTTTTTTTGCTGTGTAACATTAGGTCCACGTTTTTTATAACTAATGCACCAAGAAGTTCATAGATAGGTAGCAACTAGAAGCCATGAAGACTAATAATCTAAAACAATTAGTTATAGAAACATCGCTATACCTGAAGACTATGTATAGTGAGTATACGAATGAATTATTACATGTGAGTATTATGAATGAAGACTACGGTATTATGAAACATATATACCTGTTATTGTTGTGTCATAAACAACCACCAAATTGGTAGGGCAAGCGTTGCTTATTTGGTACCAGGTTAAAAATGAGAAGGCTTTCTGCCTCGAGCTTATTTTCATAACTATACCATCATTGTACCTTAGTTAAAACTAGATTATTTATTTGAAACCTGAAAATGCAGAATGTGCAGAACTATTAGCATAAAATATACAACATTATTTTTAGTATACCAGAAAGTAGTTTGTTCAGAATCAATAACAGAATCAATTCTAGTAGTTTTCAACATTTGTAATGAAATGTATATTTATTGCAATTAATATTAATGTAATTGGGGTGTTTCGGCTTTGCAGTATCTATAGAAAAACGATACACCTTGAGGAATCGACGACGAGCCAGTGCCATACAACAAAACATAACAATGTTGTTTAAAAATTGTATGCAGTATGTTGGCTTTTGCTCATTGAATGCGATATTTATGTTATTGTCTCTTAAAATAAATGAGCTCGAAGAGTGGTTCTACCATGGGTATTATGGCCCACAGGAGTGACACTATTATTACTCTTAAGATAGGTAAATAGGATAAAAACGTGCAAACAACATGCAAAATGCAGTCTTACAATGAAAGTGAAATAGAAAATCTATCTAAGACTAGTTACATCAAATAATGGTCAGGCAAAGTTGTCTTGCTAGAAATCATTTTATTTTGTCTGAGTTTCGATATAAAAATAAACCTCATTCTCAATAAGTAAGTTTAATACTCGAGCGAAATGAATTTCTCACCACAAGCCACGCCTTAGTTCGCCACAGTTGCCACTTTTATATTTACGGCGCAATTTCCAACCGCTTATTAAAAATATTTTATTTCCTGCATCTAGAAACTGGAGACCGTACTATTTTGTTTTACCCTTCACAGACAGAAATGTTTCACATCGTATATACATTTTAGCGCTGGTAGAAAGAAGACAATTACAGCTAGAAATTCAAAGCTTGCATTTCAGAGAGTGGAACGCAAATATGAGTGCAATATACGCTGAGCTTTAAATCAAAACATGAAATGAGTATTTACTTTTGTTGAGCTTATATTTACTCGTAGTTTTATATAGTAGTTGGCAGAATTAGTTGCTCTTTTGAATTCTTGAATTTAAATATTACATTCTTGTTAAACTATGAGTCATTCATTATTTCACACCGTACGGTATTTACGTACAGATATTAAAACTTTTGGGGACATGTTATCTAGAATGGTAGTAAATTAACACGGCTGTAGTGGTTGTACTTCGTGGTTTATAGAGCGACTCTTAAGCGCGTTAGTAATAACTATTTGTTTACGCAAAAGTATCTCATACTCACTCATATTTATAGTGGAGAGGTCTCGTCTTATTCTAATAACCGAAATTACATCGAAAGCTTACTTTCTTCACTACATTGAAAATATATTTAAATAAGTATTTATATTAATATTGAATCCAATTTATCTTTCTGAACAACGGTAAATAAACACGGCTGAAATATCTAAAATCTAAAATTTCGCCCGGAACAGCACTTAACAACCAAACCAACAGTATGCTTGCTAAAACCTACTTCAGGTCATGCCTAACACAAATTCAATTGGTTTCAGTCGCGGGTCGTCGCGATACTTTGATTATACCAATTAGTGGCGAGTTAGTAGCACCGTTACCACTGTTGAGACGCTAACTCAATTTCCTGAAATAGCCGGCTGTACATTGCAAACTTCAGCTTTAGCAAAGTGACCACTCCAAACTTGCTCAACGGGTGCATGCCGCCTAACCATTAGTGTTTCGTATACAGGTTGCCCCACATGCCACAATAAAGGGAAGTATCTTCAATATTGTAGATAGAAGATTTTGTCGAAAAAACTTATTTTATTAAAAAAAAAACAATCAACATTCAAAGTTGTTTGAAAAGATACTTACTCAACCGAGAATCGAACCTGCTTTAATCCGAAAAAATGGAATCCCGTTTTTTAAAGATTCCATCGATGGCGACAATTATAAGAATCTAAATCTCTCTAACGAACATGGTAATTTAAATTTGAGGGTGACAATGCATTTCGTTTTTCTTTTGGGAATGATGTACACACTTGTAACTATCCCAACTATTGTACTACCCAAAATGATTATACAAGCAAATTTGGGGACAGCCTGTATAGATTGTGCCCATGAATGAAGAACCCATGCATGTTAAGTGGCGGTAACTAAAATCATTTTTCATACTATTTGCATAGTATCGGCGCGGCGCCCTAACTTCTCATTGGACGAGCTTGTATTGACCTAGAAGCCCCAGGCTCCAATCACGGATCGGTCGAAAACAAATATTGAGCTTTGCTGTTTAGAAAGCCTAATTGCTGCCCGGTGTTGTAGATTGGGTGAGTTGACACACCTAGGCACCGGAAAGCACATTAAATTGTTGGTCCAGTGATCTCTCTCCGGTCGTATCGGATAGCCGAACTGTCGGATCTAGGGAGTGACGAAATCTACTAATCGACGACGGAAAACGTTAACGCTGTTTAACTCTCAAAACACAAAATAACCTTACTGAAATTAGAAAAAAATATCAGTTCTCAAAATTTTTAAATCGTGGCAATATGATTTTAAAAACATATTTTTTTTGCATAGAATAATAATTTTACAATTAATAAATAACTATTAGCTGTAAAATTATTCTTCTAGGTCAATTATTACCATAGTTTTCTGGCCAGTTTTTTTACAGGCCTTTAAAACTGTAACCGTGGCATTTTTTTTAAGTTCATAACTTTATTTTTTTATCTTAAATATTTATAGAGGGTTTGATTACATTGAATATGCCAGCCTCGACAAAGCAAGTTTATACCTTGAAAATGCTGTAAATTACTTCATTTTTGTTAATTTTTGCTGACCGCAAGAATGACGTTAGCCACAGCAACCTCTAAAACACAAGTTTTTAGTAGGTTTCACAACAAAAAATACCCAAGAATTTTCAAAATTCGAATGGCGTAACTGGGTGCTATTTAAACAGGCTTCTTTTTAATACCATTATTCGCCCCCAAAAATGTATGTTGCCTTCTAAATTACTAAGTCAGCAACCTAACCTAACCTAACCCGTGGCTGAGTTAGTAATTTTGACGATAAAGTATAAATTTTGAAGCTTCACTTATTATTTCTCATTTTTTATTATAGAAAGATAAAATCCAGATCAATTGATGCAGATTTTTTCCCGAAAAAAAAAAAAAGATATAAAAACGTATTTACGTTTTCCAGCAGCTCCATCCGCGAGTACATAAGAATAACATAATTGTACTACTTTTAATCATTGATAAAAAGAAGTATAATTGCAATGTTATTCTTGTGGTCTTAAATTATCTGGACACCAATTTCATCGAGTTCGGAGCCTATTCAGTACAAAACAATTAAAAAGATTTTTTAATTTATTTGTAAAGACAAGAGCAATTTTTTTCCTACAAAAATCCTTATTTTAGATGCACTATATCATCTTATTATAAGAAAAAGTTTCGTGCATTTACGTTAAAATGTCTTTATCTCGCAATGAAATATTAATTAGTATAGAAAATAACTCTTGTACAATTTGCTAATTTACGATGAGATTGACCGTCCGTGGCATAATTGCATTTGAATTTGAATTTATGCACATTATCAACAAATTGCAAATGCTTTCACTGAAATTATTCGAGGATTTCAGCATTATTCGCAATCGAATATACAATCTGAATTCATAATTGATTTAGTTCCTGACCGGCAGGCATCAAATATCGTTACGGACGGTACAATTCGCCTTTAATTAATAATTTTCCATTCGGTTCAGCATGTTTGGATCTTATTAACGAAAAATTTTCATTTTGACTGTATGAGATATATTATCTGAGGATTTCACAGAATAGAAATAAGTATTCACGTACCGTTCCGGTACGGGATTTTTTTCTATGCAATATTTACAAACTCAACGTTTTAAAAATAATAAAAGACATTTATCAAAAATACTATCGCACTTATTCGGTATTTAAAGTTGGGGAATCATAATCATCACATCTAAAATACTTACGTGCATGTTTCTTGCCGGCCACTTATTCAAAATTATCATTTAAATTTTTCAGTTTGTACGTGACACAATTAATGATTAAACAATATTGAAAAATGGTCACGAAGAAACATACATTTTAGTGTTTTAAAGGAGTGTTTTGTAGGACTTAACTTAAATTTTAATAAAATTTAAGTTAAGTCCATAATTATTACGTTAGTATAAAATCACAGCGCTCGGGAGTCTACCCTTCAAAGTTGAGATTCTCGAATGTTTAAAGGTTTTCAAACTAACGATCATCAAGTAAATCGGATAATTAAGCACTAATATTCAGTCAGAAAATAGTTGTTAAAAAGATTAGTCTATACAGAGTTATTGTTTACTTGGCACCGACTTCAGAATTATAAAATAATTATTTAATAATTTCTATTTTACTAAATGAAAAAACGTATTATTTTGTGCGAAGTAAATTTATTTTTTGCTTTTTAGTTTACCTACTTTTTGAAGTCGGTTTTTTTTTTGTTAAAAATTATTTTATTTTACGATTTTAAGTGATGGGTAGACCAGAACGTTTCTCGAATGAGGAGACGATGGTTACTTGAGACGGAAAACTTATTAATAATAATCCCCGTACTCCTAACCGTTGAGGAGTTATACCTTCCAGCATCAGCTCAGCAACTTAAAATGCAAATACCCAAGTAGTTTTAGGTAATATGCGAAAAACAATATAGAAGTCTTTGAAATTTGAGGGTTACCCATAATTACTCTAGGATCCCATCATCAAATCATGATCTCATATTATGAATATACATAAGTAATATTCAACGTCTCGCCTCATCTGTGTAGAACTTGAAAGAATACAGTAAACGGCCTCAAGGAGCCTATATTTAAAGAATTATCCCCGTACTCCTAACCGTTGAGGAGTTGTACCTTCCAGCATCAGCTCAGCAAAATAAAATGCTGACTACTAGATGCAAATATCCGAGTAGCTTTAGATAATATATAAAAAACAATATAGAAGCCTTTTAAATTTGAGGGTTGCCCTCGATTTCTCTAGGATCCCATCATCAGAATGTGACTTGAAAAAAATGGGACCACATGACAAGTATATCCTATCAAACAAAAAAAGAATTTCTCAAATCGGTCCAGGCGTCTTCGAGTAATCGGTGAACAAACATAAAAAAAAAATACAACCGAATTGAGAACCTCCTCCTTTTTTTGAAGTCGGTTAAAAAATACAACCGAATTGAGAACCTCCTCCTTTTTTTGAAGTCGGTTAAAAAGCAAGACAGTGACCAAGACAGAGTACTAATACTTCGATCATATTTGATCTGTCGCCAGTAAAATGTCATGTAACTATTTGATTCGAGATTAATCAAGTGCTGAAAGAAACGTTATGCATTTTGTCGGCTTTCTGATGTATGTACACACGGCTACACATCAAACGATACATTTCGAGCATGCTGAAGAACATTGTATGCCGTGAAATGCACTTTATTTTGGCAATGTATAGCTTCAGGTGTAACCGTGTGTACCTAATAGGCAGACGTCCAACACCAATGCTAGAATACTTTTTTCACTGCTCGTAGAGCTCTTGTGAATGAGCTCGAGGGCGGCAGCACCACCGTCTCACCTTTAACCTACCGCCAAATAGTATTGTTTCCATTACTGTGTTCCGGTTTGGTGGTGAGATGAGGCCGTGAAATTACTGGCACATGAGGCATAACACCGTAGTCCTCAGCTGCAGCGACGCATCTATAATTTGCTTTTGTGGATTGTTGATGTCCATGGGCTGTACTCCACTTACCATCAGGTGGACTACACGTTCGTTCGCTGTGGGCATAGTACTAAAAAAAAATACACCTACTTCACATCACAAAGGTCTACTGCATTGCTAGTATATACATTTATTGGTCACCTCTGTGACATAATATTATAGTGTACACACCTGATATTGTCGTATAAAGCTAAAGAGCACACCGCTCTTTAGCTTTATACGACAATATCAGTTCACATAATATAAGGTTACAACTATAGCTCATTAGCATCCACAATCCACAACATGCACAATGCGTTGAATAGACGTAGGACTCGGTCAAAGCAAGGCAAACCTGGCCAGTGTGGCCAAGGAGGATTTATTGATAAAATGAATGTTAGCACATGACAAAAAAGAAGAACGCAATAAAAATATCGCGTTTTATGGAATTTAAATTTACCAAAAGAGCCCAAGCTCTAGTCTTTTCGATGAAAACGTTGAAATATTAAGTAACTAGTGCAATATATTAAGGATCTGGCAGATAATGGTAATCTTCCTGATCTTTAATATATTTCACTAGCTTCCACTCGTGGCTCCGCACGAATTGAACGTCGTCGTGCATCGATAAAAAGTACCCCATATGTTAATCCAGGCTATACCCAAAAGCCACCATTACATTATACCATTAAGTAGTTTTGCGTGAAAAGGAAACAAACATCAATATATCCAAACAATCTTTCACATTTATAACATTAGTAAGATTATATCATACACTTTCAAAATTTGAAGTTAAAGTCTCTTCAACCAATTTAAAGGGAATCCATTTCCGTGATTTGGTTCTGCCAAAACTTGCTTGAGCTTTCAATCGTGTTATAAATACACTTTAGATGAAACTGTCAATGCTGCGTAACCCGTTTCTCTTCCTAAGCAGCTTTTAAAATACAAACTCATCATATAAAGTATCTTTGCTTTGAATTGAAATCTTGCTCCTGTCGCCGTTAAAAGTTAGTTCTAGTATTTATTTGTGAAGTTCGCGAGCTCTTAGGAAAGTCTCGGTGTAGTTAATAAACTTCTAGTCTCTTGCAAACATCCTCTGCGTCTTCATAAAAATACATAAAGTTTTAAACTAATAACGATGTCGTCTTGAATCCCAAGGAGTCTACACAAATTAAATGTATATCTTTTAAATTTATCCGCCATGTTTCAGCATGATATGTGTAACAGAATTATTATGAAGCTCAATTGCCGAATAGAAACGCCTCATCGAGTCAGCTAATAGTGAATTTAACGTTCTTATGCCAGATAATTCTCAATACGTCACCGTAAGCAGCGAATACACTATCGCTTAACCAGCGAGACAATCGAGAATTATATGCAGTTATATTGATCATGTTGGCACAGCTGCGCTCCAGTGGGCAAGCAGACTAACGCTAATAAAAAAATATCGTTTGATCTTAATGAATTGGTTCACCAACAATCACGTTCGATCAATTTATATTTACAGTTGCAGTCGTCCAATAAGAGCAAGCTTAATCGATTTGTTCAGTTGCGATATTAATAAGATCCGAAGTTTTCCGAAGTAACAATCTCAGGCTACTATTATGTCTTGAAATAAACCTAACGAGTGTTCGCTACACATCATGAAACAAGCTGAAACCTCCACACTAAAGCTATCTTAAGGCACTTGCGATGCCGAGACGACGAAAATAACGTGTAGGTATTGCTGAAAGCCACAACAATATTACAAACTCTGACCTTGAATAGAAAATAACACGAATTAACTCATCAGACTGTCATGACGTCATTCTTGTTATCCACATTAAACCCTTGTTTTATTAAGTGAATGAATTGGACATTTTCTATTTAAGAAGTATGATTTATCAGTATCTTACAATGCATCATCGGCATCTCATAGACCTAACTTAATTTTGTTTTTTGAAGTGCATAATTAATTTTATACACAATGTTAGAACATTTTTCAAAATCTCTGCCCTCCGACTATGTCTGCCGGGACTGGCAACCTAGCGTGCCATACGAGGCTGTCTGAAATAGCAAACTATTTCAAATAACTAATTTAGCTAGCAATAATTATTGCTCGACTATTTATCCCCTAGGGCAACGAGTTGGAATTCCAGTTCCAACGAACAGGTTGTCAAGACTTCAACATGAGTGGCGGCCTGTAACACGCCAGTGCAGGTAACCGCGAGATACAACCTACACACGTATTCTAATTAATATCATATATCGTCCCTAGATAGATACGGGAAAGCGTATCCATTTTCTAGTTTGCAGCGCACAGGGACGGGAGTGACATTGTATACAGACAAAGTATACAAGATGTCCCACGGCTATTCCCCATGGAGGGCAAGTATCTTGAATAATGTAGCTGGCTAATTGTACTGAAACAAGACTTGATCGTTATTTTAAACATAATATATACTGCTTTAAAAGATTCTTGTAATATGCTTATATCGCCGGAGAATGAAGGCAGCTAAAATCGGAATAAAATCATCCTGAATTCTTATTCCATCAATCGATAGCGTCCATCAAAACGATCGAAAGCATGCAACATTATTTAGTAAAATCATTTTAGTCAACACAGATTTCCCCGCAAAACATTGTGCTGGTTTCAGTCCGTAGGCAGGTTATGCCGGCGAGTCCGTCATAACCACCGCATATCTCATTAGGGGCCCTATAATTGCCAATATAACGTTTGTGACTGATTTTAGTGCTGCTGCCCATTAGGTTACCATGCGCCGTTAACTCATGTTAAAAGTTCGTTTACATGTATTGATTATGAGACCCTGGGTGCACATTTTATCACCATATAATTTTAACCACGAAATTATTTTAATACTTTGTGATTTTTTTGACTGATTAGGGAGTAGTGACGTAACCCTCAACTCGTCTTCTTTCGACCACTAGTTACCACTTATTAACTTACTTATAACAATATGTTTTGTCTACAGATCCGCACCCACCTTCAGCCGTTGGAGATCATGGCGTCCTTGCTGGCAGCCATCGCGCATGACTTGGACCATCCGGGTGTGAACCAGCCTTTCCTCATTGCCACATCCAACCATCTCGCCAGACTCTACAAAGTAAGTACCTATAGAATTTATTTACAAAAATATGGATGGACTTATTAGGATTTAGTCAAAGTGCATCTTGCACTTTCTGTCGCTGAAACTATTGACTTAACAAAATAGGTTCAAACAGACACGGTACCAAATCATCTCTTTTCTCTTTAGCAGTTTTGGTCGTATAATCAGTTACAAAGGAATTATTTTTTAAAAATGGCAGCCCGAACAGCAAAGTCACAAGGTAGCAAAGGCCACAGATAAAAATTTATAAACTTACTCCCACAAAACATTGTGTAGCACTGTGCTACAAAATCTAGTCCTCACTAGGTCCACTAGTACTAACTCTATCTATCTTCTCTACATATATAATTGTATGCCTGATTGGCTGACTGACTGATTCATCAACGCCGAGTCTAAACCGCTGAGCCTAGAAACTTGAAATTTGGCATAAAGGTTACATGACATAGGCGCACACTAATAAGGATTTTTTGAGAATTCCGGTAAAAAAATTGTTGATCGGTTAAAAACTCCGTGATTTTTTATGTTTGAAGCACTAAATTTCGTATACTTCTTCATCTTCAATAAAAAATAAATGAACTTCAAAAACAAAGTTTTCCGAAAAAATACTTCCAAGAGCGTTATTTAGGGTTTTGAAGTTGGTAGGAAGCTTACATCAAAACGCAATATATTTATACATAAATATATTTTGTATTTTGTTCTGAATAGCATGATAATCTCACGGAAACAGAGAATTTTTTTTCCACGGTTAAAACTGGTGGGTACCAAAGAATACCACCCGAACGAAGTCGCGGGCAACAGCCACTAGAAGTTTTTCTTTGGTTTTCTTTTCGTGTCAATGAGAAAAAACATTTGATTTTCAAATTATTTGGTTATAGTTTAAAAAAAAAAAGATACTGTCATTAAAACTATATAAAACATGGCAAATAACCCATTTAAGTTGTAAAACTGTCGTATGCAATATGAATACTTCCATGACGTCTACTGTCGAACTAAGATCGATACTCCTATCTACATATTACGTAGTTTAGACGGCCATTTAAATAATTTTGTCTAATAGAAGAAAATAGTAAATGCAAAAATTTTATCTACGCTAAACTTTTAAGCTTAATAATTATATCATACCCAAGTATCAAAATCATAATTTTATATCAAAATAAATTGAGCTCCTTCTCATAGTTTTATTCAAGGATCGAGTCTAAAATTTTGAAGCTTATGTGCGGAAAATTACATTCACATAATTTAATTACATAAACACACATGTTGTGTATACGAGTAAATATAAGTGACATGGCGCAGCAAATATGCAACTGCAAAGCGGTGAAATTCCTTTAAAGTATATTTTTCGTTTGCATTGAGCAAATAGACGAAGCTTTGATCAATTCTGTTCATTCATACAGCAAAAAATATCCGTGAATTTGATACGAAATATTTTAAATCTGAGGAATATTTATTAGTTGCGGAAATGTGTTTTATAATTCCATCAACATACGATTAGGAAAACTTGCACTGATTTAAAAGGAACCATGTGAAATGAAATAGGGTTAAACCCTATTTCATTTAGGTACTCTATGTGTAAAGTGTATGTAAGTTAAGGACATTTTAAATTAAAGGACTTGAAGTATTATATAGAAATGCATCCGAAGTCAAGAAAAATGCCGCACTCGCTAGATATAATGACTCAGAAATATAAATTATGTATATTGTTTAGTGATTAAGTGAGTGAAAATTATTTTCTTGTGTAACCAGCTCGGTAAACCTTCAACTTTGAGTTTAAGAAAACATACACAAGAGTTGGAAAGAAATAGGGCAAAGTTAAATTCAATTGAGCATTACTGCGGCTTCCAGGAACATTTTGCGAGTTTCCATACAACAAATTTCATTGAAAGGAACTAATCGAACTTTGTTGACCATGGGAGGTTTATGAAATGGTATCAAATTATAAACTTGCGGCTTGCGTAACTCATTTTCATAAAGTTGAAGGATGGAATGTCAAATTTGAAAAAATATTCGCCGTATTTTCGTAACTAGGTAGGAATATTTTATAGTATAAGAGTATAGAGTATTAAAACATATAAAAAATAACGCTAAATCGAATTCACATGTTAAAAGTGGACTTGATTTTTATTTTGGTAGACAATAGACAATATTTTTATTTTTCTCTACAGAAAGTCAAGTCACGTAACAATTTACAAAAGATTAGTTACAAATATCTGTAGCGTAGTTCTGTTTATGTAATAACAATTTTCGTGGTAACGACGGGGTTAGGATAGCACAAATGAGCTAATGATATACGTACTGAAGCTATTAAATAGCTTTACAGCTATTTGGTTACTACAAATAGCTAGTCTCTAAAGTTTAGAGACTAATGCGAGAATTCTCTTCGGAGAACTCTGTCTTGGGGAGCTTCAGAAAATCTACACACACATGATCAAAGCTCCGCGAGTGGAAAGGGGTGATCATCATAACATAATGAACGTTTCTCCATGCCTCTGAAAGTGTGTGTATAGCACGTCATTATAATTTTTTTACCGTCGTTACGGATAGTCAGAAAAATTCAAATCCAAATCACATATAAACATAGATATCGCAAAGACAATGCAATCAGGAAAGAGCCTCAGGGAACACATGTCCCTCCTAAGGTTGCCTGAAAGAGATTGTATACGAGAGTAGCATTGATTAATTGCATAAGTCCGTTGTATCTGATTATTTTTCTTTTCTTGATCGATTATGTTCAGTATTATTATAACTGGAATTATGTACGAATAAAGTTTTTTTCTAACTTTATAAAACTGCATAAAGCAGCAATTTTAACCAAACTTATATCTCTAGAACAATCGGCGGCCTTTGTGAATATGTTAATACATTTATTTATGTAAGAGTTATTTGAAAAAAAGTGAGGTAGGTACTATGTACCTACCGCTAGGTACTATTAAAACCCCTCGTCAACTATGGCGGCTGCCAAAAAAACAACGATACCAAATCCTCTCGAATATAATTTTATGAACAGCAGGTACTTTATCACACCTTTTATAATGTGCTGTATCCAAATAGCTTACTCGAGCTCAAGCAGCTTATGCCTGAGTGCCATCGTTCGATAAAAGCAAAATCAACATTTTAAAGAAAACTGTGGTAGAAAGAATCTTAGTAGCATACGTCCGGTAGAAGACGATTGACTCTACTCCTATCACGAGAAACGAGGAGTCTTTTGATGCTGTAAAAAGTTTTGTAAATTATATATCATATTTTTATAGTTTTGTTTATATCTATATATATAAAAGGCTTTGTCCTGACTGACTTAGTATCAACGCACAGCCTAAACCATAGGTCGTAGCGACTTGAAATTTGGAGGGTGTATTCTTTACAATATTTTATCGTGCAATAAGAAAGGATTTTTGAAAATTCGGCCTCTAACAGGGTGAAAAGTGGGACGAAAGTTTGTATGGAAAAGCGTTTGTAGTAATTATGAGGCTCGATCAATTTCAAAAATAGAACTTTGTTGACAATGTGATGTTAACATGAAGTTTCATAAAAAAAAGGATTTTATGTCAGTGTAAACTTTTTAATTGTCATTTCGGCCTCTTTAGATATCTAAGAAGTAATTGTTTTGTTTAGTAGAAACCAACTTTAATGTAATGGAAGATGTGTGATGTAAATTATAAAAAAATATTTAAATAGGGTTAAAACTATCATTTTGACGTGCTATAGTCAGGTGGCAAACATGCCCAAGGTTTAGCTGATGGTAAGTTAGGGCATCAACTGCGCAAATTATACAACATACACTTTTGATGGATGGACTAATTAATATTAAATATAATCTACAATAAAGTCCGACACGTTGCGTTTATTTAAGAAAACAGGGGGTAGAATCAAAATCCATCGGATCTTGGTATAGTGGTTTCAACGGTTGACGAATTAATAGCCCATATATATAATGATATCCAGAATCTACCAAAAAAACCAATGGAGTGGCTTAGTGAGCGATCAGGCTTCCGTCATTAATGATATTCTGCTAATGTCATTCGAAAGGTCTATACTATAATACCAATACAAATCTGTTGATAGTGTAGTACATTCAGATGATGCTACCAGCTATCCTGTAGAGTTCCTGAACACTCTTAATCCACCCGGTCTTCCTCCTCCACATACTAAACCTATAAGTGGGTGCTCCGGTAATGTTATTGCGAAACCTCAATCCTCCCAAACTATGCAATGGGACCAGACTGCAAGTGAAAGCGCTACATAAAACGGTGGTAGAGGCCATTATATTTACAGGCTGTGCACGAGGGGAATCAGGGTATATACCACGGATACCACTGATACCGTCTGATTATCCCTTCGAGTTCAAGAGATTGCAGTTCCCCCTTAAGGTGTCTTTTGCAATGACTATAAATAAAGCTCAGGGTCAGTCACTGAAAACAGCAGGTATCGATCTGACGGGGAACTGCTTCTCACACGGCCAGTTTTATGTCGCCTGCTCAAGAGTAAGTTCGCCTCGAGATCTGGTTTTGTTGGCACCTGAAGGGAAGACTTCGAATATTGTTTACAAATAAATACTTTAATTGGGTATTTATTTATAATGATAACTTAACTTACGACAACTTACAATCGCGAGCAAAGCTGCGGGCAAAAGCTAGTTATAGTATATAAATTTACTAATAGTACTTTAGTAATTGTATTTAAATATTTACTGTATATTCAAATAATAATGAAGTCTGAGACGTAAATATTTATCAAATGTTGGTGATACCTACGTCTGCCCCATCCGTCTGGATAATAGGCGCTATGATGCGCTTAGCGAAGTGGCGCGTGCTGGTGCATCGTGGTATAAATTATGCAGCACGGCGATAGGCGTCAGTGTTCTTGTCGGTGTACTTGTCAGTTGACAACTTATCATTTTTCACTTTAATAATTTTCGTATCGATTGTCTTAGTTATTTTGTAAAAAGAATTTACCTACCAATGCCTGGTTGACTAGCAAGCGCTTTTTTTGTATAAGTCTTGTAACGGACGTTTGGTTAGTGGAAACTGTAGCCCGTTAACAACTACAAGACAGAATAGCAGATTTTAAATGCGTCGCTACATCTGTGAACTACAATGTTATCAATGTCATGTGTCAGAAATTTTAAATTCGTAAATCTGGCGGTAATTAACGCGATCGTGCAATATACAATAGGCTTTACGATTGGGCAAACTAATTACACTGGCCGTGGTCGCAAGCTAACGCAAAACTCAAAAAGTTAGATTCAGAGTCTAGTCTTACCCCTAAAGCGTAACACAGTAGTCCAAATACTATCAACTTGAACTGAACTACTATCAACTTTTCTGCTTGAAGTGTAAGATATTGCAACCTTATATACTATAGATTTATTTATAAGTATTAATTTAATTCCATTTCTATATTTAAGTTTATTTTCTCTTTATAACCATCTTTAGCTATAATGTTGTTTTGGTTGCTATAACTTACACATAGAATTATTGTCAAAAAACAAACAAATATTGTATGAATTATTTGAAAAGATGGTGCACATGAGTTTCGCACCAGCTCTTCTCATGATGCAATACCCATCAGAGCTGGTACTTGGATTGATTTTAATTCAAATCTATAAGTTGAATTAAACGAGTAATACGAGTATTAAATATTTATATAACCAGTAGCGCAATACACTGCCCTACATCGGCTACATTGTAATTGCTTCTTAGCATCAAGTAGGCTGCAATCTCGTTCGCTGTATAGTCAAATAAAAAAACTTGCTTAAAAGTATTTAAACACTGCATAGACCATTCATCTCTTATCATAAATTTTACGATGCGGTGTGAACGACTTTACAATTATACGGCCTTAGAATTTAAATAAATAAATTTTCATGGTGTACAATAAAAGCGGATTTATTCAGCACTGCATAATGTATGTTTTGAAAACTTGTTTTAACGCACTGGCCTCAGCGTGAATAGTATGTTGTGCATTCGCTATTCAACTTTAAACACAAGAACGAAAATACGTTGTATTATTTCTTTTATTAAATTGTGGGAATCTAGGTCAAGCTGATTTACATGGCTAAAAAGCATTTGCCCTAAAATAACGTGTTATTTATAAAAATACAGAGGCGTTAGTGAGACACGTGTAAAATAAACGTGAGAGTTTCTTCAAATTTCAGGTCGATATCTTAAGTAGCTACGAAGGTATTGACTATATAGGGTGTAAATTACATCGCTATAAATCAGCTTACCAGTTGTTTAGTACATGATTCTGTGACCTCGGGTCCAAATAATTTTCCAACGGTGAAATTCATTATTTTATCAAAAATAAAATTGTGTTACAAGATATTGCCGATTTCCTACGGAAGAGCTAGCTACATTACCACAGATTATCCCAATATATTCGCAATTTCCCGATCATCTAAGGAATTTTGCTGTTTAAAAAGAACTCATTTACTGAATTTTTCAATCATACTTTGGTAGCCTCAATTAGAGCTTCAAAATTATGTTCTTAATCTAGAAAGTGTTTTCGTAAGCTTATTTTATGAGTTTATGACGTAATTTTTCTTACAAGTCTATTTTTCCGATGTGTGGAAATATCCGGTAAAAATTCTTGCAGCCACGATTTCGTTCAAGATGTCTTTAACAACCTGTATATAAACACTGTAATACACGGAAGAATATGCTAACAGGATCCTATCACTACACACAGAAATAAACACCTACTAACTAAATAAGGCATTGTCATATTTCGTGTAACGAGGTTTATTATATATGTGGCCAACATTTAAAAAAAAAAATCCTCGTAGATTTATTACCTGACGCGATTGAGAAGCAAGATAGTTTTTGGGGTGAATTTCTATTTTATTTTTTTTACCACATTAGATAGTACGCCAGAAGCAATTACACTTTGCAATGGTCTCAATAACAAGGCTAAATACACACATTCACTCACTCAAACACACCCAGTCACAGAACAAATCTTTGCGAATCACACAAAGTTGTTTCCCATGTGGGGATCGAACCCACAACACCAGTGCAGTAGAGAGCGCGGAAGCGACCGCTATGTTGCTGACCTGATGATGAAAAGTACAACTCCTTAACGGTTAGGAGTAATGTGATATTTTTTTTAACAAAGGCATTCTTATATTTCGGGCACAGGTTATTATAATATAATATTAAAGTTAACATGGAAAAGAAGAGCAACATTTTAATTAATCATTTTTTTAATTTAGTATATAATGGCATAGCATATGAGCGTTATAAATGTGTGCAAGTAAAATTGTGCATTTGCTAACATACAAAATGAAATAATGTTGAAATTAATTTTAAATCGCATGCATTGCATATAGCGAACTTCAATTTTGTGACCAACTGATCTAAAATTTAATTAACGTCGTTGTTCTCTCAAAAGCTTTGCACTTCGCTTGGTTTCATTTATCAAATTTAACAAAATGTTCACGTGAATGCACTGATTTCATTTGTCTCGAAATATTACGCTGAATTTAAAACATTGTATTTGTAAAATATAAAAACGTATTATCGTCGACCCGCAAAAGAAAATATTACGTTACTTTATTTTATTTTTTTGAACTGTTCTTATACCTCGTGGAAAATGTCTACGCAAAATGCACGTTGCAGTAAACAGATCTTAAAGACTAATTGCTCTTCTTCAAGGAATGGACTATACAAGATTGAAGCTATTTAATCTAATCACTTAAGGCACTTGCTATTCCTTCGAGAGTAAATAAAATGGTATTCCAGAGTACTAAGGTCGTCTTGCGTCGCTCCTCAAACAGCCCGAGGAAAAACCTATAGTGAAATATGCCCTGGTGGTCTAGTGGATTAAGCGACTGCTCACCCTAACCCTAGGAGGAAGTCCTGATCATAGGGGCCGATACCCCTCACGTTAACCTAACAGACGCAGACTGACCTACAGTCAGAGAGAAATCATCACCATTGAGACCATGAGAAAAATAAATTTGAAACTACTGATTTTCAAACACACTCACTATAAAGCTTTTAGATAATAAGCTAGCGTTATTTGAAAACCAAACTATTCGCACATACAATGAAGCAAACACTAATTCACCACATTATAATATTTATGAACATACACTTTGTGGTGCCTAGTGGGGATTCAAGTAAGATTTCACACAATTTAACAAAGCCTTTAGTGCACTGGCATTTAAGTTATGCAATATACATGTTAATTTAATTAACTTAATTGGAGATCCAACCATTCCAGTATTTTGGCATTAAATTACCGAAATAAGTGGGCATTTATGTTTCATACATAATTAAATTTCATGAATTGTTAAAGCTCTATTGTTGCCAGTTGCTAAGGTTCCTCACCGTAGATTATTTTTTAGACTAACTGCCGTGATTCTACCTGCCTAGTAGGTACTTACTTACGTTTTAAAAAGTAACCTTTATGTTAATAAAGGCTATAAGTTACATCTGCGTACCAAGTTTTTCATTGAACACCAAATAACCTTTGTGTGATTGAAATTTAAAAGATGACCTATAATATGATTTAAGTATTTATTGCTAACTGAAATTGGTGAAGGGGTTCTAAAACAACTACTCCGAGTTTTTTTTTCTACTACAGAATAAAAACTGATGAAAATGGACTGCGCCGCGCGTACTCTACGACGACGACCGCATTTTAGGTGAAAATCACTGATTTGACTTGAACAATATGATACTAAAACATATTTGTAATGTGCTTGCGGAGACCTTTCTGGAGAAAAGCATTGCTTCTATCAGTTATATTTTTTTGAGGTTAGAATCTGACGTTTTAATTCCGTCATATAAAATCTATATAGTCCATATCAATCTCATTCATTACAATCATACGTACATTAACTACCACAATCATTATCTCATTTATCTTTACCGTAGTTGAGTAAAAATAGTGTTGGTGCAGACAAGTCGCATACAAAATTAGTAGATCGCTGACGTGGACATGCGATGCTGTCATTAATCGTGAACACTGCATACTGGTTTAACTGCCGGTTGAGTTGCATTTTAACAACGCCGACGCTCATGCTTTCAGGATTTTAATTTGTTTCGTTTCGTTTGTTTCTTTTATTGTGATGAACTTGTTACATGTGAGGTGATGTTAGGAGCACTGACAACATGTTGTTTTATAAATATCAATATTAATGCCTCTTGCTGCCGGTTGCCATCGGAGAGAACCAATAAAAGATTTTCGGATTGTATACTTTCTTATTACGTTGAAAAATCATTTGCGACAGTCGTTATATAAAAAAAACCATTTTATGATCAAACAGAAAATAGTAGATATGAATATTTTTTCGCATAAGTTAATTTCATACGGTAATATACAAAGAGTGAAAGCCAACGTTCTCATCTGTATGGAGAGACTAACAAGTAGCAAGATCCCTTAAAATTTATCAAAAGAGAAATTCTAAGGCACCTTTACTTTAGTCGAGTTTTCAAACCGTGGGTACGGTCAGCAATATAAATATTAAAAATCTACATTTAAGTCCGCGTGGCAGGCACATAGATAAAAAGTAGCCTATGTTTCGCGCCTTGTTCCGTTATAAGTGATTCTTAAATTTTATTAAAATTTGTTTTAGATTTTAGGCACAGGTATCGTACAAAATACTATCCTAGCTTACGAAAAAAAACGTTATTTTACATTAAAAACAGACACTAATTGTATTTATTCGTATTGATGTTGCCAAGACGGCCGAGTGGCTCGCGGGATCAAAAAGTTTTAAACCTACCTTTAGATCTGATAAGATCTTGCGCTTCACTTAGCTCCATCTTGGCGGGGCGGCCACCATGGCTTCAGATCTATACTTGAAATCAACTTTTTTGCTGACTGCACATTCTCAAGTTAAGATTCGTTATATCATAGTAAAAATAGATAAGTATGTTATCTTCGAACAAAGGTACATCGCGCCGTTTGTATGTACGCGTAGCGCTTGCCACGCCCCGGGTTCATGTACGCACGCACACTACGCCGCTCGGCCACTCACTCGGTCACCGGTAGTGCGGGCCGTGTCATTACTGTGAGCGGTCGGTGTTTGTTTAAAAAATTAGGTACGGTTACGCGCTGCACTGCAAAATGTCTTCGCGAGTCAAAAGATATTATTGTGAAGTTTATGGTTGTTCAAACGACACTATTTCAAACCCAGAATTAACGTTCTTTAAGGTACCCTCTGAACACGAAAGGTGAGTTAATAAAATACGTATTTGATAATAACTACTAAATACTTAATAATAATGTAGGTATGTTTTTTAAACGCCACCGTGCCGTTGCCTCTTTGGTTTATTTATTTCACAAAATTGATGTTACATTATGAATATGATGCTCAATTTTGTGATGTGTTATTAAATTATTTTTATTTTAACCGATATAAAACAGGAAGTTCTCATAGTGTGTTTGTATGTTGGTCTGCGATTATCTCGCATTTGGCTGATTTTGATGTAGTTTTCAGAAGAGAACCTATATGTTGAGAAAATTCTCGAGGTTTTAGGTATTTTAACCGACATCAAAAAAAGGAGGTTCTCATTTTAGTTGTAGTTAAAGTTAAAAGAGAGAAGAACATGGTAGTTGTTTTTTTTTACTTTAATGGTAGGTAAAGTATATGCATGTAACTTCCTAGTGTTTACTAATATTATAAATGCGAAAGTTTGTAAAAACTATGGATGTATGTTTGTAACGTACGTTCCGTGTCTGGCAACACTAGGGCTAACAGCTGATCTTGTTTGTTCCGCTATATTTTATTTAAATTATTAATTTATTTCAAGTTTTCTTAGTCCATTTCCATTATAATCATTTATAATAGTGATAAGGAAGAGTATAATTAATATTTATACGTATATAATTAATTAATTGTGAATTTGTGAGTGTTTAATTACAAGGTGACAGGTGGGTATAGGTTACCGGTACCGCAAGTGAATTAGTGCATATTTTGCTAATAAATAACGTAAGCTAATAATTTTTCCATGGACACAGTGCCTTCGATAACTATTTGAACCTATTATTAACAGAAAGTTGTAAATTCATAATTTTGACCACTTAAAATCAATCGTTAATAGTGTCATACAACCTACCCGTTAACTTGAAAAATAAATAAATCTACGCAAATCCTTGGTAATAACTGTAATTTATTTAATTGTTTTATACTTTTTACCTTATAATGATGACTCGCAGAGCTTTGTCACGTCAGGAGGAATCAAAACTCCAACTGACATTGCAAGAATTAAAAGTTACCAAGGATTTGTGTGCGCAGTTACATAGTGAAAGAGAGGACAATGAGAAAGAACTCATTGAATTATTAAACACTAACTCTAAATTAAAAGGTGACATGACTGCTTTACATGTAGAATTTAGTTTAATTGTTGAGGAACGGGACACTCTCAAAAATTTAGTTGATAAGTTTGATCGCTGCAGTGATGAGTACGAGCAGGCCTTTGCAAGGATCTCCACCTTGGAGCAGGAGCTCCGGGAGGCACACCTACACATCTCACAACTGCAAGAGGATGCCCACAACATCACCGTGCAGGAAAATATAAGTTTGTTTAGTGAGTTAGTAGAGAGTGCTCCGCAGTTGGTTTCTTCTACAATAACACACACAGACAGTTATCCTATTGTAGATTTAAGTAATGAAACTCTAAAACAAAATCAGTCAGTGTGTCTGTTAAATTGTGGCAGGAATAAACTGAAAAAATATGTAAAAATTAACAGGTATATTAGAAAAACACAGAAATTGATTAAAAATCAAAAATTAGTATCCAAATGTGCCAAATTTAGCAAAGAAAAGGTAGAATTATTTGATGATTTAGAATTAAGTACATTAAGATTAGAAAATAGCAGGATTAAGTATGATGCTGACACACAGGCCTTACAATTGAGAATTGATAATTTAACAGAATCATTGAAGTCAACTCAAAATAAATATGATTTATCACTTAAAGAAATTAATGAGTACTCAAAGGCCATGGATGATCTCTTGAAATTAAGTAATGACAACACAGAGCGCTTTAATTCACTTGTTAACAACCATTCATGTCAGTGCGCTCGCTCTAGTTCACCACAGCCAGTGAGTGCTCCCTTAGTTTGCTGTGACAATAGTAAGAACTTGTGTGATGGCTCTCATACTAGTGTTAGGACTCAGCAGTCATTAGGTGCATCAATTGATGTAACATGTTGTACACCAAGTGATGCACAAAGTACTATTATGTTTAGTGATGGTATTGGAAAACATATGGGCTCAAAACTGAATTCTCTTGTTAAGGGACAATCAGTTGTTAACCATTGCTTACCATCTGCAACATATGATTTTATTATGAAAAGAATTTTAAGTTATAACTTCAGTAATTATAGAAATCTTATTATTTTAGTGGAAAATAGGGGTAATGTTACCAAAAAGGATTTAGTTAATTATTTTGATAATTTATTATCTCTAGGCTTAAGTAGTATCATTTTGTTCACATTCCCCTACTGTAGGAGCCTGTCAGATGCGGAAAATAATCTTAGATATAAGTTGAACAATGTACTACACACTATAAGTACATATAATGATAGTATTCATTTGATTGATACTAACAGTTTTGTTAGCAGCAAATTATATTTGAATAAAGGTAACTATTACCTTTCTGCTAGTTTTAAGCGACAGATAGCAATTTCGCTATCCTATTTTATTGACATTACAGCCAAGAACTTGGCTACTAACAGATCTGCTTCCATTGAGCAGACTAATGACATGCAATTATCGAATGATTATTTGAATCATGACATGAATTATAACTTAGCCTCTATTGAGGGTACTTCTGACATTCTTAATATTAATGATATTGACATTTCTAATTCTCATATTAATTCTGAAATCTGCAATAATTTGAATTAGTTCATGAGACAACAGAGGTAGCAACCTCTAGCTCTAATTTATTACATGTACAATTGATCAATTTAGCTGCAGAATCAAATAGTAATTATATGTCAATACACCCACAAAAATGTACTAATTACAATACAAACGAAAATATAAACCTGGTGCATCAAAATATATGTTGTTTAAATCTGGGTAAGCAACTAGAACTGGAATTATTCATGAAATCTGAAAATATTAGTATAATGTGTGTTACTGAGCATTGGCTTAAGGGGCATCAGCTCATGTTTAATTTCAGCAACCACCAGGTTGGTAGTTCATTCTGCAGGGTCCACACAATACATGGGGGGTCCCTAATTTTACTTAATAAGAAACTTAAATTTAAAGAACGGAAAGATATTGTGTCCCTCTCTGTAGAATGTTCCATAGAACTCTCCTGTGTACAATTAGAGCAGTTCATTATTATATGCGTATATAAACCTCCCTCCGCAGACCTTAATTTATTTTTAGAAATCATGGATGAAGCCCTATGCAGAGTAAATAATTTGGGTAAAACAATTTTAGTCTGTGGAGATTTTAATATTAATATTCTAGTTAATACAACTGCATCATGTCAAATTTTGAGTCTTTTTAAATCCCATAATTTAATAAACTTATTTATGGAGCCTACTAGAATAAGTGCCACCACGGCTACATGCTTAGACAATATTTATACAGATATTAGTCCAACTCACAGAAGTATTATTAATAAACTAGATTCTGATCATTCTGGGCAAATGATAAGTTTTAAAATAAAAAGTAAAAATGTAGTTAAGAAAAAAATTACTTCTATACCAGTAACAGCTAGTCGCTTTGAACGTATGAGAGTTAACCTAGCTAATAACTTACCTTTCTTAGAAAATGACATAGAGCCTAATGTAATGTATAATTCGTTTTTTGATTCATTTCTTCGCGATTTTAACTCAATATTTACTTCCAAGGAGATTACTGTTACTAGTAGTCCTGTCTTTGGTGACTGGGCAACCGCAGGTATCCATAAGAGTAGGCAAACATTGTACATTTTATACTATGAAAGACAATTTAATAGCAGTGAAGAGTTTAAAGAACATGTCAAATCATACTCGAAGATTTTTAAACGCGTTTGTAAAATTGCCAAATCTACATTTATTAAATCTAAAATCAAAAACAGTAGTAATAAAATTAAAGCCACATGGAAGGTTATTAATGAAGAGACTGGGAAGGTTAGATCAAAAAATTCAGACTTTAAGTTAAGTATCAATGGTCAAGTAACCAAGTCAGATTTAGAAGTTGCCAGTGCTTTTGAAGGATTTTTTACTGCTTTTCCTGTCTCTCTAACTAGTGCTTTAGGCTCTTCCTCCTCCGTTGCCGAGTCGTTACTTAAAGATAATGTGCCTGAGTTTTACAATAATTTCGATTTTCACTATGTTAATTTGTCTGATTATAAAGCCGCGTTTAAATCAATTAATATTAAGAAAACGGCTGATCTATGGGGCATTTCTGTACATATTATAAATTCGTTGATTGACATTATTGCACCTGATTTAATCGTGATATTTAATAGATGTATTGATTGTGGTGTGTTTCCTGACTTAATAAAATTAAGTAAAGTCATTCCTTTGTTTAAACCAGGTAGTACATTAGACCCCACAAACTTCAGACCAATATCGGTGCTACCTACGTTTAGTAAAATTATTGAAAAATTAATTCTCGCGCAGTTACTTAAATATTTTAATGAAAACAATCTGTTGCACACTAAACAATTCGGTTTCACTCGCGGACGGTCAACATGTGATGCTGGGGTAAAGTTACTGGAATGCATATTTGAGGCTTGGGAAGAGTCGCGGGATGCCTATGGGGTGTTTTGTGACTTATCTAAGGCTTTTGATTGTGTGCAGCATGAAACTCTAGTCAAGAAGTTACACCACTACGGTATAAGAGGCATCGCTCTGGATCTTCTTACTTCATATCTAAGCGATAGGATTCAGAGAGTAGATGTCAATGGAAAGCGTTCGCATGGATCAGCTGTAGCAATGGGGGTGCCACAAGGCTCTATTTTAGGGCCTTTCCTGTTTCTCTTGTATATTAATGATTTACCTCATCTTGTTAAGGATAATCATGAGATAGTATTGTTTGCGGATGACACTTCTTTAGTTTTTAAGGTAAAAAGACAACAATCAGTAATTGACGATGTAAACAATGCTTTATCAAAGATAGTGAACTGGTTTAGTGCTAATAACTTGCTTTTAAATGGTAGTAAAACAAAATATATTAGATTTTTTACAAAAAATGTTAAGCAAGTCAAAACTAGTGTGGTGATGGACAATGAGGAATTGGAAATGGTCAATAAGGTTGTCTTTCTCGGTATAACATTAGACTCTAAATTACAATGGGGCCCACATATAGAAACGTTGTCTGGTAGACTCAGCTCAGCAGCTTACGCCGTTAAAACAATTCGTCAACTGACCGATGTTGACACTGCGCGTTTAGTTTATTTTAGCTATTTTCACAGTATAATGTCATATGGTTTATTGCTCTGGGGTAGTGCCGCGGATATAGATTCAATATTTGTGATCCAGAAACGAGCTATTCGAGCTATCTATATGATGAGTCCCAAGGAGACACTAAGAAATAAATTTAAAGAGATACATATTATGACGTTACATTCTCAATACATTTACGAAAATTTAATGTACGTTCACAAAAACCAAACGAAATTTAAGAAAAATAGTGATCTCCATAAATTAAATCTAAGGAACAAAAACAAACTCGCTGTGCCCACTACTAGGCTCTATAAAATCTCTAACTCGTTTCCAGGTCAATGTATACGCTTTTACAATAAACTTCCTTTAGACGCAATAGAATTATCGATAGGTAAATTTAAAAAATATGTTAAAACTAAACTATGTCAAAAAGCTTACTATAGTATTTCAGACTACATAAATGATAATAGTATTTGGAAATGAATTGCTCTTCTTATGTGATTTTTTTATGTACTTTTATATTGTTATATTTTTTATTTTAAAAGATGGTGCACATGAGTTTCTCACCAGCTCTTCTCATAATGCAATACCCATCGGAGCTGGTACTTAGATTGATTTTAATTCGATTCTAAACAGTTTGATTAAAATTAATCTGAGCCCCGGTTATTCAAATCATTGTAATTAGTATAATTTAGTATTATTTATTATTTACATATCATTTTTTGTAATGTTTTGACATGTTCAAGCGCCTCCTGGGGCCTATGAAAATAAATGATTTGAATTTGAATTTGAATTTGAATTAACTCTGTCACGCAAATGAATGTGTGTTACTCAATGTTTTTTTTTCTTTTCTAGATGTTTACAATGGCTTCGTCTCATCGACAGTAAGGACTTGAAAGGAAAAATTAAAAATTATCATCGTGTATGTGAAGTTCATTTTAGCAACGTTTTTTTATAATTAAAAAAATAATTTCAGTACAGGTAATTTAAAATATCAATCTGACAAGTGACAACCCTGCGCCTCGAGCAAGTTTAGGTATCGTGCGCTCCTAAACGCCGGGAGTTGGCCTACTTAATTATTTTTACTATGGTTATATGTCCATGTCTGCTGTTTGTATTTTTCTGAAATTAACGAAAAGTGTCCATCATATTTCAAACGTGGACTTTTGTGATTTTCCTTTGAAATATTCCCTTTACGGATAACCATCCCATCCGAAATCTTTACGAAGTGATGTTATAAGAATCTGTGCGTCGCTTCATCTGAGGACTATGATATTATTCCTCATGTGCCAGTAACTTCAAGGATTTCCATTGCTATTTGGCAACAGGTCTGAAATTAGATGGAAACTACCATCAAATATAACAAGTACGAAGCGGCAAGTACAAATCGAAGTAAACATGACAAGTACTAGTACTAGACTCGTGTAAGCAAGGCCATAAATTGATTCACAATTTTCGAAGTAAACGCTTGACTATTTTCGGATAAAAGTCCTTTCAGCTCGTTACACCGTCCTTGAAAAAGGATAGCTCTGGTAAAAAGATGGGATCGAAAAATTCCTTATAAATAACGCCACCACGAAATACCCTTGTAATGTGTAGGTATGGACCACTGAACATTACCTTCTATACATGGCAATCTCATACGATAAATAAAATGAATTATTATTATGCCAAAATTGTTATGGAAAAGTGAATTTCGCGTCGGGGTATTATCATTCTTGGACATAAAAGATCTGGTAGAGATATTTTTTTGATTAAATGGCACACATTTTTATTAATATATACCAAGAGTCCAGGATTAAAATATACTGCTCGCGGCTCCGTTCTCGTGATACGACGATAAAAGTAGCCTATGTCTCATCCTCAGGTCTTGAATTATCTCCATACCAATTCTCATCTAAATCGGTAGTTTAGCCGTGAAAGCGTAGCTGACAGACAGAATAACTTTTGAATGTATTTTAATATTTGTAAGTATGGCGGAGCTGCGGGCAGAAATGGCACACTCTAATAAAAAACATTGTTGCAGAACACCTCTGTCCTCGAGAACCACCACTGGCGGTCGGCCATCAGCTGTCTGATCGAGAGCGGCCTCCTGGACCAAATGCAGGAGTCCCGAGCGCAGCTAGAGAAGCAGATCAGGTCTTTGATCCTTGCCACCGACATCACGAGGCAGCAGGAGTATTTGTCGCAGTTCAAGGTAAGAACCACTTTCTTTACAGATTATTATGAAATTGAAAGCATTCTTACTCCTTAGAACCGATGCCATATATTGCTGTGCGATTCCAGAGATACTTACTCCGACGATCACGATTTGGATCGCGATAGATCACGATCACAAAATGAATGGTCATGCACAAAAGCGAGATAATTCAATATTGAACTAGCTGTTGCCCGCAACTTTGTCCGCGTGAAATTAGATAATACCATGTTATTTCCAAAAAATATAAACCAGTTTCATCTTACGGAACATCCTTAAATCTAAAGTTAAATAGCTATCCACAAGTTCATCACCAAAAAAATTCATTAAAACATTAGTTCTGACGTGAGTTGCAGCATTAAAACCTATGAGTTCCTACGTTAATTACTTTCTGTGAATTGCATGTGCATCACGCTTATACTAAGTTGTACTGCTATCAGAAATGTCGGCAAAGCTAATAATTACTATTAGTAATATGCAGTCTTCAATCGTTTGAGACACGATCCCGATATAATGTTGTATCTCAGCTTATATTTCATGTGACAGTAAGTGGTAACTCTTACAGCCATATATCAGCAACGCCTCAATCGATAGTCTTTACACGTGCCGTTTCAAATAAAGTGAAACATTACACATTAACCTATAAATTGGCAGTATAATATGGTCTCGCGTTGTACCTATAGGCTTCCTGTGTAATGCGAGACCTGCTTATACTGATAATGCATAGATTGATCGGTAGCCGTGGCAGCACGATGTCGATCGACTTATATTGAGCCGGCAAGCCGCTCAGTTTCTAGCTAACAAAACAAAAGATTCCTAATCCCCAATTGGTTTCTAATCCCACTACAAAACCAAAACAAAATACTAGCACTAATTTGATCAAAGTACGTTAATGATGAAGCGTCTTCCATGAGATCCTTAAAAAGGCTTTACCTTAATAAAATATATATATTACTTATTCTCATTAGCTTGCAGATTGAATGCCAAGAGCCCTTTAATATTTCGTACGAAGTTTTGAGCCCTTATTGATCCGCTTGCCGAACAAACGTGGCGAACACGTGCAAAGGCACACAATGACAGACATTGTACGTATACAGGGTGAAATTGAAGTTATGGGCATCCTTTTAAAGTAATATCCTTTTTTTTTTAATGTACTCACATTTTTGGGTTCGGTGTAGGTCTAGTAACACCCCCTGCCATTTATATTTTTGATATTTTCAATTTACAGAAATTTTACTTATACAGATTTATTATAAGTATAGATGTTTGTTACTTATTCACGCAGTATCGCTCATATACAATTTCTTTAAAATAATGCCCATGACTTCAATTTTAGCCAGTATACCAACTCATATCTAAAGGCTATCATTAATATTCGAGCCATAATAAATAACATTGGGGCGAGCTTATAAAGTGAAGTAGGCCATGATATCAATTTAAAGTGCATCGCATTTATAAAAAATGCAGCAGGTAACTCACATAGAACAGTAGAAGCCTTAAAAATGAAATATCAATCTAGTTTGCCTTGTATGTAATTCATAAAATTGGCCTGATCTTTGATATACCACGAGTATCACGACTAATTGATGATGTTTTGAATTTGGTGAAGGCAACCTTTCAATAATATGCATTTATACATATTTATTATTATTTAACATTTTTTTGTACACACACAAGAATGTTTAGAAGGACAAACACAATATAAACAACAAGTACAAAGGCACTGCTTATTTCTTAAAGAAATTTCTTTCAGCAGACCCGCGAGAGAAGATCGTAAACTATGAAAAAAGAAATAAAACAATGTGTGATAGAAATAAACAAAAGGATAGGTTATACACGCATACATACATAATAATAAATAATATATATACATAAAATAATTATAATTATGATATTAAATCATGTCATAAGGAGTTAACAGGCAGAGGACAGATAATGTTCTTTAACTCTCTTTTTTGAATGAATTCAAAGTGGGACAGCCTCTAATGTCAGCAGGAAGTAAGTTCCACTGTCTCACTGCATGAACGGAAAAGGAATAGGAATAGAAGTCGGTTTTGTGGGAAGGAAATTTGAGGATAGTACGGAGATGTGACCGGCAGGCAGAATCGATTAGAGTAGCAAATTTATCTAGTTCTGTAAAGTTGTCAAATTTTGTATGGAACTGTCTTTGACAAGCTTGAAGTACTTTATTACCAACTTAAACAAATAGGCTGCTTTTCACGGCATAGTAGGTAGCGACAGCGTAGGTGGAGCCGCAGGGGGTAGATAGTTATTACCGATTAGATCCATCGCATTACTGTTTTTGCCGAATTCATTAAGGCTTTCGTAAAGTGGTCTTTAAGCCGCACTTTTCAGCGTTCGGTTTCCTCAATTCTTCGTTTAGAGAAAACAACAGAAATATCGAAGTGAATCAGAAACCTTAGAGTGTAGTCAGCTTAGAAGTCAATTATATACATTTGGACCTTACCTTACCGTATTTTCTTGTTTAAACTAGTGCAATAGGTTATGAACTCATGTAAAAAAATTACTTTCCCAGTGTTATTAAAGTAAAATTAATCGTGAATTTGTGTTAGTGGTATCTATATTACTCGTATTTGTAGTTTTACTTTTATGGAGTACTGTTTTTAATTAATTTGTATTAATCTACGACCAACCAGAGTTACTTTTGAACATCTATCAACAAAATATCAAGGTAATATATGCCATTATTATATCCCAGTCAAATTGGAAACTCGTTGTCTATTGCCTAATTAAACTATCTATTTCGTGATACATCGATAGAAAGTAATTTATATGTTAAACGGCTATAACATTGTCCACACACCCTCTGAAACTTTAACATTTATAATATTAGTAGGATAATATGAAACCTCTTAAAAAGATTCAAACATAATCGGTGGCAAAAATATAGTCGCGGACTGTTGTGCGTCCTCACGGGTGAATCTGTGAACTAATGAAAAGTATATATAGTTACCTAACTAAACGTAACTGAAAATCTTTAAACCAAATAAAAATAGAACTAATATAACTTAACGAAGTCCTTCTGGGCGCGCTCGCCAAACATTACCAATACGTGATAGTCCCATATTGGAAGAGCTTATGTTTGTCACACAACTTTCGCTAATTACTATTTACAAAGTGATACAGAACTAATATGTTTAATGTGTAAGTAATTACTTTTGAGATATAGCTACGTATCGGTGAAATGTGGATGTTCATAGACTATAGTTGTCGCTTACCGTCAGGGTCTTAAATCTGCTATTTCTATAGGTATCCAATGGCAATCATTGGTTCCATAATTGTAAAATTTTGAAGTTTTCTTCCGCTAGCTAACTAATACTGAAAATGTAAAAAATATAGATACCTTATCAAAATAAAGTAATATAGATCTTTTAAAGTACAAAATTATTAAAAAATAACCCATTATGTTTCTGCTATGGAGAGGTTTTTCGATTACGTAGAAAAAAAATAATTAAAATGCCTAATATAGCGTCAATAGTCGACGGTTCGAGACTATTGAAATAGAAATTTACAGGGCTCAGGCGGACACACCCCGTCACTACTTCGTGCGAAAAAAAATATCGCAACCTCTCATCAGAAACTGCACCGCCCCGTACTGAATTGAAAGTTCTAAAAGTTTAGGTTGTCATACCTAATCTTTCGTTTGCTTTATTTGAAATGCTGATTCATGCATCTACATAAACTTAACACAACGACAATATAGTTAACCTAAGAAGAAAACTAGTTAACAGAAAAAATAAATTGTTTTAGTGTGTTCTAAAGTTGTTCCTCAAAAACAAGATTTATTTTCTTAAGCAAACGGAATGCAATCACGGTTTTATTTTATAAGATTAGCTTTTGATGTCTACTTGATTTTATCTTAAGCCTTTTACATAAAATACACAAGAGAGTTTTCTGTCCATGCCATCGGATGTTTGCTGAAGATAAACGCTTTCCAAGAAAGTGCCTATTATATGCTTTATATTTAAAGAGACAAATTCGTGGTCACGTTAAAAGTTCGCATTAGTACTATTAAAGCGAGACGTCCTCTGCAAAAAACTATTTAATTAATACCATGGACCATTTTGCGACTCTCAAGCTTTATCACAAAAGTTATGCTACCTCTAAAGTTGTTATTCTACATCGTTTAAAACAACATATAACTTTGTGGCTTAATCTATTTGCTACAACTTACAATACACAAAGGCTTGAAGGCTAATGCGCAAAGTGATTGAATAATTAACATAAACACAACATAAATCTGTAAAATTTACATGAAATAACACACCTTCACACTTTTAATACCAAGCGTTGCAGAGGTGCATAACACCCACTTTCCACCTGTTATGTTTATTATGTCCTTTGTTATGGGGGTGAGCCAACGAGGCATACCTAAAAATACTTAGCTAAAATTACAGATCGGTTCGATTTTCATATTTCACTATGTCACTTTTGTTAGGTTATAATTTATTTGATGGATTACTTTTATCTGACGTTTGATTCATCAGCCCTATAATTGTATTTATTTCTGTATTTGCCAAGATTGAAGTAATAAAAAAGTGTTCTGGTACAATATTTGGTATTATAATACTACAAATAAGCTTTGAAAGCCAACCTATTAAATTGCTATTATATTTTCGATGTTCCGAATAGATATCCAGTTGAGTCCAAGAGAAACTACACTGAAAACCTAACGTACATATATCTCTTTGGGTTAGCAAAATACCGAACCGAATAATTCTCTTGTATTTAGCACATTACTAATAGATTGATGATATATTTGTGTTCGATCAATTAATTATAATATTCATTACTGTAATGGATGAGCTTTTGGTCATTAACTTCAGTGAACCGATAGCATATCTCCCGTGATGCAGTGGTCGAGTTGTCAAAACAAATTGATGATGGCGATATCGTCTGCATTTCAGCATATACATAACCAACTCATTTGCACATGTCGATAAAGGAGCATAAATATATTTCTATATCTACTATATCTTTTAAGTCAGTCGGGCGAACAGTTATGTATGTATTGATATAGATTGTGTATGACGCCCTATCTTACTGTTTCTATCAGAATTAGTTTTTTTAGAAGCAACATAAAATTCAGCTGGATAGCTAATGTGTCAAAATCGTCACTGAATTTTAGTTAAGTATTGTCTCGATGTTTGAGTGTCAATGTTGAACCCTGTACAGTGTAGAGTCTACACAATATTATAACCACGAAAAATACATGACAGCCTTTATGGTTACAGTCGTGTTACAGCCAATGAAGGTTTACGCCATGTCAGCGTCATTTCGCACCATGCTGCATGCTTATTAAAATGTAGGCAATCTGACACTTTTGATAAGTTTCTAGATTGGATGCCTCAGTGCCTGGCTTCATTCATTTCGTCATCAGCCTAATTACGTCTACTTCAAGACATAGGCTATCTTAACCCAATTATCATCAAGCAAACAAGAACTCTATGTACATAATCATTCAGTTTTCTCTCCGTAGCTCCCGAGCACCGAATCTGGGTTGTTGAACTAGCGAAGCTAGTAGGCCGGCATCGGCAGCTCGACGCTGTGTACTTAATCCTAATCGCATCTGATTTCGAGTAGGCGGGTGTATTTATTTGCTCGCTCTCAATTCACGGATCTATTTCAGAATCGACTGTTGCGTCTCTGGGTCAACCATGAGTTCGGCGCTAGCGGCTCTCCTGGCTTCTTAACCTCATCACTGACAATTTTATTCTGCTAATGAATTCAATAATATAAAGATAAAGTTATTCCTACGTAGTTATACTCAGTAGAAAGAGTATAATGCTATTATACCAAATCTTTTACATTTCGACATAAGATTTTAGTTAGTTGAGTTGGTTAATTCTTTAAATATTTATACAAATTTGACGCTTCATTTTTGAAAAAAGTTCCTAATAGGCTAACAGGGATTTATTCAGAACTAGTGAAATTGGCCCTGTCTGCTCTGCCCTGACAGTGTTCAGTCCACAGTCTTCATAGACTCAATGCCATCTCTTCTCCTAGTTCTCTGTCCGAACAAACGATTTAAATATTAATAATGTACGCATGTAACACCTGAGCCCTGCTCTTAAATATATGAACGGTCATTAGTAATAGTGTTTCCATACGAGGCACTCCAATTACATATTCACACTTTGCTGTACGCCGCCGCGCCGGGCCCAAAACCTCTTTTAAACAACCCACTTCTACCACAATAGATTTAGTAATGTCAGCAATGAAAGTCATTTTACGCATGCAAATATTCCAACTTGCTAAGTTCCTAATATGTTAGTTTAATCGTCTGATGATTGATACATTTATAAATTAGAATACAAAATAGAGGTATGAGAATTGAAGCCACTTATAATCGCAGCCCTGCATCCTATACATGTCCCACTGCTGGGCTCGGGCCTCTTCTCATGGTAAGAAGAGTTAGACCATAGTCCAGAACACTGGTCAAGTGCGGATTGGTAGACTTCACACACCCTCGAACACTTTTTAGGCACTCTCGTGCATGTTAGTTTCCTCACGATGTTTTTCTTCACCGTTAGCAAGCGATATTTTATACGATAAATACACACATATCTTCGAAATGATATCGATCGATAGAGGTGTGTGCCGTGGGTTCGGATCCGAGACCTTTGAATTCGCAGTCCTACGGTCTCCCGCTCGGCTATCGCTGCCTGCCACTTAATCTGAGTAATTTCGGGTCAGTACACCTACAGATAGATTTTTGTTTTAGTGTTTGTCGGCAAAGCAAGCAACACGGACGCTGCATTATTTTCACGTACTCATCAATCTGTTTTTGCCTTCGATCGGATCGACCAAAGAACTTCCTTTTTTGAAATCGGTTAAAATATGTAAAGCTGCAACTTTTGCTGCTGATCTTACTACAAAAATTATGTAAATAATGGGCCACTCCATAAAATGTGACGTAATCACGTACACTGATGATGGAAACTGTTTACTTTTCATTACGTTTTGTAATATAATAACAAAATAAGGTCGCGTGGCGGTAGGTAGGTAAACAGTTCGTATTTTCTAACCGCGGCCGTAAAACCAATGCCGCTCAAGCACTAATCGCATAATAATTTGGTTATTGATTGTTAATTCCATGAGCTAAGATAAACCACTTACACTGTACATTAAAGTGTTGTTCCTACTTGTTGAAAAAGAAGGAATCGGAATATTTGTGGATATTGTCACTAAAATCATAATAACGTAGTGAGATACGAGTGAGATGAACGGAACGTAAAAGTAGTTTAAATGGTCGCCTCGCCATTCTCCATTGCGCTGCTGTTCAATATTCGATTACCACATGGGACAAATATTTGTTCTAAGACTGGTTAGCTGCGCTTGTGTGTGAATGTATCTATTTGGCCATGTTATTGGGCCCCGTTGTCATCAAATTTCTTCTGGAGTAAATCGAATGTGAAAAATCCAATACCCATTTTTTTGGCAAAAAGATTTCAAATAATTTTACATAAAATTTTACAATAACTAGCTGAAATAAAAGTATCTAATTAGTACCAACATTATAAAAAATACTTAAATTAATTTCGTAACAAGGTAACCCGTCTAAAGTGTAGCTTAGATGTATCAAGCGCTTTAAAAATGACTTTCCTTTATACTTTATTCCCTTTAGACCTAATTAATGTATCAACGTAAACGTTTGAAACGCGAGATTTATTTAAACCTTTTCGAGTCAAATGTTCTGAAAACTATGTACTTGTATGAACGAACCAATAAATAAGTTTAGTTATATTAGCCCAGTGCCGTTAATTTTTAAGACCAAAAAAATTAATAGTAGGATGAAACCCATTAGAAAAGGAGGAGAATATTATAAAAATTTAAGGAAAAATAATTTACAGGCGATCTGAGGTCGGGAAGAGGGGGAGGGGGGGGTTTTAAGGGTAAAAAACGTATTTTCTCGATTTCCGGCAAAACTAAAAGTCCTATGGAAAAAAGTCGAATGGCAAAGTTGTTGGTAATAAAAAGATCTAAAACTTTTGTATTTACTCTTTTTTCATATAATCTCAAAATTTATGTGAAAAATTCAAAAAACCAAGTTTTTGGTTTTTTATTTTTATCTTTTACAAACAAAATTTTTTTTCACGAAATTTGGCGAAAACTCACCTTTTTATGTCCCAAATACGCCGTAATTTATTTGATTAGAAATATTTATTTTTTCACTTTTTTTTTAAATAATAATCGATTTTTTACCCTTATTTTCTATAGAAAATTCACCCGTCAAAATATAAGTTTTTTTCAAAAAGTTGGTATGTTTTTTGTTCGTTGAAATGTCTTCTTTCTGATGGTGAAAAAATATATATATGTTACTATAGTAAATCTTCACAGAAAATGCAAAACAAAGATCGAAAAAAACTATTAATATATAATTAACATATACAATTTTGAGTTATTTATTAAAATTTACACTTTAATTACTCGAAAAACGTAAGATTACATGTTACATTGATAAAATATTAATTTTTCACCATCAGAAAGAAGACATTTCAACGAACAAAAAACATACCAACTTTTTGAAAAAAACTTATATTTTGACGGGTGAATTTTCGATCGAAAATAAGGGTAAAAAATCGATATTATTTAAAAAAAAGGTGAAAAAATAAATATTTCTAATCAAATAAATTACAGCGTATTTGGGACATAAAAAGGTAAGTTTTCACCAAATTTCGTGAAAAAAAATTTTTGTTTGTAAAAGATATAAATAAAAAACCAAAAACTTGGTTTTTTGAATTTTTCACATAAATTTTGAGGTTATATGAAAAAAGTGTAAATACAAAAGTTTTAGATCTTTTTATTACCAACAACTTTGCCATTCGACTTTTTTCCATAGGACTTTTAGTTTTGCCGGAAATCGAGAAAATACGTTTTTTACCCTTAAACCCCCCCCCCCCCCCCCCTTCCCGACCTCAGATCGCCCGTAAATTATTTTTCCTTAATTTTTTATAATATTCTCCTCCTTTTACTGGGTGGCGCAAAAGTAGTGGCACTAAAGAAAATACTTTTTTTTTTTTTATATGACATTTTCTGTCATTCTGTTGTTGAAAATTGTGTAGTGAACAAATGTAAAATACACTGAAAATAAACATGGACCGTTTTACTCCCCAAGAACGTGGAATAATTGTGTCAATGTTCTTACGGAATAATTCATCAGTGATAAGAACACAACGTGAATTTCGTCGACGATTTCCCCACCGTCCGGCACCGATTGGTCGCACAATTCGACGCTTTGCCACACGCCTTGAAGCAACTGGCTTAACATTGGATAGACCTAAGTCTGGGAGACCAAGAACAGGCCGTTCAGCTGAAAATATCGATGCTGTGCGCGAAGATGTGGAAGAGTGTCCAGAAACATCAACGAGGCGACGTGCCACGCAATTGGGCATTTCCAGACGGACCCTGCAGCGTATTTTGGTGAAAGACTTAAAGATGTTCCCGTATAAAACTCAAATGACTCATCAGCTGCTGCCTGCTGACCACCGAGCTCGTCTAGATTACTGCCAGCGCGTCATAAACCTCAACCTTGAAGAGGATGATTTTCCTTCAAAATTGGTTATGAGTGACGAAGCGCATTTCCATCTCTCAGGGCATGTCAATAAGCAGAATACTCGGTTCTGGGGCACTGATAATCCGCGCATTATTCAAGAAACACCTCTACACCCACTAAAAGTTACTGTATGGTGTGGCATCTGTGTTGACAGAGTGATCGGACCCTATTTTTTCGAAGACGCTGGAGGCAATGCGATAACTGTCACTGGAGAACGCTACAGAACCATGTTACGTGAGTTTTTGATACCCAGTTTGGACGAATAGGGCTGGAGCACATCTGGTTTCAACAAGACGGCGCTACGGCACACACAGCGCGCGACACTATGGACTTAGTGAGGGACGCTTTTCCAGACCGAGTTATCTCTCGTTTTGGCGATTTGCCTTGGCCTGCAAGATCACCCGATCTGACCAGTCCAGACTTCTTTCTTTGGGGTTTTTTGAAATCTCGGGTGTATGTGAACAAGCCACAGACTCTCGCAGCTCTAAAAGAAAACATTCGTCAAGAAATAACGAACATATCGCAGGAAGTGTTACGGCAAGTTATGCAAAATGTCATAAATAGGGCTCAAATGTGTATCAACTCTAGAGGTCACCATTTAAAAGACATCATCTTTAAATCCTAATGGTACGAAATTTAATGGCACAAATATACATTTAAAAAAATCTAAATCTAGTTTTCTAATTTAGAAAAAATGTTATAGCTGAACCAAATAGGGTCTTTACTTTTGCGCCACCCAGTATAATGGGTTTCATCCTACTATTATTTTTTTGACTTTTTATCATTTTTTAAGGGATCTACCCTGGGCTATATCGGCTATAGAGAACAGGACTCGGCTACAGAACAGAACAGCCATAACACTTTTAAATATTTAACCACAAGCAAAAACAAAGGGTTGCTTCAAGTTTTGTACGTTTGACTGTGACATTGTAACTTCCAAACAAATCAACCGATTCAATAGCATGCGTTTAAATAAATGGATATCGTGTGATCAGCTCAAAAAATTTGTTAAGAATAATTGTTACCACAAATTGCAAAAATAACTCTAAAATAAATAATTAATACATAAAAGAAGACTGAAAAGAACGAGTAAAAGAAAAGTTAAATTTATTTATCTACACCCATGCTATAAATCCTCTATAAACGTTCTTGAAACAGTTAGCTAATTGCCAACATTAAAACAGCCAGTGTCATAATAACCATTATAACACCCAAACGGGTGTTATAATGTTGTACTGAAATTCATTATGCAACTCCTTTTTTACTCATCGAACAGCAACATTCTTATGGCATCTTTATGAATTTCAAAAAAAGAACATGTCATGCACGCGCGTTTCACTACCTACCACAGCGCCGTAATTTAAATAAAAACTTATTCGAATTTTTGAATTGACGTCGTATCCCGCCATTTTTGTTCAATAATAGTATTGAAAAAATACTTTTTAATAATTGTACGATCCAAAATGTAAATAATTATTACAATAAATAATTATATTATTACCTATACATAGTTTTTTGTATTAGATACTCACTAATTAAACTTGCCATGAATTTACATAGAGTTCTTACAACACTGTACCCTAATACCCTATGGTTTCAGAACATTTATAGAGGATTCATATCATGGGTGTAGATAAAGTCTTGTATGCAACTGTTATAATTAGGTATTAAAACACTCATGTGATACTATTATCACACTCGGCTTCGCCTCGTGTGATAAACCCACACTCGTGTTTTAATACCCCTCATTATAGAACAGTTGCATAAATAACTAATAATCTGCTCTCACAAAACATTAAACATCATTAAAATATACAGAAAGATTACATTACCTTACAGTGTCTGTGGTTAGTCAGATATGAAATAATTTGAATTAGGAAAATAATATTATATTAGTATAGAATTAGTGCTCTAAATTGCAGTGACATAATGTTTCTGTGTTATGTTATAATAAAGCCCCGAGATAATGAAGGTCTAGGCGCAATCCCGTCGAGCCGCGGCGAAGAGCTGCACTTGTAAAAGCTTTCCCCCCATCTCTCCACCTCGGTTTGTTGGACTTTCAGCTTGTTCCTTATCTGTCGCATGCATATTTATGACGCGCTCTTCAAACGGTTTAAGCTTTAAATCGTATGCAAACATTCTGCTAATAATTCTGCAAATAGATCGGACACAGACTTAATGGCTACAGACTTTCAATTCAAAAAACGATTGGCAATCTAAAGGTATTTAATGTCGTTGGAATGTTCAATTCAGTCTGTCGATTACATTGGAAACTGTTGGAACATTTGTATTTATTAGTGTATGTTTTTCGTACTAAAGAAATATGGGTTAAACTTGAATATTATGAAGTTTGTTTCTATTTTTATAGACAAAAAACATATCTAAAACACTAAAATGCATGTTTGTTTGCGCCCATATTCTTGAAATTTTTATTTTATTTTGTTTGTTTCGCAATTATTGATTAATTCAATTTTTAAAATGGCCGTGAACGTACATGCATTTTAATGTTTTGGATATGATTTGTCTGTAATAGTTATTTATGCAACTGTTCTATAATGAGGGGTATTAAAACACGAGTGTGGGTTTATCACACGAGGCGAAGCCGAGTGTGATAATAGTATCACATGAGTGTTTTAATACCTAATTATAACAGTTGCATACAAGACTTTATCTACACCCATGATATGAATCCTCTATAAATGTTCTGAAACCATAGGGTATTAGGGTACAGTGTTGTAAGAACTCTATGTAAATTCATGGAAAGTTTAATTAGTGAGTATCTAATACAAAAAAACTATGTATAAGTAATAATATAATTATTTATTGTAATAATTATTTACATTTTGGATCGTACAATTATTAAAAAGTATTTTTTCAATACTATTATTGAACAAAAATGGCGGGATACGACGTCAATTCAAAAATTCGAATAAGTTTTTATTTAAATTACGGCGCTGTGGTAGTGAAACGCGCGTGCATGACATGTTCTTTTTTTGAAATTCATAAAGATGCCATGAGAATGTGGCTGTTCGATGAGTAAAAAAGGAGTTGCATAATGAATTTCAGTACAACATTATAACACCCGTTTGGGTGTTATAATGGTTATTATGACACTGGCTGTTTTAATGTTGGCAATTAGCTAACTGTTTCAAGAACGTTTATAGAGGATTTATAGCATGGGTGTAGATAAAAATATATAAAATTGAGAATAAAAATTTTAAACCCATATTACGTTAGTATGAAAATTTGTCGCTCGGGCGTCTGCCCTGAAGCTCGCTGAAGCTTATTATTGAAAGGCCACCGACGACCGTCGCTTTAAAAATAGCTAAATATTATTGCTCTTCTTCATTTTCAGCTTGACATCGTGTCTTGATTGCTGCTCGGCTTTTACTTAAAGCTTCAATCAATTTTCAAGGATTTCAATCATTTTCTCTCTGCAATATTAATGCAGTTTTGTATATACAAGCTCTCTATTTGCGACTCGACTTGTCAAGGCAGGCCTTCGTGCTCGTTCGCAATTTCAATCTCATACGACTGAAATTGTTAACGAGCACGGCATTGACTCTCTCAAACTGTTTATTTTGTTACCACGACATCTAATAGTCTTTTTAACAACAAAACATCGTGTTTCATACAAATTGTTTAAGCGTCCATATCTTTAAGTTAAGGCAATCTGTGTGTACATTTTTTTGAATTTTTTTTTTTGGAGAATAAATAGTTTTTGTTATTAGTAAATATATCATTATTTTTTTGTCTGTTCTGAAACCCTTATATGTACAGTAGTATATACACATTGCTTTTACTCCTTTATGTTCTGCTTTAAGTGTAAGATATTGCAACCTTATATACTATAGATTTATTTATAAGTATTAATTTAATTCCATTTCTATATTTAAGTTTATTTTCTCTTTATAACCTATCTTTAGCCATAATGTTGTTTTGGTTGCTATAACTTACACATAGAATTATTGTCAAAAAACAAACAAATATTGAATGAATTATTTGAAAAGATGGTGCACATGAGTTTCTCACCAGCTCTTCTCATAATGCAATACCCATCGGAGCTGGTACTTGGATTGATTTTAATTCAAATCTCTAAGTTGAATTAAAGTCAATCTAATCTCCGGTGTCAAATCATTTTATTATAATAAGTATTATAATTTAGTTGGCTAAGTTTTATTTTAATTTTATATTTTTTGTGTTTTGATGTTTGTTTTGACGTGTTCAAGCGCCCCTTGGGGCCCATGGAAATAAATGATTTGATTTGATTTGATTTATATCAAATATCTCATAACGAGATATAAGTGCTCATAGCCATGCTCATAGCCATCAGAAAACTTTATCTAGCACAAAATATTTAAGATGAATACATCGTTTGAGTCAAACAAACATGACGAATGGCGTATTTTAAAAGGTGGAGTACAAACTACCCATGTCATACAATATCGGATCTTTCGTTGTTAATAAGCTTTATTATGTCGGGAGCTTAGCGCGTGGAATGAAAATCTTAGTTCGAGGTCAATTGGACGGCTTTCAATTCTTTGCGGCCTTGAGACAATGACGCCTTCATTGAAATGCTGATGTGTATTTGTACCATTATGCCTAATATTTGCTTTTTTTATCATGAAAGCTGTCAATACATCTCTCTTGCTAATTAAGGCTAACATGTAAAATCTATCATAGAGATTATAAGTATCGTAATATCGTTGGCTTAGATTAGGCCAATATTTTTCGTAATTTAAAAGTCCGCCAACTTGCTACCTCCAGTTTTGCCCGGCATTCACCCCAACGACAACGATCGCATAGCTTGCAGACAGTTGAGAGTGAGGGGAACATATTGACGACGATTTTACATGATTTGATTATAAAATTAGAGAGAGAGATAAAGAAAGAGTAATTAATTTAAAAGTTTATCAATCCTACACCACCAATAACGGTAGTTATCCTTTCTAGTGTTATAAATGCTAACGTTTGTAAAAAAATATTCTTGTTGTTTGTTACAAAAAACCGGCTTTATTTTAATTAGTGTTGCCCAGCAAGAGTCTTGCAATTACCTATAAGGCTATTGCTATTTATTAAAGTTTACTTTAGATCTTAGAAAAACGTATTAAAATAGGAACATTTTGAGCTTGAATTAACATAGCCATAGTAAAGACCAACCAGATTAATAAATGTTTAAAGATTTAATGAGAAATTCGAAAAATCAACTGCCACATGGTTGAGTAACTGTTTTTAATAAACATTTACGTAATCAGTATAATGTATTCGTTGCCATTCTGAGCATTCTGAAACTTATTTTATTCTTTGGATGGAACACCTGTACTCTGAAATTGGAAAATCGAAGTTCGTGTGTTCGTGTTCGTGGCTTGCAAGACTTGCAAGACTCTTGCTGGGCAACACTACTTTTAATAACGTCGTAATTCCGCTGTACGTGATCAGTCTGTTCATCCACGTTGAAAATCCGAAACTTGAAAAGAGCTAAAATACTAAAGTATTGATCACCACATAGTCTTTAAAAAAATACAATCTCATAAAACTGCATGCTTAAGAACTCTTAGAAACTTATTTTACTGGTCTGAATAAACATAAAAATGTTGAATTTTCAAAGTTTTCAGAATCTGTTTTAATAATATAATGGTCGCATCTGCCTCGCCTGGAACACTCAGCCACAGGTACTTTAAAACGAGCCGGGCCTTGCTTTCGGCTCGCATAGAACAACTAAAATTTATTTACTATTCAGAAGATTCATACCGACCACTTATCTTAGTATCTCAGTATTCTCAGCATTATTTTGATGTCATGTACTTTAAGGTACTTAGCTCTCTACCTGAAGCCACAGAACCGTGGGAAAAAAGTCTTGAATACAGTGATGTAAATATGTCAAAAAAATATTTGATCCACGAAGATTTGCTCTGCGACTGAATACACATAATAAATTTTTGCTTTCTATCTTACGTAATAATATCTTAAAGCCAATGTCGACTACAGACTTATTATATTTTTTGGCAAATAAATGTACTCGGACGCTTAATCAGTTTAAAGACGTAGGACGCAGTAGTTTAAGTTTGGTGGTGGTTGACATTTGACATTTTGGAGACCTAGCGCTGGACAAGCTTACCTTAGCGGCGAATTTATACCCGATAGCACTCATTACTAGAACATGAGGCATACCACCGTAGTCTTCAAGTGAAGCGACTTTTTTTGTGGATTCTTACCCCTTATCATCAATTTAATTATGCGTCCGTCTGCTACAAACGCAGAGGTAATGACCAAAGTCGATATTAAACTAGTCAACCTGCCCGAAGAGCGCTTCAAGCAGGTATAACTGCCTTAAAGAAATAAAACTACGTAGAAATTGTTTAGGCAATATTACAAGGCTCCAAACCCATGACAGATACACAAATAAACACGTTAAACTTATCACGGCTCTCTATTTGCTTCTGGGGGTTTACTTAAAATACACCATTTACTGTCAGGGTGTGGTTACAAATCGTTAGTAATTTTATTGCTCGCTTGACGTCTCGGCGCCGCCGCCCTCACAATCTGTTATTAATGATGACAAATGTTGTTGTTCATCGCATGGGTTCCGCTTCCACCCGCGGCTCTACCCGCGTGTTACATCGATAAAAACTTTATCTATCCTTTGATCAAAATAAGAAACAAATTTCAATATTTTATGATAAAAAAATTCAACGTAAACAAATAAAGATTACTTTCCATAGCAACTCATTTTGACTTAAAACATTTTGAATTGTCTTTTCATTCAAAAATGTACTTTATGAAGATATCATTGAGGTTGAGATGGAAGCAGTGCAGTGTGCTAACTCTATTAAAATCTATACAGTAACTTTTCACACGTTACACATTCAGACATACTTACATTTTATAAAAAAATGTAATATTATAGTATGATTATATCATGTTAGAAATAAATTGAAAATTAATATGATTAATTTCAAGATTTTGTAAATCGTTATTTTATACACCAAATAATCTAATATTCTTGCTTTTCCCTATTTGGTCAGTTTTCTTTTCCTACAGGCAGAGGAGCTTCCAACCAGCTTCAAAATAACCACCTCCTTTTTCAAATCGATTTAATACATTGATTTCTCATTGTCTATTTAATTTACGAAACCACCCACCTTTAAATACTACAAATCTCAAATACAATACATATTAATAAACATATCGATCTCAAAATGAGTTTGTTTGTGTAACTCTGGCTAACAATAATCGCGTGCTAGTAAATTTCCACAAAGTTTGTTGTTGCACTTGCACTGCCAAATGTGTGGCAATGGAAAAATACAGCTTTGTTACAGTGGTTCGTAATTATTGTTACTGTAGTCACTAGCTACCGCCATCACTGGCCTAAAAAAATGTGTTTTCTGCTGTAATGTGGAACACAAGGCAGAATAGTCTTTTATGTGTGCTGGTTACACGAATTGACGGGGTTTTACGGAATGAGCTAATTTATGTGCACGCATTCGGCTAAACATTATTTTTTCCGAATACTGTTGCCACGTACATTCGATAATGGACAGCAAATGAGTCTACGCCGTTTGATTGTTTTTGTGAAGTAAAAATCTACTAATCCGTGTCGATTGAATTGTTATTTTTTTATAGAAACTATATAAAATTAGTCGTTAGTGGCAGTTAATTGTCTAAAATTTTATAAGGAAACGGGTGAAAATTTAACTGGGTCTTATAAATACCTGATTGGTGTTACAGAAACAGTAAATAACAATAATTCACCTCGTCTTTGTATATTCATGGTTGCTTTTTTAAAAATTCTATATTTTCTACCTTATTATGGGCCGAATAATAAACAATTTGCCGACTAATCGTCAAATAATCGGCTTAAGCGAGAAATCTCGAATCCTTCATAATAGAAAAAATGTTAGGGCAATCAGAGTTAAGCCAATAAGATTACATCATAATTTACTTGTATTAAAACTAACTTATCACTTGAAAAGCCTTTAAGTACACGTGAAGCCTCTGACTGTTCAAGGCACAAGTAATTGAATTTACTTTAATTAAAGCTAACTTATCACTTGAAAAGTCCTCGAGTTCAAGTGCAGCCTTTGACTGATCAAGGCACGGGTGAAGCTCCGACAACCCAATAAAATTAATACGATAAGTACCTAAGCCGTCTTGAATCTTGGAGAGTTTTGCTAGCTGAAAGATGTCCCACGTAAATGAAGTATCGAATTACTCGCTCAGTTTAAAATTAAATATTGTGCAAAGTAATGATATCAGTACAAAATATGTGTATTTGGATTTTTTACCATCTTGTTGGTCCATGATGTATCTCACCGCGGCTCTCGTTTCCGAAAAAAGTGTTATTTGGGATATTTTGCTAGGAAATTCTCAATAGCAGCACGGAGTTCGAATTGTGCTCGGTGGATGGCGATAGGCTTACCCTCTATTCCATAGGATCTTAACATAATGACTGCAGCATATGAAATGTGTGTGTATATACCCTAAAACACCCTATCCAATATCTTTGATACACCCCTGCCATACCCTACTGGGTAAAACATGTACAACATTTTATGTTGTGTTATGTAAAGCCGTACAACATGATTTTCTATTGTTTTTACCAGTCCGCATAGTATAAAGGCGTGTTTTTTTGGTATAACATATTTATTTATTTCAGCAGGGATCTTCAGATGGGTATTCTGTCTTAAAATTTAAACTGAAGTCGAGAGTCTTTCGCTGTAATTTCATGTAATTTTCAGTGATTTTCCGTAGATACCATATAGTTAGTACGAAAATTCTGTACTATTTTTTTTCGACGCTCTCAATGAGACTGCATGATAATTTTTGACACACGTCCAATCTACCAAGGATTCACACTCCGATCGGACCATAGATAAGTATACGGATCGGACGCCGACATCCACTCGATTATTAATTATTTTAAGGGTCTGACGGGTTACTTTGAAGTCTTAAATGTAAAGTGCCCAAAAATCCGCCAAGCACCTTAGAAACCGTGAGTGAACACGTCATGCAATACCAAGATACAGCATAATTCTCAACCTACATGACCCTTTCAGTAAAATGAATAAAGAAATTCTAATTTTAAATAATTTACCCGCTTTGTATAAAAACGCAGTATTCCTCAAACCGCCACCGGATCGGAACTTGCTCGCAACAGCGGAAATCCGTCGGGAAAACGTGAGGGTCTGACTGACAACCTATATATTTACCTATTTTTATTTGTACGGTACCCCTTTGAAAGAAACAATGAATTCGAATGAGGAATAGGAGGTAAAATGAGCTATGAATCTCTTCAAAAAGTGATTTAATTTGAAAGTCCGTACTCCGTATGTATTAAGTGCGTTTTGCGATTGCCTGAAATTTGACGTTATGCCACTAAACGGCACGGTGACGGCGACTGGTTGGTGAATTTTGCGTTGGGGAATATTAACGGTGGCACGACTCGCAAACCAAGGATCGGCAAATTTGCCGAACCGTCGCTGTAATCGAGTAATAAACGGACATTAAGAAAAAAAAATATATACTACTACCTCATCGTTTAATAATTTATCACCGCTTAAGAGGGAACTCCCGGTATGGAATTCTCATACAAAATGAGTATGGTTGTATCTTTTACATTTTTCATCACAATGTTATAATTTTTGCACAGTCAATTAGAAACACGATTATCTATGTACCTTAGATTTCAAATTATCTTTAGTCTGCCTATTTTAAAAATTATAGGCATCCAAACATCCGTAGTTTTGAACGGCCTGACAAATGCGACTTTTTTAGTATTATACAACAGATTATTACAAGTTTTCGAAACGAAGGACCCTCGTAAATATAATGTACTTTCTATTTTTTTCTATTGTACTTTTTTTTTTATTTCTGTGAGATCTCGTGCTCGACTACCAGGTTGGACAAAAGAGTTATTTGAGATTTGCCGTTAGTATTAATAATAATAATTTGGATTTTTTACATTAGATAGAACGCCAGAAGCAATTACACTATCCGATGGTCCCAATGACAAGGCCAAATACACACATTCACTCACTCAAGCACACCCAGTCTCAGAACAAATATTTGCAAATTACACAAAGATTTGTCCCATGTGGGGATCGAACCCACAACACCAGTGCAGTGGAGAGCGGCGAGGCGACCGCTTAAACCACTACAACACACGTATACAGACAGTATTGTATACTGTTTCCTGTATAAAGCGATAGGCTTACCGTCAACAGATTGCAGATAGGTATTTTAATTCACCCGCTAAATGAAGAATGTTACTAGGTGTGCCAAATCGCTTGAAATTTTGTCTCAGTAAAGCCTGTATGTATACAAATACACTACTTTTTGTTGTAGTCAAAAATACCTAGTAGTTTTGATTTTATAGGCATTCAAAGTTTCGAAAAATATCGACTGCCGCTAACAGTCACGTGACCGCTTGTGACGTCATATCACTGCATCGCGCCGCGCGGGCCGCGGCCCGCTTAGTATTAAGTCGCCAGTTTGTTGTGTTTTCGTCAGAGTATTAAGTTAATTGTCTAATAAAAGTAAATATTATTCGATTAATAAAATGGATAAAGGATTCGAAAAAGGGCAATCGGATAATCTGCCTAAAATAGATGGATTAATGGTTACGCATTATTTATCAACAAATAGTGATTTCGTTGCCGACGAAATGCGAGGAATAAAAATGCAAAGGTGTGTGACCTTTCCGTGCTACTACTTATGCTTAATAGTTTATCTGTTCTAAATTGTTTCATCAAAACAAAATACCTAACTAATGTCATAATGGAAGAATGTACCTCGAATAGTAGAAGTACCTACCACCAATATTTTTTTACGTTAAAGACAACAAATTTAATATGTATTATAGTTTTGTAGCTATTGGTAGGTACGTATGTATATATGGTAGGAACCGCTCTTCTTAGTAAATTTAAATGACTACATACATTGATTTATTGCTAACTAGCTTCCGCCAGCAGCTTCGCCCCTGTTTCCCTCGGGAACTGTACATTTTCCCAGGATTAAAAGTAGCCTATGTGTTATTCCAGATTTCGTTCAGATCCGTTCAGTAGTTTTTTCGTGAAAGATAACAAACACACACTCACAAACTTTCGCATTTATAGTATTAGTAAGAAGTAGGATAGGTACTTAGGATGTAGATGTAGTGGGTTGAACGTTAGATGTACTAAACATTTTTTTTTTAATTTGTATTTTTTTTACTTAAAAAATACGTAAGGCCATTTATTTTTATTTGAAACTTATTTGATTTTATTTTGTTGCTATTGCTATTGGTTATGTTCAAGTAAAAAAAGTAGGTGATTCTAAAAAAAGTGTTTCGCATTCCTGTTCCGAATCTGAATCTTCATTATGGTTCTATGATTCTTGATCAAGGTTTAACATTTCACGTGAAGAGACCCTTGAAGATGTGTCGTTCATACTACCAAAAGATACTGCATCCTTCAGCTTTCAGATTTACTTGCACTCCCTTACTTTTTTTGATATTTCTAAACACTGATGATTATTTCCAAAACTAAATGGATCTTCTATTACTATTTCGTCTTCACAGCTAACAATAAATATCTCTGCAGGTTTTTCTAACGTCGAAGTTTTATCTTTATTTAATAGTTTCTCAAAATATTCTATTACGGTTACGTTTTTGCACTGCAGATAGATCTCTAAGGTTTATCTTTCTTTTCCTGTTGACATTTGAATTTGTGTGGAGCTGTTTTAGTTTTATTCTTCCCCCGACCAACTTATATTTAATATAGTTCTCCATATAATTTTTAATCTAAAACAAAAAAACTTACACCTAGCCGACGCGAGCAGAGCAGTAGGGGCACAGTCTAGTATAGATTAAAACTTGTATAGAAAACAAAGGATAACGCAAAACAGCTGCATTGTTCTTAAGATATTTTAATATGTTATAATATGTAAAAACGTAACGGAAACTTCTGACACCAAAGGTTTTGCACCTCTGACCAGATTTTATGTTTATATAGGTATTCACAATTACTGTATTTTTTAATGAAACTATTTTTAACCGAATAAATCGCGTATTATTGATTTTACATATTTCCTGCCAATGTAAAATCAATAAACACGCAATTAATCTGGTTAGAAATTGTTTCATTATAAGATGAAAATAATTATTATTACTTATATACCTACATAAAATATGATCACTATACTAACGTCAAAATGGTCTTCACAACAATTAACTGTACTTTTATCTCCAAATGGATCTAACCTCTTAATGGCTTAATTTTATCCTATTTTTACGCATTTTAACGTCTTTTGGAACTATAAAAACAACTCTTCCGGCAAATTGGTAGCTGTATTTTTACATTTAGGCACCAACACATGATTTCATAGTATTTGGATTGGACATTTTTAAAAGTATTTAGTATAATTTTGACGGCAAGGGCGCGCGACTGCGAGTGGACTAAGTGAGCCAGACAGAGAGTGCAGTGCAATGACGTCACACCGTAACCTTCTTTTTTACTTCTAAATCGGAAACTAATTGACTTATCGAAGTAATTCTTTCATTAGAAAGAAGGAGCAAATTAGACTCTAGCTCCAGTGTATGGAATCCGCACGAGAAAAAATACGCACTCCTACTCGAAAAAGTTCAAAAAGCGTTTTTACGGTTCTTGTACAAATTTAAATTAGGTTATTACCCGTTTATGTACCCTACAAAGTTCATCATTGGCTGTCTTGGATATAATACACTCGAAACCCGGCGATTAGTCGACCAAGTCAGCACTATGTTGAAAGTGTGTAGAGGGCAAATTGATGCACCGGCTCTGCACAATGAACTGGTACGGCTATACGTCCCCGACAATTACCTTCGTAGTAGAAGTCATCGGCTGTTTGCCGTGCCACCATGTCGTACTGCTGCTCGCGTCACTTCTCCTATACCACGCGCACTTATCACTCTCAACAATCTCATGGACTCCAATACAGAAATTGATTTGTTTTCAAATGAATACGGTGTATTATTGGTGTTTTTGCAACAATTTTGTGAATATCAGTAATATTACATATTATATTTTTCTTGTGTTATGTATATGTTGTGATTAATATAATTGGTTCTTGTAGCCGTTTTAATCAAATAAATAAATAAATAAATAAATAAATAAATAAATAAATAAATTAGTATTTTTTATTTTTGACAGAGAATATGGACTACTAATAATCATAATTAGGTAACATTCTTCATTATGGGACCTAAACATAACAAATGAAATCTACTAGGTACACACTAGCTATTATACAACCTCCTTGGTATAGACTCGAAATTATGTATTTGTGCTAGCCACTAGTACTCGCGATATTAAAATACAAAACAACGGTTTTACTTATTATACTTGCAATAATCGAAATGAATACTTTCATGACATATCACAGTGGACACATCGAAGTAGGTTGCATTTATATTGTATTGTTTACAATTTATTAATACTAACGATTCATACATTTACATGAAGAAGTTGGAGCATTATACAGATCATCGTACTTGCATTGTAAACTTGCAATTGAAATTATTAACTGTTTTTATCTAGGTTGGCACAGTGCAGTTCATTTATATTTTGTACTAGCGACCCGCCCCGGCTTCGCACGGGTAAAATGCTGATACTAAATACACTACAGAAAAACTGTGAACGTTGTAACGGGTGGCGCAAAAGTAAAGACCCTATTTGGTTCAGCTATAACATTTTTTCTAAATTAGAAAACTAGATTTAGATTTTTTTAAATGTATATTTGTGCCATTAAATTTCGTACCATTAGGATTTAAAGATGATGTCTTTTAAATGGTGACCTCCAGAGTTGATACACATTTGAGCCCTATTTATGACATTTTGCATAACTTGCCGTAACACTTCCTGCGATATGTTCGTTATTTCTTGACGAATGTTTTCTTTTAGAGCTGCGAGAGTCTGTGGCTTGTTCACATACACCCGAGATTTCAAAAAACCCCAAAGAAAGAAGTCTGGACTGGTCAGATCGGGTGATCTCGCAGGCCAAGGCAAATCGCCAAAACGAGAGATAACTCGGTCTGGAAAAGCGTCCCTCACTAAGTCCATAGTGTCGCGCGCTGTGTGTGCCGTAGCGCCGTCTTGTTGAAACCAGATGTGCTCCAGCCCCAATTCGTCCAAACTGGGTATCAAAAACTCACGTAACATGGTTTTGTAGCGTTCTCCAGTGACAGTTATCGCATTGCCTCCAGCGTCTTCGAAAAAATAGGGTCCGATCACTCTGTCAACACAGATGCCACACCATACAGTAACTTTTAGTGGGTGTAGAGGTGTTTCTTGAATAATGCGCGGATTATCAGTGCCCCAGAACCGAGTATTCTGCTTATTGACATGCCCTGAGAGATGGAAATGCGCTTCGTCACTCATAACCAATTTTGAAGGAAAATCATCCTCTTCAAGGTTGAGGTTTATGACGCGCTGGCAGTAATCTAGACGAGCTCGGTGGTCAGCAGGCAGCAGCTGATGAGTCATTTGAGTTTTATACGGGAACATCTTTAAGTCTTTCACCAAAATACGCTGCAGGGTCCGTCTGGAAATGCCCAATTGCGTGGCACGTCGCCTCGTTGATGTTTCTGGACACTCTTCCACATCTTCGCGCACAGCATCGATATTTTCAGCTGAACGGCCTGTTCTTGGTCTCCCAGACTTAGGTCTATCCAATGTTGAGCCAGTTGCTTCAAGGCGTGTGGCAAAGCGTCGAATTGTGCGACCAATCGGTGCCGGACGGTGGGGAAATCGTCGACGAAATTCACGTTGTGTTCTTATCACTGATGAATTATTCCGTAAGAACATTGACACAATTATTCCACGTTCTTGGGGAGTAAAACGGTCCATGTTTATTTTCAGTGTATTTTACATTTGTTCACTACACAATTTTCAACAACAGAATGACAGAAAATGTCATATAAAAAAAAAAAAGTATTTTCTTTAGTGTCAGTACTTTTGCGCCACCCAGTATATAAAAACACAGCGGCCCGCTCCGGATTCGCACGGGTATAATATAATATATAGCCTATGTCACTCACTGAAAAATGATTAAAATCGATCCAGTAGTTTTGATTTATTCATTACTGCCCGTGGCCCGCACGCGTTAAATTTGGAGTAAAACAATTCCCCTTTCCCTATACCATGAAGATTTCCTGCTATCTTTGAAATATTCATACACAACATTTTTACTTATTTACTTTTTACATTTCTCAGCACTATATCTATCCCGAAGCTGACTGAGTCGAGCCTCACGCTCTACTGACAATTCTCTGACCCTCTGAACAGGCTCGCTCTCGCCGCCCCGACCGGCCGATACCGCCGCGAACGCTACGTCCCGCAATTTTTAAATCTGTAATATCTTCGAAAATATTCATTTAAATCACATGCTGTAAAGGGCAATTTTGATCTACATGAAATGCACAACGTATTTAATGTATTTAATTGGATAAGGAATGATACCGTATCGTTTAAAATAGCTTGGTAAATAAAACATGATATTTTTTTTGTAATATGTAAAAGATAAAAATGGTTACTGTGGGTTATCCGTAGGAGATAAACATATGCTGTCGCGGACTTTTTTATTCATCTTTTTAAGATATACAATTCCGTAGTACATAAATTTGATCTATCTCGTAAGGTTTAGCCAGCGTTTCCAATGTAAGCGCAGAAAAATATGTTTGTTACGACATCACATTACAAATCTTTAAATTTCTCGGCTTTTCTCTACTATAATATGCATGTATTATACATAAAAACCATCCTCTTGAATCACTCTATTTATTAAAAAAACCCCATCAAAATCCGTTGCGTAGTTTTAAAGATCTAAGCGTACATAGGGACAGAGGAAGCGACTTTGTTTTATACTATGTAGTGATGATGATATTGCTGAACTCGACTGTACTAGTGTCGAATTGGAGTCGTATGTGTGAATGTACCTATGGACTTTTTATCCTCTTTCTTACTTAATTTATGGACGACTGGTTAGCAGAGTGGGTAGTGTACCTGCCTGCGACGCCGAGGTCGCGGGTTCGATTCGCGTGAGATAAGACAAATCTTTGTGTGCATGAACATGTAGGTTTGTCTTAGTCTGGGTGTTTCTATATATAATAAGTATGTATTTACAAAAGAAAAGTATATATGTATTAGTATCAGTTATTCTAGTACCCATAGTACAAGCTCTGCTTAGTTTGGGACTAGATGGCGTTGTGTGTAAGTTGTGAGATATTTATTATTATTTTCTGGATGCATTCTGATGAAATGTTACATACATATAACGTATAGCCACAGCATAGAGTTTTAGACGAGTCGTTGCCGGTTCGAATGTGTGCATGCGCTTCGGGCGCCTTGTATGCACGCAAATACACATGTAATCTCGGGGCAATCTCGCGGTTCTCTCGCTTTTAGTGAACCGCACGCTCGCTCGCATAAAATTGTGTTTACATTAATTGTAAAGTTCGTCACTTTACAATTAATGTAAACACAATTTCCTTTCGCGAGAGTAGGCGAATAACTCGCCGCGCGGTCATACAATGAAACTTATGTTACCGTATCATTACATTGTACCTATGTAGCTGTGTATTTTTTTTCTCTTTCTTGCTAAATTTACTGGATGCATTCTGATAAAATTTTACATAATAGTTGTAGGCAGTAACTCAACTTCATAGAAATGAGCCGTTGCCGATTCAAATGTGTGCATGCGCTCCGGGTGCCTTGTATACACGCACATACACATGTAATCTCGGGGCAATCTTGTGGGTTCTCGCTTCAAGTGAACCGCACGCTCTCTCGCATAAAATTATGTTTACACTAGCTTCCGCCTGCGGCTCCGCCCGCGTGGTATGTCAATTAAAAGTAGCCTATATGTTAATCCAGACTATAAGCTACATGTGTGCAAAATTTCATCGAAATCGACCCGGTAGTTTTGGCGTGAAAGAGTAACAAACATCCATACATCCATACTTACAAACTTTCGCCTTTATAATATAAGTAAGGATCAATTGTAAAGTGACAACCTTTCGCATCAACGAGAGCAGGCGAATAACTCGCCGCGCGGCCTTAGTTAACCTCATATTCTTAACTATGTGATAGCCTTATGATTTTATTGATTTACTTTTGCAACATAATTTTAAAAAGAACCAATATATTCAAGGTTCGCCTTGTAAATAATGTTATAATTCGATTAATTTAACCTAGATCTTAACTTAAATATGGGAACGAGCATACTTTGACAAGGCTTTTATGCCTTCATATCATTGACATACATTCTAGTCTCACATTGTTCATACTCGGCTAATAATATAATAGAGCTTTAATTAAATAATAACTTACTTTTACTACTACAAGGATACCGCAGTATTAATGCTAATAAAGAGTCTTTCAACAAGGACGGGATGATGTTAAAATTGAATAAAACAAGATGTGTGTGAGATATTAACGAAAGGAAAGGCCCATTTATGCCATTATGGATGGAATATGACATCGTTCAAATGTCCGCCGCGGATTCGTATGGTGGCACGAATCCGAGAGGTACAATTTTAAATGACTCTGCTGTGTATATCCGGCTGAATCTGAGCGATAGCCTGCGTTATGTTGGCTTTCAGGCCAACGGTCGATTATGGCTTATTGGCATAGGCCTGCGACATCAGAAAACCTCACAAGAAAATGTCTAGCGGAGTCGAATCACACGATCTTGGTGGTCAATTCACGTCACCTCCGCGAGAGATAACTCTACTCTCAAACCGTCCATGCACAATGTCCATTGTGTCGTTCGCTGTGTGGCAAGTAGCGCCATCTTGCTGGAATCAAATGTCGTTCACGTCCATATTGTTCAATACAAGCCAAAAGAAATTGTTTATCATTGGATCTGTAGCGCTCGCCGTTGACGGTGATGATGAAAACAAAATGGCCGCCACAGATTATTATTAACATCGACTCGCTCTGTTTGAAAGACCCTTTACAATAAAAACTAATTTTACTCTATCATTACATTAAAATAATCTTAATTTATATTTATTAGAAGAAGCTGGTAGATAGTAAGTACGTGCATAATAATACAATTATCTTTTGAAGCAATTTCAAGATATTCAACTGCTGGTGCTGATATTGATCCTGATATCTATTGCACTACCACAAAATTAATAAAAGTGTTGCATTTGCATTTCTCTCTGATGGGGAAACAAACAAACAAACTCTTCGACTTTATAATATAAGTTAGTATATATTATAAAGTTTGAACGTTCACCTTGTAGAGAATGTTATAATTTTACTAGCTGTCGCGTCCGTCCGCATGACTCAAGACTATAAAAATTCATAAACCAATAAATTTAACTAATATTTAAAATTAACCATCTTATTCAATAATCTAAATAAACGCTATTGAATAAAATATGTTAAAATAAAGATTAAAATAAGTGTAATCAATATCAACCTAACGTTGACTGTTTTACCTCTTATAAAATTAAATACCGTGTTTATAAAGTGACGATAATCGAGTTGGCGTATGAACACGCACAGATGTGATATGGAACCTAATTTAAATGTTTTACGTTCGATTACCTATTAAAGTATGGATATTTATCTATGACTAGCTGACCCGGCGAACTTCGTACCGCCTTAGCGTAAATTTGATGCACTACTTTATTTTGTATAGCTGACCTATCTTATGTATGCGTACCTATTCAATTTGAACTGGAATCTATAATATCCCCCATATAAAAATGAATACTTTTTTTTTTTTTTTTTTTTTTGCCGTAACAACCTTGTACAGAGTATTAGAAAACTACAAAAAAAATATCAGCCAAATCGGTCAAGCCGTTTTCATGCCAAGTCGTGACAACGGAAAACGGGTTTAATTTTTATATATATAGATTAAATTGATGTTCTTACCTACTTACATATTTAATTCAATTTTCTCATGCCGGTAGGCAGCGGCAGTAGCTTTTCGTAACATTATACGTTGTTGTGCAATGTGTTGGTTGCAAAATTAATTATCCTTTAGGAAGATGTTAATATTTTTTGAAATGGTGTTTAATGTAGGTTCTGTTTTATTGTTTCTGGAGTAGACATAAAAAAAAGCTGTCACGCATGCGAGAATATTTCGTCAGAAAATCATAGAAAAGCCAAGAATCAGTATTTTTGTAAATCCACTCTGACGGGCTCCACAAGACAGATATCATCTAACTGCCACCGTTTAGTATCGTTTTTCACTGCAGGTAATTAGGACCATAAACCCTCACAACAAATGGATTAAAATACTGACATTCAACCGCAACCGTTTAGTTCAATGCTAACTCTAATGAAATTTGGTTTTTTGGCAATTTTAGAGTTATGTTAACCTTTTAGTATATAATACAAGACCGTTTTGTGCTAATAATTAATAAACCTAAATTTCAAACAAAAGCTTAACAAGTTAGCAGCGTGTTGTACCTGAGTTGTAATTTAACTTATTAAGTCCTAAGTTGTTCACTCAAAACTTGGTGGCATCAGTATTTTATACGTGAAATTTTCCTTTAGAAAATCATAATTGCTATTGAACTAACTTGATACTATTTATTATTTATAAACAAATTGGGAGTTTATATAATATTAAAGTTGAAAAATTAAGAATCCAGCAGGACTCGAACCTGCACCCCCTGGGTATGCGCCCCAAGTGCTTTGCCAATTCAGCTATGGATTCGTATGCTGCCGGACTCGAAATTTCTCAACTCTTTTGTGCCAGCCGAAGCTAGACGAACCATTACTTGGTTTTAGCGCCATCTATGCGATGTAATAAGTTACTTATTCACATAATCGCATACAGTACGTTTGAATTAAGATCAACACATTACTGTCGAGAGATGACGCATTTTTATCAATACTTGTAATATTTAAAGCAAATTTTAGCTTTGCTATGCCTTTTTGTATTTATATAATATTAAAGTTGAAAAAAAAAAAGGGGGTGCAGGTTCGAGTCCTGCTGGATTCTTAATTTTTTCAACTTTAATATACAAAAAGGCATAGCAAAGCTAAAATTTGCTTTAAATATTACAAAAATTGGGAGTTATAAAAAAGTTGTAGTGTAAAATAAAATAACACTAGACAGTATCAACTGGTTCCAGAAAAGAAATGACACTATTCTACTATTTACCGCCAGATAGCCTACTTGCAGTCTAGTATTAAAAATCACTCACTCAGAAATTAATAAGACAATCTTCCTGATTCTGATGCGCCATAATTAACGAATTCGGCCATTTGATCGACCGCGACCGAAGAATAGATTAGTCGATAGACGATCCATCGTTTGTTGTAAACTCCCCAAGGGAGGGACTATAAATCGTGCTTCGCAGCGCCTCTTTGTTCCTTTGACGGCGCAGTTTAGGCACCATTGATTCACTGAATAGCCGTGAAAAAGCCATAGTTAGAATACCAAGCACAAAAAAAAAATATTAAAATTCGATAAGTCGTCCCAAAATTAGCGCTAACAAAAAAACAAACCAACTTTCGGCCGCGGATTTATCTGCGTGGTACATTAATATAAAGTACCCTATGTTACGCGCCTTATAATTAGATACCTGCATGTAACATTTAATCGAAATCGGTCTAGCTGTTTAGAAGATTAGCTGATACAAACAGACAGACAGGCAGACAGATGAAATTTTTGAAAACTTTGATTTCGTGGCTATATTAGGCTTTGGTATCGTGCAAATAACTATATCAACTGAAGAAAACATAATTATTTTGACATTAAAAACAGACACTTACATTTTATTTATTTGTATTGACTGTTTATTATACATCATATCAAACGAGTGTTAGTATCAATAACAATATCACAAAACAAACTGTAACATTGAATAATAATGTATCAGTACTTTTACATGCAACTACGCACCTCACATACTCCTAGAACAAGGAGTGGCCCTCTATAAATAATTGATTTCGCGATTACTCAAACATGACTTGATTTGTACCATGTCGCACTGAATAAATCTGTCGAAAGCGATAAATATAGAAATGTAGTAAGTCACATGTGTATTTACTTACAATAAATTGAGTATAATGTTTCAAGTTTGGTATTTACATACTCACTTCAAATACAAAATGTAAGAACTATAAAGAGAGAACAGAAATAAGTACGCCAAACTGAAGCGCCCATCCAGCTCTTGCTTGGTTGAAGTCGTAGTAGGATTAGGTACTGGAACAGCTATCATGACTACTATATACGATGATACGGTAAAAGTTAGCTATAATAGCAAAACATATCATCCATATAACGTTTTTAATGTTATAATTTTGTTTCAAACCAACTCGCAATATACCTTTCAAATTCATAGTTTTGCACAAAGTGATGGCAGCTTACGCTGATACTTCCTGCCTCGGATTCCTGAAGATAGGTCCATCACCTTCGGACTTTGATGGTCTTCGTTTCGAAACGCAAGTCCCGAGATGTTGCTAAATAACCAGTTAGCATGACTTAATTACCTGAACGGGTCGCGCGGTGCGAGGTATAATTCGACTACGAATGGTCGTCCACCAGAAAACCGATTGCGGATCCGACAATTAACCGATTCATTGTAACTAAGCCTCAAGTTCCTCTCCACTTCAGACAACAAACAAATAACAGAAATAACCGATTGGTAACATCTCTGGCTATTTCTGTTTCTCTCTAGATCAAAGACATTGCGTTTAAATTTAGTTCAGTGATAGCCCTGTGCTTGATTCACTCACCCGATGCAGCTGCGGACTGCTAAACTTGTCACTAAGGTTATAGCTATTTATAACTGGCCCTTAGTTTTCTTAGCGTGTAGGTGCGACATCTGTATTATCTACTAGCTACTCGACAAATCGCCTGCGTTAATCCATGATCGCTCATATTCTACTGACAGCAAAAAAATAACGAAAAATACCAGCTAAAGCTTTATCTAAACTGTGAAAAGCTCACAAAATACGCTGAAAGGTTTGTTCGATGATCTGGAAGGCAGGCAGACAAGGCAAAATTTGAAAAATGTTTGAGTTTCAGATTTGTTTCGATGCATTTGAATAGGCCATTCCAAAATAGTATTTCAAAGAATCCTTTATATACAATTATGTTGCAGATTACCTAAGTTTTGCCCAATCTACGGGAGATATAATTTTTAATATAATTTGAATATAAATATTCAAATATAAATTCATTATAATTTGTAAATACCAATCATGACGCAACATTGTAATTTAAAAAATGTTAATTTTCTATTTCTTTTCTTCTGTATTCAATAGCTGGCAAATAATGATTGGAAAATAAATTTTATATTATTTGCAGAGCCACCTTGACAAGGACACCATGGATCTAACAAAGGCCGAACATCGTCACCTAGTGCTGCAGATTGCTCTCAAATGCGCTGACATATCCAACCCTTGCCGGCCGTGGGAGATCAGCCACAAATGGAGCCTCAAGGTGTGTGAGGAGTTCTTCCGGCAAGGCGATTACGAGAAGCAGCTAAATCTACCCGTGACTGCCCTCTGCGACAGACATAATACGTCTATTCCAAAGATACAAACAGGTAATTTTAATACAACATCCTTATAAAACCTTAATCGCTAAAAAAATGTAATTGTTTTTAAATTTTGCTTATAATATTACAGGATTCTTCAAATTCGTAGTTACACCATTAATAAAAGAATGGGACCGATTCCTCAAGAACGACTTATCCTCACAGATGCTTGATAATCTGTTGTATAACCAAAATAAATGGAACTCACTCGATGCGCAGGAAACAGCCGAAGAGACGCGAACTGAAATGTCTGAAATTGAAATCGTGGATGATGACCTTGAGACTAATATTTCAGATAGTGCTGAGTTGCTATTGCCACTGCGACGAAGTTCCCTCAATCCAACCAAGCAAGGCGCTCTTAAAGAACAACTCAGAAGGTTCTCTGTACCCCTAAACGTGTTCCAAGATTCTAAATTTAAGAGCAGAGGGGAAAAATCGCGAGTTTCTTCTGGTGTCACATCTCAAAAAGACGACAGTGGTAGCGTTGTAGGTAGCGAGCACTCGATACACTCACAGCTTAGTCTACGTGGACAGTGCGAGCATACACCGGTTGCTCCAGAAAAGGTCTTGAGTACAGAAAAACTATTGCCTGATACTTCAATAGCATCGATCACCACACCAGTGCAAGCGACGCGCCTTAACACAGTAATCAGAGATGGTGGTTCTTGGAAACTGGTGCGACAACAAACGTTCCCACCATTAGAGACGCGAGATCACTTCCAAGCTTCGCGTTCACTACACACCAGCAACGAGGACGCCATTTATACGTCATGCTTCAAATCTGACTTAACCAAATTCGACATAGGAGCGTGCTGGAAGGAGGGGAAACTTAGCAGTTTGTTTTCCAGGGGAGATACAGATAAGACTGACAGTGGCGGTGATTCGCATGCTCAAGCACCATCAGAACTACCGCGAACTATAAAGGAGCAAGAAACGAAGAAGAGAGAATTTTTCGCAATAGGCAGTCAGCTCAGAGACAACTTAACAACCGTGCAACTAGGAGGACTCGATACTGACCATCTGTTGCGTAGACGGAAATCGATGCCTGCGGATTCAAGTAAGTTGTTCTTCGATGTTTACTTATTTAAAACGTTCTGTTAAAATGAAGTTAAATTAACACGTACATTTTATTGCAGCTCCAAAAGAGAAGAAGGTCCGTGAAGTGACAAGTGCGTTACCGCAGTTGTTGCGGCGGACACTGTCAGGCAAGGACAGCTGGTTGCGTCGGCGGGGCTCAGCCCCTTCGCCGATCGCGGATTCTGAACTCCGAGGCCTTACAGCCTTGGGTTCCCTACGGCATAGTGTCAATGGCGGTCGTAGAAAGAACCCCATAGCCACGTGCCAGCAATGGATTGCTAAAACCACTTATAGTGTACAGGAAAAAACGTTCCACCAGTTACCACGCAGGAGCTCACTCCCCGTTGAGGTGATGACAGGTGCTTGATGGCTTAGCGGCTTTTTTTATTTTACTTTTGCATGTTAGCCCTCATAAGCAAAAAAAACACTATCTCAATTGACATCATTTTGACAATATCGATTTTGTGAAATTGGCATTAACCTTGATTAAGATAGTGATTTTAAGCTTATGAGGGCAATACTATTATCATTTGATTACTGCAATCTTAATTTGAATAGAAGGTCTTATATACAGGGCGAAATGACATCGTGACGAAGCCGCTTACCTGTGATTCAGTACATGATTCCTAGACCCAGGGTGCTAAAATTTATGCTGGGTGCTTAAACACCGGAAATTTCATAATTTTTCCAAGTAATTTTTAGTTTTTCGCCATTTTACCGACTGAAAAGGAAAGAGTAACTATATCTAAGACTATCCTAATTCCTGATACATTTGAATATTTTCGGTCAACTTAAGGTTTTTCAAAATTTTTCAATGAAAAATTTTGGCACTAAGAGCTCCGATAAAAAGTTTTTGCACCCGTGGTCTCAGTATAATGATCTGAATTACTGATTATTGCCTTCGTCTCGATATCATTTACAACCTGTGTAGAAACCAAATCACAAGCTTATTCGAAATTTCTAATTTTTTTAATTTGCCGATCAATGTGTAGAAGTATAGACGTATACCTAGATCAGATGTTGGAAACTTAGGCGTAGAGAATAAACAGATGTTAAATCTTCAAGGAGGCCTATACCCGCCAGGGGCCTTAACTATTTAACATTTTTGTCAAATTTATTTTATTTTTTCATTTTTTTAAACTCTGTAAGTTAAGGAAATAAAAGGCTTTATTATTATTATTATTATTATAAATCTTCAATAACAACATCACAGACCTTTCTGAAGTTCCTATTTTGTCACGACCGCTGGTATATGACTGCCGTTTATCGTTTCTTTTGTGTATTGATTCGTGACTTGATGTACGTTTTCTAATTGTGTAGCAAACATTATCTTAAAGTGAGCCGCCACCCCGATGGGCATGCGATACCACCATTCCTCACATTTCGTAATCAAGTTGTGAGATTTCTGAAGCACGTAACTATTAGAAAAATCTGGATGCTTTGTTGTATAGTTCAAATACACCGATCCAGCAAATAAATTTTATATACTATGTATACAATTGAAACAAATCAATATGTTTACAATAATTATTTAAATATCTATCAGTTTAATTAGAATGTATTCAAAGCACACGCAGTACACTCACACCCATTTATTAAATTCGTTTTCTTTCTACAGGTATATCGTCATGCTGAAACACCTATAGACAAACCAAAATAGGGTTTGCTTGAGCCTCAAGAGGCTCATAAAAAATTAGGATTCGCAGATAAGGACTTAAATAATGAAGATGATGAACAAAGTGTAGATTTAGTTCACGGTGACGACGATCAGGACTACGACGGTGATGTCGAAGGCGAGGATGAAGACCAGGAACCGGAGCAAGACAGCGAGCCCCCAGTGGGCCATTTTTTGGAGGACCCCGAAAATGACCCCGTCGACGATGTAATCACCGAAATTGACGAAGAACAAAATCGCCTATATTTCGGACTTGATCTTGATGATCTAGATGACACAGACTTAGATGTAGACGACACTGATTATAGCGACATCGTCTTGTCGACGTCGACGTCCTCATCAACATCGCCAGATCTCTTTAACAACCCCGGACATCACAACAACAGACGTCCAAATTCTATCTAAACTGCATCTTGATTGAATGCCTCTACTCTTAGGTTAGATGTATCTAGACTTGCTGCCAAACTGGCAATCTCTTACCTCCAACTATTGTTTTTGAGGCCTTCTGGGGTAGCAGGCAGTAAATCCATGTCAATAAATGGTGCCGTCTGCTAGCCCTGTTGTCTTCTTTACCCTTGCGATTATCTCTAGTCACATTTGAGCTTTTAGAACCTAGTTTCTGATGGGTCTGATGAAATATTTTTCAAATAAGACGCGTCTCGACCTTTTGGCCAAGAAATAAATCATTGACGCCTTGGATATATCAGGGTACAAACATTCAGTCATCACAATTTTGACTTACTATGCGCTGTCCTTTTGATGGTCATTATTGCCACGGTTTGAATACCGCAACGGTAAGCGAAGTACTCTCTATACCGAAATGGGCGGTTCTTCTATGTGAAAATAAAGACTGTACTCCCAGTCGAGAGTGTCGATCGTTTTCGTGTTTTTCGCCTAAACATAGAACATGATTGACACATCTCACCTAGCAGTATTGTATATACTTACAATGAGACAGTGCTCAGTATATGTGAGGCTTTCTGTAAATATGTTATCTATGTACATGTACAGAACCAGAATTACGCTTATTATAGTATATCTTAATTCTTGAAAGTAGAGAATAAGAATGGGAAGTGATTTAAGTATAGCAGAATGGAATAGACCAGGGAGCTTACGATTTGCAAATGAAATTATACATTGCGGTTCAATGTTACTCCAGTCTACGGTTTGGTTGTAAATATACAGGAAGTTGGTTACGATATCGTAGATATAAATAAAATTAGTATAGATTCATGTTCATATGAGGTCGTATGTGTATAACATTATGCCATCAAATGGCAAGCTTAAAACACAAAAGTACATTTTTATCTCTTAACACTTTAGTACAAATGACACAGTTATTTCTATTATTATAAGTTTTTTTTTTAAGGATGCATGTTATAAGTTTGCCATATCATCTCATAGATTTAACCGTTCAGTTGTTTAGTTATCTCAATTTTGTTTTTAATTTATTAAAAGATGATAAACCAAAAATGAACATTGAACATTGTATGGATTATTGAGTCTCATGTAGTATTGAAGTTTGATTAGTCATAGCTTTAAGTACTTAAATAGGATGGCAAGTGGTGAGTAGTGGCTCTTTTTGGGCGTGGCTTGTGTGTTACATGTCCAGTATTAGCGGCACAGCATGGCCGGACTTTTGGTCGCTTGTGGCAAGTTGCGTCTTACTGTCATAATGATTTTAACAAATTGTATCGTTATCACAACTAAACGTCATTTTTTCTGCCAGCAATAGATTAGCTGTACGTCTTTTTACTAACTTCTTAAAAGACAGTGGAGCGGGATATTAAAGTCTACCATTTTAGATTTTCGTCGTTAATCAATTCTCTGTTTTTATGTTCCTGAGGATTGTCACACAAAGAAAATATTAAACCTAAAGGAACATCCAATTGATAGTTTTTTTTTTTTTAAAATCAATATGCTAATGAAACCAGCGACCAAAAGTTTCAAGCGTGAAGTGGACAGTCTAATAACAATGAAATAGTTATTTATTATTATTTTTTGACATTTAATTATTATTTTACATTTCATTATTATTTAACTCTCATTATTATTTTACATTTCATTATTATTTTACATTTTATTATTATTCTCTACAGGTTTATTAATTTGAGGTGATTGTCTTTAAAACACAGGCATGCAGTGCTACCGACATAACCAGGGTTTGAGAGTAATTGATGGTTTGATTCGATGCAATTGTACATAAAAATATAGCATTCAAAGATGTAGTAGAGTTTCAACAGCTCTGTTAAGTCCCGGCTAAGAAATGGTGTACATTATGCAGCTAAATAGCATTAACCGTTGCTGGCAACACTTGATGCTTACGACGAAAGTCATGAGTCATGGCAACACTAGAGGTCTTAAGTTATTTTTTTTGTTTAATGTAACAGATATTTTATGTTTTACTTTTGTATATATATAAATGTTTTTGTAGTAATTATTGTTACATCACATAATATATAAATAATAGTTTGTAGTGCACAAAATGAAACCTCCGTGTTTTTTTTGTTGGCGCAGGGGACGCCATTTGTAATATGTGAGCGCTGGTCGCTTGCTAATTCTCAACGAGAATATATTATTAAACTAAACTAGTAGGAATCTATTGTAGTATACTGACGGTAGGAAAAACTGTTGTCATATTTTTTGACATAATTTTCGAGCTGAGCTCATAAAAAGTATTTTTATATATTTTTCTAAGTTCATCACAAGTACCTCTTTTGATGATTGTAGGCATTAATTGTACGACGAATGCCTTTCTGTCAAGGCAGAGTCGTTTCGTCTAGTGTTTCCTTTGATTATATTTATGTAACATACGTATTATTATCGACCTCTAGTGTCCTGAGCGTGTTATATTGTATTATAATGTAAATAATGGTAATGTGTTAGGAAAATGTTATATTAATTTATTTTGTGATTATGTCCGTAGTACCTAGCAAGCATAATCTCGGCATATTGTTTTTATTTAAGCTCGTATTGTGTGGAAAGTAAAAGATAATACAACAATAATTTGCACAACATTTAATTTAATTATTGTAACGTTGTTCAATGTAACATTACAGAGATGTTACATTGACGATCGTGAATTTATATTATGTTTGTAAATATAACGGTTTCGTAGTTATTTGTTGAACAGTGCCACTTTCCACACAACTGGCCACCATTACAGTGATTCATTGCGCAGAATGAATATCTATTAAATATACAACATTTCTTTGTACCTTAAAATTGATTCTTGCTATGTTATACCGGCCAAAGCGTTTTTAAACATTTCGGCGAATATGTATCTTATAGTTATGTTTTGAAAATATTATATCAATATGATTAACATGTAAAGTGTGAAAAAATATGATAAGCGATCTTATTTTTAACAAACGTAGGGACTATTCTACATTAATACCTCGCGGTTAATATTAAAATGAAATCATTGTATTTTAACGATTTTATCGGACCTCTCGCTCGCACTTTCGACTTGCGCAGCATGTGATGTCGCTCGGTTCGCACATTTGTAATGCGTGGAGTATAGTCCCATTATTTTACCGAGACGTCTCAACGACAACTATTATACACATCACTCCCCGTCACAATAAGGTGTAAAGGCGAATATTACTGATAGTTGAACTATCCGATTTTGCTCTGATGATCGAAATGGTCGGCTCTGATTGGTCGAGAAGACTACTATCAAATCACTATACACTTAAATAGTTATTATAATTCAGTGTGCTCAAGAATATCTAGTATTATTCAAAAGGACTTTTCCTTGGATCTGTATTGTACAATATTTTGTTCTGTACTATAATGAGGCAATTTCTTACCTAGAAAGTCCCAACTACGACTAACTCATAGCCCCAATTTCACAGGTGTTAGATAAACCTTATTAGCAGGATAAGCATATAACACACATAAATGAAAGTGACAGCTGTGTTATTTGTCACTTTAAATTCGGTCAGGTTATACTTAATGGGTCGTATAAGATCTATCCGGCACTTCAGAAACTGTACCTTAATTTATTATAATTATACTATTTGAAAAGTATTATTAGTTCCCCTGTCTTAAGTATAGTATAGAACAAAAATAATCCGGGCTCAATGTATTTCCCATGTGTGGTATTAGCAGTATTTTAATCATGGATGATATACTTAAGCCCGTAAAATGAAATAGAAAGTAACCTAAAGGGACTTAAACTACAGCTATTAAGGTAATCAGTCTGATATATTGGTTTTTGATTTTTTTTTTTTTTTTTGAAGCAATCATTGCTTATCACCAAGGTATAATTTTCTCTTTTGCCGCTATTTCAACAAATAATTATACTTAAATAAAACAACGGCTGAAGGCAGACTTGAATAATACTATATCTTTAAAGAGTCATTGAGAAAAAAAAGGAAATTGTTGTTTTTATAACTTTGTCAAAGCTTTATCTCATCAACTAGTACGAACAAGACAGTTTGCATAATATATTTACTACTTGATATTTTTATGTTACCAAAAAATACTAAAAACTTGTTAAAGTAAAAAATCTTGATATAAGTCTTTAATCATTTTCTAAATTTTATTTGCCGACCACCTTAATTTCGCAGTCCAAGAAAACTACGTATAACTTGATACGTGACCCTGTGCTGGTTCCGAGACGCACTTACCCCATTTTAGCAGCACTGAACAATATTGTGATCACCGTTTAATCTAAGTGTAGCTAAGGTCCCTTTAGGTCTTGAGTCTTAAGAATATGATCGAAAGACTTTCGAGACGAAATCGTTACAAATGCATACTATATTCAAATTTATACAGTAATAAGCAAATTAAAAATATAATGGTTACAACAATGGGGATGATGATAATATTTTTATTCGTTCGAGTCGTTTGCATGACCATAAACAGTATTCATTTTAATAAGGAAGTGTTGAATTAAACCTTTCAATAGGCTCAGAAAAAAATATTAGGCATGTTTGTCTGTACCTGAAAATCTATTAATTACATAAAACATAACATCACGCCTGTATTACCCAGATTCAACATATTATTTCGAGTCTAAAAATAAAATGAATCAATTATTCATTTTTATATTAAAATACTTTTTTATTAAATTTTCATTAACGTTCAATAAATATTTAAAAATATGAGAATATTATTTATTCATTTAAATATTTTTTTAAACATGTATCAGGTTTTGTTTTTTATCAAAATATCTGTCAATTTAAGAACGCAACAATAGGCATGATGACTAATTTTTATTTTTGTATGTAATTGAAACACCTCTTGATATAAGAAACATCATTACAAGAATTACTTTGACCTAACATAAACTTCCTGAGATAATACAATTTCAAATTCACATTAATAATGGACTCGCCCAAACGCTCCAAACAAAAGGCTACTCAAGCGTGACGTCACGCTTGAGTATTTTGTATGTGAAGTTATGAATTTTATTTGATAGCTATACGAAATATTGCGTTTATAAAAATGGTTTTATTACAAATATTGCTATAAATTGTGTGGGTAATTTAATGATAAAAAAAAATCGAATAATTTCGTATTTTAAAAATGAACTCGTCCATGAAACTTTGAATGATCATAAAATGAGTTAGATTTATAGTATGTAACAAAAAATTATTTCAATTGGTTTATGTTTACCTATAGTTTGATAAGGTATCCTATATTTTACTATCTATAAGATCAGTCACCATGCCTATTATGGAAAAATGTCACTAACATTAAACTTTAAATATTTTCTTCTAAAAGGTCATCATTCCCTTTGTTGTGCTATTCGTGCCTATCACTCCTAATCCAGTAATCACTGACTTGCCCGTAACCTTACAACATTGTCCTTCATAATTATTGTATTAATTATATCTATTCAATGTTAGAATATTGTATCTTTGTCGCGGTAAGAACAGTCACAATTAAGTTATAATGTTTTGTATAAACGTATCGTAATTACGACATAAATGTCCCTTCGTAAGTAGTGTACTGTTGTTTATAATGTAATAAATGTATGTGTTTATGTGTGGGTGGAAGGTAGGGTTTGCAAATGGCAAAAACTTTCTCTAAGACCATAAGAGTCGTCTGACAATCTTGACCGAAGTCGGTCGAGCATAAACTATGTGGATATTATGACTGTCACAGTTCTGATTAAATCCAGACATTACCATATGAAAATTTCATATTCGGTACTAGGTTTTTCGTTTTCTATTATTACTCTCGATCGATATCAGTCCAGACGGTCTAAAACTCTGAAGAACTAAATACAGAGTAATTTCTAAAAATCAGCTATTGACCGTATCACTTACGTTCCACCCAGCACATTGGTTCGTTTACAGTTTTACCACAGCTGGTATAATAACATAGATTTAGAAGAATAACTTTCAGCGACCTCCAGCAAGGTAAATAGCATCATAACTACAAAATAAAGGTAAAAAGGCTTGCACAATTTTTTTGTCACAAAACTTCTCAATTTCCGAATTTGAGCGTACTCAAAAACTGTATGACATGTTTGTATGATTAATTACTAATTGATTTACGTATTAATTGTAGTATTGTGTCTTGTTTAATACAAAAAATCTTGCGGTCGCTGAATATTTCTTAATTTATGAGGGATCATTAGAAAATTAACACAAGGAACAGTTAGGGTACATAGATATTTCTGTAGTAGAACTGTAAACGAATAATTATATGTAATATTAAAGTAGGGTGTTCGTTATGTATAAGTACTTTTAATATTTACGAGGCGGATACTTTTAATAGTGTGACCAAAGCATTAATATGTCGCAAATGCCTATTACAATAAATCACGGTTATATTGGACTATACCCCTTTGACATGTAATATACCTACAAAAATGACTGTATTTTAGTGTACTTGAATGAATAATCAAGTCAAAACTACATAATATATGATAATGTATATCAGAATTTACTGCGTTGTGTATGAGACATAACAAATTATGTAATTGTATCAAACGTTCTACAAATATAAATCCGGCTCGAAGGACCATAACATAACGCAATGTTTTTGACACAAGATGTAAAAAAATATTCATTGTAGACGGCGGCAATATTCATTGTAAAAGTTATGACAATTGACGCACATTAGTGCGTCAATTGTTAGAACTTGGCTAAATAATCCAGAAACGCAAACTAATATGTATATGGGCCGTACTCCACTTACCATCAGGTGGACTACACGTTCGTTCGCTGCAGGCGTGGTATAAAAAAAAAAAAAAATATAAAATAAAAAAATGTATTTTTTACATTTATGTCTGCAATGACAACGCAATGACAAAGATGTCTAAGTAATGACGTTTTATGAAAGAAAAATCATGATTGGCGTACAATTTCGCGCTAATAGGTATTTTTTTAAATTAGGTTGTTGATTTGTAATTGGATAGACAACCGAAAAAAACAGTGTCGGTCCCATTAATTTCTACTATTTTTGCCAAGTTAAAATTTTTAACCGATATTCTTGTGATACTTCTTATAAAATTGTATTATTTGTTATGTCTCGTAAAACCAGTTTCAATTAGAATGCCCTGCATTATTCACTGCTCTATAACTCAGTAGCTAAGAGAGGCAATTTATTTTACATACTAGATGTTATTTTAGAATGTAATGTTAAATCTATACCATAGCGAACAAAACACTAGAAAATGCAAGGCAATTTTAGCTGGAATCAAGTTGGTAATATTTAGATTTCAAATATCAAAAATAGTTAATAAAAATACGGGTTAAGCGTTAACCGCAGTTTAAGAAGTTAGATGAAATTGGGAATAAGTGTACTACGCATTTTCAAGTTAACCTACTAGATCAGTGGTCGCGCTGTGGTATAGATTACATGTCGCTCATTCTTACTAATGTACAACTAACACGAAGTAATAGGGATAAACAATTATGCTTCGTTTTCATGAACTTCCTCGTCGACAATTACTTGTCACTTAGTGCTCACTGTTTAATGACAACGCATACAAACTTATACTAAGCTGGAAATCATCTAGATATAAAGTGACAAGATCAAAGCATTATTTAGGCAGAAATACATGGTGTAAGTAACTGACTTCAGACTCGAGACAAGTAAGAGTTGACCCAGTAGTCACCAAGTGTAAACAGTAGCGACAACGCTGTACTGACTTCAAATCTGTGTAAACACTTGCTATTGCTTGCTTAGTCTAAAACGGAAACATTTTTGAGTATGTCTACTGGCAACATTATTACAAAGTTGTGATGACGTTTCATAACAGCAACGTTGAGAACGTATATATATTATTATGTATAAGTAAGACTTGTCAGGAGTATGGAGTCAGTTACCTACCCCCAATTTCTTGTCTTGAAGCGAGTGTAAACTAAGCATAATGCACAAATTAATTTTACAGTAGTCAGTTATTGGAGAAATCCGAAATCTACATCAAGTGCAATAAAAAATTCGTACTTCATTAAAATAAAGGTTTTTTTTTTATTGATTCTGTTTTTTACATTTTATTTCCTTTCGTTTACCTCATTTGCTTATCGAGTTTTTTGATTGAAAAAGAAAAAGTTTCCTCTTTAACAATTTTCAGTTTTTCTAGTAAATATCTACTTAGAACTTAAAAATGTAGACTGTTGATTTGATATGACTTCCAATGTACAGTTTGTTAACACCTGAGGTTTTATCTATTTTGTAATGGAATATTGTAGGCCTTGCAGTGATATATATCACTGTAACATTATCTATGACGACTATTGTCAGATCGGTGTTTATCAGTGTGTACCTTCTTGATTGAATAAAGTAATATTGTGAAGGATATTGTCATTTTATTCCGTCTTTTTAAAATGAACCCTTTATGAAATAATTTTCGGAAAATGATATTTTTACTCATTAATAATAAAAATACCCAGAGAAATAATTTAGCAAAAAACTACTTTAATTACAAAAATGCACTAAAAAATAAAAAATGCTTAAGTTCAAGCAAGCCAGCAGGTTCAAATCCTGCTGGCTTCTTAATTTTGTATAAAATACAAAATGGCATGGCAAAGATACAATTTGCTTTAAAATAAATAATATAAAATATTACAAGTATTTGATAAAAATGCGTCTTCTCTCGGCGGTACCGATTTGGTCTCAACCCAAACATACTGTGTGTGACTATGTGACTTATCCTTATCACAGATCGCACAGGTGGCGCTGTAACTAAGGTTTGTCTAACAGGTATATTAACCTAATAAGTTGGCACTTAAAAGGGTTGAGAAATTTCGAATCTAGCAGCATATGAATCCATGGCATAGTTAGCATTAGGTTCATATCCTACTGGATTCTTAATTTTTTAATCTTAAAATTGTATAAAATACAAAAAGCCACAGAAAAGCTATAATTTGCTTTTAAATATTACAAGTGTTTGACAAAAATGCGTTATCTCTCGACGGTACCGACTTAGTCTAAACCCAAACATACTGTGAGTGACTAAGTGACTTATCACGGATCGCACAGGTGGCGTTGTATCCCCCCACCAACGGGTCCCGCGTTGTCGTCGCGGTGGGGCTTAGTACCCGTGGCGCCCCCGAGCCACGGCGAAGCCAAGTGGACCCCAGAGGGGGGCTGCTCTTCGGGCTTTGGCTGGAAGTCCATGTGGGAGCAGCCCATGTTGCAGGGCTCTTATGGGGGGGCTCTGCAACAGGAGGGCCTGCGGTGTCGGCGTGAGTCGGCACTGCGGCCGAGGAGTTGCGGGGCCGCGGCGGGAGAGGACTGTCGGTGTTCCGTTGCCGCTTTCCCTGCCTTCCGCGGTCCCGGCGGGGCCGCAGCCGTCAGTACTGCGGCGTGGTGGGCGGTGGGACGAACATCTGTCTCACCGCGGAGGGCCAGGCCGTCAGATACGAAAGTGTCTGACGGCTTTGCACGCGGCCCTCGGTGCCGGTCCCCCCACATTTTGGGGGCCATGAGGGGCCTGCCTCGGCGGGCGAGGCCGGGCTGCGGTGTTGGCGCAAGCTGGCACTGTGGCCCGGTGGTTTACGGGGCCGCGGCGGGTAGGAGCGACGGTGCGCGCGTCGTTTGCCCCGCATTCCCTGCCTTCCGCGGTCCCGGCGGGGCCGCAGCCGTTGAACTGCGGCGTGGTGGGCGGTGGGACCGACCACCTGTCTCGCCGCGAGAGGACCAGGCCGTCGGACATGGGGAATGTCCGATGGCTTTGCACGCGGTCCTCGCGTTAGTTTTTAGTTTAGTTTTAGTTTATGTGTATCTATCATTTAGTGTTTAGATACATAAGGACAACAGTGCACCCACATTTTAATTTTTATAGCAATAAACTCGTGTGACTCTAAAGTTATTGTGTCAGTGAGTGCATTATTTTGTAACGTGCCTGGCGAACTAACGCCAGCTGCCCGCCAGTATGGCGGACGAGGACGAGGCTCGGTTAAAAGTCAGACGCCAGAGTCTGGTGGAAGCTGCCAAACGCCTGGAGGAGGAACGTCTACAGCTAGAGAGGCTGGAGGAAGATCGCCGGTTAATGGCTGAATTTACCTCGGGCCGCTCGTCGATCAGCCGCACACCACCGCAGGGATTTAGCGTACCAGTGACGGGCGCTTCAAGGATCAACATGGTGGCAGGCGCGGCACAGCAGGAACGCAGCACTGGCGTAGTACCCATGGCGATCGATGTGCAGGGCTCCAAGCGCCTTCTGACCTCTCCTGAAGAAGTTCAGGAGGAGGTTAAGCGCCGCGCTGCGCAAGTGCGGAAGAAGTACGACGCCATTCCCCCGCCAATTGGGGGCATTTTGACGCACACACCACGCCAGACGCCGCTGACGACTACGAACACTGAAAGCAACCTGGAGCCTCTACCGACGCCCGACACGGACGATGATGTGGACCCGCTGGTGCGCACCCCCACCGAGAAGCTGCTAAGCATGGCCACGAACTACACCAGAGGCGTAATGGAGGCGGTTTGCGGGAAGGCTAGCCGCCTCAACAAAGAGGAAGTTGGCAACATTGGGGCCAACACCGAAAGACTCCTAGCCATCATGATGCAGCTGTCGGTGAGGCTGGCGACTGTGGAGAAGAGAGCTGCGGTCCTAGAGGCGACCCTTGCAGCCCAACCACCGGCGAGGACAAGCACACCAACAACATACTCTGCCCCTCAACCAACATTCGCGAATATGCTGAAGCTTGGGAACAAGCATGCGGAGCCGAAGCCATCAAGCCTGGACTACTTGGTGTACAGATACACGGGATGCGGCCATGTGGAAACAGCGGCGTCGTCATCCAAACGGGGTCGCAGCAAGCAGCAGAAGCCCTGAAGAAGGCCATGCCGCCCACCCTACGCGTCACGGAGCCGAAGGATCGTCACCCCCAAATCGCTCTCGTTGGTGCCGAAAATGGTGTTAAGTTCGAGGAGCTCGCCAAGAGCATGCTAGAACAAAACTTTGCCAGCGACTCTAGCATCACTAGCGAGACCATTGCGACGCAATTACGCCCCCTCTTCCGGAGAACTAGGCATAACAACAAGTGCATGTGGGTCTGCCAAGCTGCCCCAGCACTCAGGAAGCGGCTTGTTGATCTTGGGCGAGTATACATCGGCTGGGACGTAGTCGAAATTAACGACTACGTGGGGGTGACATGCTGCAGGAGATGCCAGCAGTACGGGCACCCTGAAAAGTACTGCAAGGCCCAGGGAATGACGTGCGGGAATTGCGGTGACGATGGTCACAAAGCTGCGGAATGCCAGGCAACAACCACATGCTGCGCAACGTGCAAAAAGTTCGGCCGCAAGGACGCAAGCGAGCACGAAACGAACTCGCGAGACTGCCCTGCCCGCAAGTACGCTGAAGACAGGGAGCTCAAGAGGACATACTATGGATAGCCACATTAGCTTAGCACAACTTAACGCCCAGGGCTCTGCCCTCAGTACGTTCGAGCTGCCTGCCATCGCGAGAGAGCTCAACGTGGACGTGGTGCTGCTGCAAGAGCCGTACGCGAACGGTGATGAGCTATCCGAACACCTCATTCTTCCAGCGGGCATGGCAAGCAAGACGGCGATCTACCTGGCGCGGCTCGACATCCCGTGCACCGTGTTACACCATCTATCGAACCCTCACTGCACCGTGTGCCACCTTACGTTGGCAAACACAGCGCCGCTGTATCTTGTCAGTGCATACTTCCAATACTCGCAAGACATAGGGCCTCACATTGAGCATCTGAACACCGTGGTGGACGCGCTACGAGGCCACAAGATACTGATAGCTGCAGACGTCAACGCCCACTCGCCGCTCTGGCACTCTATGCCGCGGCACTACACTAGCAAGGGGCACGAAGTTACTCGCCGTCGTGAGGAAATGGAAGACTTCATCTACAGCCGAGGACTTACTATCCACAACACCGAGGGCCAACCGTCGACCTTTTTCTCGCCAAATGGCGAGTCGAACGTGGACGTCACCCTGACCAAAGGGGGATTGCCCATCACCAACTGGCGCGTTCACGCGAATGTCTCCACGAGCGACCACAGGCTCATCACGTATACACTGACCGGGGGCACACGGGGACTGAACCCTGCTCCGAACGCGGAGCTGTCAGGAGAGCCAAGGCGGTATCGTGAGAAGGGTGTGGATTGGAACCGATTCTGTGCGCGCATTCACGAGAGGGTGGGTTTCATTAAATGGGGAAAACCCGCAGCAGTAGTCGCCGAACAATTCCACAAAATAATCGTGCGCACTGCCATAGAGTGTCTGGGAACCTGCGGGGGAGGTAAACGCGAACGGGGTTACGAATGGTGGACTCCGACCCTCGACGCCTTGCGAAAGGCACATAATAAAGCTAGGCGTGCATGGCAAGCTGCCAAAAAACGGGGTGGGGACTTAATTATTGATGCTAGGAGGGCGGAGTTCCATGAGCATAGGCGCGGGTACAAAGATGGAATGGAGGAGGCGCGTCTCTCCTTTTTCCGCGAGCTCTGTGAGTCAGGCAACCAGGATCCCTGGGGACTGGCTTACAGGGCAGCGTGTGGGAGGCTTCGTCCGCCGCCCAATGTTATGAACGGCGTCAAGCTCGCTTGTGACGCAGGTGGCTCCATGCACAGTATGCTGCACTCATTATGCCCGGACGACAACGTCACCCTGGATACGGACTACCACCGCGATGTCCGTCTATTGGCCGCATGCTCACCAAGCGGGGAGGACGTGCCTCCTCCCTCTATCCAGGATCTGTGGAACATCGTTCGGTCCCTACCGAACACGGCACCGGGAATCGATGGAGTAACTGCCCGCATCGTTAAGCACGTGTGGCGAGCCGCTAGCGCGGAACTTACGCGAGTAGTGGGTAGATGTGTAGAGGAAGGCGTATTCCCGGGCGTCTGGAAAGTTGGCCGCCTAATTGTACTACCTAAGGGAAATGGTAAGCCGCTGAGCGACCCGAAGGCCTATCGGCCAATTACGCTTCTACCTGTAATGGGCAAAATCCTGGAGCGGGTAATGCTCCGTTGCGCACCGTCAATCCAACACAACATTTCGGCTTGCCAGCACGGATTCACTCGGGGCCGGTCTACATCGACCGCTATTCGCTCAATACAGGAGGTGGTAAGTAATAGCTGCAGAAAGTACGTACAGGCTCTGTTCCTTGACATTTCAGGGGCATTTGACAACGCGTGGTGGCCCATGATACTACTCAAACTCAAGCAAGGAGGTTGTCCGCCAAACATCTACAGGATGTTATGTGGCTATTTTGCGGGGAGACGTGTAGGGTTCTTCCTGGGTAGTACAGTTGAGTGGAAAACCGCAACCATGGGATGCCCGCAGGGCTCAGTATTGGGACCCTCGCTGTGGAACCTCCTTATGAATGACCTATTCCAGCTACCATACCCAGACGGAGTCACACTGGTGGCTTACGCCGACGATGTTACGATTCTCATCGAGTCTAACACAAGACGGGGCCTTGAAAACTCCGCATCAAGCGCGCTAGATTTAATCAAAAGCTGGGGTGACAGAAACCGGCTTGGTTTTTCTCCTTCAAAGTCATATTCCATGACTATGAAGGGGAAATTTACGAACCGGCCACCTCTCATTAGACTCGATGGGATCTCAGTCAAAAGTGTAGAGTCAACCAGAGTCCTGGGTGTGATACTGGATTCGCGCTCTAGTTTTCGGGAGCACGCGATTTCAATAGGAGGTAAAGCCGCAGCTGCATTCGGGAAAATGTCGCGCATCTCGGCTGCATCCTGGGGAGTACGATACAGGGCCCTTAAAGTCTTGTATCACGGCACGTACATAGCTATCGTTACGTATGCCGCCGGATGCTGGTGGAGGCGTGCGACCCTTCACGTGGTTAGAAGCGCGCTGCTCAGATCGCAGAGACCTGCGTTAACTCTGTTAACAAAGGCGTACAGGTCAGTAAGCACTGCAGCCCAATCGGTTCTAGCCGGTGTATTACCGGCCGACCTCGAAGTGATCCGGGCGGGAAGGTTGGATGATTGTCGGGACCTGCCTCGGGACGAGCTTAGGGCCGCGAGGGGGAAAATCGCGGAGGAAGTCGTCGCTCTATGGCAACAGAGGTGGCAGAGCGAGACGAAGGGCAGGGAACTCTACCGATTCTTTCCGGACGTGGAGGTGCGGCTCAAGGCAACTTGGGTAGCGCCCACTTACGAAGTTTCACAGATCCTAACCGGACACGGATGCTTCAAGAAGAGGCTCTATGATATGAGCCTCTCTCCTGTGAGCACTTGTTATTGCGGGCCCGTCGAGGAGGATCTGCACCACGCCCTTTGGGAGTGTAGTCTGTACGACGAGCCTCGTCGGAAAATGGTAGCCGGGATTACGCGCGTGGATGAAGGACCAATCTACTACCCCGATCTCGTTGCAACTGAGGCAAACTTCTGGCAGCTAAGAACCTTCGCGCGAGAGTGGCACAAAATCAGGAGCAGGCTGGAGTATGAAGAACGACAGAGCAGTGAGGAGCCGCTTTAGCGGCGGGGCCGCAAGGTGGTGGGAGAGGGCGGTGTCAACCGTAGAAGTATTGTGCGTCCTAATTAGGAATAGAGCTCAGACAAACCTGGGCCCAGCGCGACCTCAGAAAGAGGAGAACGCGCGGACAACCGCGCGTCCCAGAATGGGGTACAGACGCGCCGGGCAGCCTTATACAATTGTGGGGAGCGAAGCCGTGTGCGGGGACAGATTGACAACGGAGATTGATAAACCCGCACACGTCCCCGCGTTTGGGTGTTAATGGCCAGTAGGCCGGTAACACTTTGGGTGGAGGAGGGTCCTCGCGCTGGTCGGTGGCTTGCGCCAGCCCCCTCTTTGGGGGCCATGAGGGGCCCGCTTCGGCGGGCATCGCCGGGAGGGTCGTGGACGTAAAGGCTGTGCCAGATTCCCATGACCCTCCCATTAAGGCGAGTGCGGGAGCACCGTGGGGTTTTAGTGGGTATTCCCGTGCCGTTTACCATCTTTGGCACGGGCGAGTCCCACATAACCACTCTGCCCTTCCCCGGGGTGGGGTGGTATGCGTAAATGCATTTCCCCACGTAAAAAAAAAAAAAAAAAAAAAGGTGGCGTTGTATCCAAGTAAGGTTTGTCTAACATGTAAGTATATTTACCTAATAAGCTGGCACTAAAAAGGGTTGAGCTTTATTGGCATAGCACATGGGGCGTTTACCTAGGGGGTACAGATTCAAATCCTGTTAGATTCTTAATTTTTCACCCTTAATATTGTAACAAATGGGTCAATTTCAACAAGTGGTGTTTTTTGTACCTTATCCGTGAACTTTTTCATTTATAGCTTTTTTGGATATTTTTTTGATTTATTGTAATCTATAGGATACTAAATGTCCCCAATTTTACGCACATGAACGTATCATTTAGGACTGAGGAGAAATTTGAGTTTGAATTTGGGTTGCCACCGATACGATAAGCCAACCACCGATTAGTTTTCTGTACACCGATATGAAATGCTTGAACACCGAAATGTTAAGTTTATCCACCGAAATGTTATGCCTATCCACCGAAAAGGTGTGCTTATCCACCGATATGGTAAATCTGATCACCTTTGCACCATTGTTTCGTCAATAACATTGTCATATTCCAGTTACATCAGAGTTTTATACCTTATTTAAAAGCTTGTGAAATTAACATGTTTTTAGGGTTCCTTACCCAAAGGAAATGGAACCCTATTACTGAGACTTCGCTGTCCGTTCGTCCGTCCATACGTCCGTCTGTCACCAGGCTGTATCTCAAGAACCGTGATAGCTAGGAAGTTGAAATTTGCACAGATGATGTATAACTGTTGCCGCTATAACAACAAATACTAAAACTAAATATTTAAGATACAAATACTAAAAAAAATCACATCTTTTGTAAGGGGGCCCCCCTTACAAAAGATGTGATTTTTTTGCTCGTTTTTGCTTAATATGGTAGCAATGGTCACAAATTTAGTTAATGACCTGTCATTGAAAACTATATATTTTGATGAATTTATTATGTCATTCACTGAATGAACGTTAAAGTACAAATTGTTAGTAGTTCATAACGGTGCATTTATATTATTGACATCACTATATATTTTTTCGTCATAATGTGCAAAATAGTAAACGAAACACGTTTACTATTTTGCTCAGAGAGACTATAATATCACAATGTAAAAACTAATCATAATATAAAAAAATGGCTTTGCAATCCTTAAATGTTTTTAAAAGAAGGGTTGCTCGTTTGTTTTTAAAGAGTTGCGTAAAATGAGTGATAAATGTAGTTCTCTACCTACTGAACCCAATTCCTATGTGCCGCAGACCCGGTGACCCACACAACAATTGAGTCTTTTGATTCTATCACTTCGCGATCTAGCTACTCGGGTTGCACAGAATGATCGATCGACATAGGACTGATCTCTTATGGGTTATCTGTGTTTTGGAGAAAGTTGTTGACGCGATTTTTGTTGTACCGAACACAATGCGCCGAAAGTTCAATTGTGCGATGCTTTTACCATCGATGCTTTATGGATGCGATAGTATGTCGGTCTTCAAAATTTACTAATTGTACCTAATACAATTATAATATGACTTTTTTTTAAATACTATGTTTAATGTTGACAATATTTTGCATCTTTTTTAAATTTACGTAAATTTTTGCGACAGGCGTTCTGGCTATGAAAATTACGTAATCTACTTGAACTATTCCCACACCAATTTTTATTAAGGTCTAGTAAATTTGAATATTTTTGGGTACAAATAAATAAACTTACGTACAATTAACATCGTACAATTTCACTATCGACACAGTGTGTTCGGTATAGTAAAAATCACATCAGCAACTTTCGAAAACTCATAGGGAACCCATTTTCTATACCTAACGAAATTACTGATATCAATAAAATGTTTTCGAAGCAAAATAAATGACAAAGAGTCCACCGATGTGATGAACCGACCCACCGACTCGATAAAATGATCCACCGATACGACTAAGCAATCCACCGATGTCTTTAAATTGTTAATATACAAAAAAAATATACACCGCGCAGATAAATTAAACACCGATAATTTTTTTTCACCGATCAGGTGGAAAATTATCGTATCGTTGGGTAAAATGACCACCGATTCCACCTATAACGGTACAGCAAGCGAGATAAATTGCACACTTTTTTTTAAATTTCAAAGAAACCATAATATCTAGGACAAATTGAACTACAGCCAATAAAGCTGATTCAGTTACTATCTCTGTAAGAATCAAACAAATATAAAATAACAACATATTACAATAGAAAAAATCATTCACCAATAAGATAAAATATTTGTCGCCTAGCAATTTTCATGGTGTACTTACGTTTTTTGCGAGAAAATGCAGCAATGTAGAACGCGTCCGTCTTCACTGCGCATTAGGGCGGTACTAACATGAAATAATAATCAGGGAGGGGACACTGTCGGACTTGCTTATGTAAAGTTATGTCTAAATTACTTTTTGGCACCGAAAAGCCAAGAATTTCGGGGACAAGTACGTTTGTGCTCCTCATTAATAAATATGGTTAGTTAAATAATAGAATATGCTATTTATTAATGATAAAACTAATATCCTACGAAATAAGGTAGGTTGTAACCTTTATTTACCATATCACTAACTTATAAGCCATTTTGTTAGTAAAAAAGTACGGGGACAGCACCGAAAAGCGAAAATTTTGACTTTATTTGGGAATTTATTTCTACCTTTAAATTTCATCCTAGCCCATTAATATTTTTGCCCCCACCCTATATCTACCTATAGAATACTATAAAAATCAATTCAATACAATATTCTTCTTTTCAAATACGAATTTCAGCGAGGACAGAAAAAAAAGTCGTTTGGGAAATCCACCCAAATACAAAAAGGCATATCAAAGATACAATTTGATATCAAATATTACAAGTATTTGATAAAAATGTGTCATCTCTCGACGGTACCGATTTGGTCAAAACCCAAACATACTGTTTGTGACCACGTGACTTAGCACTGATTGCACAGGTAGCGCTGTAACCAAGAAAGGTTTGTCTAACAGGCAGTGATGTATAAGATACCCTATACAAAGTATTTGAAATATAAGATAATCTTTATGTTTTAGTTGAGATTTGAATAAAACCAATTTCTCAAACATACTGTCGCTCATCTTGCTTCGATGAGGCCTCATGATCATTCCCCAAAAGGAGAAGAGTCACTCCACAGGGGCAAAACTGGTAAACAAGTTATTTTATTTAAGTTTGAATATATTATTTAACTAGCTTTTGCCCGCGACTTCGTCCGCATGGAATTCGTTGTATTAAGTAGTAGCTGCTCCCGCGCTTTGACCCGCGTTCAAACTTACTGCTCTTCTCCCTTTGAGTTTAGCGTAATGTTAAATATCTTAACCTTTATTGAGATTTAGATTATCAAACTCAAAAGTAATTATCAGTATTCGCCCAGTACCTACTACTACTGGGCGAATTTCAAACAAACAACCTATCTGCCGCGATTTCATCTGCGTGGTAGGTACATCAATAAAATAACTCAATAACAGAAAATAAAATACCTACCTACCTAAATAAACCTATTTCTTATGATAACTAATCTAAACTCTATAAATAAGCAAAATCCCTATAAACTAATATCTATACGAATGTCTAATCCTAACTAACAGCATTATAAAATAACCTACGGTCACTAGGTACGTGCAATATCAAATATACTACCTATACTTTAAAATTAAAATCTATACAGTACGACATATAAAAATAAACCTAAATAACCAACGACAAACTTATTATTTGCGGTTTGTGCCCGAACCGCAAAATTAAGTTTGTATTTTATTGTAGGTATATATACTGGGTACTTTGCCGGGTTAAAAAGTATCCAATCTGGTGCCCAGGATATTAAAGAATAATAATACCAAGTTTCATCGTAATCGAACTGGTAGTTTTTTCGTGATGCCTGAACAAACAGACAGACAGACAAAACATTTTTAATCACATTTTTTGGTTTGGTGTCGGTCTAGTAACGCCCCCTGCTAATTATTTTTTTGATATACTTATTCAATGTACAGAAATTTTACTTCTACAGATTTATTATAAGTATAGAAGATATATTATGTTGGTCGCTGCAAAGACAACCTGGCCAAGTGGGGATTCACAAACACATCCAACACTAGTTGCGAATGTGGATCGCCCACCCGAAGTATGGCCCATCTGTTGTCCTGCCCATTACTTCCTTCCCCTTGTACACTAAAAGACCTTATGCAGGCCAACCAAAAAGGCGTCCTAGTCGCATCCTATTGGACTAAAGCTGTATAAACTGGAAAATATTAAACAGAATTACAATAGTCATTGACACGACAAGAAAAAGTATAGAAGATAGATAAATTTCTAAGTTTAATTTAGTAAAAGTATTTTGCGGAACAAAGTATCTTCAAAATAATAAGAAACCAGAAAATTATCTAAATATAAGTTACAAAATAAAAACATTAAAAGTATTTCAAATACAAGATGTAATACTACTGAAGTAAGAAGTATTTTGTTCTTGTATCTGTATTTCATACAAGAACAAAATACTGCTAATAAGTATATTTACCTAATAAGTAAGCCCTAATAATTCCTAATATAAACTGAAAAAAGCGTGGGTTGCTCGATAGACGAAAAATATGGCACAGAGCGCCCCACGCTTTTTTCAGCTTATATTAGGAATTATTTTTCACTTTTTAGTTAGAAGTACTTTAAAAGCGTGTTTTTTAGTTTTTTTAAACTATCATTTATTTCCTACTTTTAGTTTGGTTTATTTATAAAAGCATTTTTTTTTATCGAATTATTGCATTGTCATCGATCTTTGACAGGTGTGCAAAATTTTAATGAAATCTGTCCGTTTAAAGTGGGTCAAAATCGAGTCCAAAGGAGTCGGTTACATACATACATACATACAGGTGAAGCTAATATAAGCGTGTTAAAAAGGGTTGAGAAATTTTTAATCTAGCATCATACGCTTTATTGGCAAAGCACCAAGGGCGTTTAACTGTCAGGGGTTTTTAATCTTTCGAGGCGTCTTCGAGTAAACAAAATGTAAAAAAATAAAATTAAAAAAAATATACAATTGAATTGAGAACTCTCCTATTTTTTGGAGTTGACTAAAAGGTAAATTAATTTGTATGAAACTTCAGCATCACCTAAGCCCACTATCACTCACACAGTGTAACAGATACAGAAATCGGTAATGCAATTATTGGTAAAAAATTTTAAAATAGTAGGACCAAGGTTCTAGTAGGTAATGTTCCTATTTGGAGATGAGATTATAATAGCAGTCCTGTAACAAATAATATGCCCCAGTACTGGAAATGGACGGGCCTCTTCTCGCGATGAGTTAGGCCCAAGTCCACCACACTGAGCAAGTGCAGATTGGTAGGCTTCGCATATCCCTCAAGCACTTTTAAGCATTCACAGGTTTTCTCACGATGTTTTACTATCCTGTTAGCAAGAGATATTATATACAAGCCTACAAATCTTTAAAAAAATGCATCTTAACAATTTATTGACAGATCTATATCGGTTTGAACTCGAGACTTTCGACATCGCACACCAACGGTAATAGATTGGCTCACGCATGCGGGACTGCAGCCTCTGTAGAATGTAGATACCTATTAATGTAAAAACAACATTCATGCCCTCCCTTACGACTATTGTTGTTGTGACCAGATATAGATCTCAAATAACCTAAACAAGCACAAAAGGCATAGTATTTAATTTTTACAATCTAGTATTTATTAGCAAAATTAATGTAAGTTCAACTCAAACTGTAGTTAGCTATACTGGCTTTATGTGGAAAGTAATCATAAACGTTTAGTAAAGTAGCAGAGGTCGCGAGTTCGATTGCAGCTCAAGACGAATCTTTGTGTGCATGAATACGGAGGTTTGTCTTGGCCTGGGTGTTTCTATGTTTGATAAGTTAAATCCATACTTATTTAACTAAGAAACACCCAGATCAAGAAAAACCTCTATGTGCATGCAAAAGAAAAGTTTGTAAAAGTATCAGTTATTCTAGTACCCATAAAAATACAAGTTTATGTTGTTTGATATGTATTATTATTAAAGTAGTAATTACTTATTTATTAAAAACAAGAAATGTTTTCAGTTAGCTAGTTGCCAATAAGTGAATGATGCATAAAGTAATTGTAAATTATAAAATGATCAGCGCGAATAGAATATAGTTTTGTTTTACGTTCCATTGGAAATATCATCCAAATAATGCGGGTCTAGCCGATTGCGCATAAGCTAAGTGTCGATTTCACCAACGTTAAACTTAAGTTTACCCCAAGCTACAGCTTTCGACCTCACTGGCCCGTACAAACATTGAATGATGGATGAGAGAGAGAGAGAGAGAGATGCAAATGCGAGTTTAATAATACCGTAGTTTAAGAAACTTGGTGAAATTGGCCCTTACTCATTCCTCTCTAAATACAAGTCATTCGAGTATGAATCACACATAAAAAAATAAAAGAAAGAGCAACTCTTTTTGGAACAAAACAGTATTTCCAATACATTAGGTACCTACTTTGTGGGTGCAAGTGCAGAACAAATCGTTTCAGAAAATTGATTTTGCGAGCGCACTATCATTGAAGTGTGTACACAAACAAACTATTTGGGGATTGATTAATTATGGGAAGTGGCATTATCTTTGTATTCTGATTTAATAGTAATAGAGCTCATGTGAACGATCGTCTCACTTTTAACCTGCCACTAAAATAGTAAATAGTGATTCCACTATTGTGTGCCGGTTTGGTGGTGAGATCAGGCCCCACAATTACTGGTACACAATATAAAGCAAAACTGTAGGGCCAAGGGCTGTACGCTTCATTTAAAGAAAACTCGTTTGAAGAAAAATATCTGTTTTCAGCTGTAGCGACACATTTGAAAGTATTTGAGGAGATTCATTGGCTGTTATAGCTACAACTTACCGATTGTCCGGCGAACAGACAAGCTTAGAGTAAAGTAGAAGCCATAGACATCACTTTTCTACTCAGAGATAATAGATATTGAGAATAAGTTCAGAAACTCTAAACCCTAGCCTAGGTTCAAAAAGATTTAATTTTAATGGTAGCAAAGCCTTTGCGAACAAACTCTAGATCGAAAGTCACTGTTTCATCTTTAGCCTGCCGCTAAATAGTACCGTCTGCATAACTGTGATCAGCTTTGATAGAGATAAGATTACTGGCGAGACTGAAAAGTTTTAAGTCTAAGAAGCTTTTAGTATGACTAGAGCATCTAAGAGATAGCAGATAGGTCTTTTAGCATCATTAAGATTTTGATCGGAAAGATTTCGTTGGGAAATTCACAATAGCAGCTCGGAGTTGGCATTGTGGCTCTATCCCAGGGATCAATCATAACAGGCCAAATGTGGGTATTGTACAGCTCTGCCGCTCCGTTCTGGGTAATATAGACGTGATGGTTTGTTATGTTAAGATTTTTAAAAGTAACCGTAACTACCACCATCTAGGTGGTCTTAATTTCTTCGTCGCTAGTAAAATCACGTTCTTACCAGTAGCACAGTATAAATATGTACAAACAGTACGGAAACTGCCTACAAACGTGCGAAACGGCACGCGCACATAAACATGCACACCGACGAGGCCCCTAAGCTTGGATGAAGGATAGTACTAGATTTGGCATGGCTCGTAACCATAGTAACCATAGTACTTTAAAAAGAGATGGCCATATACAATATCAATAGAAACGACAGAGAAAGCAAAATTATTTTTTTGTCTCTGTCACCGTACAGCTTTTAATTGTTTGCCCAATTTGAATTTGCCTAACCTATATCGTGTCGATAGTGGAAAGAAGTCGTTTTTTTCCTAGTTTAAACTAGTTACATAGCCATATTCCGTGCCCTAAACATACCGTAGTGACTGTAGTGAACACTAAACATGGTGCAGTGTTGTATAACAAAATTGGCTGCAAAAGCCGCAGTGAGCGTAAACAGGAAAATATAACTTTTCACAAGTGAGTATCACTTCAAACCTTAGGATAGCTTGTTTTGTGAACGTCAAGATGGCGGGACCCCGCCAGATTTTGTGAATGTCATGCGATAAGGATTTAGTACACTTTTCCTACTATTTCATACTTTCATAGTAAAATTGTACACCCATAAAATGACTAAATATCCTACAAAGAAAGTGGTCCCGCTATTTTGACGTCATAATGGCGGGACCACTATTAAATTAAAGAAAAAACATGGCGTGATCTTAAACTAACCACACCAAATTTTAATACGATTTAGTACAACTACATTTGAATCATTGTTATACTTATAAAACTGCAATTTCAATAAGAAACACGTTTATTATGTTTACATTAGAAAAGCGCCTGAAGTAAAAGCATTAAAGACAATGATTAACATAAGTAAGTATTATTTTATGTACTTACAATTTGTACAGGCGTTAGTTATATTTTGGAAGGTTTATTCTAGAATGCATTTATAATAGTGCATATTTGCCTAAAAAATAAAAGTTACTTTTTATTAATTACAATTTGCCATAAGAAAAAATACTTTCGCACTCAAAGTGGTCTAGTTTTAAAATTAAGACCTAAATCTTAACTTAGGCCTTAAATTATTTAAGTTCTACTTTCAGCACGGCCCCCTTTCTTTGCGTTTCGTTTCTATGAGCCAATATGAGCGCTTAAAATCGCGATATGGTGTGCTCTTATTGGTTATTATCAGGGCTCGGAATTAGGTAGAGTTTTTTATGTACTTGCATCGAAATGTTGATATTAATGTGGACCTTCCCGGGATTTCTAATGGACAATCCCGTATGGCCAACAATATTACGAATAAATAATAATAAAAACCTCAGAGATAGACAAATAAAACAAAGATAATTAACATATTTTTTTTATTAGTTTACATTAATTCACAATACAAATTGTTGAAAGTCTGCAGTAAATTTTTATACGCATATTTCACCTTTTTTATAAATACGAGCAAATACTTTTGCTTCTAACCTAGACTCGTGAGGTTTTGCTTATTCAAACGGCCCATCAGAATCATTTTCCTTGTCCGATTCATTACCAGTAAGATTTGAAGTGTTCGCTTCCGACATAACTGTATAAATTTTGTGAGAATTAAAATATTTAGTCGCGCGTGCAGTAGTTTAAATTGTGTAAAAAAGTAAATAACTTATTATTTAAAAAATCATTGGATTTTTTTCTGCTCTTTAAAATTAATCTCGGGATTTGAGGCATATCCACTTTATTCTTTCGCTGTATGAAATCAGTGTAAGTACATAAAAAACTCTACCTAATTCCGAGCCCTGGTTATTATAAACGTCAGAATAGTATAATAATATTGTGACAAGGTTCTATTCCATTCCCAATTTGTTGGAGAAAGTTATTAATATATTGACAAAATCATTTTTCTTGGCGGGTCACTAACTCGCCTTACGAACCTATACTACGCCCATGAGTGACTGAACAGCGCATTTTCGGAGTTCATTCTACCCGCCTAGAAAAATTAGTTTATCGATACACGACTATAATAATTTAAGCCTTTGAGCTATGCGGTGTAAGCGCCCGAAACTTATCTGGTCTATCCTTTTCTTAAATTATGTCACAGCTGTTTTTTTTTTAAGATTTACTTAATAAAATCTGTTTTAGTCGCTGGCAGTACGTGAAGCAAGTGATAGCGACAGACAATGCATCATTCCATTAGTATTTTTATTTTTTCATTACCTATAGTTTATTTTTTTATCGATCATCTTATATATATAATGTTCAGTTATTATCTCCTCTTAAATTATGTTATTGTTGATTCGTTTATTTTATTAGAGATTCACTTAATTTGTGCAGTAGTTTTGTTTTTATTCATTTTCACGTAGAAAATATACGATAATTTTGATTCAATTTATCTTTTAAAATAGTAATACTGTTGAATCGCTAAATATTTAGAACGAGTGTACTCCTTAAATGTAATTCAGGAAGATGAATTTTGTAAACAAATATGTCAAATTAAAAAAGATATTGGCGGCAATTAGAGGGCCGTGCTGAATGAACGAAAAATGTTATTTTTTTATAATTTAGCAAGTTTTATGAGAAGCTAATGCGGTACATATATGAAACTTGCCAAATACCAATTAATTTTAAATAGTTTTTGGCTAAGGATGATTAATATTTTTTACACATTTTCTTAAAAACGAAAATTTCAGCACGGTCCCTTTTCACATCGATATTTCATTTGTTATCACGAATTCAGAATATCTTTTGCGGTACATATATTCTGTTTATAGAGTACATTCCTCGAGTATATGAAACTTTTTAACTCGCTGTATAGTTTTCAAGATACACGGGGGCCGTGCCAGCCAAACGATTTCAGCACGGCCCCCTTTGCGTTTTCCTTCAAAAATACAGCGGTATATTGAAAAAAAAAGCGGTACATATGCTTCTAGAGGCGAGTACATTTCTTTGGTGCACACCTAAAGTGCCAATTCCCCCATTTGAAAAGGGCCGTGCTGGGCAAACGAACGTTAAAAAAGCTCTGATAAAATTTATTTTCACAAACATTCTGGTTTTGTGTTCAAACAACTTTTATTTTTTATGCAAATATGCACTATTATAAATGCATTTTAGAATTACCCTTCCAAAATAAAACCGTAACAAACAAAACGCCTGTACAAATTGTAAGTACATAAAATAATTATTAAAATTATGAAATACGGGTGTTACTCACGTAATGTTGGTCTATTTAGTCGACCGCGGTTTCGCCTATATGTCTAGGCATTATCAAGAGAGTGCGATACGTCGCGCCTGAGTCGCAGCCAGTCTTGCTCGCACTCTCTTGATAATGCCTAGACATATAGGCGAAACCGCGGTCGACTAAATAGACCAACATTACGTGAGTAACACCCGTATTTCATAATTTTAATAATGTTACAAACTCACGTCAGTTTTAATAAAAATACATAAAATAATACTTACCTATGTTAATTATTGTCTTTGATACTTTTTCTTCAGGCGTTTTTCTAATGTAAACAAACGTGTTTCTCATTGAAATTGCAGTTTTATAAGTATAACAATGATTCAAATGTAGTTGTACTAAATCGTATTAAAATTTGGTGTGGTTAGTTTAAGATCACGCCATGTTTTTTCTTTAATTTAATAGTGGTCCCGCCATTATGACGTCAAAATAGCGGGACCACTTTTTTTGTAGGATATTTAGTAATTTTATGGGTGTACAATTTTACTATGAAAGTATGAAATAGTAGGAAAAGTGTATCTACTAAATCCTTATCGCATGATATTCACAAAATCTGGCGGGGTCCCGCCATCTTGACGTTCACCTTGTTTTCAGTTAGTAAAGCATCCCTTTAGAATCTGATTGCCCGACAATTCTCAAATCAATACAAATAAACAGTTAATTTCAGTATTATAAGTTTTCTAAAAAATCACGTTTTGTTGTATAACACTACCAAATGTAGTATGCCGTTGTGACAGTTAAAAAAAATTATCGTTAGAATAATGTCGTATTATTTGCTCCATTTTAACTGTCAACATACAACTTCACACCAAAGAATTCGATAAAACTGTGAAATATTTACCTTAAACTTATTGTTATCATAAAAACATGTGAATTTGCCATTGGTATAGTTACTTTTCTGTTTGGCTGGGTTATATATTCTCTAGGGATACCTGCCCAAAAGTGGACACTTTCCCTGGAATTTGGGAAAGAGTAGAAAGTTTAATTCGTGTATAATTTTTTCATTGTGATAAATAATAATATTCAAGATATCAATAAAGACTAGAATAATTAAATAACTTAATTTTTATATAGTTTTTATAATTGATTGTAAATCTTTTTTTAGATTTCCCAAAGAAGCCCACGTACTACAGGACGACAAGATTGAGAACCAACTAAGCACTCTAAAATATGTTCAAGACATTTTGAAAATAGATGTTTTAGAAAGTCCCAACGAATGACCTATCTTTATGAATTTTCAGTATCGACACTTTACATATGTAATGTAAGTATGCTTCTTACTAGTCGTGCGTATTTTTTTCGTGTTAGATTTACATGAGTAGCGCAGTATAATTTACAGAACCCACCAACAATAGATATACCTTCTACATCAGTAGGTATACTTTCACACATAATGTATGTGTCGATACAAACAAATTGCATACAAATTAATTATGTAGGTATTTTTACTGAATAATTTGTTTTAGTTTCTTATCTATTGTGCAAATCTGTCCAATGGTTGATGAAGCTTTGACTACTTCTATTACTAACCCAAGTCGGGAATTGCAGTAGGGACGGTGGATATTTACTGTTTAACTTTGATTATTTTATAGCATTTAGCTATGCTTAGCAAATTATACTAAGAAACAGTTGAAAAAGATATGGGACCGGCAGGATTTGAACCTGCGACCTTACTGCACACCGGGCAGTCGCTCTTAGCCATCCAGCTACGGTCGCCTCTTACCGGCACTCCACATTTCTCAACTGTATGATTTCTCAACTTTGATTATTTTATAGCTAAATGCTATAAAATAATCAAAGTTAAAATATCGTACACGTTTATTCGTTACAACATTTGTGCTGAATGTAACTTCGCCATGTTGGTTTGGATCCTACCTAAGATAGGAACAAATGGATGAACGTGACGTCACGAAATGACGTATCATACAGTTGAGAAATTTGGAGTGCCGGTAAGAGGCGACCGTAGCTGGATGGCTAAGAGCGACTGCCCGGTGTGCAGTAAGGTCACAGGTTCAAATCCTGCCGGTCCCATATCTTTTTCAACTGTTTCTTAGTATAATTTACTGTTTAATTGATCATAAAAAAAAATCTTAGGTTCTGAATACTGAAGTAAATGTTACACCTGTTCTTCCTTCTGCTGGAAATAGTTGCCGATCATTCAATGTTAGTATTAGTAAAATTATTACATTGTCAAGATATACTCGCATTTCTTGTCAATATATAATATACCTACTCAGTAGGACATATTAATAAGCTTATTAATCTTGTCAGTTTCAATGTTTTAACTTAAAGTAGAAAATGATGTGTAGATCAGAGTTCGAAGTGATAATTTATCATTGATATTATAAAAAGTATCTGAATGTACGCATTCATTATTGGACAAAAAAAATCCAAGACAAGCAAGTAAAAATTAGAAATTTTTATACTAAGTTGATTTTGTTTAAGGGATAGTACCTAATACAAATCATATTTAATTTTGAGTTTTATTTAAGCCACTTCTTCATCATTTGACTTCACAATTAAACGCTGGTTCCAACGTCTATTGGTCTTATTTAATATATTTTTTATTATATTTGTTCTTTTGCAAGTACCTTATTTTTTATTTATGTATGAATGTTGAGAAATCGAAAAAAAACACAGCGAACGAACGTGTAGTCCACCTGATGGTAAGTGGAGTACAACCCATGAACATCAACAATCCACAAAAGCAGATTATAGTTGCATCGCTGCAGCTGAGGACTACGGTGTTATGCCTCATGTGCCAGTAATTTTAGCCGCTTTAGTACTGCAAAATATAACTTCTTTGCCAAGTACACTGACAAATGGAAAAGGTCTAGCATAACAATATTATTTCGGGGAAAATTGGGTACCACTGGTAACCCCATGAAATGTCTGTACTTTCTTGCCGTCCTTGGTTCAGTAGAGAAAAAAAAAAAAAAAAAAAAATACTTACTCTGAGCCCCTAAGCGGCACTCGCTACTGAGAGCACCGCGACAATCGCTTAGCGGTCTCGTCGGTGTGCATGTTTATGTGTGCGTGCCGTTTCGCACGTTTGTAGGCAGTTTCCGTACTGTTTGTACATATTTATACTGTGCCAGTAGGTAATGAATTTTCCTTCACGTGAGGCATTATACCGGACCTCACATGTAGTCACGCATTCAACTCTTAACCGTTGATACCTCTATGTTGTTGAAACATAGAAAGAAAGAAAGAATATCAAAATATTAAAGGGTTGATTTTTATGTTCATTTTTTGAAGGGTGTTGCGGTCTTGAGTTTTTTGTACACAAATAGGTAGACGGTGAAAGCGCAGCAAAGGGGCAAGAGAAGAACTCTTAGCTTATCTTATTCTAAAGCAATATCTTGACTTATAATAAGACTGCTGAGGGTCCAATTCTGTACATTTTTATTGGATTGGCGTTCTTCTGTCGATACTAAAACAAAATTAAAAAATAACCTTTTGTCTGTCTATCCGTCTGTCTGTTTGTCTCTTCTTATCTTGAACACCATTGGTAGTCCTTACAATATTTTAACATGCTTTTATTCTGAAAAACGCTTAATTATATCAATGGTGCATTCACGTGTCCGCGGTGTTCACGTGTATTTACCGCAACAATAGGGTACATTAGTCATCTAAGAGCAAAACATCCATGCTCGTAAAATAAATATCCCACAATAGCTAAGTCGCCGTAGCCGAAATCGGCTAGGAATCCTATATATTGACGAATATCATTGTATATCTAACCGTACGAAATTATCATTATACTGGATAGAAAATGAATCAGTAGCACAAGCATAACTGTAGATAATATTATTTTTTCTAAATTAGTCGAAAGCACATAGACCTTTCTTTTTTATAAATATATATTTTTTTATCTCACAACTGACACGCAACGCTATCTAGTCCCAAACTAAGAAGAGCTTGTACTATGGGTGCCAGAATAACTGATACTAATACACATATACAATGATAATAATACATAATAATATACACTTTACAGCTGGTGGTATCTTTTCTGAATAAGCTCAAAGGGTCAAAGCACCTCCATCATCTTACCTTTGACTTGGCGCTTCTCCTTGCACTTTTAAATCGGCTTGGTGGTGAAAATAGGCCCCGAAATTAATGGGTGAGGCAAAAGAATGTACGTGGCTTTAATGGCCACCCTCAAATGGGCTACACTCCGGTTGTTTACATTTAACTACCGCATTAAAACAAAATATGAACAAAGGCGCCATAAACGACCTTTCTAATAATAAAAGAAATGCCTGGTTGGTTTACTAACTACCATGAGATCTCTGGTTCGATTCCCGAATCGAGCAATGTGTTATTTGAGATTAGTACGGAGTTTGAATTGTGCCCGGTGGATGGCGATAGGCCCTATCAAATAAGACAAACATAACAAGTGCAGCATGAGAGTTATAGACCTCGCCATGCCATGGATAATAAAATCGTGATTTTATGTTGAAAACAGAGAAATTAAAAATAGTTCGCAAAATTAAATAAATATTACAGAGACAAACAGAATTTAATCCTAGCCTAGTAAATTAATTGAAGCTTTAAGTAAAGCCGAGCAGCAATCAAGCCACGACGTCAAGCTGAAGATTAAGGGCGCTGATATTTCGCTATTTTAAAGCGGCAGTCGTCGGTGGCCTTTCGATAATAAGCTTCAGCGAGCTTAAGAGCCAAGGCTAATTAATTTAAATATTCCAAGACTTCCCAATATAATTGAAAACTGAATTGCTCATTCCAGCGAGATTAAATTGGATTACCAATAGTTTTTGGAATTAGCAGGCTTTAGTCATTAAGATAGTCTGTAGTCCAGGCTAATTGCACAATTTCTAGTAGAATGTTTGCATACGATTGAAAGCTTAAACCGTATGAAGAGCGCGTCATAAATATGCATGCGACAGATGAGGAACAAGCGGAAAATCCAACAAATGAGGTGCGCGGAGAAGGTTTTACAAGTGCATATGTAATAGCGTGGGTATTTAACAGAGAAAAGTAGAAGTAGGTAGAACGGCTTAGTTGTCTGTTTTATATAAACCTCAGCGTGTCTCCGTCCACAATACAATACAGAAGTAATGTATGGGTGATTCCTGGGAAGCTTGATTTTGACGGTCACATCGTAATATTATCTATAATAATAGACATACATAACTTAATTAGCACTCATACGATTCCTTGACTATTATAGTAATGAGGCCTATTGATTAAAATAACAATGTAAAACTGAAAATTGGTTTAAAATCCATTTGAGACTGAAAAACGGGGTGATTTAGCTTGAACTTTACGTGTCACACGCGTAACCTTTTTGTCTACGCTTATAGCTTTATATTAATTCATATATTTTTGAATACCTAGAAAGTGCTGCTATCCTATTATAATCAAACTGTTATAAAAAAATAAAACTTAAAGTAGCTATAGTCATTCAAAAACATGTCACGCGGCGGGCGTCGTTTCAACCGTGCGACGTAACTATAGCAACCAAATTCGGTTCGAACGTGGTTGGCATCTCGCGATTGGTTCGACACATTGCCAGTTTACTGGCAGTCCTCAGACGTAAAGGTGGTGTCGCTCAGTTTCATTTGTGCTGAATGTAACTTCGCCATGTTGGTTTGGATCCTACCTAAGATAGGAACAAATGGATGAACGTGACGTCACGAAATAACGTATCATACAGTTGAGAAATTTGGAGTGCCGGTAAGAGGCGACCGTAGCTGGATGGCTAAGAGCGACTGCCCGGTGTGCAGTAAGGTCACAGGTTCAAATCCTGCCGGTCCCATATCTTTTTCAACTGTTTCTTAGTATAATTTACTGTTTAATTGATCATAAAAAAAAATCTTAGGTTCTGAATACTGAAGTAAATGTTACACCTGTTCTTCCTTCTGCTGGAAATAGTTGCCGATCATTCAATGTTAGTATTAGTAAAATTATTACATTGTCAAGATATACTCGCATTTCTTGTCAATATATAATATACCTACTCAGTAGGACATATTAATAAGCTTATTAATCTTGTCAGTTTCAATGTTTTAACTTAAAGTAGAAAATGATGTGTAGATCAGAGTTCGAAGTGATAATTTATCATTGATATTATAAAAAGTATCTGAATGTACGCATTCATTATTGGACAAAAAAAATCCAAGACAAGCAAGTAAAAATTAGAAATTTTTATACTAAGTTGATTTTGTTTAAGGGATAGTACCTAATACAAATCATATTTAATTTTGAGTTTTATTTAAGCCACTTCTTCATCATTTGACTTCACAATTAAACGCTGGTTCCAACGTCTATTGGTCTTATTTAATATATTTTTTATTATATTTGTTCTTTTGCAAGTACCTTATTTTTTATTTATGTATGAATGTTGAGAAATCGAAAAAAAACACAGCGAACGAACGTGTAGTCCACCTGATGGTAAGTGGAGTACAACCCATGAACATCAACAATCCACAAAAGCAGATTATAGTTGCATCGCTGCAGCTGAGGACTACGGTGTTATGCCTCATGTGCCAGTAATTTTAGCCGCTTTAGTACTGCAAAATATAACTTCTTTGCCAAGTACACTGACAAATGGAAAAGGTCTAGCATAACAATATTATTTCGGGGAAAATTGGGTACCACTGGTAACCCCATGAAATGTCTGTACTTTCTTGCCGTCCTTGGTTCAGTAGAGAAAAAAAAAAAAAAAAAAAAATACTTACTCTGAGCCCCTAAGCGGCACTCGCTACTGAGAGCACCGCGACAATCGCTTAGCGGTCTCGTCGGTGTGCATGTTTATGTGTGCGTGCCGTTTCGCACGTTTGTAGGCAGTTTCCGTACTGTTTGTACATATTTATACTGTGCCAGTAGGTAATGAATTTTCCTTCACGTGAGGCATTATACCGGACCTCACATGTAGTCACGCATTCAACTCTTAACCGTTGATACCTCTATGTTGTTGAAACATAGAAAGAAAGAAAGAATATCAAAATATTAAAGGGTTGATTTTTATGTTCATTTTTTGAAGGGTGTTGCGGTCTTGAGTTTTTTGTACACAAATAGGTAGACGGTGAAAGCGCAGCAAAGGGGCAAGAGAAGAACTCTTAGCTTATCTTATTCTAAAGCAATATCTTGACTTATAATAAGACTGCTGAGGGTCCAATTCTGTACATTTTTATTGGATTGGCGTTCTTCTGTCGATACTAAAACAAAATTAAAAAATAACCTTTTGTCTGTCTATCCGTCTGTCTGTTTGTCTCTTCTTATCTTGAACACCATTGGTAGTCCTTACAATATTTTAACATGCTTTTATTCTGAAAAACGCTTAATTATATCAATGGTGCATTCACGTGTCCGCGGTGTTCACGTGTATTTACCGCAACAATAGGGTACATTAGTCATCTAAGAGCAAAACATCCATGCTCGTAAAATAAATATCCCACAATAGCTAAGTCGCCGTAGCCGAAATCGGCTAGGAATCCTATATATTGACGAATATCATTGTATATCTAACCGTACGAAATTATCATTATACTGGATAGAAAATGAATCAGTAGCACAAGCATAACTGTAGATAATATTATTTTTTCTAAATTAGTCGAAAGCACATAGACCTTTCTTTTTTATAAATATATATTTTTTTATCTCACAACTGACACGCAACGCTATCTAGTCCCAAACTAAGAAGAGCTTGTACTATGGGTGCCAGAATAACTGATACTAATACACATATACAATGATAATAATACATAATAATATACACTTTACAGCTGGTGGTATCTTTTCTGAATAAGCTCAAAGGGTCAAAGCACCTCCATCATCTTACCTTTGACTTGGCGCTTCTCCTTGCACTTTTAAATCGGCTTGGTGGTGAAAATAGGCCCCGAAATTAATGGGTGAGGCAAAAGAATGTACGTGGCTTTAATGGCCACCCTCAAATGGGCTACACTCCGGTTGTTTACATTTAACTACCGCATTAAAACAAAATATGAACAAAGGCGCCATAAACGACCTTTCTAATAATAAAAGAAATGCCTGGTTGGTTTACTAACTACCATGAGATCTCTGGTTCGATTCCCGAATCGAGCAATGTGTTATTTGAGATTAGTACGGAGTTTGAATTGTGCCCGGTGGATGGCGATAGGCCCTATCAAATAAGACAAACATAACAAGTGCAGCATGAGAGTTATAGACCTCGCCATGCCATGGATAATAAAATCGTGATTTTATGTTGAAAACAGAGAAATTAAAAATAGTTCGCAAAATTAAATAAATATTACAGAGACAAACAGAATTTAATCCTAGCCTAGTAAATTAATTGAAGCTTTAAGTAAAGCCGAGCAGCAATCAAGCCACGACGTCAAGCTGAAGATTAAGGGCGCTGATATTTCGCTATTTTAAAGCGGCAGTCGTCGGTGGCCTTTCGATAATAAGCTTCAGCGAGCTTAAGAGCCAAGGCTAATTAATTTAAATATTCCAAGACTTCCCAATATAATTGAAAACTGAATTGCTCATTCCAGCGAGATTAAATTGGATTACCAATAGTTTTTGGAATTAGCAGGCTTTAGTCATTAAGATAGTCTGTAGTCCAGGCTAATTGCACAATTTCTAGTAGAATGTTTGCATACGATTGAAAGCTTAAACCGTATGAAGAGCGCGTCATAAATATGCATGCGACAGATGAGGAACAAGCGGAAAATCCAACAAATGAGGTGCGCGGAGAAGGTTTTACAAGTGCATATGTAATAGCGTGGGTATTTAACAGAGAAAAGTAGAAGTAGGTAGAACGGCTTAGTTGTCTGTTTTATATAAACCTCAGCGTGTCTCCGTCCACAATACAATACAGAAGTAATGTATGGGTGATTCCTGGGAAGCTTGATTTTGACGGTCACATCGTAATATTATCTATAATAATAGACATACATAACTTAATTAGCACTCATACGATTCCTTGACTATTATAGTAATGAGGCCTATTGATTAAAATAACAATGTAAAACTGAAAATTGGTTTAAAATCCATTTGAGACTGAAAAACGGGGTGATTTAGCTTGAACTTTACGTGTCACACGCGTAACCTTTTTGTCTACGCTTATAGCTTTATATTAATTCATATATTTTTGAATACCTAGAAAGTGCTGCTATCCTATTATAATCAAACTGTTATAAAAAAATAAAACTTAAAGTAGCTATAGTCATTCAAAAACATGTCACGCGGCGGGCGTCGTTTCAACCGTGCGACGTAACTATAGCAACCAAATTCGGTTCGAACGTGGTTGGCATCTCGCGATTGGTTCGACACATTGCCAGTTTACTGGCAGTCCTCAGACGTAAAGGTGGTGTCGCTCAGTTTCGCGCAAAATAAGTTAGGTGAGTTCTTTGACTACTACACGTTTTTTGTCCTACAGGGTTGATACATTCCATAGCTTGTTTTACTACGTGGTTGAAAATAGTTTCACCTTAATGCTTTAAGATCATGAATACTTATATCCTTGAGTAAACTTTCAAGTAAAAATATGTATAATATTATTAATAGATTCATTGTTATATCCTAAAATGTAAATTGTCGTGAGATCCGTGGGCGCAGATCCGTGGGTTTTAAGCCACGGATCTTTGTTTTTGGCCATGAATCTTTGTCGTGTACGCTGGCGAGTTCTGCCAAAGGTACTACCTTGTAGACTGACACTGTTCTTGCTATTTATCTATTTACTAATGATGTCAATAAAATTAATGAAAGTGTTTTTTAGAGTTCCGTATTATCTACTAGAAAGCCATATAGTTTTACTATGTTTGTCTGTCCGGGCCCTAGTTTCCCAAGGTAAAGACATTCCCGATTTGAAGTCGCTAATGACTTATTTGAAGACGAATATTCAAGGAGTTGTGATCCAAGAAGTTCATGAATCCGGTATATTTGAGAAACCAAAACTCCTGCCAAACTTCAGAGGCACGATGAAAGTGCATCAAGCAGTATGGCATGCAGGTAAAAAAAAATTGGTAACCCTCAGGAAATTAAGTTGTTCCCTTGGTAGCTGTGCGACTGCATCTGTCAAAAGTGTCCATGGACAACACATTGGCGATTATTACGTCCAAGACGAAATAAATACACAATTGATGATCCCAATTTGGATGAGATTATTTCTCCTGATGATAGTTTTTGGACTAAAGTTTCAACTCCGTCACAATCGTTTAATACAGAGCTATGCAACGCTATACCCAGTTTAAATGAAGATTCCGATGACGAGTTCCGTATTTTTTAATTGAATTTGTTCCGTTCTTATTTATATTATCTGGTTTAACGTCAAATTATGGTAAATAACAATAAATATGTTTAAGTGTAATAGAGAGTTAAGTATTGTTTTTTATTGATTTTGGATAGATTTACGCCATGGATGTTGTTACATATCGGTGCTAACATGTGCCATCGACCCGTGACCTCAATCACTCCACGAGGCTTGTTTCGCAATCGTTACCAACTCAAGCACTAGACGCCGAATCAGCACTAGTCATCGACTGGTTGCAATTAACCCCACTTATTCGACCCACTTTGGAGTAGTATAAAAAGGCATCTGAAGACAGAAGACGAAATTAATTACGTAGAATAGTTGTAAGATAGAATGTAGTTCCTCACATCGGACTCATTCATCTTTAGGTTAGATAGATAGAATGTAGTTCCTCACATCGGACTCATTCATCTTTAGGCTAGTTAGATTAAATAAGTATAATAAATCTCATTTTAAGTCATTCTAGTTTCTTCTTGCACCCCTCCAGCTGCGACTTACATAATTGGCGCAGTCGGTAGGATACTCGCGGGGTTAGCTAGCTTTCGTGGTCATTTCTTTATTGTAAAGAAGATACATCAATGGCAGCACTACAACCTGGGGGACTTCCAAGTCGCCGCTTCGAGTATCCAGAATCTACATGAAGCCGCAGCGAGGGAGTATCCGAACATTGATTGATTTTGATTGATTGTAAGTACCTTAGAATCGTTCTATGGTTGCTTCCTTTTTATCCCTAAGTTATCCTTAAGTTATCCTTAATTTCCACCAAAATGTTCCATTCAAGGAATTCTGGTACACCCTCTAGACTAGGTAGTCCTAAATTCAGGACAAAGATACTGATAGTGTAGAATTATAATAATTAGCAAAGTAGAATAGTGAATAATAACATCCATAGAAATAGTTAATATACATAGAAATAGTTTATCTCAAGGCTTCCATCTTGTAACCGACCTCGTTAGCAACCTGTAATTTTTTTTTTATATTTTTCTAGTAACATACTCAGTTTTCACATTACATAGACAGTTCATTTCATACAAAATAATTACTGTCCCGCAGCTCGATGATAAAAACTCATTACTGTGAATTTAAAAGCATTGTTGCAAGTAGGGTTGACACAATGTTAGTTTTGATTTATTTAGTTTTGACATAATTGATTATTAACAGCGATTTTAAAGTTAAAATGTAATAGGTAATCTTTTTTCTAAAATCAGAATAAATAATATCTAATACAATTTATTTATCTTTTTAAGAATTAGATCGATAGTTTAATGCTGATTTCAGAATCCATGATAGGCAGTAAATGATTTTACATGAACTTACTGTCCTGCCTATGAAGTAAAGAAGTGTACTGAATCAATTGTAATAATAATTAATTAATAGGTCGAGTCGTTTTTACAGAATTTAATACAGAATTGTTTTAATTGTAATAGTTTTGACAACCCTAAACATTTCATTGTATTTTGTTCGAATCAGGTTTCGTCGACCACTATCATCACGACTATAATAGTATTGAAGCTTAGCTGTGTTACTCAAACCATCATGAATATAATGAATGCCATCTTACTGTTATAGTTTGCTTAAACCCTAGCTCATTATAATGCATGCCAAAAGTAAGCAGTAGGCAATATCATCTAGCCCCTTAAAATGGATTATATTAATACCCTTTTATAGCTCAGAATTTAATTACATCATTTAAAATAATCTTTCCAAAATATCAATTTAATGTTATAATAAAATCTATTTTAAAATTCTTATTTAGTATAATTAATTAGTACATTAAATAAAACTTATAATTAAACTATAACTATTATATTCGACTCTTACCGCCCTGAAAGCTTTAGTCTATGGCTTAGATTAAATTAACTTGCAATTAGTTCAATTACAATCATTTTTAGCATATCTAATGCTATTAGTTACAATAGCGTCATAAAACGCAATAAAATATGATAATCTTCAAAAAATAAGTTAAATCCACCTAATAGAAAACTATTTAATTAAATTATTCATTGTCAAGTACTCATAGAGTAAAATGAAGTAATTGCGAAATTAAATAAAATATAATATATTATAATTAAGTTGTATTATGTATAATAAGTTAATAACTTTAAATTAATTTCTATTGAATAAATTAATATGTCAGATATTTTTTTTGTATATCAAGTTTATTTAAATCAGTTTATTTCATTATCACTAAACTAACTTAACTAAATTTAATTAAGATTTATTTCTTCATGCCTACAGAATACATTTAAATTTATTTGAAATATATAATATTTTTAAATATCATTTAGTTCATTTTAAAAGATAAAAGAAATTATAATACCTTAAATATATTTGTACGACTATTTAGATTGATTTTATATCGAATTTATTAAGTATACCCTTTTCTTTATCACTTATTAATACAATCCAACAAATAAGAAATTTATGAAAAAAAAAACCCCTGCAATACAATATAAATAAGATTATATTAATTCTTACATTTCTTTTTATTCGAATAAAATTAGGAAAAATGTTTATTAATAATTAATTGTAGAATTTCTATTAAAATCTTCAATCGAGAAGAAAATAATTGAAACATAGAAGGTTACACTTTGAAATAGTCCAAAGTTGTAAAATTTGATAAGGCTTTAATAAATGAGTCAAATTAACATAAAAATTAAAATTATAGTGCATGTTCAGTACGGATCCCTAATGAATATCAACGACATAGCAATGTATGAATTCACTATGAATTATAATTAACTAGAATAGCAGTGCCGATTTAGCACCATGTGCAAAAACGTCCGTACATGAAGCATTCGCCGATGCAGCAAAAGTGCAGGTGTGCCGATGACGCACATCGATTGCCGACATAGTGAATTGATTTTTTGTATTTTATTTAAATGTTGGATTGTCATTGATATCCATTGCATGATAATTTTTATTTGATTTATTAAAATAATTAAGAAATGAAACTTATTTCAAAAACAGTGATTGCTAAAACGTAGTAGGTATTTTATAAAAAAAAAAAGAAAAATTATTTTTTTTCCCCAAGCAAAAATAACTGATTTCACTAAATAAAAAAAAAATATATAATTATATATTATATTTATCACTGAAATCATTTTTGAAATAGAAGTGAGCTATTGATATTATGAATTGATCAAAAAAAAAAAGGGGTGTAATATATATATCTTACATTTAAATTGGCTTTTATATCTACTGATTATTAGTTAAATTGAAATTAAAATAAATATGGAGAAGGGAGATTAATTTAAAAATTTGGCTTTCTATAATTATATCAATAGTATTAAAAATCGTTATATATAGTGCAGTTTGGTTAAACTGGAATAAATATATTAGATAATAGAATTAAAACATATATATGTCACAAAGCCGGGAATGGGCGGCATTTCCTAAATTAAATCGGCTGTTTGTTCAATAACTATTACATTCAATAAAGTCTCAAAAAGAAAAAAAAATATCAAATTACAACATATAATTATTTTCTGTTTTATTCATTGAAATAGAATTTTAATAATGTTGTAATAGGAAGTGATTAAAAAAAAAAAAATTTATGTATAATATAATAATAATATGTATGTACTTAAAATTAATATGAAATTTATAAATTATAAAAATATATTTTATATTATTTAAAACACTTCTGTATTTTCTTTCTGTGACCGACGGTGACGTAGTTTTGAAATAATTTTGCTAATTCTTAATAAATTTTTCTATCCATTTCATAAGTAGGTAACGCCTTTCTATATCACTCATTTTAAACTCTGAGATTTGATGTTTTAGGTGATAACTGTAGTATAACATAAGTAGCAGTAGTTATAATGTCGCAGATAGCCTTACCTAGAAACCTATATCTAACATAAATTATCCACAATACCTAATAGAATTAACCTATTCCTTTTGTCTATCCTCACTCCACATAGCAATTCATGAACTATATTCTAAGTACATAGAGACAGAAAGTCTGAAATAAAATTTATGGTATCCCTGCAATGCATCAGAGATGTAATGGATCGATGGTCTTCATGAAGATAATTTAGAAGATAACTTCAAGTCATCAAGCCACAGCGCAACATCGTCCAAACTCATCACCAATAAAACCTGAAAGAAGAAGCTTTTGAATAACTCGACGAGATGCGATGCAAATTTGCAATCCATTTATAACCCCTTAGTACATACCAAACGAAATTATTCTAAATTTTTGGCAAGGATATTTTTGGGCATTATCCTGCAGCAGCTCCTTCCGCCTCATCCGGGATGTTCAGATCTTCCAGTTCCACTTCATCCAGGGCAGCAAGTAATAAGTGGCATCGATATATGTGTACCAGCCCCAAAGACACAGTCAGCAATATTTTTTCAATTAAAATGATTGCTGATCTGTTATACCAAGAATTTGCAAAGAAACTACAAAATATGCAAAGGCCTTATTGCGACACATAGAAACCAGCGAGCCACGCGCATACAAAACTGCTATCGAGCCGTTCCCGATGCACACCTGCAAAACTGATGACAAGCCGTAACGTGAGGTTCGCCGTGCGTCATTTTCCACCGCAAGCGAACGAATTATGAAATACCTATTGCATAGTTCAGCACTATTCTCAACTTTGTCTTCAAATAGTTGCTGTTCTGAGGGTGGAGATGTTACATATCGGTGCTAACATGTGCCATCGACCCGTGACCTCAATCACTCCACGAGGCTTGTTTCGCAATCGTTACCAACTCAAGCACTAGACGCCGAATCAGCACTAGTCATCGACTGGTTGCAATTAACCCCACTTATTCGACCCCACTTTGGAGTAGTATAAAAAGGCATCTGAAGACAGAAGACGAAATTAATTACGTAGAATAGTTGTAAGATAGAATGTAGTTCCTCACATCGGACTCATTCATCTTTAGGTTAGATAGATAGAATGTAGTTCCTCACATCGGACTCATTCATCTTTAGGCTAGTTAGATTAAATAAGTATAATAAATCTCATTTTAAGTCATTCTAGTTTCTTCTTGCACCCCTCCAGCTGCGACTTACATAATTATGTTCCTATTTCTATAAGAATTACGTATTATTATTGTGATTGTTGTCTAAGTAATCATGGTTGTTTAAGAAACTAAAAGACTGTTAAAATATGATTTAAATTTCATGTAGCTTTTTTTGTTTTTATTATACTATTATACCAAAAAGGTACAAACAAAAATTTGAGCCAGTTTAATTTGATTACTAGGTTTAACGTTAAATTAATTATGAGTAATTATGAGACTGAAAGAGAGTTATGTATCGTTTTTTGTTGATTTAGGATAGGTTTACGCTATTGATGTTGCTATTTTTATAAGAATTACGTATAATTATTGTGATTGTTGTCTAGTAAGTAATCATGGTTGTTTTAGAAACTTAAAGACTGTTAAAATATGATTTAAATTTCATGAAGCTTTTATTGTTTTTATTATACTACTAGCAGACCCGGCGAACTTCGTACCGCCTTAGCGTAAATTTGATGCACTACTTTATTTTGTATAGCTGACCTATCTTATGTATGCGTACCTATTCAATTTGAACTGGAATCTATAATATCCCCCTTATAAAAATGAATACTTTTTTTTTTTTTTTTGCCGTAACACCCTTGTACAAAGTATTAGAAAACTACAAAAAAAAATATCGGCCAAATCGGTCAAGCCGTTTTCATGCCAAGTCGTGACAACGGAAAACGGGTTTCATTTTTATATATATATAGATTGTACCAAAACATATATAAACAAAAATTTGCGATAGTTTGGTTTACATTGCCAGGCTTTACATCAAATTAATTAAAAATAAATATGAGGATGAAAGAGATTTTTTGATTTTGGATCGTTTCAGGTCAATGTTCCTATTTTTAATAAGAATCATATAAAATTATTATAATAATTGCTTATCAATACGTTTAAGTGAATATGGGTGATTTTAAAGACTTTTATTAAAGACTGGAGATTATTTGTTAAAATTAAATACGTTTTTATAATTATTCTAACTTTGTTGATTTTGTTTTTGCTGATTAAGTGAATAAAAATATTATTACTAGACAAATGATGTTTTATTTACAATTTCGTTTAATATTCTTTAAAATAAACGACTTTTAAGCTATGCCGCCTCGTATTTCATATGCTACCTAAGATCCATGGTTTTCTACGTGAGATCCGTGGCGACCCAAAACAAACATATTTTTATTTCCGAAATTATTATGTTTACGTGAGTGCCTAAGGCAGTTGTCCCACCAACGACGAGAAAACGACTACTATCGGCTATTTTCTCGCTCAAGAAACGTACAATAGATATACTTTCCGTGTGAACAAAAGAGATGCATATACAAACAGTTGATCGCTGACTGTTCACACTGCCGGCGAGCACTCGCTTCACTAGTTTGTCGCTGAGCGACAAGAGCTATGAGGGATAACACTCGCTCGGCGATACTCGACAAGCGATTAGAACTCATGCCGAGAGAGCAACCAGTGGTCATTTCTCTACAGTGCGTATCTGTATCCGCCTCACTCGCACACTCGCTTATAGCCGAGCTACACAAATATCGGAACTACGCACTCGCTCCCCGTATCTCGCTAACACTCGTTTCTAGTTCTAGCTCTACTCGTTACTCGTTAATCGTTGCCGGTGAGACAAGTGCCTTATGGACAGAAAAGTTTGTTTTTAAGCTCTCTTTTGCTACATATTTTTTGTTTTTACAAAACTTGATAAAAAAAAAATGCCATGGATCTTACGCCAGGAACGCTTCTCTCAGGAATCACCCGTATGCATTTATGATTTTCATCGGTGCATTTTTGACATTCATATGTGCATTTTGATATTCATAGATGCAAAAATTTTACTTAATTTATGCCTCTCTAGTTGTAAAAAAGTTATTTACAATCACTTTGGTATTTAACGCTTGTGATAACTAAAGTTTAACGCTAAAGCTACAGCATTTAATCGCTGTCCCTTAAAAAAATGAACGAGAGAGAGAGACACACACACAATAAGTATGGATGTAATAAAACCGAAGTATAAGTAGTTTTGGTTAAAAGGGAGCTTTATCGATGCGACTTCCGTTAATTAAAACTTAAGTATACACTGTGTTACAAATTTATTCAATAAACGTATCAAGAATAGGTTGTATGACTAGGTAAATATAGATTTACACGATTCTATCATATTAAGCTCTTGATTTTTGAGATGAAAATTGCAAGACAAATTTTCATTCTACACAGTTGGAAAACTTTTATCAAACCTAAATCTCCTGTTTATTTAAGTATAAAATTATAGTGTTTTCTTCGCCATCATGTACCAAAATAGGAGGAACGGAGCCCAAAACCCAAGGCCAAAAAATACTGCGAAGAACAGTGTCGTGACATACCTGCAACAATGCATTAGAATAATTTTATTATTATTTTATTAACGTTATGTACTTATATGAGAATGAGAAAAATATCTGCGGCCCAAATAATAAAGCACAAATTTACGGTTTCGTGAAAAAACGTGAACTAAGTTTATATGATATTTTAGGGTTCCTCTACAATTTGTTTCGCAAAATAATGTTTTTCTGCCTTTCAAATAGAGTTTAAAACTAACTGGTTTTAAGAATCAAAATGATCTTTAAGAAATTGCGCGGCAGAATTACGCTATCACAGATAAACAGTTAGATTTTGATTAGAATTTATATATTGTAACTTAGCATTTTTGGTTCGGAGAGCACTTCGCTAAACGATCGGCTTTGATATTCCTGATATTATAGCCCGGCTACATATCAGTTTCATAACTGCGCATTCTAATTGTGGTCTAGGGCTGTGCAGTTAAGTAAGCCGGCTATGACTACACACATAGCATTTTTTACAACGAACCTTGTTTGTGCCATTCCAGGCTGTTGCTAAAAAATTATATCTCACAGTCTCGGAATAATCCACGTTTTCATTACTGCACAGACCTGGACTGCAGATTCTTGCAGCACCAACCAGGTTTGCACAGACGGAAAAGTGAAGCTCGTGCATTGCCGAAATGTTTCGCCGTCGCCGTCAGGACTGTACACACTGCGCATACCTGGACTGCGCAGTCCGCCTGCACAAACATGCTTCGTGCAGCCACCACGGTAGGAGAATGTGGAGTATATGAATTGCAGAATTACCTACACTTACCGATTTGGAATTGAGAAGGGCATGTTATCAAACGGCTGTGGAGGGTAATCATGATCTGAATATTTTCGTATTAGGGCAGGCGCTCGAAGGCGGCTCATCAACATCGGCCGTGCTCGCAAAGAAGTAGATACCAGTGATCGTAAACCAATCATGATATTATTTCTTCAAATATGCTACTTTTCTGGAAATAATATGCTACTTCTCTGGCAATTCTTAAAACTTTATTTTAACTGATCACTTGAAACCTGACACTTGACACATAAACAAAAAAAACACTTTATTTATGTAGGAAGCCAGTAACTATATTTGTCAAAAAAGATTTTACAAGTTTAGGGTCGCGTCACGTAAAAAGAACGCTGGAAGAAAATGGTGGGGGGTGTTTGCGCATTGGTACACTCGCGCACGAAAGTACTAGCTACAGGTCGCGCGGTGGTTTATGATCGCTCGGCAAAAGTGGAAAGGGATGCGCAGTGTTCAATTTTAAGGTCTATTTGAAGGCGTGCGGAGCGAGGGGGGCGGGTGTGCGACGGCGAGCGATCTTCATCCATCGCGCGACCTGTACCTATTGTTTTATTTTTGAACTAGCTTGTCGCTCGCGGCTTCATATTATAAATAAATAAAAATAAAAATATAATAAAATTTATTAGGTAAAATATCATAAAATAGAATTTAAAACATCAGTTTAAAATGTTTAATCTAATGACAAAAATTTTAAGTAATATTGATACTCCTTCCATTAAGTCGTCGTTGGTGACGTGAAAACCAGATGATTCCTTCCTCTTTATATTTTTTTATCTTTTTCAGATATTTAATTCTTTGAAATCGAATTTGCGACTGCTCAATTAAAATTTATCTATTGGTTTCTGTTTTTTTTCACTTTTTTTTTTTTTTTTTTTTTTGTGCTTATCTGCAATCAGTCTCAAACTATAATCAGATTGGCTCTGTGTCATTTGTCATGTGAGAGGAGCTCCTCAGCAGGAAACACCTCATCCTTCACCATCTGTCACCAAGATTTTGGATGTCATGGCGTTTCAGTCGTTTGGTGTAGCTAATTGTTGCTAATGCCATGGCTAAGTCGTTAGGGTGATTTTGCAATCGTGCTTTGTATTTGGTCCCTGTTACTTTTAACTCCTCCTTAACAGTTTTAATGCTCAGTGCCTCGTGGATCTCTGTGTTGGTAATAAACCATGGTGCGTTAGAGATGGTTCTTAATATGCCGTTTTGCAGTCTTTGAATGATGTTAAGGTTGGAGTCGCAAGCACTCCCCCAAAGCTGTGCGCCATACATCCATACAGGTTTTAGGATGGTTTTGTAGATCAGTAGCTTGTTGTCGATGGATAGTTTGGAGTTGCGTGCCATCAGCCAGTAAATGTTTCTGAACCGAGTGTTTAGCTCGTCTCGTTTGGTTTTAATATGTTTTTTCCAGGTCAATTTTTTATCCAGATGCACGCCAAGGTATCGAACCGAGTCATTCTGAGGTAGAACCTTGTCACCCATTTTCACTGAAGCACAGCTTCCCTTCCTCAGCGTAAATGTTACATGTACGGATTTTGTTGAGCTTGCTTTGATCCTCCATTTTTGGATCCAATCGTCAACCTTGTCAAGGCTATTCTGCAAGGTGACGGATGCTGCGATAGGGTCTTTGCTACTTGCGAGGATTGCGGTATCGTCCGCAAATGTAGCTGTGACTACGTCTTGTGTTTCTGGGAGGTCAGCCGTGTAAATGGTGTACAAGACAGGGCCAAGGACAGATCCCTGTGGTACTCCCGCCGTTATATCTTGGATATCTGACAGTTCTCCATCCTCTCTCACCTGGAAAATTCTGTTTGCTAGGTATGACTCCATCAGCAAATAGTAGCTACTTGGGAGAGACGCTTTTATTTTGTAAAGAAGGCCTTTATGCCATACCTTGTCAAATGCGGCTTGAATATCCAAGAATACAGCGGAGCAGTATTCCTTTTTCTCAAATGACTGCCGAATCTTATCGCACACTCTATGCACCTGTTCTACTGTAGAATGGTTCTGTCTAAAACCAAATTGGTGTCGAGGTATTACCAGGTTTGCATTAAGTTCAGGTAAAAATCTGTTCAAAAGAATCCTCTCAAACATCTTGGACAGAACAGGCAAGAGGCTTATAGGTCTGTACGATGAGGCGTCTTCCGGAGGCTTGCCAGACTTGTGTACCATGGTTACTATGGATACCTTCCATAGTCTCGGAAAATATTGGACTCGAAGTATACCATTAAAGAGTACCACTAGGAATACTAATGCTTTTCTGGGTAATTGGTCGATAACTTCTTTTGTGATAAGGTCAAATCCAGGGGCTTTTTTTATTTTGCAATCTGTTAATAATAGTCCTTTTTAATTCTCCAATCGTTACTGGTCTTGGTGGTGGAGAGAGTTGTAGCTCTTGCTGTAGAGTACGTTCAACTTCGGTTTCAAATTCCAGGTTAGTGCATTCGTTAGGTGTAAACATGGCAGCTAGGTGTTTTGCAAACATGTTCGCTTTTTCAAGGCTAGTCTTAGTCCAACCATTTTGGGTTCTTATTGGACATTTATATTGCTGTGGCCTGTTAAACGTCTTTGTGAACTTCCAGAGGGAGTATTCTGTCGATTTTGTAGCAGTTAGATTTTCTCATTTATTTTGTAGTGTGGCATTATTGAGTTCGTCTATAGCGTTTTTCAGCTCCCTAATAACTCTGTTTAGTGCAGTCTTGTCACTTTTGTGCCTAGTTTGGTGCCACTTCCTACGTAGTCTTCTCTTCTCTAAAATTTGACGTTTTATGTGTAGCGGTACATTTCCAAGCATGCTATCGTTTGTTTCCTCTTTTGATGGAGTGTTTATCCAGCAAGCCTTTTGTATAAGGTTCGTAATGTGTTGCGTTGCATCGTCTATTTCGTCAGGTGTTTTCATTGAGACTTTTAATGCGATTTCCTCCTCGATATACTCTCTGAAACCTGCCCAGTCAGTGTGATTATTGAATAATGTGTCAGGTCTTTCGTAGCAAATGACAGTTGTACTAATAGTTAACAGGACAGGAGTGTGGTCAGAGCTACTATCTAGACAGGATTCGGCTTTCATGTAACTCTTCGAAAGTCCCTTTACCATGAAGAAGTCCAGTAAATCAGGTTTTTTGTTTGGGTCTGTGGGCCAGTAGGTAGGTTCTCGTGATGAGATACAGCTAAGGTTATTTTCATCAAGACTTAGTTTAAGCTGTCTGCCTCTAGTTGATGTTAGCCTCGAGCCCCAATATGTATTTTTAGCGTTCCAGTCACCACCAGCCACAAATCTTCTGCCCAGTGTAGAGAAATATTCTGCGAAGTTTGCTGCACAAATTGTATGTTTAGGTGGACAGTATATTGCTGACAGATTAAAGTGTCCACAGCTGCCTTCTACCGCAATGGTGGTAGCCTGGATATGGTTTGTCCTAAATTTTGGAAGGACTTGGTGTTTGATGCAGTTTCTAACTACAATGGCAGTGCCAGCATGACCTGTTCCATCTGGATGATTAGTTGTTTTATTTTGCACTTAAAACACATTTTTTTTAATATTTACCTGAGACTTGCTGCAGATCCTTGAAAATTAAGGTCATCCTGTAACTTCCTTCGCAACTTGCCTATGGTAGGCAATTCTTTTTCAGTGATGTGGAAATTGTGGATGATTCTTTTTATAACGCCCTGGTCAAAGTTGTCAATGTCTGTTATTGGTTTTTGTTTGATTCTTTTATTTTTGCCGGGAGTTCCGAAGACAGTAAGGAATTCTGAATCTTTTGAACCTTTTACAATTTATTCGTCTCACTGTAGACTCAGAACATTTTGTTGCCACTGCGGTCCGTTTCATATATTGTTTTAAATTATCAACTGCATTATTATCAGCCTCTCTTTTCATAAAACAATATACGTCATAAATCATTTCTCTCACTTTTCTGTGTAAAACCATTTCGTAAATAAAAAGTTTTGTGCGCGCTGGTACTTTGAGAACGAATATAACGTGGACACAGCACGGAAGCCAAAGGTTGACTGACGAAACAATAGCGCACCGGCAAACATGCGGCGCGTGACCCGCCTGCCCCGCGCCGCACCTCATACCACCAAACAGTCCGAAAAATCGCCTAATGCGCAGCTTGACCGCCAGCGTTCTTTTTACATGACGCGACCTATAGTTGTTATGTGGCTAAGATAATAAGAATTCAAAATTAAAATACGTATGATAAATAATTATGACATGTAGATAGACAAGCATAGCAGTTATACTTATATACAGTTACAGTTACTGTAAATAATTAACCAACAATAGCAGGTAAGTACTTTACATTTTTACATTATTATACATTATTTTTTTCAATTAAGCCAGTGTTATAACTTTAATATAATGTTAGTACATAGATATAACATTATATATTTTGCATACCGATTATCCAGTGAAACATGTTGTTAAATTGTACCATCTTTTTGTCACTATGTTTTTGGCAAATAAACGTTTCAATTTTTACTAAAAGTAACCTTAACGCCACACATTGTCCAAAAGCCGAACCCGATGGAAGAATGAAAATGATGTAATATTTTCACCCCTAGCGCTATATTAGCGCTAGGGGTGAAAATATTATCTACATCAGCAGCGGTGAGTAGTAAAACTAATAATAGACTCTCTCGGTAGTTAATTAATGTTTTTGAATCTTTTATAACGTAGATAGTAATTTGTAACACTAATTTCCTGTAGGAGTGACATAATTATTATTAATAAAATATTACTGAGCCCGCGTAAAAGTTGGTAATTAAGAAGCATATAAACATTCTACGAGTTTCACTTGCTATCCCCTAGCTACGGTTCGAGTGCGAACGACTGGGCCGGTGCAGACAGTATTAAGTTCCCCATCAGCTAGATGGCATAGGTTGTTGTAGGAAAGTTGTACGCTCCCCACCAACGGGTCCCGCGTTGTCGTCGCGGTGGGGCTTAGTACCCGTGGTGCCTCCACACCACGGCGAAGCCAAGTGGACCCCAGAGGGGGGCTGCTCTTCGGGCTTTGGGCAGCGAAGCCCTTGTGGAGCAGCCCATGTTGCAGGGCCCTTATGGGGGGGCTCTGCAACAGGAGGGCCTGCGGTGTTGGCGTGAGTCGGCACTGCGGCCGAGGAGTTGCGGGGCCGCGGCGGGAGAGGACTGTCGGTGTTTCGTTGCCGCTTTCCCTGCCTTCCGCGGTCCCGGCGGGGCCGCAGCCGTTAGTACTGCGGCGTGGTGGGCGGTGGGACGAACATCTGTCTCACCGCGGAGGGCCAGGCCGTCAGATACGAAAGTGTCTGACGGCTTTGCACGCGGTCCTCGGTGCCGGTCCCCCCACATTTTGGGGGCCATGAGGGGCCTGCCTAGGCGGGCGAGAGCCGGGCTGCGGTGTTGGCGCAAGCTGACACCGTGGCCGGGTGGTTTACGGGGCCGCGGCGGGAGAGGACTGTTGGTGTTTCGTTGCCACTTTCCCTACCTTCCGCGGTCCCGGCGGGGCCGCAGCCGTTGAACTGCGGCGTGGTGGGCGGCGAGACCGACCACCTGTCTCGCCGCGAGAGGACCAGGCCGTCGGACATGGGGAATGTCCGATGGCTTTGCACGCGGTCCTCGGCGCCGGTCCCCCCACATTTTGGGGGCCATGAGGGGCCTGCTTCGGCGGGCATCGCCGGGGGAGTTGTGGACGTAAAGGCTGTGCCAGATTCCCATGACCCCCCCATCAAGGCGAGTGCGGGAGCACCGTGGGGTTTTAGTGGGTATTCCCGTGCCGTTTACCATCTTTAGGCACGGGCGAGTCCCATATAACCACTCTGCCCTTCCCCGGGGTGGGGTGGTATGCGTAAATGCATTTCCCCACGTAAAAAAAAAAAAAAAAAAAAAAAAAAAAAAAAAGGAAAGTTGTACGCTGCTAGGAATTATCTCTTGAGTTAGTGGAGCCACTGTGTGTCACTTCGTGATGCGCACCACACATGCTACGCTGGCGCGCCGCTCGTATACGTCCTAAAATAGCCAAAAGCGATCAGAATAATATTCTACAAAGATGTCTCATTAATTTGAATAGTTCGCACTCTTGTCCAGCTCTCAACTTCAGATGTATCCGTAATCCGTAAACCGACAAAAATACATATATATATATATAGCATAAATATCACAAGGGCACTGTGGGTGCAACTGGAGAGCATCTTTCAAACACCATGCCACCTCAGTGGAGCTTACGCCTGGGTCCACCGTCCACTATGCGATGCGATGCATAGCGACATAACAGTGAAAGGACATAAATGGTGTATGGTATCTTAACTTTGATATCTTAATGGACAATTGGTCGCTTTGGTGTTGAAACACCAAAGCGACAAAAAACACGTAAAAAAGTACGCAAAAGACGTGTATCTAAGGCTAATAAAAAGAAAACTTGAAGTTAAATGTCAGAAGTGACAGCTATCAGATTTGACGCTAATGAAGTTTGAACTATATCGTAAATTCGTTTCCTCCGACTAACCTGTAATATTTATTTTATGAAAATGGAAAAATAATATTCTAATCGCAAAGTATACATGAAATAAGATCAGTTTATAAAATCAAGTAGAAAATATAATTAATATGAAAGTACCATGCTGTCAATAAAAAGATTGCCGACATTATCTGCATCAAAAATACAGCCAAAAATAAACATTGGAATCAAAAATGATAACCAAATAAATAGATGCCAAGATAATTTGGTGAATTTGTGTAGATCTTTCTCTGTGTTGCATAACTTGACTAGCAAGTCGAGGAACCCGGTAAGTTTCAACATGTTTGTATATTCTCAGTGTTTATTTGTGACAAATATTTATGTAATTTAGGTTAATTTGTTTAACTGTGTATTCTTTCATGTTTATAATTTGGAACATAATTTCCAGTCATCAAATCAGTTTATTAAATTTCAGAAATAAATATATTGCACAATGCAAAAAATATGTTCTCTAACATAAAAATATATTCCTACAATGTTAAACTGTCTGTCTATGTAGTTTAATAAAATTTTCTTGCAGAGCTATCTAGATGTATGCCAAATTTATCCGTAATTTTTGCCAAGCATATCATGATACATTTTGGCAACGGTTACTCAAAATAGTAATAAGTGTAAATGTTGTGCAATCCAGACATTAATGACTAATTTTACTCTTTTATTGAACAGCAACTGCGCTTCTTCAATGCAGAGTATAAAGCAGCCTGTGCTTTGTTAAAAAGATCCAATTTGCCATCAATTAATTCCATATTCAACAATGAGGGCCTCAAAGGATTCCATACATCAGCAAGCAACAACAATCAACCCAATAATGAAAATAATAAGGTAAATATTTTATATGATGATGACATGAAATAACATTCAACATATACATAGTGTTAATCAGTTTATTATTTATTTATAATACAACTACTTATTACACTCACAGTTGTCCAATACATGCAGTAGGCCAATCACAGTGTCACATACATAGCATAGTTAAACAATAATATAACTTCTAATTTACTTAGAAACAAGGTACATTGTATTTACAAATACACAATATTTTGTGAAAAAGATGTCAACATTTGAGTGTTGAGTAGTGAGTGTATTTAATAGTGTTGCCGCCTGGTTGGTTGGTGATAACTATGCAGTACATGTACATACTGGGTCCACCCTTACTTTGCTCTGGGTATTATGCAGTAGTACAATAAGCAATGCTTAAATTGTGAATGTGGATAAATACAATCAATGGCTTACCTTACTGACTGTTGAAATGCCCTACCACCTGGACAGAAGAGGCTTATATGAACGCCAATCAGTCTTTTCTTTTCTTTCTTAGGGCTAGTCCAGAGTTTTAATTTCAATATAATGTAGTGCGTTTGTAGCGCATACAGAAAGAATATTGGTTAATATTGTGACTTCTTTAGAGTTAATCTTAACGTCCCATAATCTCATCAACAACTTACAACTTCTTCTTTCCAAAATGGTGGTTATAGGATATCCCTCACTTTGGTGTGCCTTCTGGCATAGGCCTCTCCTTCAACTGCTTCCATTGGGCTCCGTCGTCAGCTGTCCTTGTTTATTGTGGTCCCAATGTCTGACGTATATTGTCTTTCTATCTTACTGTGGGTAACCACTTTGCCGCTTGCCATTTATTGGGTATCAGGGGGTAATATCTTTACTCCATTTGTCTTGCTTACATCTCAACATATGGCCAGTCCAGGCTCATTTCAAATGGTTAATTCAAGCTAGTATGTTCTTGACCCTTGTTCTTTTTCTAATCTCAAGTTTCTTATTCTATGAGTGAGCCTTATTTAGCAGTTAGTTAGTTTAGCATACTCCTGTCCATAGCTTTTGATGAATTCATGTTTCACATCCACAAGTTAGACAGGACAGAAAACAAGTATCATGTGTTTTCCTTTTTACTTTGGTGCTCAGTTTCTTGCTTTTCAAACTATGAAAGGCAAGAAACTGAGCACCAGAGAGACAAATACTTCCTCCATCCACTAGCTATCCTTTTATTGATTTCCCTGGACATCTGGTTGTTGTTGATCATCACTAAGTTATTTGTAAATTATGTTTCAGGACAAGAATGACAAAAATAAGAAGAATGAAGAGATATCCTCTCTATTGATGAAAGCTGCCTTTTGGATGTTCACAACATGCATCCTTATCATCATGAGCTCACTCTTATTACCGGGAGATAACAACCAAAATGAGGTAATTGTTGTTTGTTTTCTTCAAAGTTGCTGTAGTTGTTGCAACCTATGAAGGCAGTTAGGTTTAATCCAAACGTCAAACTTTTTGATGGCTTGCGAGAGCAAGAGCAAAATATATGTAAAGCGTGAACCATACACAAGTGACTGAGACAGTTAATTTCACGACCCCCCTAGATATTTAATTTTACCTATACTTGTATGTGATTAACTTGAATTTGTACATGTGTCATTGTGTGTTCTTATGAAAACATAAAACAAACGATTGACAATTGGCTGCCAGTCTTTCTTTCAAATACACAAACTATAGGGCTTTGCATGTAAACTGCCTTCATAAAATTTAAGAACTGTAGTCATTATGATATTACAATAATATAATTATTAATAATAGCAGCCCTGTATGTAATACGTGTCCCACTGCTGAGCTCGATTTTGAACATTTCTTCACGATGTTTTCCTTCACTGTTAGCAAGGAATAGTTAATATTAATACACACGTCTTTGAAAAGACGTATCTTAACTTTATTAGTAAGATTTATTATATTGACAGAGGTATGTGCCGTGGGTTCGAACCCGAGACTTTTGATTTCACAGTCCTACGCTCTCCCACTCGGCTATTGCTGCTTTTAATAATAAACTATGTATCAACTTTTCCTTTAATTTTGCTTTGTAAATGCGCTTATGCCAAATGAATATTTTGCAATGTGTTTATTTGTGCCCTGCATGCTATGCTAACTATTTATTTGTAAAACTTTGATATCACAAACCTGCCAAGAAAAATATAAGGATCTGTCCTAAAAGGGATGACAGACTAGTACTATAATAGTACTAAATGACTGTCTCTCCAGCGTAGCCCCCTCCTGTCTACATCCAGGCTCTGTTTTTTCTTTTCCTTTTTTATGATGGATGGGCACGCGTTTGACCACCATCTCACCTAATAGTAAGTGATGATGCGGTCTACGGTGGAGCACGCTTACTTATGAGATACCTATTAACTCTTGCTTTGCAGAGATCCAAGTTGTACTCATGCGGAAACACAGACTCCTGCAAGGCGTTTCATTCTGTAGTAGTTCTGTTTTCATTGTTTAGTAGCTCTGTGCGGACTTGCCCTAATTATTTATAGATAAATAAATAAAACTATTAATGAATAGCACATTTTTTGTGCGTGGATACATGCGAAATTGTCAAAAGAAATTTTTATACTTAACTAACAATCCTTTTTTTTTCTAACCCATGATGTCCCACTGCTGAGCAAAGGTCGCCCCCATACACAACCACAATTTTCTGTTTTGGGCTCTGTCTGTCCAATCCCTCTGAAACGAGTCCAAGTCATCCCTCTAGCGCTTTCTGGGGCTTATTATTATTATTGTTGGGATGAGGCTTTGGGTGTTCAAGTCAACCTCCTGGGTCTCTTGGCAATTGTCTATTTCTGGGCCTTAACTAACATATGACAATACCTAACTACATTAGAAATGATTTACAATTTCTTCAAATTAAATAAACAACATGCAAAATGTGTAATGTAAATTTTATTCAGCTTAGTTCAGCTCTTTGAGACAAATAATAAACTACTAAATGAAGACAGAAGCTACTGTTTAAAAGATCATTATTATGATGTTATAGAACTGAAAAAAATGTGGTAAACTTTTCAGCTGGTGCGCTATGTGTCCTGGAACGAGTTTGTATACTCCATGCTGTCCAAAGGTGAGGTGGAGGAGCTTATTGTGAGACCTGACCTTGAGGTGGTCACCATCATCTTGCATGAGGGTGCTATTGTCAAGGGAAAGCGGGTGAGTCTGTTCTAGAGCTCTTTTTAAGTCGGAATGATCTAGGCTAGGGATGACAAACCTTTTTCCTACATTTTTCTTTCAAAATGTAAAAGTGAAGACACTGTGCCTACTTAATTAATTTATGCGGTTTGCGTGCCAATGGTTCGCTATCGCTGACCTAGGTTGTCTGTAGTTAAATATTTTTTTGTGTTTAAAAATGTTTGATATAGACCCGTAGAACAGTACAGTACATATATTATATAATACAGGATCTCCAGGGTGTACCGCCGTTTGCCAGAATTTCATTTGCCCGAATTTTATTTGCTATAATACTCACCTGACATATTATTGTTTCTCATAATTTTATTTGTCATATTCATTGTTTACTATATTAGTCACGTGCTAGAAACTTTGTTTCCCATAAAGTTAATTGCCATAACATCATTTGTTATAATCATTGTTTCCCATAAAATCAATTTCCATAACATCATTTGTTATAATCATTGTAAGCCGTAATTATCATATGCCATAACATCATTTCCCACCAGAATTGCTTGTAAAATAGGTTAAAATAATTATAAAAAATAATAGGTAGGTTAGGTTAGAAACATGAAAGACAACGCACGAGCCGAGCGAGCGAAGCGAGCGTGCCGCGGCAGCGGCCGGCGAAGTGCCAGTATAATCATTGTAAGCCGTAATTATCATATGCCATAACATCATTTCTCACCAAAATTGCTTGTAAAATAGGTTAAAATAATTATAAAAAATAATAGGTAGGTTAGGTTAGAAACATGAAAGACAACGCACGAGCCGAGCGAGCGAAGCGAGCGTGCCGCGGCAGCGGCCGGCGAAGTGCCAGTATAATCATTGTAAGCCGTAATTATCATATACCATAACACCATTTCCCACCAAAATTGCTTATAAAAAATAAAATAATTATTAAAATTAATAGGTAGGTTAGGTTAGAAACATGAAAGACAATCGCTTTTTAGGACAAAGGCGTTAGGTTAAATTTGTACGGAAGCAACTTAGACTGATTATAGTGATAAGTAGGTATTAGAAATAAATCAATTTTAATACTATAATCATACTTTATTTATATCCAGTTATACTCTTGTCAATAAATATCGCCTACAAATATTTTTCCTACCCACTTATTTGTAATTACTTAAGTTTTAAATAATTTTAGAGCGCCTGTTAAAATTTCATGAGCAAATACATACCTTAGATAGATTGGAAATTAATTTAGTATGGCGTTTGAAAATTCTGTTGCATAATATTGCAATTAAAAGCATGGATAACAATACGTATGGCATTCGAATCATTATGTAATCAAATGTTCGGGCAAATAATATTATTGCAATTGAAAGTATGGAAAACAATACGTATGGCATTCGAATCATTATGAAATCTAATGTTCGGGCAAATAACAGTATGTCACATGTCTTTTATGGTAAACAAAACATTCGGGCAAATGAAATTCGGGTAAATGAAATTCGGGCATATGAATATTATGGCATATATTCTTCGGGCAAACAACAGACAACCGATCTCCAGGCATTAGCCAAGTATCCTTCTCTGACAAAAAATGGTAGTAAAGTACGTTTATTTATTTGCAGTCAAACCAACGCGTGTTCCACATGAATGTCGGGGACATTCACCGTTTTGAAGAAAAACTTCGAGCGACTGAGAATAGCTTGGGTGTGCACGAAGGTAATTCAGAAACAAATATTTTATGATGTCTGCAAATTATTGATTCGATCGAACCTTGTCACAATTAAGATAAGATAAGATAAGATAATTTTATTTTGCTCAAAACAATGGTACAATAAGGTCTTAATATTAAATACATGTTCAGCAATGTTTTGCCATAATTATGACATGCAAAAATTTCATGCATTTTATTATAAAATAGTCTCTAATATAATAATCTAAACAGTGATCAAGATATTCATTAATTCAAATAGAATTGACTTTTTATCTTTTAAAGAGCCAATAAGAACGCATGAATCCGCGCGATGGAACTTTGTCGCAATAGTGAGCATATAAGCGGAAACGGTAAATTGGCTAACTTGTATTTTTATAGTGTTAAAAGCGTTAAAAGCTGTTTGTTTTCCAAAAAAAAAAAAAATAGGAGACCAGACTTTTTTTGACATTGGATATCTATTCACTGTTGAATTAAATTCATCTAAGCTCAATGTTTGGCTAAGGATGAAAATAAATATAAACTATACTGCGCGCAATACAAACGTGTTTTTTTTTATTGGACCTCTCTGTCGCAGCAACAACTTGAAAAGCATATTTTAGTTCACACTTTATTAATGTGTTAGATTAGGTTGAAATATTAATTGCTTCGTTGCTCTAGTTGTATAATTAGTGTATCGCTTGGTTGGGTAGAGAGGTTGTGTTCCCGAGCATAGTGTTATTTGGGTTTTTTCCTTTAGGAAATTCTCAATATGTGGTGGATGTGATAGGCTCAACTCCTGTCTCATGGAAGCTAAACATAACAGGTGAAGTGTTGTACACCTCTGCCGAACCCTTCTAGGTAATATAAGCGTGATATTATGTATACTTAGGTGTTATTACATTCAACTGCAAGCCCGCTCATAAATGCTCTTCCACTGGTAAGTACAACTCTTATGAGTACCAATTGCTACGAAAGTTACTTGACTATTACACACAGAAAGTAACTCTTCCGACAAGCGCTTTGAACAAATCGTAATAAGCAAGGCATTTCATGATAATTCTTGTCAATGAAAATACACTTTGAATTATATTTAATTGATAATAACTACTAGAAATAAGTAATAGTTTGCCTTATCGAATTGTTCATACAATAATATAACTGCCTTGTGCACAGTATGAGCCTAGCACCACGAGGTCTCGGGTCCTATTTCGACGTCGGGTAAAGTGTTATGTTATGTGTTGTGTTATTAATCAGATTGGTGGTGTGTTTTCCAGGTGTCCGTGTAATATACGACAGGAACGGCAGCATGGCGGGCAAGGTGCTCACCACGCTGCTCATCGGAGCCGTCATCCTGTCCTTCCTGTACTCCACCAAGTCTATGCGGATGAACATCAACCTAGGAGGATTTGTGAGTACACTCACTGTCAATGAAACATGAAGTTTGATGGCAAATACGTCTCATCTGTAGGGCTAGCATATTAGATAGAAGTGAGATAGATTTTGTCACGTTCTTGTAATGTTGCCAGTTTTTCATACAAAAAAATCTTCTGTTTACTTGACATTTTGGAGACTACACGCTACATAAGGATTCCTAGTGTTAAATTCATAATCAAATGAGGGCTATCCCCTCATTCTTCCGAAACTGGTTAAAGTAGTTAAAATTCGTAAATTGATGTTAATTCAAATATTTTTCTAATTAGAAAATACAATATCATCTATAGTTACTTTCTTGATGGTCTAGTGTAGCGTATGCGCCTCTCACCGCGGGTACCACCGCCTATCCCTACGGGTCCTAAAATAACAGGTGAAATGTGGCTTTTGTACACCTCTGCCACCTTATTGCTAGCGTTTATCTTTACCAATGTGTAGTATTCTTCATTCGTATGAGTTATTTCATGTTATAGGTAGTAGGTATGCTCAACACGAAACGTTAGTCATGAAAACCTTATGAGCACTTTTTGAATATCATACTTTTTTTATTTTTATAAATATCTCACAACTTATTCACAATACCATCTTGTCCCAAACTAAGCAGAGCATGTATTATGGGTACTATAACTGATACTAATACATATATACATATACTTTTCTTTTGTAAATACATACTTATGATACATAGAAACACCCAGACTAAGACAAACCTTCATGTTCATGCACACAAAGATTTGTATTTTATATAATAATTAAAGTTGAAAAATTAAGAATCCAGCAGGACTCGAACCTGCACCCCCTGGGTATACGCCCCAATTGCTGTGCTAATTCAGCTATGGATTCGTATGCTGCTAGACTCGAAATTTCTAAACTATTTTGTGCCAGCGTCGTAGGTATATATATACAGGGTGTATTTTTGAAACGGGGCAGTAAGGGCAAGTACCTTAACCGTTGCAGTTACAGCAAAACGTTCTTAAAAGACCTTCCCTAACTTTTTGGGACATTTTGAACTGCATTCACAGATTTTGTAAAAATCTTACAGTTAGCAAAAAAAATGCAAAAAGTTCAATTTTTTTTTTTATGCCAATCGCTTAATTATTTCATGTGGGGATCAAAAAACTCTATGGGACCATTTTAGCTTTCAGTACTAGAAAAGACAGAAATCGCCAAAAACGTTTCCCATACATTTCGGCAACAGAAACGAATTTCTACGATGGTCTAACTTTTTGTTATGGCCTGGATGTGGGTAGAATTGACTGTAAAGTAAATAAAAAGAATGTTTACCCTCAAATTTCGAATTTGATTCGAAAATCTGTGTGTTATACTTAGTTTCAGCTGAGAAACTTCGTATGAGTTATTAATTAAGGATTTTCGCTAAAATGTCTTCTAATCGTGAAAAAATTGACTTATAGAAGCGTATTTTGTCAATAATCGAAATGCGGGAGCTGCATTAGTGTGGTACCGCAATAAGTATCCGTTGCGGCATGTGCCAACAAGAAAGGTTATTACAAATCTTTTGAAAAACCTGGAATTGCAGGGTTCTTTCAAAAGAAAGCGGCAGCCTCGTGTGGACATGGACACGGAGATTGCGGTTCTGACTTATGTCGAAGCATATCCAGAGGTATCGTCCAGGCAAGTCGCCCTTGAAGTAGGTGTATCCCACTCCCTTGTGATAAAGATATGGAAGAAATACGGCTACAAGTGCTATCGATATGGGCGCATAGTTCAAGTGTTACATCCGGGTGATGATGTTCGAAGGCTTACTTTTTGCAGATGGCTAAGAGGAAAAATTAGCAGAGATCATGAATTTTTACATTACATACTGTGGTCAGACGAAACGAATTTTTCCAATAACGGTATGTACAACAGAAAAAATCACCACTATTGGTCCAAAGAAAATCCACTAAGAGTTACGGCAAGTCATAATCAGGTTCGCTTCTCATTCAACTGTTGGTGTGGTATAATGTCCAATCGAGTCATAATGGTGGAATTTTATGAAGGGAAACTGAATTCTGCCATGTATAATGAAGTCATTTTACACCATCTTGAAAACGAGATGGATGAATGGCCCCTGTCGGAATTGCGAAAAGTTCATTTTCAACAAGATGGTGCTCCGCCACATAACAGTCACCTTTCACGTTCCAATTTGAGCCGCCTATTCGGTACACAGTGGATAGGTACACATGGTCCAACACAGTGGCCACCTCGTAGCCCCGATCTAACACCACTTGTTTTTTTTTATGGGGCTTCGTGAAAAACGAGGTGTATAAGACGACGTACGCCAGTGTTCAAGAGCTCAAGGATGCATTAATGACCATTTTACGTAATATTCATCCCAGAACATTATTAGCCGCCATTCGTTCAGTGCAAAAAAGGATAGACTTATGTATTCGTGAAAATGGAAATCATTTTGAGCAATTTATTTCATAAACCAATTTCTTAAATGTTTAAATGTTTTTTTTTATTTAAAAAAAGTTCAAAATTTTACCTGACCTATGAGTTTCGAGTTGATTTATCATATTTCCGTACGAAATGTATGGGAAACGTTTTTGGCGATTTCTGTGTTTTCTAGTACTGAAAGCTAAAATGGTCCCATAGAGTTTTTTGATCCCCACATGAAATAGAATCGATTGGCATAAAAAAAAAAAATTGAACTTTTTGCATTTTTTTTGCTAACTGTAAGTTTTTTACAAAATCTGTGAATGCAGTTCAAAATGTCCCAAAAAGTTAGGGAAGGTCTTTTAAGAACGTTTTGCTGTAACTGCAACGGTTAAGGTACTTGCCCTTACTGCCCCGTTTCAAAAATACACCCTGTATATATACATATAAACCTTAGCTAGACGAACCTTACTTGGTTTTAGCGCCACATATGCGATGAGTGATAAGTCACTTAGTCACATACCCAGGGGGTGCAGGTTCGAGTCCTGCTGGATTCTTAATATTTGAACATAAATATTATATAAAATTCAAAAAGGCATAGCAAAGCTAAAATTTGCTTTAAAATATTACAAGCACAAAGATTTGTCTGAAGCGGGAAGCGAACCCGGAACCTCGGCGTCGCAGGCGGGTACACTACCCACTCCGCCATCCGGTCGTCAAAGTCTTTCAGTGCGTTTTGTGCGCCTATCGCTTACGCTTTTTCGCACAGAGAGGACAAACTTGCCTACGAGTCTGTTGCGCTACAATTAAGGATATTAAAATTCTGTGCATCTGTCTCATAAATCTTATAAAAAAGGAAGAGGTGAATAAATGTGTCATTTACTTTTAACGTAGTGAGAGGGAGAGAGTGAACAAAACTTATATTAAGTTTCATATGTATTTTTTTACAGCGTTTAGATATCCTTAGCAAATGATGCTAAGAAACAGTTAAACTAATGATGCGACCTTCTGCAGTTCGGACAGCCGCTAACCATCGCTTTAGGATCCTGGCATGTACCGTAGCTGGTTGGCTGCTGCCTGGAGTGCAGTCGCAGGATCAAATCCTGTCGGTCCCATCATTTTTTCAACTGTTTCTTAGTTAAATTAAGTTGTGGCACAACAAAAGCATGGCTAAAAAGCTCTATATTAAGGAGTAAAAATGTCAAAAAGCTCTGAAAATACGATATTCTGAAACTGCTCTCATTAACATGCTTTCATTTATGTGCTTAACGGATGGACCATTAGAAGGTATTTGTTAATAATCTTATATTTGTTAGATCTTTACTTGTTTGTAGCTTTTTGATGTCATTACTAGGGAAAAATTGGCATCGAGTTGTTATTGCTTTGTTGCTTATACTATCATACTAACAGATTCATGTCCCATTGACGAACGGTTTGTTTGAAATGTCACATTTGATAAGGCAGTTTGAAGGTCCTTAGTGTACTATGCTATGCCAGTCTCATATTGAGAGTTTTACGTCTATTGCGCCAGTATGCTTTATCTACATCCGTACACTGTTACGACGCAATGTAAGTAAAAGTCATAGACAATAGTAGATTGGCGTCGCGTATTGGACACAGGCCTTAGTTTGTTTAATTCGACACCTTTTACTATTCAAAATGATATTTGAAATTTGTTGTCAAGAGTATTTAGATTTTGATATTTGGGATGTGTTCGCAAAAATAAGGTGGATCATAAATCTATTGGTCTCATAGTACATTGCTATAACATTGTGCTTATAATCAGCATCACCGGTACCTAAAAGGCAAGTATCATAATTATATGCCACTATAAAAATTCATTTTCTCATATTTTGTTATTAAACTATTGATGGTTCATCACTGATGAACCGTCATGTAATCAATTTTCTTCACTTGCCTTTTATGTCATAATTTTAATATTTGTTTTTGATTGAAATTCAACCATCAGGAATGAGATCTTTTTTCTAAACTGTCTAAATAATATGTATGTATACACAGATTTGTGTACCACGTGTGAACTCTCTATATTTGTATGTTATGCCTTGGTGTCCCTAGAACATTTGTTGTAATGTACATTTGTAGACTGCCCGGCGGTCTAGTGGTTGCCGATGCGGCCTCTCGCCGCGAGCTCTCGGGTATTACAGAGTATTGTGTCCGCTGGGAGACGTGATTACATGAGACCTAAACATAACATATATACAATATGGGTGTTATCTTATATATAAAATTCTCATGTCACAATGTTAGTTACCTTACTCCTCCGAAACGGCTTTACTGATTTTTACCAAATTTTATATGCATATTCAGCAGGTCTGAGAATCGACTACTATCTATTTTTCATACCCCTAAATGATAAGGGTTGTTCACCCTTAACATTCTTTTTTTAATTTTTGGACAAAAAGTTAAGTTTTTATTTTTCTATAATGTGGCATTAAAAAATACATACAACCCTAAACTTTTACCCAAATCAAATCAAATCAAATAATTTATTTTGCAAGAATGTAGTACAAATATAGGTGTTAGTAATTAAACAATGGTTCAATACATTCTGCCATAACAATGGCGTGCAAAAAAATAAAAATGTAAGGAGTCATGCAGTGGAAACTAAACATGCTTTGATTAAATTTTAACAATAATTATTATAATATTAATTTCATTCTCAATTCAATTATTCATTTTTACATAATTATTAACATCATTCTTTATATGTCATATAATCTTTAATACAGTAAAAACATTTATCTAATAACCATACACTTAGTTTATTTTTAAACATGGGTAAAGGCAAGTCCTTAAATACAGTCGGTAATTTATTGTATATTTGAATGGCATTCATTTAGGAGTTCCTGTTAAATATCTCTAGTCTACACTGAGGAAGATGTAGTTTGTATTTATTTCTAGGGATTGTTACATTTCGTTTAGTTACCTCAGATGGCAGATTAAAGTGTTCAGAATGATGTCTTACAAACCCTTACACCCTTTTTTCGCCAACCTCTATTTTTTAATAGCCATTTTAGTAACCTTAGCGCTCTTGAGAATATGAACTTTTTGAATGTACCTTTATGGGTTTTGACATAACATCGACATACTGCGTGCTGCAAATATCGTCACAGAGAATGTATGCATAGTTAAGACAAGACAACGTCTGTCGGGTCAGCTTGTACTCCTCCATATTATTCTATTGCATGATGCTATTTTATGTAATGTTAAAAATCTATTTTTAAAGACTTATTACAAACATTGCAGAGTCAGTTAAGTCGCGCGAAGTTCACTTTGGTGGATTCCATGAGCGGGCAGGGCAGGGGAGTCAAATTCTCGGACGTGGCCGGCCTCAAGGAAGCCAAGGTCGAGGTCATGGAGTTCGTGGACTATCTCAAGAGACCTGAGCATTATAAGAGCTTGGGAGCTAAGGTAAAACTCTCTCTCCTATATAAAACGAACAATCAATATGCCTCGATGGTCTTGTGGTTAGCGTAGCGTCTCACCGCGAGGTCTCGGGCTCGATTCCCGGGTGTTATCTGTGAACTTTCTAATAGTAGCACGGAGTTGGAGTTGTGCTCGGTAGATGGCGATAGGCTCACCCCCTATCCCATGGGACCTAAACATAACAATAGGGTGGTACAACTAATCTATACCCTCCTGGGTAAAATAGGAGTGATGCTATGTTCAGTTATGTTAATAATAATAAATGAAATGTTTTCTGTACATTGTATATCACATTATTATTTACAAAAGGTAAACGGGGACTTGTCTGAAGTTAAGGTATTCACGTATTACGTAAGCACTATAGGGGAGGCAGATGGGGCCTTCTGTAGAAGAGATAAGCTATGAAAACCAGAATATATTTCCTGACAAAGAAGGAAAAGCGGGAGGGTTGTCCAAAATCGCAAAATATCTGCTTACGTAATACTTGACTTTAAAATTCAATAACATATTTTAATACAATCAACCGTCCGAGCCTTTTTCAAATAACATTGGGGTTGGCTTCTAGGCCAAGTATTTTTCCGGGAGCGACTGCCATCGGACCTCCACAAACCAGTGCGTTACTCTTTGTTAGACTAGTTGTCAGACTTTCTGGTCTCTGACTCCCCGTGACGACTGCCATTGACGGTCAAATTGGCAACCGGGACCGGTGGCTTCGCGTGCTCCCTGAGGCACGTAGGAAAACTCATTATGTTAAAGATGGCCACCCATCCACGGCTGAGCGCGGCTAGCATTGCTTTACCTGCAAGATCTATCGGTCCGCGCGGTTTCGACTTAGACACAAAATTATTAATATTAAAATAGAGTATCTTATATGCGTGTACCGTTACCATAGTATGAAGTAGATCATCTGAGGACTACGGTTTTATATGCTATGCATCATCTGGCAGTTTTTACAGGATTTCACCACCAGCCGGAAAACTTCTTCCGACCTGAACTACCAGTAAATTTGTTCGCAGGTCCCTAAAGGCGCGTTACTGCTGGGTCCGCCGGGGTGCGGCAAGACGCTGCTGGCGAAGGCGGTGGCAACGGAGTCCAATGTTCCGTTCCTGTCTATGAACGGCTCCGAGTTCATTGAGATGATTGGAGGACTGGGTGCTGCTAGAGTCAGGTAATATAACGTACCCTATAACACACGGAGTGGCACCAACGCTCGTGCAATGGATACACAACATGCTAAAACAACGCGCTATTCAGTTCACTGTAAATACTACCACTCGAGGCATCGTAGGAAGAGGATGTCCGCAGGGGGGTGTGTTATCACCTCTGCTATGGAACATGGTGGTCAATGAACTCATCACGGAGCTCAATGTTCACAACCTCTACACGGTAGGTTATGCGGACGACATAGCAATATTAATATCAGGTCAATTTGAGGGCATCCTCTGCGATTTGATGAGAAAAGCCTTCAAATTAATCGAAAGATGGTGCTCGGTACATGAACTCTCGGTTAATCCAACCAAAACAGAACTCATCCTTTTCACTAACAGAAGAATACCTGGTCCACACAGGCTACCGAGACTCTTCAATACCGAACTTAAGCTTAAAGAGGAAGTCAAGTATTTGGGAGTAATACTAGACTGCAAATTACTCTGGAATAAGCACCTCGAGCACAAAATAAACAAAAGCACGATTGCTTTTTACCAATGCAAGAAAATGATAGGCATAAACTGGGGACCATCGCCAAAAATTACGTTATGGCTGTACACAGCCGTAATAAGACCGATGCTGACCTACGGTGCTCTAGTATGGTGGCCTAGGACAGTCCTAGCAACCGCTATATCAAAACTAAGAAGCTTCCAAAGGCTAGCATGTGCATCCATCTGCGGCTGTATGAAAACAACCCCAACGACAGCGATCGAGATGGCCCTACAAATATTACCCCTAGACCTCTACATACAGCAAGAAGCAGCAATAGCTGCTGTTCGGCTCATGCACCTAGGTCTATGGGGAAAAAACCACACGAGTCCACACACGAACATCCTGAACCAGGCAATCGAGATACAACCACTCATTGCTGCTCCATGTGATAGGACTCTTCCTGTATACAACTTCAACAAAAACTACAACATACAATTAATTGAGGAGGCAAAGGATCAATCAGGAGCCAACGAAGTACGCGTATACACAGATGGTTCCAAAACGGATAGTGGTTCAGGTGCTGGCGTACACTCCTTTGACCTCAATATAAACATCCACATTCCGCTGGGTAATCACAGCTCAATATTTCAATGTGAATGTGTTGCACTAACACTCGCTGCAAAAGCCATTCACAAACGGCAAGTAGAGGGAATAGGCATCAGACTCATTTCTGATAGCGCAGCAGTTCTCAAAGCTCTTCTTAACAGTAAAACCAACAACAAACTAATCATAGAATGTCACGATGCCCTAGAAAAAATTTGCTCCAGGAATCAGGTCACCCTGCAATGGATCAAAGGGCACAGTGGATCTCTTGGCAACGACATTGCAGACGAACTAGCGAGAAGGGGATCAGATACGACAGTACAAGGCCCGCAACCTCTTCTTCCAATCCCCTTCACGCAATACCGGACCTGGATCCGCCAAAGATCGATAGAGACCCAAAACCAACGATGGTCAGAGATCGCTGAGTGTCGGCAAGCCAAACTTGCAATACCGCAAGCGAATCATCGACTCACTAAAAACCTCCTAAGACTAAACAGAAAAAATCTAAAAATAATGATAGGGTCAATAACGGGTCACTGTCCCTTGAACAAACACCTATACACCATAAAAATCACTGACAGTCCTCTCTGTCGAGGATGTCTTGACGCCGAAGAAACGGTCTCTCACGTAGTCCTGGAATGTAGGGCCGTTGCTTCTCAACGGGAACAAATCCTCGGAACAATGAGGTCACTCCGCGAAGCCTGTGAAGTCCCCAGGAAACTTCTGTGCTTCTGGGCGGAGTTAGGCTGGCTATGTTAGCCAGGACTCTCCACGCACAATGGACCAAATGAGAGTCTAAATGCGGAAAAATGAGTCCACTTTCCATTCCATTCCATTCCAACGTACCCTATACTCGCAATCCAGCTGTATTGTGTCTTCTTATGAATATTCTTCTTCCTGCGCTTATTCAATTTACATCCTTGCTGGATTCGCTCCCCCAGATGTTTACAAAGCCGTCGGCAGTGGCTTGGACAGAGCACGGGTTGTGAAAGATATTAGACACCCAATGCATGGACTCCGTACCAGACTTACTAGAGAGCCATTACAGTTTATTTAGGGTATTGCACTGCAAGGAAGCAGCGATAGCCGAGTGGGAGACCGTAGGACTACTAATTCAAAGGTCTCGGGTTCGAACTCACGGTACACACCTCTGTCAATAAATCGTTAAGATTCGTCTTTTCGCAGATATGTGTGTTTGTCATTTAAATCGCTCGCTACCAGTGAAGAAAAACATCGTGAGGAAACCTGCATGCCTGAGAGTGCCAAAAAGTGCTCGATGGTGCATGAAGTCTATCAATTCGCACATGGCCAGCGTAGTAAACTATGGCCTAACCCTTCTCATCATGAGAAGAGGCCCAAAGCCAGCAGTGAGACATGTATTCGATACAGGGCTACTATTATTTTATTATATATTTATTGCACTGAACCTATTTCACGTTCTGCTTCTCAAGCCACATGCGACCTGTGGCGATCATCATGACACCAGACCAGTGACTAGATCTTGCACGACCTATTTGTCGCGATTTAAAGCCAAAGGCTTACCTACTTACTACTACAACTACCGGCTTTTATTTACCCGGTCGAACTTAGAAAATCTAGATACACTTCGGAGCCAAATCGACCGAAGCATAAAATACCTAACCATGTTTATTGAGGCAACTGCTGCCAACTGTGAAGGTTATGCTAAACGAACGATAGGCTATCTAGCTGATTGCCCTACAAGTCATACCACCTGTATGTACGTAAGAGGCGCTCATAACTGCTGTTGAAAGTTCAGTAATGGTGACTACTCATTGGGCCTCGTAGAAGTTACAGTCAAAGCCATCGACATGACGAAGAAACATTACTAGTAGAAACATAATTTTAAACGAATTTAATCTTTACCGTATTGGATTTCAATGAATATCAGAGAAGATATAGCTGAGCCAGGGACGAAAGTACGTATTAGAGTTCGTTCAAATACGCTAATCCTAAACCTTTATATTTATATTTAAAATCTCCATTGTCATTATCATGACGTTTCTTTTTACTGTATTTTTCTTTTCTTTTTTCTTTAATTAACGCACCAACGACTGCCCATAACTTTGCTCATTACTTACTTGTCCATCCTAAGGTGGCCTGTAAGAAATTGCTTATAGCGATAAGGCCGCCCATTGTGCAACATAATTTTTAAGTGCATTTATTTACAGCGTAAATTTCTTTGTTAATATTGGTGTACAATAAAGATTATTCTATTCTATTCTAATCTATAGAAAGATGTTTCGATTTATTTAGTTTTTTTAGATTGAAATTTGAAGACGTTTGACTATAAAGGTTACAAGTATTATATTTTACATCACTCTAAATACTACGAGAGCGAAGCGCTATAATTTAACGCTGGTAGCACACGAGGTCCAGGCACCAGCAGCTTAGTTAACATAACGAATCCCACGCAGACGAAGTCACAGGCAACAGCAAGTACCTAATAATCTCTGAATCTACTTAACTGATATTAACGAAGAGTGGTGTGGAGATAGTACAAGACCCTTTTTAACTGAGAAATGCCTGACGCATACCATCGACCCGGGCAGAGTCGCTGGTTATGTCCGAGTTGCACGCACTAAAACCAAATGAAAGGTTTCATTACTAATAATTTTCAGGGACTTATTCAAGGAAGCATGCAGTCGTGCCCCTTGCATCATCTACATCGACGAGATGGACGCAGTGGGCCGCGCGCGAGCGACGGGCTCCCAGTCCTACGGGCCGGGGGGCGGGGAGAGCGAGCAGACTCTCAACCAGCTGCTCGTGGAAATGGACGGCATGAAGAGTAGAGAGGGCGTCGTGGTGCTGGCGTCTACGAATCGAGCTGAAGTGCTTGATAAAGTCAGTATGCTATTTTTATAAAAACTGGGCGTTGTCTAGCGGTATAATTTGCGACCGCTCACCGCACTATATCACCGAGAGCGGACAATAACCAAATTTCAAAGTTGAAGGTAACTGAAAAATTATTACCGAACTTGCAAATAGAATATGTATATTACTGGAATCCAATAATAGTACGGTCATTTTCTAATCAAAAACTAAGAAATTACTTGTCAAAGTACGCTATCAATAATTACGGTTGCGAGAAGCGAAAAATTCAACGTAATACAAACGTAGTTTTGATATTTATTCCCCCATCACATGGAACTTAGACATGACAGCTGAAATGTTCTTCGAAGTGACATAGACATGACGATATGTTATTTTACAAGAAAATCGCAAAAAACACTTTTCCCCAACCGGGGATTAAGGGTGAGCTGTTGCAATTTGTTATTTAAATATGCAGTAAATAATAAACCACTTGAATTTCCAGGCATTATTACGTCCAGGTCGCTTCGACCGCCACATCCTGATTGACCTGCCTACTTTGAAAGAACGCGAAGAAATATTCTCCAGCCATCTCAAGAATATCGTCCTCGAGCAACTGCCCGACCATTACGTTAGGAGGTAATATTCATTTAAATACATAATCTTTCAAAACCATCCCTCCTGTTGAAAGAGTCAACATGATGTATCGATTACGAGGTTATGATATTAAAAAAAAAACAAGAAACAACCTTAATTACAAATAAGTTTAGACTTATATGGTTTTCTCATGGGTGCCATTGTCAGAACTGGACCAAATTTCACCATTGCACCAGCTTTCAAATAAAAAAGAATCATTAAAATCGCTTCGCCCTTTCGAAAGTTATAGGGTAACAAAAATACAAAAATTAATAAAAATGCAGACTTCAATTAATCTGCATTTTTTTTTATTTTTTTATTTTTGTACCTTCTCCTTTTTTGTAGTCGGTTTAAAAATAGACCAATAATTGATAACCTCCTCCTTTTTTGAAGTCTGTTTAAAATAGCTTTTGTCCGCGACTTCTTGCGCGCGGAATCCCTATTAAATAGTAGCCGACCCCACGCTTTGGTCCCGTGTCAAACCTTACTGCTCCGCCCCCGTAGAGTTTAGCGTAATATCATATATTTGAAAACCTTCATTGAATAAATACAATGAGGAAGAAGACGATTTGACAAGTATATACGGGGTGGATGCGACATAGCGACATTTATTGAAACCACAGCTTCTATACATGGTAAGTATCAATTTCCACCGGATAAAAATTCTCCGGCGAAAAAAAAAAAATCACGGTCGCCGAACAATTTGAACATTGCGATCGTGCAATTTGTTCGGAAGACGTGGATTTTTTTTTTCGCCAGAGAATTTTTTATCCGGTGGAAATGCATACTGGCCATGTATAGAAGCTGTGGTTTCAATAAATGTCGCTATGTCGCATCCACCCTGTATAATAGATCAGAAATAATATTATTATTTTATATAATACTAGCTGACCCGGCGTACTTCGTACCGCCTAATTATTGGAGGCATATTTAGTAAGTCACAAACACACGACACAATACTTTTTTAATTTTATCGAAATTTGTTGCTTTTAGATTTTTAGGGAATATTAAAGAATTATAGTATAGATGCACAGCAAAGAGACGTTTACATTTCAAGTGTCATTTTACCATAGACAATTTTTTTTTGAGTGAATACTGACAAATATTTACACTATAACTATCAAACTACATCTGTCCTTTTTTTTTGACGGTGGCCATGGTTAAGAAAAGAAGAAGAACTACATCTGTTATCGAGAAAATAAAGAATTCAAACAACTATAATATTTATTTTAAAACTATTTTCCAGAAGTTATAGTGAAGCTATATATCCCTCAACTCCTTAAAATGCATTGTCCCTTTTGTAAAAAGTGGATGGAACGGCAGAACAAAAATAATAACTGTCCAGGTTGTATTAAATTATTAATTAATTTCAGTATTTCTCCAATTAAATGTTTCTTTTTGTTAACATGAGATGACAAAACCAAGGATGTTAAAGTAGGAACGCAGTAAAAAGTCTTTAAATCTATGGACAAAACAATGGAACGTTCGGATACACTTATTATTATAATAAAAATATTTTTGAGAGTTGGTAACACTGTAAGGTTGGCACCCATCAAACATGTCAACACATTAAATTTTTTTTATATTTTGAAATTTAAATACACGATGTTATGAGCAAAGTTGATATTATGTTGTCGATTCAAAAGTCTTGTTTTAATGCGTTCTTCAAATGTTTGACAGAAAGTAAGTGGTCAACATTTATATGGGAAAATGGAATTGTCATCTTACTCTATGTTACTCGCAATTTTTTCATATTTGCTCACCGTTTAGACCTACCCTGGACTACGACAAACATTTTAAAACCAAAATCAGCTCAATCGGCCCAGCCGTTCTCGAGTTATAATCAGACTAACGAACAACAATTCATTTTTATTTATATAGATTAAAGTTGAAAAATTAAGAATCCAGCAGGACTCGAACCTGCACCCCCTGGGTTTACGCCCCAAGTGCTTTGCCAATTCAGCTATGGATTCGTATGCTGCCGGACTCGATATATTATATAAAATTACTTAATATTATATAAAATACAAAAAGGCATAGCAAAGCTAAAATTTGCTTTAAAATATTACAAGTATTGCGTCATCTCTTGACAGTAATAGTGTTGATCTTAATTTAAACTTACTGTATGTGAATAGTGACTTATCACATCACATAGATGGCGCTAAAACCAAATAAGGTTCGTCTAGCTAAGGCTGGCACAAAAGAGTTGAGAATTTTCGAGTCCGGCAGCATACGAATCCATAGCTGAATTGGCAAAGCACTTGGGGCGTATACCCAGGGGGTGCAGGTTCGAGTCCTGCTGGATTCTTAATTTTTCAACTTTAATATTATATAAAATACAAAAAGGCATAGCAAAGCTAAAATTTGCTTATAATATTACAAATATTATTATTATCTTTTAAAACTAGACATACCAAAATACATTTTAAAATATAAAAGGTAGTGTCCCACTGACTTCGAATACTAAGACCAAGCTGCTGGGGTGAGGGCTCCAGAGATAGGATCCCCACACTATGTGTGCCGTGTCGAAAAGCTCCGCTTCCTTTACCTTTTTTTTCCTTTTCGGCATAAGTCCATTGACCGTAATCATTATAGGCGCAAATTCTGCTGAATCCACATCCCACATGTCGACAATCGCGTGAGATAGGTCCAAAAAATTCGTTAATCATTGCGATTTTCAGCTTTATCAAGATTTTCGTCATGTGCGATGGTGATATCAACAATCACTACTATTCTGTAAATCTTTTACACTACTGTCCACCCAAAGGTTGCCTGGAAGAAATCGCGTTATGCGATAAGGCCGCCCTTTGTGCATGTATTGTTATTTAAACTTTTGGTACAAAATGTATAGGTATCTTATGTTATATGCACAAATAAAGTTTTATCTATCTATCTATCACTGCGCGGCGCTCTGACAATATACCTGTCAGTGATGATATTTCGGTTCAAATACAATATGACATGACCATTTTCAAGACCTATCCAGGCTCATATTTGTAGTAAGGCACCTCGACGTCCACAAATATGTATCGCAGAGCAAGCTGCTGGTAGATAATCCTGGCTACTAGGTTGTGTCTATGCAAGGACTCGCCGCAAGACGTGAACAACCAAAAACAATATGTCTGAGGAACTCACCCGTTAGATGACATACTCAGCATACATCGACCGTGCCGTCCCCTAATATATATATAAAAGCAGCCCTGTATCTAATACATGTCCCACTGCTGGGCTCGAGCCTCCTTTCATGATGAGAAGGGTTAGGCCATCGTCCACCACGCTGGCCAAGTACGGATTGGTAGACTTCAAAATTACCCTCGAGCACTTTTTAGGCACTCTCAGGCATGCAGGTTCCCTCACGATGTTTTTCCTTCGCCGTGAGCGAGCGATAATTTATATGACAAATACACACACATCTTCGAAAAGACGAATCTTAACAAATTATTGACAGCGGTGTGTGCCGTGGGTTCGAACCCGAGACCTTTGACTTAGCAGTCCTACGGTCTCCTACTCGGCTACCGCTGCTTATCCCTCATATCCGATTATAAATATTGTCATTATGATATGGTGTTTTCAGGCTTGCGTACTTGACTCCTGGGTTCAGCGGCGCGGACATCGCGAACGTCTGCAACGAGGCTGCGCTCCACGCGGCGCGGTACAAGCAGACGACGGTCAAAGCTGCTGACTTGGAGTACGCCGTCGAAAGAGTCGTTGGTATGTGATATATGTGTCACGAGATGGTGGTAGAGCTCGAGGGTGACGGCATCACCTTTAACTTAGAATGAATAGACTATAGTATGGCCAACCAGACGAGATAAAGAATGTAAACAAGCGGACCGTTACTGAGTTACATTGCGATAGCGAGGGATTATTATTTCTGTCCTTATCACTCGTACGCGCAGTTGACGACAGCTGTCGTTGTGTGTTTCGTGGTACAGGAAAGCAGTCAGTACCGCAGTTGTCAACATTTGGTCCACCATTTTGATATATTTTTTTATTATATTATAAATATTATATTTCTGCCCAGTTCCTTGTCAGTCTTTTAGTTATCTTCCTAGGTTTAGTGTTTCTTTCGTTTATTTCCTATTTTCTTAATATAATTTATTTCCTTTTCGCCTGGTTTCTTTACCTCAACCCAATCCACAACAATAATAATTTATTCAAATAAAAATGTTTTGAACCCCTGAAAATTTGTTACATTCTTTATCTCGTCTGGTTGGCCTTACTATAAAGCAGTTTATTTTAATCATATCAATTAAATAATAAATCAATGCCATCTAGTCCCAAACTAAGCATATCTTGTACGATGGGTACTAGAATAACTGATGATAATACATATATACTTTTCTTTTTTTGTAATTCATACTTATTATACATAGACACAATTACATTGTATACTAGCTATTGTCCGCGACTTCGTCGTTTTCATACCGGGCTCGTCGGTCGAAGCGCGAGTTAGAAAACATGCACCACACCATTTATTGAATTTATTGCTTAAATTTACTTGTAATATTGGAATCACCTTGTTATTCATCAGATCATCAGCATCTTCCATTTACATTCCATTAACGTGAGCTCGAATATGTGCGGTATATGCAAGTTCGTACACCGTACATTCTTCTAATTTATGTCTCTAAATTCACCCTCTTTGAGATAAAATTTAGAAAAACCGCGATATAAACTTATTTATTTTTATTCAAGACCACGACATTTCGTGCTTCTATTTTTAAAAAATGATGGACTTCTATACAACTGTTTCACTCTTAATTTACCAAAAATCCTTTCTTAGTACGCCCCTACGCCATGTTAGTAACCTTCATGCAACATTTTTAGTTTCTAGCCCCATCTGTTTAGGCTCTGCGGGGATGAATCAGTCAGTCAGGGCGAACAATTACGCTGGATAACAGTTAATGTGCGGCAAGGTATTAAGAAGTCAAGTTTGTCCGATCCGGGAATATAACCCGAGACCTCGCGGTGAGAGGCGCATACGCTTACCACTAGACCAACGAGGCAGTTCAATTCAATTTAATATGGAACTCAAATGTAATATAAATGCGAATGCTTAGTTTACTATAGTCATGCACCATCTTTTTTTCACCGTTATTTTGCCACTATCTGGCCCTTGCCTGCTAAAAGAATGCCGACAGCTGTGTTACACTAAACAATCGGTATTTGATTCATAAACCGTTCTATCGTATTTTGCTACGCAATGCGTACGCGGACCGTCGGTCGGGCGCATCCGCTTGCGTTCCGTCGCGATTGATCTTCGCACTTTGGATTTGTTTGATAACAAATGATGCGTTCAGTGCGGTTGAGACAGACCGTACGCATGTTCCTTATAACCGTTGTTATGATCGCACACGATTGGTCGGAGCGCACTGAATGATACAAACTGATGATTCATGCAGTGTCAGGACCGACTGTCTGCACTGACGGTCGGTAAAACACTATAACTGGCCTCATTGTGATATTTTGTTGACTTGCAGGCGGCACCGAGAAGCGCAGTCACGCGATGTCTCCCGCCGAGAAGCGCATCGTGGCGTACCACGAGGCAGGGCACGCCGTGACAGGCTGGCTGCTGGAGCACACGGATGCACTGCTTAAGGTCACCATAGTACCCAGGACTAATCTGGCGTTGGGCTTCGCGCAGTACACCACGAGCGATCAAAAACTATATACGAAGGAAGAGGTAAATCAAGAGACACTATTATAGTGTGTCGATTACGTTGAGACAAAGCTGTTTTCCCTGTATATGATTCTAAGGCCATGTGTGCAAAAATCATCGAAATATTTTACACTTAAGAAAAACGGTCTTGATTTTACACATATCACAAATAATCGCAAATGTATGACAATAATTTTGCAAAAACACTTTTCACTGCTAAGTGGTTTTCCCACGATGTAATTTACACCCTTCTATACTGCTCTCTTCGGCTATATATATACTGCTAATTTTAAATATATTAACTAAACAGTACTTGAAAATTATGGTGTGATTAAGAACATGATAAGAATCACTGAGCGGGCATGATCGGGCACTTGCTTGGTCAACATTACCTTAACCTAAAAATACATAATTATATTTTCATTTCCTTTTGCACTGTGTCTTTGTGCGTTCCTGGGGTATAGTTCCGCGGAAGCGACGGCAAACAACACCCTGCGGTCAAAAACTTTCATGAAGTACCTTCTCCAGTCAGGTCGGCACTCGCACCACGAACGCCTTGAAGTTGAAGTTGCGGCGCGACTCCAACAGCTGCACTATCAGCATATAATTCAGCTTCTGGCTGACATATCTCGCGATATCCTCAGCCTCGTTGGTGTAGTGCAGGCGCGAGATAAACACCAGGGTGTGTAGGGTGTACCAATGCGCACCCTGTAATGCTCGCTTTGTAGGTGTTGCCAGACCGACTGTATTGTAACGATACAACTTGGAACAATTGCAATTTGGTGTGGCTATGAAAAAATAAATCCTGAAAGTGGGTTGAAATTTGACTCTTGGTAAAGATGATTAAAATATTATTATATAATGCATGTGTGTATCATTCGAGCTAATATTATAATTGTAGCTCTGTATCTACACGTGCAAGTCGCACGGCTGGGCACACACTTCTTATTATAACGTCTGCAAAATTGAGAAACATACTGATGTAGGTAATATATATAGGCATCATGAACATAAATGTGAAAACAGTGTCATGTCCAATATTAGGAATATTCGTTGCTATCGACTTCTCCGATAAAAAAAGATAGTTGAGAATTAAATGGATTAAAAATAAAATTTAAACTTTAAAAATCTAGCACCTATAAATAGATAACTGCATTAAATATATCAAACAAAATTAAAAATGTTAATGATTTTAACCAATATCATATTTATTTATTTAAAACAAGTTATTTACAACAGTATTGTTCATTATTCAAATTAATAATGTTACAAACTCACATCAGTTTTAATAAAAACTAGCTGCCCCGCGCGGCTTCGCCCTCGATAAAATTTTGCCCTCGAAAATATTTTAAAAGTATCCTATGTCCTTCTCCCGGTTCTAAGCTACCTCCCCACCAATTTTCAGCCAAATCGGTTCAGCCGTTCTTGAGTTATAAATGGTGTAACTAACACGACTTTCTTTTATATATATAGATATAGTATTGTTCATAAATTCTCTAATAAATAACAATTAAAATATATACAACATTAAGATAAAAATGGCTATTTATCAAAACTTAATTTTTTTGTTTTGTTTGCAGAAAGTAGATCCAAATGTTACGTAATAGGGAATGCTTGCTCGGTCTTGCTGCACCCTAATGGCACGGTTGGCAAAAAATACTTTTATTTTAACTAAAAATAAAGACCTACATGTTGGTCTGCTGGAGCAGGATACTATATGCGACTTCTCACACCTTGGCCTTGAGGTCGATTACCGGATGGGCAATTCTTAGCAGCAGCAGTTTGTTCTATCTAAACATAACAGTTGACATGTGGGTGTTGTGAACCTATGCTACACCCGCCTGGGTAATATAGGCGTGATATAACGTTGCGTTCAATAGAATGCCGTCAGATATCTTCAAACGGCAACCGAGACGGACATCTAACGTTCTCTCCGAGCCGTGCACAAATATTTTTTTTTGTGTTGGTACATGATAATTTGCCAAATATTCAAAGTTATTTTTATTTGTTGATCAGCTATTCGACCGCATGTGCATGGCGCTGGGCGGCCGCGCGGCAGAGGCCATCACCTTCAACTCCATCACCAGCGGAGCGCAGAACGACCTTGAGAAGGTCACCAAGATCGCGTACGCACAGGTAAAATGCATTCTATACAACATTTGTAACATTTTATAGCGGTAGAGCTCTTGTAAGCGAGTTCGAGGATGGCAGCCCCTCCGTCTCACCTGTAACCGGTCGCCAAATAGTATAACTGCACTACTGTGTTCCAGCTTGGTGGTTAGGTCAACCCCTTTTATAGTACAGGAGGCCTAGAAGGGATGTTTGGATTTACTCGAACGCGTCAGATTAGGATAGGGCAGATGCCTACTTCTCTCTCCTAAAATGGAATATATTGACTTAATCCAAGATGAAAAAAGGTACAAGGTTAGAGTAAAATTAAAATTCCTTAAAATTAGGGCCTAACATTTTTTTTGTGATATTTGTAACAAAAATCCCTAATATTCCTATCATCTGCTGTCTCTGTCTACTAATAATATTGATTATGACTGAATCAGATTCATATGTTTATTTGATCCTTAACAATAACGCAATCAATAAATACCATAAAGTACAGGATATAATTGGTACTATTCTTTCTTGTAACACTTTTTGTGGTACAGGTCCGCATCTACGGCATGTCCCCTACAGTGGGGCTGCTATCGTTCCCGGACATCAACGAGCGCGGCAAGAGTCCGTTTAGCAAGACGCTGAAGCACCTCATGGACTTGGAGGCGCGGAAGCTCATCGCCAACGCCTACTACAAGACAGAACAGCTGCTACGGGATAAACAAGACTTGTTGAAGAATGTAAGATATTTAAGCGATTTTATTTAACTTGCTTCGTTAATCTGTTTTGTTGTCAGTTTTTCTTTAAATAAACATCTCACAACTTACACACGACGCCATCTAGTCACGAACTAAGCAGAGCTTGTACTATCTATGGGTACTAGAATAACTGATACTCATACATATATGGTTTTCTTTTGTAAATACATACTTATTATTATTGAGAATACGGGTTACTCACGTTACTTTAGCCGGGATATGCCGACTAGTTTCAAATCTTGTACGTAGTGCGAGACGTCGCGTGGAGGCGAAGACACGCGATTAATAGCCCAGTTGATGAATCTACGTACTAGATTCAAAACTAGTCGGCATATCCCGGCTAAAGCAACGTGAGTAACCCGTATTCTCAATAATAATGTCTTCACCTCACGTCGGTTTTAATAATATTACATACTTATTATACTTATAAACTCCCAGACTAAGACAAACCCCCATGTTCATGCACACAAAGATTTGTCTAAAACGGGATTCGAACCGGCGACGTCGGCGTCGCAGGCAGGTACACTACGCACTCCGCCATCCGGGCGTCAATTGTTGTAATATTTAGAACACACCTTAAATTTAATAACAATACAATTTAATATATTGTGTTGTAATTCCTAGCCGTGACAAAATGGCGGTTACCTTATACTTTTATTTTCACTACTACCTCAGTATGGGTATCAAATGAAAGGGCCTGAATAAGGTTTGGTAATTTTTTTAGAAAACCGTTTAAGTAAAAAATATAATACTTTTTGCGTGTTATTTCGTAACTTTTCTAGAAGTGATATTGGGTGTGAGTAATGAGATTAGGTATGAGTAGTTCCACTTTGGCAAGGGGGACCTTTTGCCAGAGTGGTACCGATACTATGCAATGCATAAAAATAAAGGCACTTTGACACTTTCGATAGATTTCTGGTCCAAACGTCTCCAGAAACCAGTTCACCAATCCGCCTGACTAACAGCCCTGTAGGTATTCATTAAAACACGTCCCACTGCTGGCCTCGAACTTCTTTCATGATGAGAAGATCAGGTAATAGTCTGCCACGCTGGCCAAACACAGATAAACTTCGCACTGACAACTTTTGCCACTCTTTAGGTATACAGGTTTCATATCGATGTTTGCCTTACCCGTTAGCAAGCGATCGTTTATTATATATTCTAAAATACGAATCTTAATGACTTATTGACAGAGGTGTCTACCTTTGGATCAAACCCGAGACCTCCACCTTGTAAGTCCTAAGATCTCTAACATCAATTTCATTACAATTTCAGTTGGCGGAGGAGCTCTTGAAGAAAGAAACATTGAACTTCAAAGATGTAGAGGCAATACTGGGCAAGCCTCCGTTTCCAGGCAAGAAGTTTATAGAGCCGGTGGAATTTGAGCAGACCTTGAACAACCTAGAAAAGGCAGCCTCGTCCGAATCCCAGGACAAGACACCTGACAGATACCCCACGCCGACGCCCTAGGAACTTTGTATATTATGACAAGGCCAACGCTGCGCGATAACGCGGATATTTCGTGCGAACAGTAGCCTAACTAATAAAATCCATCGATTGGCAACTTATTCATCAAAATTGAATGAATGTTTTAGGCGTCATTGATGATCATAATGTAAAACCAAACATACATTCATGCATTGACTATAAATCTTTACCCTTCTTTTTGCCTTCGCCGTAGTCGGGTAGAATAACAAAATAAATTCGCCTTTTGAACTAAATTTGCGCGTTGTCGCGACGTGTATAGCCGCACATTGTAGATGCTTTTAAGTTATAGCGATTAATAAATCATTTTAGATGTTTCAATGCTTATTTTATTTGACAGACCACTATTATTTAGTATAATGTTAATCCAGGATATCAGCTATCACCATACACAGTTACATGAAAATTGGTCTATCCGTTTCACTGTGAAGAAATAACAAACATACTACATTCACAATCCCTTTATGCGAGTAATACATATTAGGTGCGTAATATTTTTGTTCCATTAAAAATGCAAGAAATTAACGCAATATATATTAACTAAGCATATAAGTACAGATATAAATATGTATAAAAATTAATTGAAAAACTATTATACAAACAGTTTACCAGAGACTCAAGTTTTTATGGGATTCTCTGATTCGTAATAGTCGTCACAGTAGTAGCTTGTCAGAGAAATTAGGTATAACTTTTAGGCGTCCCCTATATAAGGCGTGCACGATCGTCGGGAGTGTGGGCGCGCTGACTACACACCCGACGCCGTGTGACGTGAGTGCAGCCAACGCGCCCACACGATAAAGCTATCGCTGTCAGCCTAAGCTACCGCTGTTGATCTCTCTATCCCGCACAGATTATTAAATAGGAGGGATACGGGTTGAATAAAACCATTAATTAAAATGTATGGTGTATTCGGATCTAAGCAGCTTAGGTCAGTGCGGCGGCACCAGATATGATTTCAATGAGTTCTCTAGTGATGACAGCTTGTCGGGTCCTGTTGAACAGTAGTGTCAACTTCCTGATCATGTCGCCCGCGTTCTTCGTTGCATTGTCCATGGCAGCAACCCTGGCCGACAACTCGGACGCCGCCCCCTCCTTCAGGCAGTAGTATAGGATCGCCGCCAGGGTCCACTCGCAGTAGCACTGCAGCATGTCTTCCTCTATGTCGTCGAATGCGGTTATGTTGGGCGCTGCCTGGTAACAAATAAGATCACGCCTTTTTAGGGCTCTCACACACGAGTGATATTTTTACTGATTTTTAGAGGGTACCGAAGTAGTGTGAACTGGAGCATTACCGGTGATTCAACGGTAACAGATGCTCGATGAATAAAACCGGTGAATAGGGTAATTATATTTATTGAGCGATCCTTGTATAATTCGAGTGGACTATTCGTAAATCGATCTACTAAGTAAGGCTAAATACTTTTTCTTTTATTTGTCGTAAAGCTGTAATTCAGTTATCCGCGTATCACTGTTTCTTTCTGTCGATTACTTCTACCGGTGAATCGCCGGCCTTATGCCGGTCCTTATTGCTCCATTGCGAACCTCTATTTCAAATCGGTCACCAATCATCGGTCGTGTGCGAGAGCCCTTATGAAGAAAGCGTTCCAAAGTAAATCATATCTCAAAGTTATATGCTAATTTGACCTTTATATCATCGAAGATATGCTTATATTGCTTCATCAGAGCTGACATGACAGTTTGCAGACGTGCGTAGGTATACGTACAATGTCGCGCGGATTCTCAGATATTTTGTTTTATCGCAGTAGAGATATGTATAGTTACATAGCTATATGTATAGTTAAGATAAGATGAATTTTCTTTAACTTTAGATAATATGCATTGATGTGCTGCGGTTCTCTCTGTTGCATTAGGTATATTGACCCTAAAGCTTGCGTTTGGAAGCAAGTTGCTTTTTTTCTGAAAATATGTAAACATACGTCAGACGCTGACGTTGACGCTTGCTTCCAACTGCAAGCTTAAGGCATGTTACTCATTGGTCGGTACAAGCAAGCAGCGTAGTATTGGTATGCCGGCTCTATGATATACCAAAATCAAAATCCGAGCGGCTATATTGGTATCGGTGGCCATCGTTTCTGGTGTATCGAAGTACAGGCATACCGACATCGCGCCGCTTGTACGAGAGAATAAAGACTAGTCTAACTCACCTCAATTTTGCCCTTACTGAAGACTGGAATGACATTAAGTTCGTACTTGACGGGTGAGTAGTACTTGTTGTAGTAGACCTCGCCGATGTCGTAAACGTACCCGGTTTCGTTCAGAGCTGCGGCTATCTTCGCCGCGTCCGAGAACGAGGGCGTGGTGCGGCCGATCTGCAACACTAACCGATCTAAGCCCCCATTTCACAGGTTTATTGGCAGGATAAGCAAATAACATACATAAATGAAAGTGACAGCGTGTTCCTTTTTCAAGTGTAACTTGTGTCACTTTTAAATTCGGTCAGGTTATATTTTATGGGTTCTAAAAGAACTTTGCGGAACCTCGGCAACTGGGCCTTAATATCTATTTTTATATATCTTTTATCTTTATAAGACAAACGTGGTGATACGGAGTGTCGTGCGCCTGCTGGTTAGTAGTAGGTAACTACGTCTCATTAATATCAACAATCCACAAAACCAGATGAAGATTTAAGATGCGTCCGTCGGTTGGAGAATTACGGCGTCTTATGGGGGCCTTATGTGACAGTTGTCAGGGTCTCACACTTCCAGTCAGAGGAGCGGCCCGCCCAGGTACCAGGCATCGATTCAAAGCGTTAAAGAGTTGGATAATCCCGATTTCCCGTTTGATTATCTGGCCTGTCACTCTCCTGACTTCACTAAGTGACAGCCCAAAGGCAGGTGTGTAATCAGGTGTCGCGTTACTATCCCTAGTAAGTATCAATCTAAGCTACGCCGGCATTAACTGTTACTGTACTTAGTGAACAGTTGATCGACTGACTTCATCTTCTAACGTTATAATTATTAACTTAAAATTATAACAAGTAAATAACGGGTGGCGCAAAAGTAAAGACCCTATTTGGTTCAGCTATAACATTTTTTCTAAATTAGAAAACTAGATTTAGATTTTTTTAAATGTATATTTGTGCCATTAAATTTCGTACCATTAGGATTTAAAGATGATGTCTTTTAAATGGTGACCTCCAGAGTTGATACACCTTGAAGAGGATGATTTTCCTTCAAAATTGGTTATGAGTGACGAAGCGCATTTCCATCTCTCAGGGCATGTCAATAAGCAGAATACTCGGTTCTGGGGCACTGATAATCCGCGCATTATTCAAGAAACACCTCTACACCCACTAAAAGTTACTGTATGGTGTGGCATCTGTGTTGACAGAGTGATCGGACCCTATTTTTTCGAAGACGCTGGAGGCAATGCGATAACTGTCACTGGAGAACGCTACAGAACCATGTTACGTGAGTTTTTGATACCCAGTTTGGACGAATTGGGGCTGGAGCACATCTGGTTTCAACAAGACGGCGCTACGGCACACACAGCGCGCGACACTATGGACTTAGTGAGGGACGCTTTTCCAGACCGAGTTATCTCTCGTTTTGGCGATTTGCCTTGGCCTGCAAGATCACCCGATCTGACCAGTCCAGACTTCTTTCTTTGGGGTTTTTTGAAATCTCGGGTGTATGTGAACAAGCCACAGACTCTCGCAGCTCTAAAAGAAAACATTCGTCAAGAAATAACGAACATATCGCAGGAAGTGTTACGGCAAGTTATGCAAAATGTCATAAATAGGGCTCAAATGTGTATCAACTCTGGAGGTCACCATTTAAAAGACATCATCTTTAAATCCTAATGGTACGAAATTTAATGGCACAAATATACATTTAAAAAAATCTAAATCTAGTTTTCTAATTTAGAAAAAATGTTATAGCTGAACCAAATAGGGTCTTTACTTTTGCGCCACCCGTTATAAGGTAACTGGATGGAACCTAGTCACAATTCTCTTTTATGAAGATAAAAGAGACAAAAAAGCGCATGACACAGTTTGAAGGAATCTTGTCGCGGTTCACTATCTAACAGCATAAGGTTTCATTTATTTTCCAATTAGCGGGAGCTGTTCTGAATTTCACTTACATCTTTGACGCTGATGAGCATATTCTTGGAGTAGGCCCGCCACAGCATGGAGCGAGCCTTATCGCCCACGCAAACGAGCTTAGTACTCTTCGCATCGGAGCCCGTAGCCGTGAACGTACGACGGATTCGTCGCGCTACTCCGCTGTGCACTCCACCGCAGAGACCTGGAGTAACCAGATTTATCATCCAGGTCTACATTATACATAGAGTGAGAAATATTAGTAATGAGATCATCTTACCACATCCCCATCCGCTCCTGTTCAGACTACCTGCCCTATTGTTATTCGGCAACCCTTATGCTCTATCTCTTTCTAGATATGATCTTCTATCTATCTGTCTATCTATCTATCTGGGTGTATTTTTGAACCTACAAAAGGCGTTTGATACAGTCTCTACCAACATTTTACTGACTAGGCTAGTAAATGTAGGTGTACGTGGAATTGTACTTCAGTGGTTTAAGGAGTACTTGAACGACAGATATCAGTGTGTCCGGGTGGGTGACTACGAGAGTGACAGTGCCTTCTGCACATTTGGAGTTCCACAGGGTAGTACGCTTGGGCCAACACTGTTTTTAATTTATATCAACGACCTTTTCAATATCGCCCTGCCCAATGTGGAGCTTCTTATGTTTGCGGATGACACTGTCTTACTCTTCCGTGACAAAACGTGGGATAACGTCCTCCAGATAGCTGAAACGGGTTTAGCTGAAGTTACTAAATGGTTAGAATATAGTCTTTTATCCCTTAATACCTCTAAAACTAAATTCATTTGCTTTGGCAGGACTCGCTTATCAAGCCCGAGGAATAATGTTGAGCTAAAAATTCATACGTTTCCCTGTAATATTTCGGACAATCACTCGGCCTGCCCGTGTACTTCACTAGCACGTACTGATTCGGTGAAATATCTGGGCGTTACTGTGGATGAGAGACTTGATTGGAGTGCTCATATCATGGCATTGGTACCAAGGATTAGGAAATTGATATATATCTTTAAAAACCTACGACCGATAGCGAACTTTAAACTACTGATCCAAACCTACCGTGCCATATGTGAGTGCTTAGTCAGGTATTGCATCTGTGCGTGGGGCGGCGCATCCAAGACCCTTATGATCTTGATGGAGAGGGCCCAGCGTGTTGTACTAAAGGTACTTCTGTATTTACCCTACAGGCATCCAACGGTTGAAGTCTACAGTAATGCTGACGTATTATCAGTGAGGAAATTGTTTCTTTACGAGATGCTGAGGCGATATCACCGTAAAGTGATACCTACCTTGCCATTTCGGGGGAAACGAGTTCACCGCTGTCCAGTGCCATTTGTAACCACTACTTTTGCACAGCGACATATAAATGTTATCACACCACGTTTTGATAATCGGCTGCTAAAATTGCATGCTGATTTGCAAAAAGTTAACAATTATAAATTCAAATTATTACTGTCGAAATGGCTTCATGGGTTCAATTATGAGGACGTTGATAATATGATATTAGAGAAGTAACATATGACACATAAATTCATATTCATCATACACACACACACACACAAACACACACACACACACACACCCCCCCACCCCCCCCCACACACACACACACACACATACACACACTCACATACACACGTTCACACTTACACACACATACACACAATGCAATAGTCTTATAATTACATAATAGTTATTTGTTATTTTATTAACCTAGTTGTTAACCCAGCACATGTCATAGACATAATATTGTATCAAAAGCTATGGACTAAGACGCTGGCCCCCGAAATACAGTTAGCACTAGTTCAGGGGCCAGAGGACTCATACCTAATTGTGTAATTTTTTTATGTCAATAAAATTTATTATTATTATTATTTATTATCTCTTTTTAACTTGTACCTATGTTTAATTTACCACGCACACGTGCCATCAATTCGAAGAATTTGCCACAAAATACCAATTCTGGACTCAGTAAACGCTAATATCAAAAATGACAATTTATGAATTTCGTGCCTGTTTAAAAATAATTCACAACTTCTTTTTATGGCGAGTTTTTCTAAACTATTATACCATTTTAGAATTGTTGCGTCACCTTTTAAAAAAACTTGCCATGGTAGTGTCAGTACTATTTTTTTACACCACGCTGAGTGAAAGTGGACTGAGAGGTGAAAAACCTTCAAAATGTTTGAGAAAATATCAACTTTGATTGTTTATTGCGTAGAAACTTTATTTATGCTGGATATTTTAAGTATTGTGGTAGATAGCATTACCTACTAATAAGGTTTTCGATACAAAAAAATATTTGAAAAATGTAATTGTAGTTAAAAATACCATAGGGGGTGTCAATTTCCAAAGTATTTTATATTTTTTTCGATATCTCTAAAATAAATTAAGTAGTAGTTGAGTAGTCATGAGTACTTCTAACCTCTGGTTCCCGCTTATCGTTAAAGCTACCTATACTTGCATCTAGCAGTCAGCATTTAATGTTCCTGAGCTCATGCTGGAAATTAAACTCCTCTACGGTTAGGAGTACGGGCATAATTCTTTGAATATAAGCACATGAAGTCCTTATAATGTATTCTTTCAATTTATACACAGTTAAGGCGAAACATAAGTAGTATTCAACGTCTATTATAGTATAGTAATATACAACGTATATTCATTTAGACAAAATAATATTTCTCGAAATGGTCTAGGCACGGAATAGGATGGGTCTAGGTGTCTTGGAGTACCTACAATCGATTTTTTTTAAGTCGGTTAGAACATCCGTAACTATCTGAAAGTCCTAAGCAGCACCACCGTAGAAATATAAAATAAAATATAATATATCATACAAATAAAAAATTGTTAAGGGTAAAATGGTCTCAAAGTTATGAAAAATGAATCGCGATTGGTACCGAAATGAACCGGTACCTAAGTAATAAATTCGTGGGACAACATAAAATATTTTAAATCCAAATTCGTAGTGAAGAGTTCTGTTTATATTTATTTGTATAATAATATATTATGTCTTCTGAACCAAAATCAATTACGCTTATTCATTTATCCAATCTTACCTGGGACTTCAAAGTTATCACAATGTTTAGGTGTTTAACATTTTAATATATGTGGCAGTTGAATGACATATTATATTCAAAACCTCGAATTGAGTGTGTAACTATTGCCCTAATATACAGGTTATTTGGTAATGGTGCTTACAAAAATTATAAAAAATAGCAAACCTCGGTACAACAGATTCTGCATAAGCTAATATTTGAGAAATTAGTTACCTCGTCGCTCTCTAGATGGCGTTGTTAGGTGAGGTTAGGTTTTCTGGATGGCGGTATGGTTTCGTTACCACGCTGGATATAAATAATTTGCAGAATTAGGGAAATTTGAAGAATCGGGAGCTGAAGTTGAAGAAAAGAGTGTTATACCTTGAATTTTTGTAGACCGTCGCATTGCGACGGGTCAGAAACAACATTATGTTATATAAAATAGCTAAGTACTACGCGTGCTACTAGTACTACGGAGTTAAACTTGTAACACGCGTATTACACGTTTTAGGAAAATACAAACGGTTGATTGTTAGTGTTTCATTGCACCAACAATACTTGATAAAGGAAAAATAATACTCAACGCAGATTAGAGTCACGACAGTCTTCAAACTGATTTGTCACTGTGGAAAGCTTGTGATATTATACAGCTTAGTGAATAAAGTATACAAATAAAACATGGTTGATTAGAAAATTGCTTTAGGGGGGCCGTTAATACCTGCGTTTGCCTTACTAACTTATTCATTTAAAAAGTATAAACGCTAAAAAATACCTTAAAATATCGCCTATCCACAGTATAAGAATTACCCTCAAATACTACAAAATCATAAACGGGTCAATTTCAACAAGCGATTTTTTTTTGTAATTTCGGTGGACTTTTTTAATTTCAATGCTATCTATATAATTTAAGTGAGAAATGAAACTTTAGCCTATTTTATAACATTGTGTGTGAGTGGACATCAAATATCAACAAAACTTACATAAATATTTAAGGATGAATTTTTTAGAGTCCACTGAAATGAAAAGTGTCTACCGAAATGATAAAAAAATAACCACTGAAATGATAAACTGTGCACCGTTTCTTACTGTGTGATAAAAAATTTAAAAGAATATGAACACTACTCAAGCAAATCAGTACTTACGGCGAAATTAAATACACAATTTTGAAACAAATTAAAGAAATCTAGCTCGAGTTTTAACAGCCACCGAAATGATCCTACTTTTGTCCCCACATCACTGAAATGATAAACTTACTTTTGTGGCGGGAAACCGCAAGACTTTGGGACTGGTGCGATCGCACCTAGAGCTTGAGCTGGCCTGATCCGAAGTGAGGAAAGGTAAGAAAGGCATAACAACGCAATGTTGACGTGGCTATTCTACTAAAACTTACTGTCCTCTGAAATGATAACTTTTTTCCGGACAAAAGTTTACTGCCTGTCAAATCCATGAGAAAGAAGATAAACAAACAAAAATGGTTTTATTTGATCGAATATAAATTATAATTTATTTATAAAACAACCGATTTAAATCCATATTATGAATATATTTGCAGGGGAAGGTATTTTATGAGCGGAATTGGGTTCGGGACAGGCCACCGTGATGATAAAATGACACTTTGTAATTTTTTTCTTGGTATATTATTGGTAGAAATCAATGATTTTTTTTGCCAAGGTAGAGAAGTACTTACTTTTTTGAGAAAAAATATATTTAATAAATAATCAGCACATTGCACTACCATTCTCACGTTTGCCGTGTATTTTTTATGCTTGTGCAATTCACCCAAACAATACCCTAAAGAAATTTAAATATAACAAAAAAAAACTCAAATAATGTTTCTACTTATTTAGCTAAGAAAATTAATAAAAATAAGTAAACTAAAACAAACTTATTCATCTAAATATATTTATACGATGATATTCTGAAAAGATCAAATTTAAAAAGTAGTTTGCTGAGCATAAACGTTCCGTAAAGAGCCGACTGCCTGGCTTTGTACATTGTGCGCTTGGTGCTCGATCATTATTTTGCCGTGAAAGTGAAAAGTCCCTACTAAAAGGCAATGTTATTTCAGATCACTGTACTGTATTTTATGTACTAAATCCGTTAGACTAGAAGCCAACCCCAATCTAATTGGGAGAAAGGCACGTAGGATTGAACCATTTCCCGTAACGGAGTGTAAATGGCTTTCCATTCAAACTTACGATAGTATTGAAATTCTAATCAAAATTTAAAAATATTGGTATTACTTTTCCTTATTTTAGTGCAGATAATAATATAAGAAACACATCCACGTCACATTCACACACACTCACATACAACACACGCTCGCTAACATATACACACGCACATCCATACTTATGTACACTCAATACACCTGTACTCAATGACTAACCTAGCGTCTACTTGAGAAAGTTCTATAATATATAAAAATGCATGTGTTTAAAATAAAATAAAATGTATTTAAAACAGGACCACTGATGTACTTAACTCCTTGAGGTGAGCGTTAATAGCTGCAACACAGTTTATTGTTAACTATTATTATTATTATTTTAAAAAGGACGTGAAATAGTGCCGGGCACTTGTCTCTCTTCACTCTTGGATATTTTATTTTAATATTTTCTGATAACTGTCAGAGCTTGCCCTTTTACCCGACTTAGGCTTGACATCCTAAGCTGGGACACCCTGTATGACAGATATATACAATATATCTGTCATACATATTAGAAATATATAGATATATATATAAGATTATTTCTAATATTTTCGTGGTTAGGACGACACCGTCAGTTGAACACAGTTGAGTTTTGTTGGTTATTTTACATTACATAAAACAAGAGTGTGTATTTAATTTACAGTTTACAAAACCTTACATACCTGTAATAAAAGAAACAACATTTAATGTTATTATTAACAATGTCTGTTCCCAAGTCACAATTAGAATACTCCAACCAAATTAATATTATAAATTATTGTTTTCTCATTAACAATTACGAAAAGTTTGATGCGCGGTAATATTCAAATTAAAGAAAAGAAATATTTTTCTTTAAATCTTCCTCCCCCATAAAGAATATTAAGATGAAGATGTTTGCTAATGCACGGTCTTCAGACGTACGCAGGAGCTGGTGTTAGCTTTGAAATGTGGAAAAAATTCGACTCTAATCTCTTAAGGTCAGTGCTTATTTTGTAAATTGAATTTGAAATTTTTCTATAATTCTGTATGGTCCGAGTTTTAATTCATCCAGCTTCTTCCGATTCAGTTTATTTCCATTTATTTCAGTTCAGTTTATTTCTACAAAAACAGTGTTACCAACATTGAAGTCTATATGTTTTCTATTATATCGTAAATTGTCTTGCCTAATTGTATATTTTAGAGCTTTTTCGGCCTGGAAATCATGGTCAGTCTTCTTTTGCTCATTTGGCAAAATTGTAACATCTGTGCCATAAAGTAAATATTTGGGAGTATATCCAGTAACAGTGTGCTCCGTTTCATTGTATTTTTGTACACAGTTGTGGGCTACAGTTGTCCATGCCATTTTTGTGTCATGTTTGTTTGTCTTCATCTGATTTTATTGACCAATGTCTGGTTTAATCTCTCGTTTAAGCCATTTGAAAAAGGAGAGTTCACTGCTGTAAAAATTATGGAAATATTTTTTTCATCCAATTTTTTTTTAAATTACGTAGAATTGATACCTGGGTTGGTCTGATAGTATCAATTCAATGTAATCACTTTCTGTTCAGTTTGTTATCAGTTTGATGAAATCATTAGCATTTTGAGTGCTTGATGTAAGAATATAATATGCATATCTGGTGAAATAATATAATAGAAGATGTAAATATTTCTTTGTTGATCTGGAACCTCCAAAACCTCCAATGGTATCAATAGAGAATATCTAAAAGGATTTTGTGGCGGAACCCAAGTGGGACATTAACCCATATTTAATTTATCCTCTTGAATTATTCTTTAAACATACTGTACAACTCTCACATATTCTTTTAATCCGGCAGCAATTATATCAAAAATAGTCCCATCATCTATTGTTTTTTTACTTCAAGTAAAAGTTTTTCTTTCTTTACTGCATAATAATAATAATAATAATAATAAATTTGGATTTTTTACATTAGATAGAACGCCAGAAGCAATTACACTATCCAATGGTCCCAATGTCAAGGCCAAATACACACATTCACTCACACAAGCACACCCAGTCTCAGAACAAATCTTTGCGGATCACACAAAGATTTGTCCCATGTGGGGATCGAACCCACAACACTAGTGCAGTGGAGAGCGGCAAGGCGACCGCTTAAACCACTACACCACACGTGCAGACATATTGCATATTCTAATAAAGGTCCTGATTGGTACTAGTAAGATAAAGCATACATGCTTACTTCAAGTAAAAGTTTTTCTTTCTTTACTGCATATTCTAATAAAGGTCCTGATTGGTACTGGTAAGATAAAGCATACATGCTAGTGGTCCAACCTTTATTAGCATCGGTTTGCAAAAAACTTGATTTCCATTTTGACCACTCGGAATATATATGCTAAGTTTGATGATCATAGAGGAATACCAATCAGTGCATGACTTTTCAAGAAATAATCTGATGATTTCAATTTTTTCTTCTTCTTTTACTATACCAAACCTTCAAATACGAATTTCAACGAAGACAGAAAAAAAAGTCGTTTGGGAAATCCACCCTTCACAATTAGTCGACAGAGTGCAACGTGGGCATTATCCGACTTCCGTGATGGTTTGGTGGGGTGTTAGTTATAAAGGAGTGACTGAGCCATACTTTTGTGAAAAAGGTATCAAAACATCGGCTAAAGTGTATCAAGATACCATTCTTGAGAAGGTAGTTATGCCCCTTAACAAGACCATGTTTGATAACTAAGAATGGTCCTTCCAGCAAGACTCGGCGCCGGGTCATAAAGCTCGGTCCACGCAGTCTTGGTTGGAAACGAACGTTTCCGACTTCATCAGAGCTGAAGACTGGCCATCGTCTAGTCTTGATCTTATGGTCAGTTTTAGAGAGTACGGCTTGCTCTAAACGCCATGCTAATTTGGAGTCCCTAAAACAATCCATTCGATTGGCTGTAAAGAATTTTCCCATGGAGAGAGTGCGTGCTTCTATTGATAACTGGCCTCAACGTTTAAAGGACTGTATTGCAGCCAATGGTGACCATTTTGAATCGGTAAGCTTTTTATATTTTAAATTGTTTTAAATGTACCTATGTATTAAACTTACACATCGTAAAAGTAATATATTTTATTTACAACAGAAAAAAAAATATTTTTCCATGTCACAATATTTATGGCAAGACTAGGTATAATATTTGATACATAATGCGCAGTTTCGTATTTTATCGCTAACATAACGCAACACGGAATTGTTGCGTCTAAACATGACAATTACCCAATAATAATAGACCACCGAACTGATGAAAACTCGATGTTTATTGCAACAGACTGACCCGTAAGTAATAACACGCAATTATTCGAATTAAGACTAATAAGACCATTTACTAGGAATCAGTGGGTCATACCACCGCAAAAATGTCGCTTAAATCACCGCAACACAATTTTCCTTCCCGCCTCGGAAAGTATGGTCCCGATGATATTAATATAAAGATTTTTGACAGTTGTTACGGGTGGTCAATGGCCTCTGACAACTAATCTAAGAAACCGTAGGTACGGGGCTAAAAGTGGTTGATATTTGCTACTCTTTCGCTCAAGAAATACTGAACTGTTTTGATGTAATTTGTCCCTCACTTATTATGTGTATGACCTAATGTAAGTAACGTAAATAATTTAGAATTATAAATATCTATTGATAAATTTAATATTATTAGAAATTTAAATACATGCTAAAATTTGTCTCAGTACAATCAATATCGCTTGCAGAATCTTTCCTTAAAAGGATGTCCATTACTTATTTTTACCCAGTTTGATATCAGTGCTGTATCCTCAATAAATGCAACGGATAGGTAATTATGTGTCAATGCCATCAGAATTGGAGCAGAAGAAAAATAAAAAGATAACGCGTTTGACGAGTTATGCGCGCTTACGAAGAAGATACACCCAGATTCGCGACACAAGAGGTTATCGAAAAATCCTCGTCACGATGAGACGATAGCTACAACTTGCCACACATACAGAACTAGTTTCCGCCAGCTCGGTGCTTCGCCCGCCTGATACGTCTTTTAAATGTAGTTTATATGTTTATCTATAATCTAGGCTATAAGTTTCCCGAGTAAAAATGAAAAGAAAAACATACGTGGTTCACAACTGCACTATTAGATATGAGTTTCAGCGAGGCAAAAATGCCAAATTACGGACTCTGAGTAGCTACTGAGAATTGTTTTCCAACACTTGATTTAAAACCATACCCTGCCGATCTACAACGACAAGCGCTGGCCTGAAAGACAAGCAGAGTGTCCATGGACTGGGAAAGGCGATCATCATTACCTCTATCTGAAGTCATAGCAATAAAAAGCTTGTGCTCTTTCTTGGACCCATCATCAACCTTTGGAACATCAGCTGGCGGTGGTGGTAGTGGGGGCGTGGCAGCGGCGGTGGCCTCCGCCTTCTTCGGCTTGTCCACGTCACCCAGTACCAACTGCGATGACTGATAGAACTTCCGGGGACCGTAACCGAACGGCCGAGCCGCTTGCAGTTCTCGCTCTGCTCGGGTACACCTATCGATATCATGACATTAGAAGAACGCCGATAAATGCCCAAAAGGTTGTGGCAGAGGTGTATAAAAGCCACACTTCACCTTTTGCGTTTTAGGCCCATGTGGTATGCGGTGGCCCTATCGTCGCCCACGGGGCACAATGCCTGACTCCGAGCAGCTATTGAGAAATGCCGAATGGTAAAAAGTTTAATAACGCTTAACTTACAACCCGGGCATACAAGTGGTAAATATGAGGAATTCATATGGTTACATAAAATTAAACTACTCACTTGCTGGCGGAGACCATCTTCATAGTTTTGGTGATCTTTTGAATATTCTTGATAGATTTAAGCCGCAAGGACACCTGTTTTAGTTGTACCATCTTACGATACCACTATTGTGCTTACCCCATCCACATTTACCAACATAAATAAGGAGATACCATCACTTTCCAACACGCGTTTAAATAATTGCACAATTTTACGACTGACATGACTAAATTGTCATGTCATAATATATATAAAATTGACAGCGTCAACCAGAAAATTGTAACTTTTTTACAGTTTTCATAGATATTTCTGAAAAGATTTTCATTCCACAGATAACTTTGCTATGGTTTAAAACGCAATTATTGTTATTTAACTCGACTACATACTCGAGCTAGGAAATTACATAGAAAATACTAGTATGTACCGCACAGTCTCTGCCCCCTATTATATGGGACCTGAATACAGGGAAAATTAAATAGACCCACGGAGGTCGACGTGAACACCCAAAGCCTCGTCCCAACAATAATAAATACAGGGTTTAAATGGTGATGAAGCCTCTTACCAGAGATTCAGTACAGGTTTTGAGTCCCTGGGAACAAAAAAAGCAATCGGGAAATCGACGTCCAAAACATTTACAATACATAAAATTACCTTGCGAAACGACTTTTTAGTTATGAAGAGCATGATTTATACGGTCTAGTGCAAACCAATAATTTCTATCGGCAAAAATCATGAATTATCCGGTGAACATTTTTGGCAGCCAGGAGACTCAGAATAACGTACTAAATTACTTTGGTAAGAGGCTTCGTAGCCATTTACACCCTGTATTTTATCAGGGGTTTGGTCATCTGCTAAACATTTTATGTTAAAAGATTTGAAATGACTACAAAAATCTTTAGTGGGCTCCAAGTTATTTGTAAGTACTCTGTCGCCTATACTGATAGATGTATGTATGTAGTGAGTGTGTTATATCAATTAATAAATAAATACTGGCGGTGCGAAATGATGATTCGCACCACCAGTCACACACTACGGTGTTCCAGATGATCGAGATCAGGCCTTAAAATAACTGGCACATGAGGCATAACACGGTAGACCTCGGACAAAGCGATTCGATCTACAATAAAATGTAAGAACTTATCACCAAATAAAAACGACACTGCGCATATTTATTATCAAGGATCTTATAAAAATAGTACAGTTATACTCCGTGACTTAAAATTACTTGCTTAATCACTGTTAATTATGCAGCAAAAGAAGTCAAGGTATCAAAAATATTTTAAATGTTTTATGAAGACATTTGTGGCTATAACCATTTAAACGGGCCTTTGGTATGTTTTACGGAAACAGGCGTGTTTCCTCATCCTGACGCAATATTTTGCATTCTTTTGTCGTAAGAAATCCATGTTTTTGTAAGTATATATTGCACCTTGTTACATTTATTTGTCTTTGTTGTTGTGCATTGGGTGTGAGACGGTATTTCGTGCGCGCGGTGTAAAAGTGAGTGTGATTTTTAACCGACTTGAAAAATGAGGAGCTTTTAAATCAATTATATTTTTTTTATGTTTGTTCGCCGATTACTCGAAGATGCCAGGAGCGATTTGAGAAATTCCCTTTTTTGTCTGAAAGAGAATACTTGTCATGTGGTCCCATCTTCATCAGGTCACGATCTGATGATGGGATTCTAGAGAAATCGAGGTCAACCCTCAAATTTTAAAGGTTTCTATATTGTTTCTCGTATATTACCTAAGGCTACCATCTAGCAGTCAGCATTTCATGTTGCTGCGCTGATGCTGGATGGTACAACTCATCAACGGTTAGAAGTACAGGAATAATTCTTTAAATATAGGCACCTTAAGGCCGTTTACTGTATTCGTTCAAGTTATAAATAGATGACGCGAGACGTTGAATATTACTTAAGTACTTCTTAATTTTAGTGCATTTTTTCTAAATGAAGGTGGTTTTATTTGTGTTATATTTTGCGGCAGTCTCGTGACAGGTATGTCTTTTATAACGTGTTAGTAAAGTAGTAGTAGTAGTTTAAATCTACGATTAACTATGAAAATATAGAATACTATAGAGATAGACCAAGGCAATAAAAATCATCTCTGTTTGAAATCATTGAGTCAAGAGTGCCCAACTTATGTATTTTAGTGTTTCTATAAAGCTCAAGCTCTTATGCTTGATCGAGGAGAATAGAATAATGTAAACGATTGAATCCAAAAAACAATAAATAACCATTTGCTCTAAGAAGGGAGCGTAGGTCATCAATAAATACTTAATAGAAAAGTGATAGTGTTTACGTACATCAGTGTTTGTGCCGACTGGCGGCTGGCAACTGATCTAAACAAAACTTGTTTATCAAAAACATTCATTGTGAATGATCTCATTCTCTTATCTCTCGGGGCAACATGGAAGGCACACACGCTTATTTTATTTGAAAACGTGGATGTTTTCCAGAATATTGTGCTGTCTTCTGTTTAGAGTTAAGTATTAACTGATTGACCTCTTAAACTGTGAATCAAAAGCCGATCATCTTTACATTCATAGTGCAAACATGCACCTTTGAATGTCATATTGTCACTACGCTTGCTTCTCTACCTTTTAAAGCAAATCTAAAAAAACAAATAACGATCACACACGATCAGAGTTCCGAGATCTGCGTTCCACGTTTTTCTTAATTGTATGCAATGTCTTAGGACTCAGCGTCTGCACGTACCTGCTTTGCAGCGATATACACAACACGGTCGGGCTACGGTCAGCGTTCACACTAAGGGCAACGGATCGTGGAACGCAGAACTTGCAACTCTGCCTGCAAACCTCCAGCAGTGGGACAAACGTCACCTAAAAAACACGTTTGGGGCCTTATTAATATGTGTTTACGAAAACTATATTCATTATCACGTTTCAAATAAACAAGAGGCACGCCACCTGTCCAAGCTACCATTTCATCCGTTCGTTATCTTTTTCATTGAAAATTAACTGATTAATTTAATATCGTGCTCTCGAATGAATAATATTATTGAAGATTAAGTAAATAATATATGTAAGAGATAGCGTATACTATGTAATAGATACCAATATGTTTGATAGGTTATCGTTAAACGGTCACACGTAAATGATTTAAATTGCTGTTTGTGAACTCAGACGTGACTTTTGCAGTGTTATACATAAGTATTAAATTGCCGTTTTTGACTAATGAATCAAAATATTATTTACAGCATTAAATACATTATTTAATCAATTTATAAATTTACCCTATACTACTAATTTCTGCCATCTAAAGGGAAGGGATTATATGCTTTTGCTGTATATATATAATATTGCTGGTGGTAGAGCTCTGCGAACGAGTTTAAGGGCGGCAGCAGTACCTCACCATTAAAAGGGAGCAATTGCTTGGCTGTTTCCTAAAAAGGAATATGGGTTAAACTTTAATATCATTTGGTTTTCATATTATTATAAACATATTTTAATATAAAACACTAAAATGTATGTTTGTTGGCGCCCATTTTTTCAAAATTATTATGTAAATTTTTCAGTTTACACGTAACTCAATGAATGACTTAAACAATTTTGGCACAATGGCCACGAAAAAACATCACTCATATTATTATAACGTTAGTATGAAAACACGGAGGGTACCAAATGGTTTCTAATTGTATTTTTTTTGATGTTATATAGGTGTTTCCATGGCAATCTTCAACGTGCGCTACTCTAGGCTGGTCAGTCAGATTCTATGAAAACTAGATTTTGCGTGCGTCACTACCCGAGTGGTTCGTATGACGATAATGAGTAGCCTATGTCCTTCCTCAGGTCTTAAGCTATCTTAATACCAATTTTGATCAAGATTTGTTCGGTAGTTTACCCGTGAAAGCGTTACAGACAGAGAGGGGTACTTTCGCATTTATAATATTAGTAAGGTAATACTAGTAAGAATAATTACGACCGGATGGCGGAGTGGGTAGTGTACCTGCCTGCGACGCCGAGGTCGTGGGTTTGATTCCCACTTAAGACAAATCTTTGTGTGCATGAACATGGTGGTTTGTCTTAGTCTGGGTGTTTCTATGTATAATAAGTATGTATTTACTAAAGAAAAGTATATATGTATTAGTATCAGTTATTCTAGTACCCGTAGTACAAGTTCTGCTTAGTTTGGGACTAGATGGCGTTGTGTGTGAGTTGTGGAATATTTATTTATTTATTTATTTATAATAATTCAACTTAAAATATCTTTTTTGATATAAATTAATTTCCTTAACCTTATGAATCACAACAATGTTGCAATCGTTAGCGTCTTCCCCGTACAGCTGACAATATTACATTTAATTTATGTTATAATATAAATACTAAATTGATGAATGATTTTGGTATAATAATAGCAGCCCTGTATCTAAAACGATGTTTTCCTTCACCGTCAGCGAGCGATTATTTATAGGATAAATACACAAAATTAAATATCTTCGAAAAGACGAATTTTAACGATTTATTGACAGACGTGTGCCGTGGCGTGGGTTCGAACCCGAGACCTTTGACTTAACAGTCCTACGATCTCCCACTCAGCTATCGCTGCTTCTTACTAATATTTCAAACGCTTTTATTTACATAATTTTATTTGATAAAGATGACAAAAGACCCCTCTTTTTAAAAAAAAAAATAGGATTGGGTCTTGTGGGGCGTGAGTCGGACTGGGCTAGAAGTGGTCGGGAGCCAAGGAGACAGGGTTTTTTTCGAACGCGATATATGAAATGCCGTGCGAGGAACAATGATTGCAGATTTAAGGTGATATTTCATTTATTCTGGTGGTTGAACTCTTGTAAACAAGCTCAAGGGCGGCAGCACCACCGTCTAACCTTTGACCTGCCGCCAAATAGTAGTGCTTGCATTATCCCGGTTTGGTGGTAAGATCAGGCCCTGAAATTACTGGCATATGAGGCATAAAACCGTTGTCCTCAGCTGCAGCAACGCAAATACAATCTGCTTTTGTGGATTGTTGATGTCCATGGGATGTACTCCACTTACCATTCGGTGGACTACATATACGTTCGCTACTGGTGTAGTTTAAAAAATGTGGTTAGTGCTAGAAAGCTGAAATTTTGCAGAAATATGAATTTTAATTGTGCCAAGTTATAAGAAGAGAACGGTAGAATAAAATGTTGAAAAATGTTTTTAGTCCAAATATGTTGTAACGACTAACTACGGAACCCTATTGCCAATAGCCCGACAGGCACTTGGCTGGTTTTTCTTTTCATTATTGCCGATTGTTAACACTTTAAGCGCCATTTGGCTCACTCTGACTATACCATCTATGACTAGAAAATAGCTAGTTTTTAAAAACTGTTGATAAAATAAAATTCAGTACCGAAAATACCAAAAGTATCCGGATATTCCAGTTATCCAAATCCGAAAAAAATTTCCGGTTCTAACAAACAGTACCGGTTCTGGAAACCCTAGTGCGGAGTTTTGCAAACGCCTCCCTGAATGTTTATTAAAGCCGAAAATGCTTCCGCATACTCTGACTTCTGACGTTATAAACTTATGACGTCAAACTTGTTGACAACGCTCCATCCATAGCGGAGACAAGTCACATACAACCGGCCAAATACTTAACTCGTTTTTGATCTTTTTGTTATTATAGGAGGAGAGGATAACATTTATTATTTATAGGAGTTTAGCCTCAAATTCGGTTTAATGTGATTAATGAAATCAGCCCTTATGCTGCCAAAATGTTAGATCATTGGGGCTGAAGCTCACACGATAACTTTAGTCGATAAAACGCGCGATGCCAATGCCGCGGCTGAACAATATTGTTTTGATGGAAACAGTCGCCAAATCGCCGATTTTTGCTCTAATTGTCATGTCGCGTCGTATTTAGTAGCAAGTATCCGCGTAGTTTTAGGTTGGAGGCAAACTGGCCTTCGTAGAAGTCAAAACGCAACACCGCCACTTATTGCATAAACAAACTTACTTATCTTTAGCTGAATATTGAAAAGAGTACGAGTAATTGGATGTGGTACATTAATTGATCGTTGGGCGTAGTCGTAATCGTCGCAGTTTGCGTACTCTGACCACACTTTTTACTATTCTTAAATCACCACACTTATCTAAAATCTCACTTTCAGTATCTTTGCTCCAGTCACGAAAAAAATCTGCGCTCTACTAACAACCTTCTTCTCTTTTGTCCTTCTCATACCTCTTATTTAGTTCTTTCTTCATTCTACATTCAATCCATCCTTCTATGGAATGCACTCCCTCTTGAGATCAGGATTTGCACCACCCGGGACACATTCAAAACTAGAGTACGTCATCTTCTCCTAAGTGAATCGACAGCAGAGTCATTAAAAGCTTAATATCTACTGTGTAAATATTATAATATATATATTATTTTAATGTATTTATTAGTATATTTGTTACCATATTTACGTATTCGAATTGTTGATATAACATTATTTTCACATTATTTTAAATTATTTATGCACCTACCTTTGTTCGCTCTGCATCACCTTAAGGTTGACTGGTAGCGGCGGACTTAATGCCTATGGCATTAAGTCCGCCGTTGTACTATTTTTAAGTGCAAAAAGTTGTAAAATAAAATAAAATAATCGTATTAGACTGCCTGATCAATTCCTGGATACCGCAAAAGTGTGATTTATTCGTCAGGAAATTCTTAGTAACACCATTTAGTCTAGATATCCGGTAGATAGCGATAGGCTTTCCTCCTATAACATGAGACCTTAAACATAATTATTGGAGAAAGTGGATTTTACACTCCTGTAACACATGCAGATAGGCAAAGACGCGCGCCTATACGCTACGACTTTACACATCTTTTTATATTGCTTACTCAACATTACATACATTTATTTAAACATTCGTATTGGAGTCAGATTTATTGGTAAATAGGTATCACCCGGGCGCGTCATAACTTCTAGTGCTCTCCCGAGGTTATCGTTGCGAGGAAGTGCGGTGGTATTCCCGAGAAATACCATATCCCGCAGCGATTTCTGGCACGACGACTTACTGCGTGTACCTACGATCACCAGATCACCTTGGTGGACCTAGGGGAAAGCTTGGTGAGACTGTAGGCTCTCGGGAGCCCGCATTACCACCAAGTTGGGTGAGTTGAGATCTTCTCCCCACCACAGCCAAATGAGGTCGCGGGGAGAGTGATGTCCCAAGCGACGGCGCGACTCTTTGCAAGGAGTCGCCTTCAAAGCAATGGCGTCATCGTTCGCCCCGATGTGGGCATAGCCACGGTGGTCACTGTACGTATTCCGGCGGCAACTATCAAGCGGGTCGATGGCACACGGCAGGCAGTGTATTTAGTGGGAGAGGGCCCCTCATAATCACACAGTACCCCTAACGCTGGTGTGGTTAGCGTTCAGGTTTTTCAACGCCAAAACAAGCTAGGTATCTCTCAAGACTTATCTGCAATCTCTTTAGAATCACCTGACAATTAAGTCGTAATTAAAAACCTAATTAAGTTTGTTATTGTTACGAGTTATTGTAAGAACATAATATTAGGTAGCTACCCAATTATTAAATTTTCGCACGAACAATATACAATTTTGTTACCTTGTGCTAAAAACCAATTTACTGACAGCTGTTATAAATGCAGCATATTTAATAAACGTATTCTTATACTATCTTTGCCTGCGACTTCATCCGCGTGGAATTCGTTATATTAAAATAGTCGCTGCTCCTGCGCTTTAAACCCGCGTTAAACCTTACTGCTCTGCTCTTGTGGCGTTTAGCGTAATGTTCAATATTTAAAAACATATATCGATAGTTAAACTCTCAAACATAAAAGCAATCATTTAAATCTGATCAGTAGTTCCCGAGATTAGCGCTAACAAACAAACAAACTAACTTTCACCCGCGGTTTCGTCTGCGTGGCGCAGTTACGCGCCTTATAGTCAGTTACTTGCATCTTAAATATTATCAAAATTGGTCCAGTCGTTGAGATAAATAGCCGATACAAACAGAAAACAGAAAAAAAATTAAAACCTGTTTTTAGGTACTGGTATCGTGCAAAATAACTAAACAAACTGAAAAAATCTTCGTTATTTTGACATTAAAAACAGACACTTCAATTTTATTTATTTGTATTCATGTATTCAATTTTATTTATTTCAAATCAAATCAAATCAAATCATTTTATTTGCATTAAATATGGTACAAAAGTTGTTATCACTTTATCATACAAGTCCATTCATATTTTGTCATTATATGGCATTGTATTCATGTATTCAATTTTATTTATTTGTATTCATGTATTAAATTTTATTTATTTGTATGCGTGTATTAAATTTTATTTATTTGTATTCATGTATTCAATTTTATTTATTTGTATTGATTATGACGTACAGCGCTACAGACCTAGTGTTCCTGAAGTAACTTGTTCTATCTTTACCTTTCTATAGGAATTATGGTGATTAGTACCATAGTAAATCTATTTTTACTATGTTAGTACACTATTGAGTGCGCTAGCTATTTCTTTTGTTTATAGTAAACTCTAACATGGTTATTTAAATGAAAGGCTGGTCATGTATTTTGTTTATTTTATTTCTTCTTCGTCGTGTCGATGGCTGAGTCAAATTATATTTTGACTTGCCATCGTGGTGAAAGGATTAGCCAATTCGCTTTTGAGGATTCGCAAATTGCCCAAGGTGCGCCGGACGTAGGGAATCGTTGTGTACGTTACTCGGGGAGGCTCCTTTCATGCACCTTTTATTTTATTAATGAGTAGGTACCCACGTGTCACTAATAGTTGATACAAGTAGTAAAAAGTATTTGATTACCCAAAATTATTACTTTAAGTCATTGATTTCACTGCCTCGATGGTCTAGTGGTTTACGTATGCGCCTCTTACCGCAAGGTCTTGTTAATTTTCGGGTCGGCCAAAGTGTTATTTGTTAACTTTCCGTTAAGAAATTCACAATAGTAGGAGTTGGCATTGTGGCGGGTGGATGATGATAGGACCACCCCCTATCCCATGGTACCTAAACATAACGGGTGAAATGTGGTTATCCTACACCTCTGCCACACCCTTCTAGGTAATGATGATAGGCAATTTATAAAATGGTATTTAGGATTAATTATTAAAATGGTGTTTAGGATTAATTTATAAAATGGTATTTAGGATTAATTTTTAAAATGGTATTTAGGATTAATTTTTAAAATGGTATTTAAGCTTTCTTTCATCTATATATATATTTAGGTATATTTTTCTTACAAAATCTTTGATTTCATGGTTTTTCTTGCATTTAACCTTCCATATTTGCAACAGAAATTTGGTCATAATTATTGATACTACCTATTGCGGCTATAATAATACAGGATGCTATTAATTTGAACGTAAGCTAGCTCGATTCCCGGTTACGTAAGCATAATTAAAAAAATCTTAGAACGTAGGTAAGTTTAATTGTTTTAAAAATAAAAGAGTCTTCTTTTAGCAAAATCGCTGCCTATAAAATTTGTCATGTCTATGATACGATACGTTAACGCGTAAAGGTAATTGAAAAAAACCATGGACCTCACCTCAGTCATCAATAATACCTAAATGTGCAGTTGCGAATCGCTTCAAAGATTTGTGTTAATTGCGCACAGGTGTATTTAATTTTATTAAATTTATTAATGAGTAAGAACTTAATTATCTTGTAAATAATTGACTTTTGCACTCAACGCGTCTTCAGTAGCTTATTATTGCCGCATCCTTTACGTATAAGCTTGTCTATCGTGACGTCACACAGACAGACCTCATATAAGCTGCGCGTGCGCCGCCAGCGTTTGTTTACAACAGAACTTCGTCGCCATAAGTGCTCTTTAGATACTTCAAACAAAATACTGCTTCAACATGATGCGTACACACGCGGCTAGCGAGGACCAACCCCTCTCGTCATCACCCCCAGATAAGGTTAGTGAAGGCTAATATTGACCACCGAAATCTTCAATATACAATGATCAAAATTATACTTAAATTACATTTTCGGTCTAAATTGACTTAGGTAGAAATAATTTTGTTTCAAAAATGTGCTAGCGAAATTTACAATAAATGTTTCGTGGGTTCTATTTAAATAATATTATTGTGTCTGTTACGGCTAATAGCCGAAGTGCGGCTACACCTCGTTCTACCCGGTTAGAACTAGGTGCAGCTGAACACACGCGGTTACACCTGGGTGTATCCTATTTACCATCAGCTTGAACTAGGTTTGCAGTTCAATTAAGCATTTTGTTTTGAGATTCTTATCTTGTAGATGTTTCGGCGAACGCATAGCATAAACTAAAGTTAATTCTCAGATACAGTTTCTATTCAGATATATTTTTTAACTACTTCAAAAAAGGATGTTATTATTTACTTTGTTTTATTGTCTTTTCAAAATTTTTTTATTAAAACGATATTTAAATTATTAATAGAGTGACAAAGTGTTATTTGCATATAGAACGCGTAGACCCATTGACTTGAGACCTTTGAGCATTCATGACAAATGATGTTCAGGGTCTTTGATGGATTTTGGAAGCAGCTCTCTAATTTTGGTTCATGTAGATAGTAGAATTTGTTATGGAACTGCTCATTGTGCAAATCGAATAAGCCCAAACACAATGGGTCTTCGTGAACCAAAATTATAGAGCACTTGGATACCTTCCGTAATCCATCATCAGAAAATAATTTTGCTTATTGTGACAAATCTAATAAGTCTCAACTCTCAGGTCTACGTGAACTATTTGCAAAGAACACTTTCGCTCTCTTTTAATATCATAAAGATCGTTTTCAAATTATTTCTGCTTTGGAAGCACAAGATAACAAAATTCAAAATCGGACCTGTATCCGAGTAAATAGAACTTTACTTCAGTGCTATGTGTTCATTGAATGAAACGACTAAAGATTATAATCTAAAAACAAAACATTAAGATATACCTACCTTGGTTTATCCACTGACGTGCGGTGGCTCCTAGTTGTAACCGTTATGATGTGGGTAATAAAGTTATACCTAGTGCTATGCAGTTACACCTAGGATACACCTAGATGTAACTACATTGGTCAGCTGGACTTGGGTTGGCTGTCACATATTTATTAAACATAATGTTATTAAGCTAAGGCAAGTATTAGCAATTTCTACTTTTGAGACACTTTAGAAAATAATATTTCATTAGAACTTTTGATATTAATAAATAATTTCATGATTATATAAAGCTCCTTTACATTTGCAGTGGCTATATTATTATTTTCCCCGATTATTTTGTAACGGCATTTGCGAACTAATTTTATTTTACCATTACCAAATATTGAAAATTGTTTCGTGGCAAATTCTCTGTAGTAGTATTTTTCACTGAAGTCTTAATAAAGGGCTCTACTACTTCTATATCTATACCTATATATGTAATAATTCGGCGGCTTTTTAAAAAAATACTTTTTTGGGCGGTTGATAAATCGACTCTGTGAAATTCAATGACCGATCGGAACAAAAAATATATTATAGATTAAAACAAATAACCTACATTTCACAATAATAATGAAGTAGGTAGTAGTTTAGTACATTCATTGAGTGTAATTCAAAATGATTAAGCGACGTTACTACGGCGATTGTTTTTGTACTTATGTAATGATATCAATACAAATATAGTAATATGACGAAATAATTACGTCAGCTAGCTAATTAATTAATTAAAAACAAGTTGTTTAACGAACTGACTATTACGCGATTTATTAAAAACCGACATTTTGTTTTCGCCGAGTATTTCTGACGCAATATTTTTACTGTTTTTTTAATAGTTTATATTTTTTTGGTATTTAGTAAGATGAAATATACGTTTCATCTTACTAAATACCAAAAAAATCTGTAGTAGTATTTTTACACTGAAGTCTTAATAAAGGGCTCTACTACTTCTATATCTATACCTATATATGTAATAATTCGGCGGCTTTTTAAAAAAATACTTTTTAGGGCGGTTGATAAATCGACTCTGTGAAATTCAATGACCGATCGGAACAAAAAATATATTATAGATTAAAACAAATAACCTACATTTCACAATAATAATGAAGTAGGTAGTAGTTTAGTACATTCATTGAGTGTAATTCAAAATGATTAAGCGACGTTACTACGGCGATTGTTTTTGTACTTATGTAATGATATCAATACAAATATAGTAATATGACGAAATAATTACGTCAGCTAGCTAATTAATTAATTAAAAACAAGTTGTTTAACGAACTGACTATTACGCGATTTATTAAAAACCGACATTTTGTTTTCGCCGAGTATTTCTGACGCAATATTTTTACTGTTTTTTTAATAGTTTATATTTTTTTGGTATTTAGTAAGATGAAACGTATACTCGACTAAAGCTTTATATATTTTACTACAAAGAAGTGGTTATAAATTTAAGTCATCTAAAAAGTTGATTAATAAATCTTTTCAGTTTTTTCGGTGGCAAGGCTACTATATTATTATTTTAATACATTTAATTTGTTATTTGTTTAGTTCAAAAATATTTTTATCTTTGAAATTTTCACATACCTACTTACGCAAAATTCTAATTTGTATTATTTTCAAGAGCAAACAACATATTTTATATTATATATTTACAATTTTTCGTAACGATTAGCGGTTGCGTATATATATTATAATTTACCTATAAGACGCCAGTGACGTATCCCTGTTCTAAAGAGGTTATCGGATATATTTAATTTTTCTGCGCAGATATCAAATGTCAAAGTTAAAGAATAAAAGTGCTCGATAAAGCATATTTGATTATATTTTATTGTTTTAAATGTGAAGTGATAAATTAAAGATAACTTTACACACACACCCATTTTATATGGAAATGTTATTGTAGTAAAACGACTTCGAATGTGTGGAATTTGTTATATTAAGTAGTAGCTTAAACCCGCGTCAAACCTTACTGTGCCTCTCCCGTGGAGGTGAGCGTAATGGTTCATATCAAAATACCTTTAATGATTCCCCGAATTAGACTAATTTTCGCCCGCGGTTTCGTGGTGGGTACATAAATAAAAAGTAACCTATGTTACGCGCCTTGTACTTGTACCTGCATCTAAAAGTTTATCAAAATCAGTCTGATAAAAATTAAAAAGAAAAACTCTAAAATCTCTGTTTCTAAAAATCATGTTTCTCAGCTACCTTTCTACCAATTTTCAGGCAAATCGGTTCAGCCGTTCTGAGTTATGAATAATGTAACTAACACGACTATATCTTTTATATCTAGAGAAATATTTTTACAAAAAAATACTTTATGGATATATTTAGTTATATTAAAATATTTGCCATTGAATCGACGCAACAGCTAAGCATACCTAGGAAATAGCACAAACACGTTTTTATGGTATTTATAAAAATCTAACGGTTAAAAAAAAGCTGGTTGCAAGCTTTTATAAGACACAATTTCGTTTTTTTGTTAAATAGACGATTTTTTTTAAATCGTCTGAGTATCTAGTGGTTGCGTCGAATAAGTTACACTCGTATAGTAAGGATTTTATGATTTATTGGCAAAATGTGGTAATGGTCAATTGGCAGTATCTTAAACAATTAATTGATACATTGGTGTGCAGTTAATACGTGTATGAAAGATGAAGCTCTCAAATACAAATACTTTAAAAAGCTGTAGAGTTTAGTAAGTCAGTTTGCACGCGATCGCTAAAATATAGCTCAGATTTACATATTTCTTGTGACATTTGATAGTCTTCTACTTAAGAAAGGTTATAAATAAATATCTCACAACTTACACACAACGTCATCTAGTTCCAAACTAAGCAGAGCTTGTACTGGGTACAAGAATAAGAAAGAAGAATAAATTATTATAAGAAACATTAGCTCTTTAACATCACGCTGCAATCCCCGAGAGCGGAGCTGTAACGCAGGACAAAACCGCGGCGAGTAAAGCAATAAAATTAGATTTATCACATGTCATTTGGGAGCCTATGCTAAGACAATCGCGGGCCAACGACTTGGCCTGGCCCAGGGTTATCAGCCCATTCTCCACGCGCGCCCAATGTGCTAACTGGAGCTACTTATCGCTCTATATTTAATACTATGATGCAAACATGACACTCGGTATTTTCGTCACTTATCAAGTTATCACTACGCGATTGAATTAAGTAATAACTTAACTTTGAGCTGATTGATTATAACGGTAATGAGGGGATAAAGAAGACTAAAGACCGCGCGTTTATAAACGTTTTATCGCTTCACGCTTTAGCGAAAAGACCACGCCTTATTGACACATGTGCTGCTGTACACATGTCATGTTTATTGGCAGATATAATATGTTTATATATTATATCAGCCAGTATATAACATCATATGTAATGGCAATCATAACATCGTCCATATCATTGTTTTTAAACAAACATATTTATGCTAAGATATAGACCAGCTTTAGTGTGACAAGGTTGTTTAGACTCAAATAGAGAGAAGGCTAATAAGTATTAACCCTGCTCTCTCACATAAAAATTGTTTGGGTTGGGTAAAGTGTGAATATTTATTTCCAGCCAAAACTGATGGAAGGCGGCAATTACATCAAGGAAGGCCGGGATTCCAGCAAGTCCACATGGCTTCTGTTCTCACCGGCCACCCCTGACGAAGCTGGTGCTCTAGCCCAGTTTTTAAGCGTCTTCTCGTCCCACGGAGTCAATCTCAGTCACATAGAGTCCAGGTCTTCAGCCAGAAGACCGGGGTATGAGTTCATGGTGGAATGCGAACATGGCGCTGGAAACTTTGGAGCCGCTCTCGATGAATTGAAAAACAAGCTCGGATATCTCAATATAATCTCCAGGAACTATAAAGACAACAGATGTAAGTTATTAATAGTATATTTATCTTGTAATTTCAATAATAATTAAAAAAAAAACAAAACACGAAATTTATTTAGACGAAAATTTTCTTTTATTCTTGAATTTTGAACATTTCTGTTAATTTCACAGACGCTGTACCCTGGTTCCCGCGTCGTATTCGTGACCTGGACAGATTTGCCAACCAGATTCTGTCATACGGAGCTGAGCTAGACTCCGACCATCCCGGGTTCACCGACCCCACTTACCGTGCCCGCAGGAAATACTTCGCTGACATCGCATACAACTACAAACATGGCCAACCTCTTCCTCATGTGAACTATACGAAAGAGGAGGTTGCTACTTGGGGGATAATATTCAATCAGCTCACAGAGCTGTACCCCACCCATGCCTGCAAGGAACATAACCACGTGTTCCCGCTGCTCATTGAGAACTGTGGGTACAGGGCAAACAACATTCCTCAGCTTGAGGATGTCTCCAACTTCCTCAAAGGTGTGTACCTATTCGTGATTGAAGACTCTGAAACAATTTTTATATTACGCTTGAGTATTAGTATCTTAGGAACTATCAAAACCCCTAACGTAATGGTGCATCTCTTAGATACTTATTGAGAAAATTATGTCCTGATACATCTCTTCACACCGCGTAGTTTGCGTAGTGGTGCCTTTCTCCACTAGCGTAGTGAAGCCTTTCTCCATTAGCGTAGCGCAATTTGTACCATTACAAGTAAATTCAGAGAGATATGTCGTCTGCTTGAGTCCAACCTAATACATAAAACCTCTTTTCAGATTGCACAGGCTTCACTCTCCGTCCCGTAGCTGGTCTGCTCTCCTCCCGTGACTTCTTGGCAGGCCTGGCCTTCCGCGTGTTCCACAGCACCCAGTACATCCGTCACCACTCTAGGTATGACACGACAAATCGGAGAACCGATAAATATTGAAGTATTCAAGCCTAAAATATCCTTGATACATAAAACGCTTCGATATGTCGGCGTACTATATTGATATATATTATTAATTCGATATAAATAAGTATATTTTTATAACCCTTGCATCCCTAACTCCAGGCCACTGTATACCCCCGAGCCAGACGTGTGCCATGAGCTCCTGGGCCACGCTCCTCTCTTCGCCGATCCCGCCTTCGCACAGTTCTCGCAGGAGATTGGACTCGCATCTCTTGGAGCCCCCGATGATTACATCGAGAAGCTTGCCACTGTGAGTATAATTTGAAGTATTCTTTTAATTTTAGATTAAAAATGTCAAAACAAACACTAAAGTATTTAAAAAGTGCTTATGGTGGCTTAAAATCGATACATTTACTTTTTGGCATGCTACAGTTGTTTGCCAAACTGTTTTCTCCCAGCCTTAATATGATGACTATATTGGTACCCCGTGTATTTGGCAGAGTGATGAGATTCTGATCTCTGATTCTGGTTACGCTTTTCAAAACTAATATCTACTATATTATTTCAGTGTTTCTGGTTCACTGTTGAGTTCGGTCTCTGCCGGCAAGAGGGCAAGGTGAAGGCATTCGGCGCTGGTCTGCTATCCTCGTTCGGAGAGCTGCAGTACTGTCTCTCTGACAAGCCTGACCTTCGTGAGTTTGAACCTGAGATCACAGGAGACACCAAGTACCCCATCACGGAGTACCAACCTGTTTACTTTGTGGCGAATAGCTTTGAAGACGCCAAAGAAAAGATGATGTAAGTGTTTTTGCTAGATGGAAGTTTTCGATTAATTATATGTCAGGCCGCGGCTGTACTGCCAAGGCGGCTGCAACGCGACGGCGATTTTGTCAACTGACAAGACTAACCGACCTCTTCTTATTTTTAGAAAGTTTGCGCAGACGATCCCTCGTGACTTCGGCGTACGGTACAATCCTTACACCCAGAGTGTGGACATCCTGGACTCCTCGCGACAGATGAGGGATCTCCTCCGAGTAGTCCATCAGGAAATGAACCTGCTGCTCCACGCCATGGACAAACTATAAAAGGAGTCTATGCACCTTTGTTGGAATCTTTGCAAGAAAGTCGTTGCTGATTGGCTGGACGAAAAATGAGAGAAACGGGTCCAGGGGTCTAGTATGAACTTTATTTTAGGAGTGAAAATGACTTGCCAGGTTTTGTCAGCTTTTGATCCAGACGTCAGCGATACTGCGATCGTATATTGGAATAATTTTATTGATTTGTAACAACAACTTTGTTAACAACTCTGTCATTCGCCTAGTTGGGTCATAAACTGCTTTGCTAAATCAAAAGGAGGTATCTCAATAGGTTAAAGTTTTGAGAAAATAAACATTAAAAGATTTGAAAATTAACGTGTGTCGTTTTTCTAAGCTTGAGGTAGCGCACTTTGGCTTATGTGGCTGACTAGTTCGGCGCCTGCCGGACTAAATAACTGTTCATACTAGAGCCCCAGTTATTATTTACGTGGAATTATTATGACCGTGATCAGAATGTTGAGGTGTTATGTATATTATTGTAATGAAACTTCATTTTTATACATTACATGCATGTGACATAAATCCTCAATGATTGTAACCGGTTTTTTTACCTGTATAAATGAAGGTTTATGCCCAGTTTTACCAGTTCCTGATAAAATATTTGATCGTTAAGTGCCAGTGACATTTTATCCATCAAATAAGTTTCGAATAGGTTACCGGGGACTTATCAAGAACTGATGATACTGGCCCTAGAAATATAGGTCTACGCTAGATAAGAGACAGTTAAATATTTATAAATAAGTATTCAGATCGTCATTTAAAACTGATATAATTATATTATAAGAATAATGTACCTAGGTCATGAAATTATTATTTCTTATTTAATTATGTACTAAGTATGTAGGTATACTATTTGTTAAGTTTAAGTTTGGTTTAAGTAAAAAATACTTTTTGAAATTTTATTAAAGGTTGAAATTTAGAATTTTGTTTGAATTTAAGCTAAAAACTATTAATTTATTTTCTTTTGTGGAACTGATCGAAATAGGTGGCATCGCCGTCTCATCCTTCACCTTCCGTTAATGACGTGTTATATTGATAAAGGTACAAATCCATAATGATTCAGAATGATTTCTAAAATAAAACAAAATTATAAACCAACATAATATATTTAAAAATTTGTACAGAATAAACTTAAGTACCTAGTACTTGTAGCAGCTAGCTAATTACATTAAAATGACAAGATGACGTCACTACATGTCACATAACACCTACGATCATAAATTAATAACTTCTATATTGGAAACATACGTAAATAACATGAAAATCTTGAACAATTAAACCAAAAGGACTAGTGATAGTGCCAAAAGTGAAAAACAATGCGGACAATCTATAATCTACCACCCCGCTCCCCCGCGAGTTTTGGCAGACTTATTAGCATAATATATAGATTTCATTTCCACTCTATATAGATAAGTGCTCTTTGATGAAAATGCCTTTAATATAGTTGTGGTCTACCGCTTCATCGAGAAATCTTCTATACTTTTTTAATGTACGACGCATTCGTAGACATTAAAACCCTTTTAAATTGTATATATAACAAACAAGCTAATCGATATGGACGTATGTAGTCATTTATCGCAAGAACCGTAACGAAGAATTATTTAGTCAAACAATCTGCTCGAAACCGGTCTCAATTAGTAAAATAAATAAATTAATTAAAACTTTGCATGCATTATGAAAAAAAATAATAATACTTGTTTATTTTGACAGTAAAATACATTGTACAATGTAATTTGTTTCTAGACCGTAAAATCGTTATCATGAAACATTTTATAAACAAAGTATTTTAAATTAGCCGATGACATTGTTTTACTAAGTTGATAAAATAAATACCAGGGGAGGTGGCTTGTACTTTTTTGAAATATTAATTTATCCATGATTATTACACGTATGTTTCCATAACTTATTTACAATAATAAAGTACATATATATTTTCTTTTATTTACAATACTGAAAATCTGATATATCCCTAAAAGCTAACGTGTAATTGACGTAAGATTACAATTGCAGAATTTTAAAAACTACTTTTTACAATTTATAGAAATGGATACCTACTATTTAATTGAATGTACTTAATTAAATTATATTATCTATTTGTTATAATATCGTCATCTCCATGGCAAACTTACGAATCTGCAGTTTTATAGAAACCGATGTTGTGATAAAAAACTGTAAATAATGTGAAAAGTATACATTGTGGCAAGTTTACCTTTGTCTTGTTTAGAAATTTATAGTATTGAGATTGCTAGAGTCTGCGTTTTATGTTATTACACCCATAGTACACATACGAAACTTATATTGGTTGTTCCAGCATAGAAGATTCGTAATTTCGATTCGTTTGCCGTGGAGGTGACGAATATATTAAAAGATACTTATATTATGTCAAAAGAAAGGGTGACCGAATTACATAAAAGATACATTTGAAGTAGAAAGTTTTTATAGGTGTAAAATTTACTCCGATATTCGTCCATTACTAATAATAACGCCATGATACGGCATATGATACGCCAATAGACCATGATACGGCATATGGGATTGCCTGTAATTTTTGCGATGTGGTACATATATTACTTAAGTACACATACCTATATTGCTTTTTGATTCACTACTAATTTCAGTTTTAGACGGTTTTACGCGAAAAAAATACTTTTGCACGATTAGTACACGCTCTTTTCAAATCCAAATTTAATATATCTTAGGAAGGTTCTGACCTAATAATGTCTTTATAATTGTTAACTATTCAGTAGATACGTGTGTACGGCATTTTTGTCAATGCATGTTGATTCATTATCTGTTACAAGTAGTAGAGCCTACAATTAAAGCATTAAAGTCATGATTCATATCTTACACAATTAATAACGCCTAGAATCATAAAATTGTTAAATCTTGAACTTGCTACATGTCCCAATATATCTTTATTTTATTTTCTGATCAATTTCTTGAAGATAAACACAGAGAGGATGTATAAATAACAAAACAGTGTTACTGTTATCCATCACTTTGACGATAAAGGACCATTTATATGATGCAAGTTTTGCAAGTCAATTTTGATTCTCGCTTTGTTAATGCAATGAGAGCTATCGTGTATGAATTCACCGCTAGGGGCGCTGGTGTAGAGGTCTCCGAAATGTCAAATGTCACTGTTTGCCTGTCACTTGTTTTTTTTTTAGATTAATGTTGTGAATGTTTAGCTATACGTTAGATTAATGACGGCAAATTTAAGATACGGATCAATGAATGTGAGTGCTGTGAGACAATTAGCTTTTGGAAACTTATATCCGCCGTTTTTCGCCGCGCAAAACGGGACCCGCAACATTATGGCATGGCAAATACGTAATGCTCTATGGTTCTATTGTAATAAATATGATATAAATGTATTGTTTTAGTTTTTGCACCCGTAATAACAAACTTTTAAAGGTGAACCTTAAGACCTCACACAACAGTGGCGCTACATGGTGGGACAAGAAGCAATAGCCCTCATTCAAAATACAGAGATAGCGAGAGAATTACTTTGCCCAACTAGCATCGTGTAAATGGGGCTTAAAATATCAAAGACTATTTGTTTTAAGCGCCAGTTTACAATTGTAATAAAATGTTTCTTACTTCAATGAAATAATGCACATTTTACCGAAATCTGTACTGTCGCTTAAACTAATTAGCCTTTCAATGCTCAATGATTGTGTTATTATAAAGTGGTATTTAACATACTTTCTGTTTTCATCCTTACAAATACATTTTGGCACTATAAGTAGGTATATTACTCTAAAATGTATAAAATTGCATAAAATTTATATTACGTAGTTAAGAATTATTATAAAAAAAACCGAGAACTGTCGCGACAGACAACGTATCACAGTTACTAGAAATAAATAAATGGATATAGTTTTTTTTACAATACATACATTATTTAAAAAGTCTGCACTTAAATTAACAGTAAATTAGGTTTTGAAGAGTAGCTAGATGCGTTTATAATGTATTATATATACACGAAGGAACATTGACAGCTGACATTTAAAAATATTTTAAAACTTATACAACCTTTTTAGGTCCAGCTTTAGAGGTTCCAGATGGATCTTATCCGCCCCGTAAAATAAAACCTGACTGAATATAAGTGACACTGTACACTTGAAAAAAGAACACTGCTTTCACTTTAATGTATGTGTGTTATCCTGCCAATAAGGTTTGCCTAACACCTTTGAAACTCGGACTAACTTTAACAAACATTTTCATTTGTGGCTTAAACCAGATAGTTTTTCACTCGTTGACATGTTTATCATTCTAGAAATACGGAATTCTAAGACTGTAAAAATATTGAGGATACAAACAGTTATCAAAAGTATTGCTTAGGAAATCTAGATACTCTAAAGTTAGCCACCTTATTTTTTTCGAATGCCTTACGCCTGTTTTAATAAAAACTCTGCTACAGTGAATGTCCGAATATAAGCCGTTTCCTAATTACTCGATGCGGGTGCGATAGTCTCATAAAAATATAAGTATAGGCTCGGTACTGAAACAAAAACCGACCGTTGATATTTTCATGAGAATATTATACCCGCTCAGAAAAGTCAGGATTATTCCGCACCGACGGACACGGTCTGCGCTTTATATTAGTGTATTATTTACAGAAAATAGAATTTAATAAGATATTCAAGTGCTGAGTCTGCCGTTCTGAATAAAGTCTTCAGCGTCTGCTAATAGAAGAGCTAAAAGCTATATAGATTATATGGTGCACATTTTTACGTATTTTTGCATGTATTTTGAACGTGGCAGTGAGATTTTTTTAAAAGGCTATTATTGCGGTATTTTGCCGCGATGGTGAAAATATTTTCATATAATTTAGGTTTCTGTTTTTCCTAGATACAGTCAGGTATTGCATTCATCTGGCTCAGCCCCTTGAGGGCACGGGTAATGACTTCGATGTTGTCTTGGTCTATATCAGACCAATAGATTCATGATCCACCCTTATACTAATTTAGAATATCATTTTAAGTAGCGGTAAGTGTCAATTTTAAACTAATAGCTACCTTATCAAAAGTGAACATTTCACACGAAACATTTGTCAAATGGGTCATGAATCTGTTGGTCTAATAGTACATTACATCTTAATGGTTTATTATTTAATATTCTGGCTTGTATATACAATTATTTGCGTTGTTTAGTCAGTGTGACGGCGTATTAGGTTAAGCTGATCACCATGTCCTAACGCTCTCGAAGTCTTCTATTTTTGAAGTCTTCTATTTTTCAAAGTCAATTTTTTTCGAAGTCTTCGCTGCTTTTTTGTAAGTTCGTCGTTGTCCTTAAGCAATGACCGTCACAGTGAGCGTATTTGCTTGATTCTACACTTCGCTTTGCATGCAGTGGATGGATGAATCTTCGGACAGTTCATCCATTGAAGAATCCGTGAAAGACGTTCCATCTGAAATCAGAAATATTCCTATTAGCTTAGTAAAGAAATAATTCATTAAAAATAACTCAATAATTTGAAAGATTTGCCATAATTGCGTAATATTGTAATAGATCACGATATTTTTTTGAAGTGTTCATGTAAATTTGTTATGGTGATTACAAATAAATAACACTATAGGCTGACCGTTTAACTAAGTCCTCGCCTTCGCGGTACAGGGGCGCGGGGGTATGACGACAAAGGGGACTGAAACAGGTGCGGGCGGTGGGGGCCCTTAATGAAATATACAGGAGATGAAATGCACCAAGATATTTCCTAAGATATGTGACATCATAGGAAAAAAGAAATAGTGATTTATCAAATGAAAAATAGTGAAGAAGATACAAAATTTTAATGAACTTATGTACGTAAATAAAATAATTGGGAATAAACTGTTATACTATTTGTTATCTAAACATATAATTAAATTGTAAGAAAGTCAAAACTTTTTTTGGGTCCAGTTTCTTTTTTCTACAATATTCGTATACGTTAAAAGTCATTTGCTTGCACTGACTGTTTACTTTATGTCCGAAGATTTTTCGATTCATCTTGAGATAGTTATTACATGTGTACCTCTCACATATTGTCTGCAACAGTCAACACTTGCGATCGCTACCCATGTAGCGAACGAAATGAACAATTACAAAAATTTGCCCACCCCCCGCACCTGTTCAGTCCCCTTTGTCGTCATACCCCCGCGCCCCTGTACCGCGCAGGCGAGGACTCAGTTAAACGGTCAGCCTATAGTATAACAACATAGTATCCGTTAGATGTATTTCAGAATAGTATAAGATCCCTTAAACAACGACCTTCACCGAGATGTTTATTTGATGAAACGTATTTTATATTTAATTTAATATGTCAATAGATATATTGCATATGGGTTGCCTAACAAATTTCAGTCCATAATATGATTAATTAATAATTGAAAAAAATATTTTTTTTAATCATTTCACCGGTTTGATTATTAGACAAATTCTATACCAATCGAAAGTCTGAAGCCTATAGAATATGCAAATGTTGGGTTGCTTATTCTTTTCCGGTCACAACTCCTGGGTAGCCAGGTATAAACAGGTAAATCGATATACCTACCATTTTGCACCGGTCTGATTATTGAATTAAAATTAAATGACAATAAAGATTATTTCATTAAGAAAACGATGGTATAGGGTTGCCTGCGAAAAATCAGTCCCGAATGACGGTTGTCAAATTTTGAAAAGTGAAATATTTCTGCAATTCTCAGGCTGAAGTTTCACGCATGATGGATCCGTTGCATTAACCCACATGGAATTTACGAAAATAGTTCGTAAATTTTTTTGAGTTAATGATATCCAGCAGGGTGGTATGGAGTTGGAGTCAAAACCTTTTATTTTTTTTTAAACTGCTCGCTGTCTTCTATAACAGAGTAATTTTTCATAAAAATGCGATATCTCGCATCATTCACGTTGGTGCAGTTCTTGATATCATACATACTAGCCGTAAATTCTTGAACGGTCTTCATTTTTTTATCAATGAAAATATCAGCAGCATCTGTTAATGATGCAAAAACTGTTTGTTATTTTTCATTTTCCGAAAATAGCTGAATAGGTTTTACTATTCCTTTATTATAAAATGCTGCCGTGTAATCGCAACCTGTAAACGCATGGAAGGCGGGAAGAATTTGGCATAATTTAATTCCTAACTTCAACGCTAAATCAGTGCATTTAATGCAATCAACAGTTTGATTATTAGTCTTTCTAGTTGCTGAACTGGCAAGCTAAAATTCTGATTCAATAAGTTTGTGCATATTTCCTAACAAAATAATCAAAACGTCAGTATCAGAGGCTTTAATTAAAATTTTTGAGCCTGGCTTCGCTTTAGAAGTATAAAAATAATCCTTGTATCTGCCTCTTCGTGATGACATTAATAATTTGTTTCTTCAGTTTTTTTTACAGAAGTTTCCTGAACTTGATAAGAGTAGCACTGATGGTCCACGGTTAGTAAGATTTTTAATAGCTACATGTCTGCCTCACACGTGTTTAAAACTGCACCTACTATCTACATCTCTGCATCACCCAAAGGTTGTAAGGTAGAGAATACTTTTAGTATTAAGTCGGGCCTTTGTACATTTTAGTACATAAAGTATAAAAAAATTGAAAAAATATATTCACTCGCAGAAATATTTCACTTTTCAAAATTCGACATCCGTCATTCGGGACTGATTTTTCGCAGGCAACCCTATACCATCGTTTTCATAATGAAATAATCTTTATTGTCATTTAATTTTAATTCAATAATCAGACCGGTGCAAAATGGTAGGTATATCGATTTACCTGTTTATACCTGGCTACCCAGGAGTTGTGACCGGAAAAGAATAGGCAACCCAACGTTTGCATATTCTATAGGCTTCAGACTTTCGATTGGTATAGAATTTGTCTAATAATCAAACCGGTGAAATGATTAAAAAAAATATTTTTTTCAATTATTAATTAATCATATTATGGACTGAAATTTGTTAGGCAACCCATATGCAATATATCTATTGACATATTAAATTAAATATAAAATACGTTTCATCAAATAAACATCTCGGTGAAGGTCGTTGTTTAAGGGATCTTATACTAGAAATATCCCGTAAAATTCTCAACCTTCAAGAGAATATTTCTTCACTATTTTATTTTTTGTATAATTATATCATGCCAAAACTTTTATTTGGGATTTATCCGTCAGGAGATTCACAATAGATTACTCCGTGTCACATGCAACCGTAATCATCACTGTTGAAATACGGTTACACCTCTGCCATACTCTTATGGGTATTTTTCGTGGCGTCAAAGTAATTTTGAGGGTTCCGTAACCCAAATGGTAAAAATTTAACCTTATTACTTAGATACGCTGTCCGTCCGTCAGTCTGTCCGTCTGTAAAATTATGAAAATAATAACAATATGAAATCAGGTGACCAAATTGCAGACACATACTGGGTGTAAATTACATCGTGAAGAAATCACTTAGCAGTATGATTTAGAACATGATTCTGATACGCCGGGTACAAACATTTTTCATCGGCAATTGCCACACATCGGAAAATTTACACAAAATCGTTAAAGTATGAAAAAAGCTTGGGAAAACACTTTTAACCGATTAAGCACATGGTTTGTAATTTGATCTCAATAATCTACTAATAACGTTTTTTTTTTATCGGAATGTACCAAAGTTGTAGTGGGGTAGTTTAGGGTAACGTTGCATAAAAAATAATTTTACACCGAGGGTATCAGAATCATCTTATGAAATCATTAACACCCTGTATAAAAGTTTAAACTTACCTATTGGTACAAAAGGTGGTTTGTTCTGGAACGAATACGTGAGGTGTAGGTTGATAGGCCGGCCAAACCCCGCCGGGTCCGAGTCGCGAGACACCACTGCGTAACATCCAAAACAATAAACATCGAAACCACCAATTATGTGACGAAATTCGCATAGCAAATTATCGCAAAGCAAATATAATTTAAATCGCGATAATGCAGTAAATTTTCGCCTGGAAAACTGCCTCTTTTATTATATTTACCAATTTCAACAAATAGGGGCCAGATATGGGGGTATAAGACTTGGGTCCGGTAGAATTGGAAAGGGCTGGCAACATCCTGTCAAAGCGCTGCCACCCGCTCTAGCCAATGGCCAACCCCTATTCATCCTTTATCTGCCTTTATAAAAACCTGATCAAAGTATTATAACTTGTACAATAAAAGAGGCATAGATTTTTCCAGTCTCATCTCGCAGTTCCATACTAACATTGGTTTTGCTTGCCCTTGCCGGTATGCTGATGCTTCTTCTGCCTGGCCCTGCTATTCTGGAACCAGACTTGAGTGACCCTCTTGCTGAGCCCCGTGACCTGGGCGATGCGCTCCAGGTCCTGACCATCGGGGTTCGAGTCTAGCTGGAAATTTGCCTGGAGGACCTGCAACTGCTCTTCAGTAAATGTGGTGCGGACCCTCTTTGCCTTGCTTTTGTGGTAGCCTTCTGAGTCACAGCCATCTGGCAAACAAAGGTTTTCAGAATTAGATCTGGCTTGTTCACATGTTAGTAGTTAATTTGTAATGAGTTATGTTGTCTTTGGCAATCATGAAAACCAACTTCTAAATTCTCAATAAGAAAAATATAAATATAATCGTACCGTCAGAAGAAATGGATCCTCCATCAAGAGTTTCCAAATAATGTGGCTTGCAGAGCACCCGATCTTCATGCAGAGCAAACTGTTCTCCAGTAGACAGCTGTCGGCCACAGGCATCGCACGCAAAGCAGGCGAGGTGGTAGACCTGTTCCCTGGCCTTCCGTACCCAGTCTGATGAGGAGATGCCTCGGCAGCACTTGGAACACTTAGCTCCGAAGCTCCTGTTGACAAAAATACGTTTTGACCAGTCTGCCGCGAACATGAACAGACACGCTAGCGGAAACTGAGAGTAAAGTATTTTAGGTTGTTGTTCACTAACACCGACAAAGCATACTGACTGGTTGTAATATGAGTTATTACAATCATTAGACACATAATAATCTACTACTTACGACCATTTATTATTTAATTAAAGATGAGTAAATAACTGTTGGAATAAATAAAGCCTCAATGGACGGCGGTGAAATAAAAGGATTATTTACCATTCGGTTATTATAGCACACAAAATTGCAAACTATTTATAATGCGTTAAAAAAATAACGCAAATATAATTGCTTAAAAATTTTAGTAACCTTTTAGATTGGTATTTTAATTAACAGCAATTAAAACTGAGTAGTGTCCTGCGAGAAAATGTTACGAATAAATTACTTGACTTAGGTGAAAGTAAGAAAGCTTTTAAGTTGTTTGTCTCAATTAAAGTCGTAATATAGATCTCCACGCTTCGATTTCAAAAATATAACAGAATAATAAGAACCTGTACATTTTTTGTTGTATGTTTTATGTTCGTTAGCTAAAAACCGACATTTATTACCAAAAAGTTTGTTTTAATCGGCGCTCACGCATCAATATAATCTGAACGGTACATTTGATGGTGAGCCAATAGGTATATCCAATAGCTACGTTATTTCACCTTGTCGGTGTCATTGAAGTACAGCAATTATTATAATTTCGCCAGCAACGTAGAGCGATCGCGTAGCCAATGTAATTTTTATCTCGCAAAGCGCGTGTGCTTGCTATTTATTACATGGAATAATTGAACAGATGGTTTAAAGGCCATCGAGTGTGCAGTATCATTATTCTTAGACTACCATATTGACCTTCTTCTTTGCTCAACTTGGGAGCATAGGATATAGCCCCTCTCCTCTCACTGTCCCGCGGCAATGCCCATGTTGCAAGAAAAAACATCAGACAACTAGCTTAAATATCCCGGAGCCAGGGCTGGGCAAAATACATGTATTGCTTTAATTGAAATACAAATTACAAGATACTTTCGGGCATATATTTAAAATACCAAATACAAAATACTATTTCGTCCTGTATTTGAAATACAAAATACTAAATACAGTATATGTATTGTGCTGTTTTTATTTAAAATACAAAATACAAATAACAAAATACACTCAGGGGTGGATTATAACCTAACCTTTCTCATATCATAACGAGTACTTTAGATGATCCCAAGTTTTATAAGACTTTCAAAAAGGAAGAGTTTCTATGTTCGACGCGTATATTCTTTACATTCTATAATGATTCTGAGACCCTGGGTGCAAAAATTTTCACCTGTTTTACCGCTAAATTAATGTCAAATGACAAATTTTGACGTTCACTCGGCTACCGATCAACCTATACATTCCCAGTATAAGCTGGTCTCGCATTGCACGGGAAGCCTTTACAACGCGACACCATCTTATACTGGAATTGTATAGGTTAATGTGTAGCCGCCTTTTCAGTACAAGAGCAGTGTTACCGACTCAAGATTGCCTTATTTAACAGTCGCCATATTGCTTGCAGAAGCTTTCGACCGATATTTTCAGTGGAAAGCACGTTATGATCATGGTGTATTTCTTAAAATGTATTTTGAAACCATAAGTATTTAAAATACTTAATACTAAATACTCCACTGTCAGGTATTTGAAATACGAATTACAAATTAAATTTATAGGAAGTATTTAAAATACAAATACCAAATACGTATTTGTATTTTAATTACGTATTTCAATTACAAGTATTTCAAATACTGCCCAGCCCTGCCCGGAGCAATATGAAGAGCATCTTGGTGGTAACCAGTCATCAGAAGTAACCACCACAACTAATTCACTTAAAGAATCGGGGGGCCGCGCAGTGGGCTGAAAATCGACTTCCATAGACTTAGGGATTTCAATTTGCAAGTGTCGGATTTTTTGCCGAATATCGCTTCTATTAGTTATTAATATATTCAAAAATGACACCTGAGTTAATTCTGCACAAAAACGAAGGAATTATAATTTTTTTACGAAAATTTTGTATGAAGTTAGTATGAAAAAGTGAATTATCTCGTAAACAGCAAGGAAAACCGTAATATCCTTACAGATGGTTATAGTCCTAATTATTTATGATTTTTTGGCAAATGTCATATAACGGTTATCGCTGCTAATTTTTTTAAAAAATCGTCAAAATATTTTTATTTATTTTTACATATTAAACGGTTCCTTTTAGGGACTAAGTTAAGTACATTGTTTATTATGAAGAATTTTACTGACCCAAATATTAAGAAAACATAAAACAAGAAAAGTATTAAAAAAAAGAAAAATTAAATCAAATATTAAACATTTTCCTTATCTCCTTCGTTGTCGGACTCCAATTATGAGTCAGAATCCAGATTGGATATATCTAAAAACTCGAACTCACTTTCCTGAAACTGAATTAAGTCGAGAGTTTCAGCAAAAAAGCTCTGCTTTCTCTTGGCATCTTAGGCCTTTGCGCACTTAGGAAAGGATCGGAAGAAACAACAAGCATATTTAGGATATCTTGATTAGAATCTTGCCTACTTCTTTTCCGCGAATGATGTTCCCGGAACCTCCTAAAATCTTTGTTTCGAGACTCTGAGGCTTCTTCCGAGAGAGTCCCAATCGGCACAATATCATTTTTCTCGATTATGTCAGCCCCGTGTATTAATAATTTATGTACGGTTGACGACATGTAGTACCAGTCATACAACTCCACGTACTTTTCTGCTGTTTTGCGGGCAAATTCTTTAAATTTTAATACGTCGATCTTCTCGCCAGATGTTATTGCTTGCAAAATTACAGCAAATCTTTTAATGAGATCTTCGTCCAACCCGGTTATAGCTGCAGTTTTATTGGGAAACTCGAAAAACTTTCTTGCGGTATTCCCATCATTGGTAGTTCCTGATCCTTGTTTCACAATATCAATCAACAGATTGAGCTGATCTTTGAATTTATTTTGAATATTTTTTTTTCGGTTCTGCAACATTTCTTTGTCCTCATTACTTCTCGCTGCCCACCGTTTGAAGTCGAGCCTGTACGCAATATGTAACAGACATTCCATACAATTTATACGTGCGTGTAGGAATGACAAGCCAAATTTGTATATTTCCGCACAAACAGTCTTTGACGTTGCAACATCTAAGTGGTTCATTTCCGTAGGTTTTGCTAAGCACAAGTAGCACGATGCATTTGATCTGGCCTCAGAAAGGTACGTGCAGACTTTGGCGTCGATCATTGTCAATATTGTCATCATTAGTTGATGAGTTACTATGTTATTATTACTGCACTCTGTGGGGATTAGGGCATGAATTTCATCATCCATCTGTTTCTTGAGACCAATGACAACTGCTTCGCTCTCCTTTACAAAAGTAAACTAAACTGGACGACAATATAAAGTTGAGCACGGTTTTGGGTTCGTCCATACAGTATTATCTCCATCTGTCAGTTTTAGTGGCACCAAGGAGGTCATAAAAATGCTTGCATCATTTTGCTCACCGTCCATTTTCTGCTTGTATCGGCTTTGGTTGGAAGCACCATCAAATCCCCACTTAGATATCAGCCTTAGCTGCTTATTTTGCACATCGGCATAGTCAGAAAGACTTTGAAGGATCCTCGTCACCGTGATGTCAAGTAAAGCTTGAAGTGTAATACTAGCCGAGGAATCCGTAACTGACACTGATTGCTTCGGAGGGTAGCAATCAAGCTTAGTTTGCTGCACTTTATAGTAGGATGGATATATATCCTTAGCACCTTCCCGAATGGCAGCCTCTCGCAAAGTAATATATTGCCACTTTGACAGTTTTAGTGAAAGAAGCAATCCAAGCGCTTTCTCTGGTGTAAATTTGACTGTTTTCACTGTTTTTTAAGCGTTTCTTTAATTTTAGCGGCTGCTTCAGGATTTTTCATCATGTACTCGATAACAGATGCGATATCCTCATGCCCTTCTTCTTTTAAACGCGCTGCAGCTGCATATGCCAATTCACTGGAATCATCGCCTGTATGATCATCAGATCTTCTCTTTTTCTGCTTAGTTCCCAAATCTTCGAATGGTTTTCGGGACCTTTTTGTCATTGTTCCAACGGACGATGATGATGTTGATGGCAAAGACGGTTCTAGAGAGTCTGATTGTGCTCTTGTTATCTTATCAACAATTGGTTTTTCATTAACTAAAGTTTGCACACAACTTGGCCAATCAATATTTGTTTGCAGCCAATTTCCGTACAGTTTTCTGAAGTGATCAAGGAATCGGTTGGATTTCTGCCACCTCTGTAAAGCAGCTCGCGTGAATTTCCGACAAAATTCTTTGAGAGTTACTCGATCTTCGGCAGAAAGGCAATCGCCTATGCGGGATAAAACTTTTTTTTTTTTTTTTTTTTTTTTTTTTTCGCGGGGAAATGCATTTACGCATACCACCTCACCCGGGGGGGGACGGGCAGAGTGGCTATGTGGGACTCCCGTGCCTACGATGTTAAACGCGAGTTCTGCGAGATGACGTCCTCACAGAAGGATGCGACCGCATCCCACGACCTCGCGCTGCCCATGGCCGCAACCACGGCCGGCAGCGAGAGGTCGCTCCCAATGACCGCGGTGAGTTCCCGGCGCTGCACCTCCCAAGCAGGACACTGCTCGAGGGTGTGCTGCGCCGAGTCCTCACCGCAGTCGCAGTGGTGGCACATGGGGCTCGCCTCCCTCTTCAGCCTGTGCAGGTACTTTCCGAAGCAACCATGCCCGGTCAGCACCTGCACCAGCCTGAAGGAGAGAGTCCCATGCTGCCGCCCTGCCCACTCCTCGAGAATCGGCCGGAGCGCCTCCACGGTGCGAAAACCAGCCCGTGGAGCCCCCAGCCGATTCCCCCACCGGACCATCAGCGTCCGGTGGGCCTCCTCCCGCCACGCACGCAGCTGCTCGGGCATGGGGACAGAACCCTCGGCCCGAGCAGCCGCACCGCGCCTGTAGACTTCGGCGAGCACTTCCGCATCCAAATCCCACGGGGGTGTTCCGGCCAACGCACACGCTGCGTCGGTTGACACCGTGCGGTATCCACGAATGGCCTTGACCGCCAGGACGCGCTGCGGTCTCCACAGCCGCGCCCTGTTCCCGGCGGACAAGGCCTCCGCCCACACGGGTGCGCCGTACAGTGCCATTGACCGTACCACCCCATGCGGGATACAACTGCACCAAACAATACTTCATTAGAAGAACAAACAAGTCTAAATTGGTGATTAAACTTTCCATTTTAAGATTTTATAGTCGCAGAGTAAAAACTCAGTGTTAGCAGTTACACAGGTGTCATGATAGACTCTAATCTATCATGGGACGTTCACATCGCAGAGGTAAGCCGAAGGGTATTTTGTTCTTTCCAGTCTCTCAAACGACTCCAGAAATTCCTACCATATCAAACTAAAGTTACTCTTGCCCAGTCCCTTCTTCTGCCACTTATCGACTACGCTGATGTCTGTTTTCTAGATGTAAAGGAGGAACATCTTAACAAACTGGAACGTCTGCAGAATCTGGGTATCCGCTTCATTTTCGGTCTTCGGAAATATGATCATGTTTCCGAATGCCGGAAAAAAGTGGGGTGGTTACCCATTCGGCAACGTCGTGACTTCCATATTCTGTCTTTTCTTTTTTCCGTCCTTCACAATCCTAATTCTCCTTCTTACCTAAGTGAACGCTTTGAGTACTTAGTGCCCAGGGGTAAACCCTGCCGTTCTTCCTCTTCTCTTCTTCTTCGCACTCCATTACACTATTCAAGTTGTTATGACAGATCCTTCTCTATTCAAGCAGTGCGGTTATGGAATAGTCTTCCTCATAAAATACGGGATAGTCCATCTATTATGGTATTTAAGCAAAAAGTAAAAGAGCATTTTCATTCTAAGATAAATCTTAAACCAATTTGACATGACAATATATTATGTATTTTATTTTATGTTATAAAAAAAAAAAAGAAAAACTCTTTTTAATTTTCTTTCTTCATTTATTGATATTTAATAAATATATATGTATGTATATTTTTATATATTTATAATATATATTATGTTTATGTTATTTATATATGTATATATTATATGTACTAGGATGTAAATATGTATGCGGATTTAGTTATATTTGTCTTGGTACTTTCCTCTAAAGTTGTACACTTATCTTGCCCTCTATGGCATCATCGTCTCCTCTATTGCTCTAGGTTTGCTGGAAGAGAACTCAAGCACTGAGTTAAGCTCGCCTTTTGTATTCAATTACTATTTTATGTATATTTCTTTGTAATCTTTTGTGTACAATAAAGTATTAAATAAATAAATAAATAAATATCTAGCTTAAACATAGTTGTCTAAGTGTGGATGAACTATAAACCTCTGACTACTCCTTCGGGAATATAAGGGTAATGCTACTTATGTTACACGTTGTTAAAAGTCTGTGTTTCTCAACTTTAACACTAAAAGGAAATGATTAATATGTAAAAATAAATAAAAATATTTTGACGATTTTTTTAAAAAAATTAGCAGCGATAACCGTTATATAACATATGTCAAAAAATCATAAATAATTAGTACTATAACCATCTGTAAGGATATTACGGTTTTCCTTGCTGTTTACGAGATAATTCACTTTTTCATACTAACTTCATACAAAATTTTCGTAAAAAAATTATAATTCCTTAGTTTTTGTGCAGAATTAAATCAGGTGTCATTTTTGAATATATTAATAACTAATAGAAGCGATATCCGGCAAAAAAAACGACACTTGCAAATTGAAATCCCTAAGTCTATGAAAGCCGATTTTCAGCCCACCGTGGGCCGGGGCAAACATGTCTTGTAAACATAAAAGAGAGAAAAGCCCCATGGTCGCAACTAACGTTTAAAAAGACACAAAGTAGTGGTTGTTAGTAGACACTATGTTTGACACTGTGTGTTTTACTACTTAGACGGTGCGGTGAAGGCTACGGTACGGCAAATTTGTCACGGAGAAGCATCAATGCATAATGTGCCATCTAATGGGAAAACGCCCATTTTGACAATGGGCGGTTTTTCCATTGCCCTATCAGCAACGACCATAAAACCGAACGTTGGAGCCAGTTGGAGTGCCATTTCTATCGCGACGTGAGACAATTTACTACTTTAATCTTTAAATATCAGTTGCCCGTTTAAAAGACATCAACGAGTTAAGTAGTTCTTGGTTAGTTGCGTTGCTTAGTTGAAATCCAAAAGGTTTTTTGGATTTCAACTGCTTATTTTACTATGAAAGGTTTGGTATTCTATTTGATTCTGAACAGTATCCATTCCATTATAGGTCTATAAAAGCATTCAACAAACAAAATGTTTACAAATATAGTCGATTAGGTTATTTATTTTTTAGTTATGTTAAAATCTAACAATTTAAAGTCCAATTCAAGAGAGATTCTCATTTGATCGTGTTTAGTCTGTCAAAGCTCGTCTCGCCGCCTTTTATTTAATTAATTAAGTAAACGCATGCAACACGCCATTACCGGTATCATATCACTTAACGCGAACATTAAATTGTTCTTGTTTTTTATGCATTTCGCGTAAGCACTACCGCCGGACCCGCCCGACGGCTTTGTGAATGAATACATTACGCCAAAGTGGGAACGAACGGGTTGTTATTCAAACACTCCAATTCAATACCTTATAAATGTTTAAGCAGTTTAATTTTGGATGTATGCGGATATAAAGGGTTTAGCTAAGATTAATGGAAGCTTTCCATTACAATTTTGAACCTTGTAACTTTATTATTAATAATGTTGGGACGAGGCTTTGGGTGTTCACGTCGACCTCCGTGGATCTATTGTGATAATAGCCTCATTATAGACTCTCCTTTAGGCCAATAGAATTGTATAATATAAATTGGAGCAATCGGCCGATCGGGAGTGACTGGACATCATCTGGATCCAAGATATGGCGTCCTTGTAACTTTATGTGAGACGTTAAAACGAAGGCTTTGCTTGAAATATTGATTTGTATCTACAACATGTTTACTTGGAGCAGAAGTAAAGAAATACAGTACAGGTAAAATCAGGGACGATGACGGTTTTGAAGTTAGCTGCAGATGGCTGCTTGACCAATCGACGAGCACCGAACTCGAGCGTGGCCAATACCGACCCGTGACATTATTTGCAGCTCACTTCAAAACCGACAAGATCCCTTATCTTACCTATAAAATTGTATATAATAATATATTTGTCCGTGGTTCGAAAGTTACGTAAAGCCGTTGGTCCTGCGCCAGATTTCTTCAGTCGTGTCGGTTGATCCATTCCATCAAGCTATGAGAGGGATGGAATGGAGAGTGCTCTTCTGTTTCGCGCAGACATTTGAGCACTATAAATATTCAAACCATTGTAATGAGTATAATTTAGTTTTACTTATAATTTATTTTTAACCGACTTCTAAAAAAGGAGGAGGTTCTCAATTCGATTCATATATATGTTACTTTTTTTTTTTTTTTTTTTTTATGTTTGTTCACGGATATCTCCGTCGTTTATGAACTGATTTTGATGATTCTTTTTTTGTTGGACAGGAGATGATTCCAAAGGGGTACCATAGTCAGCATGTCGTGATCTGATGATGGAATCTCAGAGAAATCGAGGGCAACCCTCGAATTTTATAGGCACATGTAATGTTTTTAGTGTGTTTTTCAAAGCTACACTAGTATTTACGTATTTTTATGTGGATGAGCTGATGATGGAAGGTCAACTCCTCAATGGTTAGGAGTTAAAGGATAATTCTTTCACTACTGTACACATATTCAGACTGCTAGTTATGATTTCAAGTGAGCTGTTGGAACGGAGATATTTCAAAGGTGGTCCCATTGTCAGCATGTCATGATCTGATGATGGGACCCCAGAGAAATCGGGGGCAACCCTCATATTTTATTAATCGAGGCCAAGATTTACGCTTGGTCGCAACAATTTTATGTGGTTGAGCTGATGATGGAAGGTCAACTCCTCAATAGTTAGGAGTTAAAGGATAATTCTTTCACTACTGTACGCATATTCCTGCTGCTAGTTATTGTGTAAAATGAGCTGATGATGGAAGGTCGTGACCCTCAATAGTCAGGAGAAAGGATTTAATTCTTGTTTATTATAAATAAATTTTCCGTCTCAAGTAACCATCGTCTCCTCATTCGAGAAACATTCTTGCTCGGTGTACCCATCACTTAAAATCGTAAAATAAAATAATTTTTAACAAAAAAAAAAACCGACTTCAAAAAGTAGGTTAACTAAAAAGCAAAAAATAAATTTACTTCGCACGAAATAATACGTTTTTTCATATAATTAAATAGAAATTATTAAATAATTATTTTATAATTCTGAAGTCGGTGCCAAGTAAACAATTAATAACTCTGTATAGATAATATCAATCGTTCTATCAACATTTTTCTAACTGAATATTAGTTATATTTCTGTGGTAAGTACCAATACTAGGCGACCGCGCACTAGAACAACTACGCCTCCCTTTTTGTGTGAACTGTAATTTGATATTGTAGAAAGGTTGTTTTTACTTGGCACCGACTTCAGAATTATAAAATAATTATTTAATAATTTATATTTAATTATATGAAAAAACGTATTATTTCGTGCGAAGTAAATTTATTTTTTGCTTTTTAGTTAACCTACTTTTTGAAGTCGGTTTTTTTTTTTGTTAAAAATTATTTTTTATATTATTGTTTGTAGTGTTTTACGTGTTCTAGCGCCTCCTGGGCCTATGAAAATAAACGATTTGAATTTGAATTTGAATTTATAATATTATTAAGTCTCGTAAAGCCCAAATTCGGCTAAGAAGATATTACTATTGTTATATCCTGTGCATATGAATCGCGGCTAAGTAATCTTCATTTCATACTGAGTATCAAACAATCGTTTCATTGTAAGTATTATATTCCATCAATAAACTTTGTGTACAAGCCTCTTTGAGCAAGTTAAGTCATCAATGCCGATGGTCATTTGAAAATCTATGTCTATCATCTCAGGGTCAACAGATAACCTGTCCACCATTGGTTAAAACTAAAAGTAGATATTATTAGATATTGTCTCGTCTCTGATCAGATGTCAGATAGTTTTAAGATCAGATTATTTTACATTAATAGCTCCATCTGTTGTACTAAAATTAGAACCTCATTGAATAAAAGACTCGGGCAAAGAAAAAGAGTAAAGCTGACTATACACTAGGTCGGACGATTGCGGCGCCCGCGCGGTCCGGCGCCCGGCGATAACGGCGCTCCACAAAGTGCAAACTCGCGTGTTACATGTATATTAATTCAGTCCGCCGCCGCTTATCTCTCCTATCCACACCAATATTCCAAAAGCACGATTTGCATTTCAAAACGCCACAGAAGCAACGTTTCACCACCGCTATCACCGCTTATTAACATTTTGTCGTCCGCTGAATCAATTAACAGCGGTCCTCGCATAATAATTAACTAAGTGACAGATTAACAAGTTTTAACACTCGGCGATAATGAAGATGTCGCATAGCCGCGCGATAAGTGCGCTCAGAACTCACTATTCATGCGGCCGTATCGCGGGCTCTAAATCTATAGCCACTGCGCCTACGCTGCTATCTGATTTACAGTGTAAACAGTTCGGTATTTCTGTTTATTAAACACATGACCAAATGTGAGTGTCCCGGGGGCGTTTGACAAAATCGGGTGCGTGTTCGCGCGAGCCCCGCGGCGCGGCTCACTCATAAATCCTGGCTCGTTGATTGCTTTCCGCCGCCCAGCCACCCTCACGTTTTAATATCCATTCAGCCTCAACTCCAAGAACATGATTTAACTTATTTGTTTTAGATCCAACACCAGAGATACATCGGCGCATTATACTGCTTGGTTTGTTTAACAATCCGAGCAACAGTTAGTGCCGTCGGCGACGCGCTGACGAATGGCCTTCGAGCGATACAATGCCACACTAATAATATAACGTTTATAAATATCGACGACTGATTTGTTACTATAACGTTTTTAATTACTTCGCTTTTATAAAAGTTAATGACATATATAAATATCGCGGTGATACAACTCTGGTGCGTAGGAGAGTCATCGATTATCTCATGTAGTTTTTAAAATTTTCTAATAGTTCCTGTCTACGGCTTTCTTAAAAATACACTCAAGTTTTTTCTTACATAATACAGATTAGTTGCACTGATTAGTTAATATTTACACTTATTACACAAGAAAAGCACAACGTGTTTATTTATACCACCCCCAGGCACCACCACCACCAGGCATACCTATGGTCAGCGAGGATAGTTATGATCGCTGGCAATTCTAGGGAGGTTTCATTTGGCAATTGCAGTCCCATCATATCTCTTCCATCCGTCATATATCTAATAAATCGACACTTTATTATTTTAATTAGATTGCCAGTAGTTAATATTACCAATTACATGATGTCGCAATTGTATGGCAATCTGTGAGCATTATTAGCGTTCCGAGGAAAGTGAAAGAGGGTAGGCAAGCGCCTGACTGCGATCGCGATGGCCGGTTGGGAAAACTTGCAGTTTCTCACAACTGGTACAAATTTAACAGTTGCTAGTTATTACCACGTGTTCGAAGTTTTATTGATATAATATAATTATGCTGTAGAGGAACGAGTGTGATGGTCCTCCATCACAAAGGGAGGATCCTCTAACCAGGCTCGGTGGTATTGCCTGGCGGACAGCAGTCCAACGGTAGCGTATTGGAAGTGTTCTATAAGTACACTCTCTGTGAACACTTCGCTATCGCGATTCAGCGCTCTTTGACATACTACTTGACGTTGTCAATGTGATCCGTCATTTACTATGTGCGAATACCGCCATAATGTAAACAGCTAGTTGCTAGTTGCTGCAATAGTTGCTCCATCCGCAAAGCACCTCGTCGACCAATTCCAATCTGCACAATCGTGTTACAGATCAAAAGTATCTTATCGATTTATCCGAAGACGAGTAGCAGCAAAACCGAGGCAAATATCGACCAATTGTTTATTGAATGGATCGATCTTAGGCAGTTATTTATGCGTTAGAGATTAATTAAAGGGAGAAGTGGACAAGCGGCATTTACATACGACACGGAGTGCGCATTTGCGGCGAGCATGTGTGGGCGGGACATTGCGTGCGCTAAGAACTTAACGCACAGCACAGAACAGAAGTGGCACTTGTTTGTGTACTTTAGACAAATGCTAGAGAGATTTTTAAGGAGCAGGACAAAGTTTCGTTTGATAAATTTTTGATGTATGTGTTTGTCCGAGCAATTTTCTAAAACGTTTGTAAAAATATCGTGTTAATTACATGGGTAACAGTCAGTAAGTAAAAAGAATAACCAAATTAAATATTTATAGCACCTTACATAGGACCGTACCTTTTGTTACATTAATTTGTGCTCTATGTGTGTGTCACGCTGACGCCTTTGTGTGTGTACAGTGCGTTGCTTAAGCGCGCATTCTATTAGCCTTACTTTCTGCATCTTGTACGTGGACGGCTGGCCCCCGCCACCGACCAGCTCCGGTCATATAGAACTAGCAGATATCAAATTGAGACAATTGTATAGGATTCTTTTAAAAGTACTTCTAAACTCGGCACTTTGTTAGCACTGTTCTGTACAACTTTTACTGAACGCTTCGACTGTAATTTTTTTAACAAAAATCGGGTGTTCTATAATGTATGCAAATGTACGAAAAAACACGCATATTGCTGACATGATTAATATATTCATTGAAAAATTACCCACATACATAAGAGCTTTTAATAAATAAACATATAGGTACATAGTATGAGCCAACTAAGCGCGAAGCTCAAGACCGAGCGGGATGGCGGCGCACTGTGGATGCCCTCTGCCCCATCTAGGGGACACAGGACCTTAAGTCAAAAGTAAGTCATGAGCCAACGAAATTACATGCAAATGTATAGTAAAAATTTACTAATGAAGTTTTTATTTTGAGGCTAAATACATCAAAATATTATGTAGTATTATGTAAAATGCAGTCGAAAAACTCCTTCAGGTTCAAAGTAATTAGGAATCATGTTTATAGTTCTTTGGTAGTAAATATTGTCAAAATGACCCTGCACACGCCGAATATCGACTGACACATATCAAGCGATACTGATAAAGGACTGCTACTGCTATCGACACTTAAAACAAGTCCTACTGGTTCTCAAGCCGTGTTACTGGTGTTGTTATTATAATAATAAAGGACCTCATTTGCTGGCAGCTGGCTTGGAAAATCACACAGTTCTTTCACGCATTTTGTATTCGACACTGACGATATTTAAGAATGGTATGATTTCGACCCTATTTAAAAAAAGGGAGATTTTAATGTATAATGATACTAATAAAATACATACTGTGCACATTTTAACAGTCTACCAACTAGTTCTTGAGATAGAGATCGCAGGCAAACGGACAGACACAGCGAAATCTTAGTAATAGGGTTCAGTTATCACCCTTCGGGTATGGAACACTAAGAATCCAACATAAACATAACATAAACATTTATTTATTTATTTGTATCTACATTACTGTAAAAAATTACTTGAAAAATGACTGCAAAATAATAAATAAGTTTTTAACAAATTGAAACAAAATGTCAAAGCGTCAATGTCCCAAAATGTAAAGTATGCCAAATTTCTAAGATTGGAATGAATTTCTGTCAATCAACACACATTTCGAATTTTTGCAAAGGAAAAAACGAATTTCAGCTCACATAAACAATACTGCAAAAGCAAAAGGCTATATAAACAAGAAACTAGAGAATAAATTCTGAGATATACATTCAGAATGCAATTCCCTTATTAGCCGGCGGCAGGCTTCAATTTACGTCGCAAATTCGGCTCTAAATTCGATTATAGTGCCCGCAAATTGGTTATAAGAAGAAAACTTAACACAATTTACTTGTAATATACCTATATGCAGAGAACATAGATGTCAAAGAAGAAATATTATAAAGGCAATTTGACAGTTACACATTTGCAAAAATTTTATTGTCACTGCTATAGTGATGGCCTTCATTGTCGATGTGCCCATCGATATCGAAAGATTGCATTGCATACTATGTCAATATAATATAAGATATTTTAATATTCAGGGAATTCGTGTTCCTAAAGAAGATTGTGAAGACGCTGTTGCATTAAAAAAAACAAGAAATAGATAACATGGAATACATTTATTTATTACACAAGAAATTAGAAAATACAATAATACAAATATGATCACTTATGCATTAACGTAAAATCAAATTGGCCTCAAATGCCATTTCGTAGCAGTTGAGATCTAACATTGTGACATGAGACTTTTATCGATACTTTCACAACACTACTTAGTTCTAGTAAACTGAATCTTTTTAGTTTTTAGCATATAACTACATTAGGCGAGGTGTTAGACCCTATGTAGACTTGGCTAAACATAAAATAATCGTCATTGAATTGTATTATTAGTAGTTTTGAGATTCACGGATGGAAACTGAATAATATTAAAATCGACTTACCGATGGAAAGAAATTTTAACGTAATTCGGCGTCATATCACCTGTTTTGCTTTCGCAGGAATGGAATGCAGGAACAGAATGAATTTGGAAGAGATTTTGTTGGTTTAATTTTAAAAAACACCAAGCGAAATAAGAACCGGGCCGGTTCTTTGACGTTTAAGACGTCAAATTATCTGGCACGCGCAGCTTTTTACGCACAGTAGGAATTGGTAGGACTAAAAAGTTTATGTCACGTCTAGTCAACGAGCGGAGCGAGTGATGCTTTGTCTATGCCTATATGACAGTGAACTGCGGTAAGATGCCGTCGCACGGCTTGTCGCGCTCTTTTGCTTCTTACTGTCATTAATGTCAAATAAATGTCAATAAAGTGAAATTGTGACCTGATTCCTCTTACGAATTAGGTGTGTCGAGAAAAACATAGAACAGAACAATAGTTTGAAATTCTCAGCTCCGATTTTGATGCCTTTTTTATTTATTTGTCTCTTTTTTTATATTTTTCAAAATCAGAAACATATAAGCGCCAATGACCTGAGCAATGTGCTTAGTCTGAAAATAAATATTTTCTTTAATAAAGGTTAAACCCGTATTTTAGCCCACAGCTTACGACGCAGCTACTGCAAAGGATTAAATAAACAAATAAATAATAAACAGTGATACATTCAGAAAGCAATTACTTCAGTACCCGGCGGCAGGCTTCGATTTACGTCGCGAGCTCGCCTCGTTATTTTCACAACACAAATATTATCACTCGTCACGGTTAACGATCACAAACTTGATTTTTTCAATTTAGATCCATTTCGCTGGACGGCGAGATAATAATAATAAATAACCCTTATTATAAATGCGAAAGATATTCTGTAAGTTTTTACTGGTCAAAGGGACCACACCTACGCAGCTATGTACATTTATATATATTATACTAATATTATAAAGAGGAAAGTTTTCTTTGTTTGTGTGTTAGGAACACACAAACAAAGAAAACTTTCCTCTTTTCGTAACTAATAGGCAGCGATATCTGAGTGTTAGACCACATGTAAGCAACGTCGCAGATCTCGGGTTTGAACCCACGTTACGGCACACATCTCTGACAAATAACCGTTAAGTTTCGGCTTTTTGAAGACAGCGTGTATTCATCATGAAAATGATCGCTCGCTAACGCGAAAGATAATATCGTGAGAAAACCTGCTTACCTGAAAGTGCCTAAAACGTACGGGAAGTTGTGTGAAGTCTGCGTGATGGCCTAAACCTTCTCTATATAGCAACTGGTCGGCTATTATTATTATTACCTAATCGGCTTCAAAGCTACTGTAAATTCTGATGAGAATTAGTATGGAGATAGGTCAAGATACCCAGAAGAACATAGGCTGCTATTATCGACCTATTACCCGGGCGAAGCCACGGACGGAAGGTAGTTATAAATCTCGCCGACTAAAATGACAGACAGACAAACAACCGAATGATTCTTTATGAGCCCCGTTTGTTCTTATTGACGGATGTAATGCAAAAAATTACTCGATGGATCTTAAAATGGGTCAGATATTGTCAGTCCGTCAGTCTATTTGCAATACCGCGTCATCATTCCCGCCATGTTTGGCATGAAAACATCTATCAATCAAGTGTTACAAAGAATCCAATTATTGCATGTAGCGGTTACACAATGTTTGTACTTGTGACGTCACTGTGTACATAATATATTATGTACTTAATGTCAAGGAGATGTACGCTCTCCGGTACTAAACTAATACTATGTTTATAACACCAATGTTAAAGACCAGCGAGTTGTCGTTGGTCACAAGAATACTGCTAAAGTTTAGAAGAATCGTCCTCGCAACTTGCTGACGGGGTGCAGCCATGTAACAATAGTTCACTTGTATTGAATGGCAGTAAAATGTGAAAAAGTTCTAACGTAAGGTTTCGTGCGCTCTTATTGGCTCAACTTGGTATAAACGTAAACAAATTATGTTAAGGTTATATCCCATTACCAATTTGCGCGGATTATATGACATTTCTTACTATAGTCTTGGCTATATTTTCTAATGTCAGTCATTGGACCAAGGACCACCTAGGCTCTGTCCGCGATGAACTTATTTTTGAAAACGAATCCACCGCGGTCAGTATCACGTCACACAAGACATCCCGATTAAAATATATGGTTCCACGTCGCACCCAGTTATCACAATCAAAATAAATGACAAATGAAAACCTCAGTGTTGCAAGTCACGACCCGCTCGATGTATTTTTTCATGCTGGCAACATTCCCCGTCGCCGCTTTGTTGTACCACACTCGACCGACCGATTTTCAATAAAACCTCTTTTAGGGACATTGCCCGCTTTTTTTTCTATTTTGATTCGTGAGAATAAGTTCTCACGCACCTGTTCCCTTTTTCATTTCTCTAATTCTCTAATACATTTGTATCTATAAGCCTTTTCATTAAATGTGACATGATTGTTTTCTGTTCATAATAGAGATTTCAATTTAATAGAAACAAAATTGACCAAAAATGGAAAATAAATTCAATTGGCAACTCAACTCAATCAGGTTTAAATAAAGGATAGCTTTCAAAAGTTTTATGACAATGTTATTAACACTACTCAAGCTAACAGCAGCTTAGTAGCACTTTTGGCAGCGAAACCAAAAACAATCATACCTAAAGGAAAAATCTCATCAAAGTTACCCAAAACTTCTAAAAATCAAAAACCTAACCACAAACTTAAATTATCACTTCTGCGAATTCGTTAATCAAATTATTTGTTGTTAAGGCTATCGGCTAAACAATGAGGAGGGCATCAAAACTATCGATTTCGTGTCGATAGGCGCCCATGTAGGTACGGACGCAATGACATGATACACACACGATACGTGATCAAGACGTGTCCGATCGTGCAACACTTGTCAATCTTTAGCTTCAGTCAGAACAAGAACCCCTGCATTATCTATCTGATGGTAGAGATCCATGGTGAACGAGGGCTGAAGCACTTACGTATCACCTTCAACATGCCACTTTAAGTATGAGGTATAAAACCGTTATCCTCAAATGTAGCGACGCATCTACTATCTGCTTTCGTGGATTGGATGTCACTAAATATGAGGTATGCCTGATGTGCTAGTATCAAATCAAATTAAATCATTTATTCAGTGATTAAAGTAAATATTAAAAAAAGGTAAAATAAACAATATAAGGCACACATACGTATTTCAGTTCATAATCTGAACACCGAACCGAAATAAAGCATAAGCTCTAATTGTAAAGTTTTTTATAAACATAATAGTTGTTTTAGTACCTGTACTTGGATCTTATAGCTTAAGAGACACTCTGTTGCCAACTCCTACGAACCTCTGACAATTGCCTAGGCAAGGGGTTTGCAAACCAAACTTTGAGTAACTATGACAGTGCATATTCAGAGCTATGATAATGATACCGACGCGAGATGTGTCCGAGACGGTGCCGATAGTGCGTCATCACGGCCGCCACACAGGCGGAGGTCACAGGTCGCCTGCACATCGACCGCCTACCCTGCACACATTCCTTCATACATGCCAATCATAACCCAGCCAAGATGAATAGCCCATCTAACTATACATAACCCTCTCAAACGGACACTTTGCCACTTGGCCGTGTAACCTTATAATGATGACTCTGTACATTTATAATACGTCTGAGTTAATTGGACGCAGGCACAGTATTGTAAAAGAATTAACTCGCGGCTTCACTAAACGATACAAGGTTACTAGGAATCGACTAAACCGAATGTTTGTGTGCTCGAAATAATCAACAACTGTTGTTCTATAAATGTAAAATGATTTTAAAATAGAAATGCAATTATAAAATCTGTCACATAAGTACAAAACCAGCGAAGGTGACATCACGTCGCTGACATCTTTTGAATTAAGCGTTTTTAGGAAAGTCCAAATTGTCTGAATTTATTTTTCTAATTATATTCTCTCATCGCGAGGTCTCGGGTTTGATACACGGGTCGAGCAAAGTGTTATTTGAGGAGTTTTGGCCAGGCTATTCACAATAGCACCACGGAGTTGGAAATGTTCTCGGTGGATGACGATAGGCTTACCCGCTGTCCTATGGGACCTAAACTAAAATATGAAGTGTGGGTGATGTACATACCTACTGCCACACCCTCCTGGGTATTATAGGCGTGATGTTATGTTATGTTATGTACGTTGTTTATCTCAGGAAGTTGAAGGCGCGCACTACAAATTAATATTGCACTTCTCATATTACTTTTATTCTTTTTTTCTCTTTTACGCGAAATATGCAGTTTAAAAAAGAGATCATGTCTTCATAAAGTTATAAGATAGTAAATGGCAAACGACGCTTTCGCACAAACATAAAAGCATTTAAATGACAGAACTAATTGTAATGACCAAGCCTGATATTTGAAATCGCCGGAAAGTGTTACTTTATTGTTTTAAGTGGTAGTAAAATCATGTTTATGACGACGAATAAAAAAGCTGTAGAAAATCCGATTACATTATATTTTATATCGCGTCTTTATCCCATGGTCGGAGGCAGGCAGAGACGTTGGAACCATGTGCCCAACACCTTCATTTCATTTTAAAAAAAACGACGCCCGCACTAGGAATAACTCCTGTGTCGCGGGGGTGTTTACAAACATACATTTCACACACACAAAACACACCCAGAGTCAGAACAAATATTTGCAAATCACACAAAGATTTGTCCCATGTGGGGATCGAACCCACAACACCAGCGCAGTCGAAAGCGGCGAGGCGACCGCTTCAACCACTACGCCAACTGTGCACTCAACATACAACAACATTTACATACTATCAGAAAATTCCATTGGAGTTACGCAGACTTCGCCGATTGTGAATGCGGTGCCAGTTCCCGACGATAGCTCTCCTTCTTTCATGCCCTTAATGCTCCACCACCTGCACCATAGACGACCTGAGGAGCGCCACCAATAATGCTGTTCTTGTGGATTTTTTTTAGGCAAATAAAATGTAATGTTTATACCTTTTTTGCCTCTGAGGTTTATACATTGCAATGTGTTTTTCATTAACGCGGCAAGAAGATCAGAAAATTTTCCGTATGGCCACCTTTAATAAGGTAATAATCGTGTAGCACCGTTTTCGTAGCGCGATGTAATGTAAATATTACTAGATGCACTGTACGGGACATCTATAAATGATACGATGCTAAAAGTGATAGAATGTTATTGATAGAATGATACGATCCAATGATACGGTACAAATCTGCTTACTTTACATTAAGCATATAATGCATTTGTACGGGTGGACCGGACCGTACATGCACAGATAAGCTTCACGGGAATATTTTCATAAGTGAGCTTTTGAAAACTTTTCTGATGGTACCTCTTTCGCTTCCTCAACATTCATAAATCTCGTCTTACAAGCCCGCTGGTTACGTATATTACGTATTTGCCGCTTCTAAATGCCGCTACTAATCAGATCCCTAAATGTCTGCCGAGGACGACCTCTTCCTGTACCGCCAACATCATCTGCTTTGTATACTTATTATCTCTTTCACTAATCTGTTTTTTGCAAATGACCAAACCACCTCAGCCGCCACTGTCCTACATATCACACTTTTCCTTATCCTGTCATTGAATCCTTATCCACCACCAAGCCTTGTACTGGGTTGTGGTCATTTACCGGGAACATTTAAATCACAAGAACCAAACCTAACGGTGAGCTGTCACAAATTAGACTACAAAACCCGAGGCAGTCTTCATAATTTTAATAACAAGTAGAATAAATACTACACCAATTTATTTTAATATAACATAACATAACATCACGCCTATATTACCCAGAAGGGTGTGGCAGAAGTGTACAGCAGCCACATTCCACTTGTTTAGCCTATCGCCATTCACCGGGCACATTTCCGCAAATCCGTGCTGCTATTGTGTATTTTCTGGCAGAAAGTTCACAAATAACACTTTGCCCGACCCGGGAATTGAGCCCGAAACCTTGAGAGGCACATATGCTAACCACTAGACCAACGAAGCAGAAACTACTAGAAAATAATTTTAAATCGTTAAAACAATTGGTCAATAAAGTATCAAATATATTTGTGAACGAGCCGCCGAAGACAAAACGAGTTTTTTCGTTTATTTCACATACATTAACGGTGACATTTTTATGCTGTGTTTAATTTAAGCTAAATGAAGTTTTATAAAAGTAAACGGGTTAATTAACTGAAGTCATTAGCATGGAGAGAGGCCGCAATAAACGCAGCTCGTATTTATTGGAATTAGGAGAGGTACCGCGAGGCTCGGCACAAGCGCCCTTAGACCACACACTAGGCAACTCTATCTGCCTGTACAGGGACCCGTTTCATAACTAAATAATAGTCTGATTTTATTCGACATTCCTGTAATGAATTGCTAACATTTTCAGACTTTTTTTCTTTGATATAGGGCTCAGTCCCTGCAAATAAGTAATAGGATGGGATCTTGTCACAATTTACTTTATAATCTACTAAAAAAAGGAGGCGGTTCTCAATTCGATTGTATTTTTTTTCTTATTTTTAAATGTTTGTTCGCCGATTACTTGAAGACGCTTGGACCGATTTGAGAATTTTTTTTTGTTTGAAAGAGTATACTTGTGATGTGGTCCCATTTTCATCAGGTCACGGTCTGATTATGGGATTCTGGACAAATCGAGGGCAACCCTCAAATTTTAAAGGTTTCCATATTGTTTATCGTATATAACTTAAGTTACTCGGATATTTGCATCTAGCAGTCAGCATTTCATGTTGCTGAGCTGACGCTGAAAGGTACAACTCCTCAACGGTTAAAAGTAAAAGTATATAACTCTTTAAATATAGACACCTTAAGGCCGTTTACTGTTTTCTTTCAAGTTATACACAGATGCAACGAAACTTGTTTTTTTGAAAATTATATTGTATAACGGTGAACTGCAACAAAGATCCATCGTGTGGGATCATCATGCGCTATCTACTGTTATAAATGTCAAACAATTGAATTGTAACAAGGTGCTATCCCATTACCAATATGAGGGGATTATTAAAGTTTATCAATTATTATTTTCAACCCTCACTGAGGTAAATTTTCTAACCGATTATAAATAAACGAATACTAAAAAAATACCCGTCTGTAGTCTACCTGATGGTAAGCGACGATCTCGGTAGATGAGGTGGGTTTTATTACATTAAATAATGCTTGCAGGGTGTCCCACGGATAGAATGAAACGGTGTAGATAGAATTCTTTACTTAAAGAAGCCTATATGTGCCCATATTTTATTTTTAAAAACAATTCGAAATACAGATAAAAAAAATATACATTTGCTTGCTTAACCGGGAATCGTACTAGCTTAAATACAAAAATCTTTGAATGCAATCAAGTATATTTAATTATTTATTAATCTTCTTTCATATTTAACATTTAGTCTACCATATTGAAGAACTCCCCCTGCATGTGGCATATCCGTGGGGCACGTGTTTACGTGTATAATTTTAACTAATTGCGTCTAATTTGGCCAGTATGTTACGTCAAGCTAATTAACAACTACATTGCAACTTTGTTAGACTTGTTGTCAGACTTTTTTGCTTCTGACTACTCGTAACAACTGACATAGAACTTCAAATTGCCACCGGGACCGACAGCTAATGTGCTCTCAGAGACATGAAAGAAAATCGTCATGTTCTGATGGGCACCCATCCTGCGGTAAGCATTGATTAATCCAACAATTGACGGGTGTGAACCTGGTGCCATTTATTGCAATGTTTGTATCTCTGTATCATATCAACTCGGTTATCAATCTCTCTGTCCTGTTCATAATTAAAGAGATCAAAATAATATAAATTTTAATTGAGCAGATTATACTTGGGGGCAGATATCATTTACATATATATAGTGCTTGTACATATTTATTTAGGTATTAATATATTTTCTATTATTCTCTTATTTTTTATATTATATATTATTATATATATATATATTTTTTAACCGACTTCAAAAAAAAAAAGAGGTTCTGTATTCGATCCGTATGTATGTATGTATGTATGTATGTATGTATGTATGTATGTATGTCACCTTTTTATGTTCGCGATTTTCTCGGAAACTACTGAACCGATTTGAATGCAGTTTTCGGTATTTTAATCCTTGTGTTTCAAGGAAGGTTTTAGTATATAATTTATCAGAATCTGATGAAGATCTTTGGAGACAGGCAACGGAACTCTTCAAAAACGAATAGCTAATGAACCACGTTTTGTGCAATCGTGTATCTATGTATTGTTTTCACCACTACATAACATAACATCATGCCTGTGTATGCTTTGAAGGGTAAGCAGAGACAGCCTACTTACCTACCCTTAAAGTACCGAAAGCTCTGCTTAGGTTTGGACGGGGCTTACGTTTCAGCACATTTGTTATTATCGTAGTGATAACTTATGATCATGAAGATCTCAGAAAGAATTTATTGATTATTTTGATTGTTTCTATTGTGTTTCATGCGTAATGATGCCTTAGTATTTCTTCCTAACCCCATCGTTAAATCTAAAAAACTAAGACACTAAAAAGCTTGAAATAAAAAAATAAAATAAAAAAAACAAATAAAAAAAAATAAAATAAAAAAAACTAATTAAAAAAAAGAATATTCTTAACTCGAGCGTATTCTAAATATTATAATTATGTACTAATTTTTTTCAAAGAAAAAGGAACCGCCTTCAAAAACTCAAAAGTAAAAAATAAAATATTCGCTAAACTTTGCTTACCTTTATATTAATTTGTTTAAAACAATAAACCCTAATAATTATGTAATACCAATTAATTATATTTTTTTGAAGTCGGCGCCAAATTACAATATCAAATACCAATTAAAACCGTATTTACCGAATTAATTGTTGAAAAATCATAAAATCAAATAACAATTAAAACCGTATTTACCGAAATAATTGTTGAAAAAATCACAAAATCAAATACCAATTGAATTGGTATTTGATTTTGTATTTTTACCAGTGTACTCCTTTATGAGTCCAAATAAATGCTTTTTCTTTCTTTCTTTCTTTCTAAAATTAAAGTAAGCTCAATACGTTCAGTGATAAAGATAAAGATAAAGATAAATTTGGATTTTTTACATTACATAGAACGCCAGAAGCAATTACACTATCCAAAGGTCCCAATGACAAGGCCAAATACACACATTCACTCACTCAAGCACACCCAGTCTCAGAACAAAAATATTTGCGAATTACACAAAGATTTGTCCCATTTGGGGGTCGAACCCACAACACCAGTGCAGTGGAGAGCGGCGAGGCGACCGCTTAAACCACTACACCAAACGTGCAGACAAAGTAGTAGTGATATCAAGTAACATAACATAACATCACGCCATATTACCTAGAAGAGTGTGGCAGAGTTTAAAGCCCCCACATTTCATCCGTTATGTTTAGGTCCCATGGGATAGCGGGTTAACTTATCGCGATCCACCAGGCACAATTCCAACTTCGTGCTGCTATTGTGAATTTCCTGACGGAAAGATTGTTCGATGCCCGACCTGGGAATCAAACGAGACTTTACGGTGAGAGGCATACGACCACTTGACTATCAAAGCAGTTCATATCAAGTATGAGATATTTTATACAATTTGCTTTGATTTTTTAATACCGGCAACAATTAATCATCTTGTCTTTAAGGAACTAACGTTAACTTATTATTTATTACAGACATTTATTGGCAGATAAACATGTACAAGAATATAAAAATGTAAATTTATGCGCCCAGTGTTTATTGCATTTTATCATCGGATCGGCAAAAAGAGATTTCAAACACAAACCATTTAATAGATTGTCTAAAATCATTCAACATCTCATAAATTTTGATACAACAAATTAATTTTATGTTGAAGAGTCGATTGGTGAGTATAAAGAAATGGATTTTGGCCTGTAATAAGATGCAAAATGTTCTAAAGACTTATAGCTTACTTTTATTTTATTATGCTTTTCCTAGAAACTTTTTTTTATTTAGTTTCACCGGTTATTTGTCATCAAATGTTAGAATTTGAACTATAACCAATTTAAAATTTTTATTTTATTTTATTCTTTCCATGCCATTTTCAATTTGACATTATTAATTATTTATTGCCTATTCTTTTTCCTTAGTCTACTAGCTATTTTATTTTGATTTGATTTTTATTACGTCTATACATCATATTAATTTTAGATTTATTTTATATATTTTTCTTTATATATCACTTGTCACCTGAGGTTCCAGCTGAAAATCAACGTTGCCTAATTTTCAAGTATTCAAGTATTCAAGTCTTTATTGCACTCCACAATGTTAAGAAGGTCTTATAAATAGGTACAGTGTCAATTATGGACCCTGACGGGCACGGCAAAAGTAGGAGAGAGGAAGAAAGAGCTCTTTGTGTTTAATAACAAAAAAAAGTTTACATTTTAAAATAGTATCTTAAAATTGTATATTATTTTATTTATTTTTTGGCTTTAAATACATAAATATCATACTTATTGAATATATATATGAAATAAGAAATCATTTCAGTAATTTATCTAGCTACTAATTGTTGAGGAAGGATAATTAAAATATGGTGTATATGTGTTATGTATTATTAGTTAAATTTTCTGGCAACAATATGTTGAGCTGTGGCCTTTTAGGCACCATCATAGCATAGCAAGTCTGAGACACAAACTGATTTGCAACCTGTGTATAAAGGCACTTTTTTTTATTATTATTATTTATAATTGTTGTGTATATTTTTATTTGTAAGTTTCTATATTTGTTTTATTATTTTGATTTTAATACATACATGGGGGGTCCCTAATTTTACTTAATAAAAAACTTAAATTTAAAGAACGGAAAGATATTGTGTCTCTCTCTGTAGAATGTTCCGTTGAATTATCCTGTGTACAATTAGAGCATTTCATTATTATATGCGTATATAAACCTCCTTCCGCAGACCTTAGTTTATTTTTAGAAATCATGGATGAAGCCCTATGCAGAGTAAATAATTTGGGTAAAACAATTTTAGTCTGTGGAGATTTTAATATTAATATTCTTGTTAATACAACTGCATCATGTAAAATTTTAAGTCTTTTTAAATCCCATAATTTAATAAACTTATTTATGGAGCCTACTAGAATAAGTGCCACCACGGCTACATGCTTAGATAATATTTATACAGATATTAAGCCAACTCACAGAAGTATTATTAATAAGCTAGATTCTGATCATTCTGGGCAAATGATAAGTTTTAAAATAAAAAGTAAAAATGTAGTTAGGAAAAAAATTACTTCTGTGCCAGTAACAGCTAGTCGCTTTGAACGTATGAGAGTAAACCTAGCTACTAACTTACCTTTCTTAGATAATAACATAGAGCCTAATGTGATGTATAATTTGTTTTTTGATGCATTTCTTCGGGACTTTAACTCAATATTTACTTCCAAGGAGATTACTGTTACTAATAGCCCCGTCTTTGGTGACTGGGCAACCGCAGGTATCCATAAGAGTAGGCAAACATTGTACATTTTATACTATGAGAGACAATTTAATAGCAGTGAAGAGTTTAAAGAACATGTCAAATCATACTCGAAGATTTTTAAACGCGTCTGTAAAATTGCCAAATCTACATTTATTAAATCTAAAATCAAAAACAGTAGTAATAAAATTAAAGCCACATGGAAAGTTATTAATGAAGAGACTGGGAAGGGTAGAACAAAAGACTCAGACTTTAAGTTAAGTATCGATGGTCAAGTAACCAAGTCAGATTTAGAAGTTGCCAATGCTTTTGAAGGATTTTTTACTGCTTTTCCTGTCTCTCTAACTAGTGCTTTAGGCTCTTCCTCCTCCGTTGCCGAGTCGTTACTTCAAGATAATGTGCCTGAGTTTTTTAATAATTTCGCATTTCGTCATGTTAATGGATCTGATTTTAAAGCCGCGTTTAAATCAATTAATATTAAGAAAACGGCTGATCTATGGGGCATTTCTGTACATATTATAAAATCGTTGATTGATATTATTGCACCTGATTTAATAATGATATTTAATAGATGTATTGATTGTGGTGTGTTTCCTGACTTAATGAAATTAAGTAAAGTAATTCCATTGTTTAAATCAGGTAGTACATTAGACCCCACAAACTTCAGACCAATATCGGTGCTACCTACGTTTAGTAAAATTTTTGAAAAAATAATTCTCGCGCAGTTACTTAAATATTTTAATGAAAACAACCTGTTGCACACTAAACAATTCGGTTTCACTCGCGGACGGTCAACATGTGATGCTGGGGTTAGATTACTTGAATGTATATTCGAGGCTTGGGAGGAGTCGCGGGACGCCTATGGGGTGTTCTGTGACTTATCTAAGGCTTTTGATTGTGTGCAGCATGAAACTCTAGTCAGAAAATTACACCACTACGGTATAAGAGGCATCGCTCTGGAACTTCTTACTTCTTATCTAGGTGATAGGATTCAGAGAGTTGATGTCAATGGAAAGCGATCGCATGGATCAGCTGTAGCAATGGGGGTGCCACAAGGCTCTATTTTGGGCCCTTTCCTGTTCCTCTTGTACATTAATGATTTACCTCATCTCGTTAAGGACAATCATGAGATAGTATTGTTTGCGGATGACACTTCTTTAGTTTTTAAGGTAAATAGACAACAAACAGTAATTGACGATGTAAACAATGCTCTGTCAAAGATAGTAAACTGGTTTAGTGTTAACAACTTGCTTTTAAATGGTAATAAAACAAAATATGTTAGATTTTTTACAAAAAATGTTAAACAAGTCAAAACTAGTGTGTTGATGGACAATGAGGAATTGGAAATGGTCAATAAAGTTGTCTTTCTTGGTATAACATTAGATTCTAAATTACAATGGGGCCCACATATAGAAACGTTATCTGGTAGACTCAGCTCAGCAGCTTACGCGGTAAAAACAATCCGTCAACTGACCGATGTTGACACTGCGCGTTTAGTTTATTTTAGCTATTTTCATAGTATAATGTCATATGGTTTATTGCTTTGGGGTAGTGCCACGGATGTAGATTCAATCTTTGTGCTCCAGAAACGAGCTGTTCGAGCTATCTATATGATGAGTCCCAAGGAGACACTAAGAAATAAATTTAAAGAGATAAATATTATGACGTTACATTCTCAATACATTTATGAAAATTTATTGTACGTCCACAAGAATCAAACAAAATTTAAGAAAAATAGTGATCTCCATAAAGTAAATCTAAGGAACAAAAACAAACTGGCTGTGCCCACTACTAGGCTCCATAAAATCTCTAACTCGTTTCCAGGTCAATGTATACGCTTCTACAATAAACTTCCATTAGACGCAGTAGAATTATCGATAGGTAAATTTAAGAAATATATTAAAATCAGATTATCTCAAAAAGCTTATTACTGTATTTTAGACTACATAAATGATAATAGTATTTGGAAATGAACTGCTCTTTTTATGTGTTGTAATTGTTATATATTATTATATATTAATATAATTGTATATTATTCATTTCATTTGAAAAGATGGTGCACATGAGTTTCTCACCAGCTCTTCTCATAATGCAATACCCATCGGAGCTGGTACTTAGTTTGATTTTAATCTGATTTTAAACAGTTGGATTAAAATTAATCTAAGCCCCGGTTATTCAAATCATTGTAATTAGTATAATTTAGTTTTACTTATAATTTATTTTTATATCATTTGTTTGTAATATTTTGACGTGTTCAAGCGCCTCCTGGGGCCTATGAAAATAAATGATTTGAATTTGAATTTGAATTTGAATTTAATTTTAAATTTGATGGTGATCTAATAAATAATTTTTACTTTACTTACTTTAAACTTGTTTACTGTGTGTTATGATGCGGCTACAATCTGCAAACATCACTTGTATATAATAACTAGGTTTTGCCCGCGTGGCATTTATTGTATGAAGTAGTAGCTGTTCCCGCGTTCAACCTTACTGCTCCGCTTCCGTGGAGTTTAACGTAATGTTAAATGTCTAAAGACCTTTACTGAGAGTTAGACTATTAAACACAAAAATAATTATCAATATTCAACCAGTTGTTCTCAAGATTAGCGCTATCATACAATCAAACTAACTGTCTCCCGTGGTGTCGTCTGCGTGGTAGCTATATCAATAAATAAAAAGTAGCCTACGTACGCGCCTAGTATTCTGTTACCTGCATCTAATATTTTTTTTTAATTGGTTCCGCCGTATAGATGATAAGCCGATACAAACAGGCAGAAAGACGGACATACAGATAGACAAAACTGTATTTTAGGCAAAGAGATCGTGCAAACAACAATACCAGGTTAAAAAAAAACCATAGTTATTTTCGACATTAAAAACAGACACTCCCATTTTATTTATTTGTATTTATTATAAAAAACTAACTTCCGTTCGCGGCTCTACCTGTGTGGTACCTACGTCGATAGAAAGTAGCTCATGTTTTTCCTGATGTTTTAAATTAACTCTACAATTTTGCATCAAAAGTGGCCCAGTAATTTCAGAGCCTACAAACAAACAAATAAAAAAACATTCATCGTTTATAGGGATAGATTAAATTTTCATTACTAAAGTCAATACAATAATATTTTATTGGCATTTAATATATAGGTATCTGAATGGTTCTTCTTATATATTATTTGTCAAGATTACTCTAGATAATTGGCAAATAAAAGTTAATGCGTAGATGATTGTACCGCCTGAGATAAGATTGCGTTGACATTGAGAACTGAAAGATACACAACCTATAAAGGGTACAAAAACAGCCAAATATCCAACGTAACCTTACCCAACTAATAGGATAATGGCATAGATTATTACGAATAAATACATTAGGGACAATAACCTATAAGTGGTACCCAAGGTGCCCTGGTGATTGACAACCAGTGTTTAGGATGATACTTTTGATAGAGCAATCAAGACCCCGGTGTGCTTACGATGTAGATTTATTATTTTTTGGATTCTAATGTGGTAATTTGCTGCTCATCATTTTTATAAAGAAGTTGAGTGCTCGGTTGGCGTAGCGGTTAAAGCGGTCGCCTCGCTGCTTTCAAAAACGCTGGTGTTATGGGTTCGATCCCCACATGGGACAAATCTTTGTGTGAATTGCAAATATTTGTTCTGACTCTGGCTGTGCTTTGTGTGTGTGAAATGTATGTTTGTGAATACTCCCGCGACACAGGAGTTATTCCTAGTGCGGGAGTCGTTTAAAAAAAAAACCTGGAGTTAGTATTATTATAAATGCGATAGTTTGTGAGGACTTTTCTTGGATGTGAGGGTGTCTGGATATCTGGATGTTTGTTGCTATTTTACGCAATAACTACTCGATAGATTTTGATGAAATTTAGCCCACGGGTAGGTTATAGCGTCGACTGACATAATAATTTAGACTTTTTGCTGTCTTACGATGCGTCATTTATCACAGGGGCTTGTAAAGTGCACCAGGCTTAGCCAAGCCTCATTTGGTCTCGTTGGTCTAGTAGGTCTCAGATTCCCAAACCAGGCTAAACTGATATTTGTGATTTTATTAGAAGGCAATTTTTTATAACAGCACGGAGTTGGATTTGTGCCACATGGATGACGAGATGGACTAACCTCCTATCATGAGACCTAAACTTGAAAGGTGGAGGAGGTAAAGTGGGTGGTGTAAACAGCTCTGCCACACCCTTCTGGGTAACATAGGCGTGATATTGTGTTTGTATATATGTACTAGTTTTTTATATCATTATAAAAGTATTCAATTCAACAATTAAACTGTTGTCTCTTATCTAAGTAGGTGTCTCACCCCGAATCTTGTTAAAGGATCTTCTACAACCCCGCAATACTTTTGGCATTCCAAAGGAACCTGTCCCGATTGACACTGACGATCTAGGCAAGATCATGAAGATTCTGATAAAGCCAGGACCACTTAATTTCTACCTCTATATTAACTATAAAGACACCACTGGAAATAGTCTATCGAACTAAGAACAACCGTAAAAGAACGAAGACGAGACGAGAATACCTCTAGGACTTTAGGACGCCGGTAGACTAGGCAAATATGACATGAAAATGCAAGGGTGGGCCAGAAGGCTAGAGACCAACTCTACGAGGACAAGCATCCCTGAAACTTGTATATCGTACATAGAACTCGCTAGCTTGAATAGTGGAATGATGTGTCTCACTTGGCATAATCCTGCTTGCAGTAGACTTGCCGGTCCCTGAGGAAGCAGGAAGGGTGCCTGTCAAGCTGCACTGCGCACACACAGCAGCGCAGACAGCCCGTGTGCCAGGCGCCGCCACCCACCTCCAGCAGGAACCTGTCTGCTATGGGCTCGCCGCACGCGCAGCAAGTGCGGTGCTCCGTCTGCAACAAACAATTTACAGCTGTAAGAGAAGAATTTCTGAATCAAGAAGTTAGGTACGCCATACTTAGGTCGTGGCTAGGTCATTCAGACCGATCGATTGGCCAAGCTATGCATGAGATAAATGATCCTTTTAACATTACGATATTGCTTCAGTTCATCTAGTCTAGGTGACTGAAGACAGATACCAGAAAGTTTGATCACCAGTCTAATGATAGGTTTCGATTTGCCCCGTACTATACGCTTAAACCCCAATATCATTAGGATAAAACGGTTCGGAAAATGGAACATCATAATGAATGTTAAACAATAAAACAAAACATGCAAAAAAATTACAAAAGACAACACGCCCGTTCGCTACACACGCCGTAAAAAAAGGACTACAACTAAACAGAGGCGTGCCAGCAATAACAATGCGCATACGCATAACGTACTCCCTCGCCGCAAATAAACTAATTGCGTACTTTAAAATTGAATTACGCCACTACAAAGTGTCGCACATGACGTCATGAATGGCGATAATCCCACTAGTGATGTGCTGCGTCTACCGTTTTGGTATTTTATTATTCTGATACAGGGGCGCTAGTACAATATAGGGGATACAGAGGGGATGGCAGAGGTATAACACCCGCATTTTACTTGTTATGCTTACGTCCTATGTGAAGGGGGTGTGCCTATCGCCATCCACCGGACAAAAATCCAAGGAGTTGCATTTTTGCCTAGTGGATGTTATTGAGAATCATGGCAAATTTAAATAAAAGAGTCATATTTTTATATAGACGAGTATTCACTATGCTAATTCAGCCAAAATCTTTGACATCAAATTATTGCAAAACTTGGACTGTTAGAACTACTATTTGTTTTAGATTTGTTATAATGAAGGTGGAGCTTTACAAAACTGAGATAACTGCTTTGGTTGTCTAAACCCTGTATCTAACTTCTTTAATTGCGTCACATAAGCTTATCAATTTTATTTCAAGTATCTATTCAATAAGATTTTCATCAGTTTACCAATTAACTAGTTTTACTAATTAACTTTTAGAATGATTATTTGATAAGTGATTAAGTATTAATACCTTCAGCTTTTTATACTTGCAAATCCTTCGGTATCGGATCATTTTATTGTGAATCGTCCCACCCCTAGTATCCCTCTCATTTATCGTTCCCATGTCGCGCCGTAATCTAATAGTGCACACAAACAGTTCCACATCACAATGCCGAGGCGCAGGCTCTTCAAACGAATCAACGAATTTGCACTGCTACTTTTTAGTAAGGACATTAACAATAGTATTTTGTAGGACTTTGCTTTGGTATAAGTTACAGTTTTAGCAAGTTTATAAATATATACTCGATTATATCCAGACTGTAAGCTACATGGGTACTAAACATTAAAAGCCAGTGGGTATTGAGTGAAAGAGTATCAAATATCCCGACATCCACAGCTTTTCTTACAAACATTTGCATTTACAATATTGGTAAAACAAAACATTAGTTTTTGATCCCAAAGTCACAAAAGGCCCCGACTATAAAAGCCATTTAAAGGAAAAAAAATAAAAATAAAATAATTAGGACCACTATGATATCAAGCCGCTCTGGTGAAACTTTGATTGTTTGGTCGCGCTTATCTCTGGAACGATTGGTTTGATAACGATAGGTCAATGCTTAAGAAAGGTTTATAAACTATTTTAGTTTACGAAAATGTCAAAACACTTCAAATTTAAGTAAAAATAATATAAGCGAATCACTGCTGCTTTCATGTCAACTAGATGGCGCTTATCGATTAGAATTCAAGCTTAAACAAGTATGGGTCCGGTCTCATACTACGTTACATTGCTTTTTTGAGGTAAGTCGACTCTGATATTTTTGTAGTGCCAGCTATTATTGGCTTAAAGCACTTTATTATACAATGTTCTATTTGTGGTACCATTTGTAATAACTGATTCTACTCCACTACCATGGCCTGAAGCGGGACGTTATAAGTCAAGAACCCTTTTATAGCTCATATTAGGCAATCCATTTCAATGATGAATTATTAAAATTTGATCATACTTAGTTTCGGAGTTTAACCCGTCCAAGCACTGCCGCTTTTTCGCCAATTTAGCTGTTTATTAAATCATTGCACGGTTCTTAAAATGCTTTGATCTATCTAGACATCATAATAACATGATTTTTGCATTTCGCTAACCTTACGACGTAGGACGGGTATTATCTTTTTAGTGATATTTTAACACGCTTATATTAGCTTCACCTGTATGTATTATAATAATAATAAATATTCTTTATTGTACACCACTAAAAAAATACAGTTAAGAAAATAACAAAAGACAATGTTGCACGATCGGCGGTCTTATCGCTAATAGCAATTTCTTCCAGACAACCTAAATGGACAAAAAATATAGGACATAATTTATAGCCATGGCATACCATACAGAACGAAAGAGAAACAATAAAAATAGATATTTACTCCTTAAATCTACTAACTTGTACTACATTGTACAAATATACATAATTATAGATACATGATATAATATATAATAATATACAGAGTGGCGCAATAGAACGTGCATATTGCATCATCTTTTTTTGCGGGGTAGAAGGGGCGTGGGCGGGGGGAGACCGATATCGTTGGCTAGCGCGGTTCATAAATTTTTAGTCACTATGAGTCACTTCGACGGGAAGCGTCGCGCATTTCGCGTGGGACAAATTATCCGATTAGGTAGATCCAACTTCGAGAAAGAGGTTAACCGCCGAATCCAACTCGGCTGGGCAGCGTTCGGAAAAGACACAGTATACCCCAGTGCCTAAAGACAAAAGTCTTTAACCAGTGTGTGTTGCCAGTGATGACTTATGGAACTGAGACGTGGCCGCTCACTTATAGGAGTCATCAGACGGCTCAAGGTCGCTCAGCGAGCGATGGAGCGAGCTATGCTCGGGGTTTCACTACGCGATCGAATCAGAAATGACGAGATCCGTAGGCGAACGAAGGTTACCGACATAGCTCAGCGAGTCGCTAAGCTGAAGTGGCAATGGGCCGGACACATAGCTCGGAGGACAGATGGCCGTTGGGGCAAGAAAGTCCTAGAGTGGCGGCCACGAACTGGCAAACGCAGCGTGGGACGTCCTCCCGCTAGATGGACGGACGATCTGATCAAGATCGCGGGGAGTCGTTGGTTTCAGTCGGCCAAAAACCACACGCTGTGGAAATCGATTGGTGAGGCCTATGTCCTGCAGTGGACGTCCCTAGGCTGATGATGATGATGATGATGATGGTGTAATGGCAAATTAGGGGGCTCCGAGTGCTAATTAAATTAAAATCTGGATAAAGCGTTTTGAAGAGACTGGATCGACGTTTAAACCACACGCGAAAGGTCGTCCACGCACATCTAGGACCGAAGACAATATTGAGAGTGTTAAGCAGTCGGTACGAGAAGATCCACAAATGTCTACTCGCAAGAGATCGTCTGTCCTAAACATATCGCGACGAAGTTTGCAACGAATTTTAAACTTGGATCTTAAATTGCATCCATACAAGCTGCAATTAACTCAAGAATTGAAAGACTCTGACTTCATAGCACGGCTCACATTTGCTAATGAAATGCTCAATCGGTTTTCAAATTTTGAAAACATCCTTTTCTCTGATGAGGCACATTTTCATATGAATGGGTTCGTAAACCGACAAAATTGTCGTTATTGGAATAGTGAAAATCCCAGACTCAAACATCAAAAACCGTTACATAGCCCTAAAGTGACAGTTTGGGCCGCAATATCTGCCAAAGGAATAATTGGTCCTTATTTTTTTGAAAACGCACGGGGGCAAAACATCACTGTTAATACCGAACGCTATGTTGCGATGTTGGAAGGTTTTTTGGCCCCAGAACTTGAAAATTCAAGAATAAAGAACTCTAGGACTTGGTTTCAACAAGACGAAGCTACCAGTCACACATCAAATGACTCCATGGCGGTTGTGAAGCAGATGTTCCCTGGCAAACTGATTTCGAAAAGAGGTGATATCCCATGGCCTCCGCGCAGTCCAGACTTGACGCCTCCTGACTTTTTTTTGTGGGGATACCTCAAACACAAAGTCTACACCAATAATCCGAGAAACATCAGTCAGCTCAAGGAGAATATTCGTGGTGAAATGGCAGCAATCACACCAGCACTACTTAAGAAAGTTTTCGGTAATTTCCGTTTGCGGTTAGAGGAGTGCCAACGTAGAGAGGGTCATCATTTAGATGATAATAATAATAATAATAAATAAACTTTATTGTACACCAGATAAAATATAAATTTAAAACTTAAAAACTAAATACCTAAAACTACGCTGTACAATCGGCGGTCTTATCGCTATCCGCGATCTCTTCCAGACAACCTGGATGGACAAGAAGTATATGGAGACCAAACTAGTGGCGGTAGTAGGTGCACGAATAAACAATTAAATTTCTTATAATCAAATAAAGTACTATTTAAACGATTAAAATAACAATAATAGCTAAATATAATATAAAAATAAATAACATAAATATATACAACTTACATAAATATATACATATATATATATATATAATATATATTTATTATACTAACATAACTGCTTAAATACATATTATTATGGATACATTGATACTATTATTTGTTCAATAAGTAGAAATCTGTGACTAGTTTTTTAAATACTGCTAGCGACTGAGCTCGCCTTACTGGCACCGGCAATGCGTTCCACAACCTCGCAGCTTGTACAGTAAAAGATTTGTCGAAGAAAATAGTGGAATGTGGTGCCGTCTTTAGTTGCAAGTTTTCCGCAGATCTCAGGCACTTTGAATGTGTGTCATTAAGGAACTGAAAACGTTCTTTAAGATAGGCAGGAGTACATGGATTAAACAATATATTGTAGAGAAGGAAAAGAATATGAGCATTCCGGCGAAGGCGAATTGGGAGCCACTTGAGCTTTGCGCGAAATTCTGAAACGTGATCATATTTTCTTAAACCAAATATGAATCTAATACAAAAGTTTTGAAGTCGCTCAAGCTTATTTAGCTGTTCCTCGGTGAGATCTAGATAGCTGGCATCAGCGTAGTCGAGGATAGGTAAAAGAAGAGATTGTGCAAGCGCAGTTTTGGTGACAATGGGTAGGAAATTACGTAACCTACGGAGTGATGCAGCGGACGCATATATTTTACGGCTTAACTCCTGTAGCTGAGGACCCCAAGATAATGTTTTATCGAAGTACACGCCCAAGTTTTTAACTTTAGTGCTAATAGGTATAACAGATCCGTTAAAATGAATTTGCGGGAGTTCCGCCCAATTTATTTTTGCCACTAACCTAGAGCTACCTATGACGATCGCTTGACTTTTTGTTGGATTCACTGTAAGCCCCTGTTGTATACTCCATTGACTAATATGCGCCAGGTCCAGGTTGATTTTATCAAAAGCACATGATAAGTTACCTGGAGGCGCTTGTGTATAGATTTGCAAATCGTCTGCGTATAAGTGGTAGGAAGATAAAATATTATTCGAGATAGGATTAATAAAAATCGTAAAGAGTAAAGGAGATAAAACGCCACCCTGTGGTACACCGACAGATGTATCAGTCCAAGAAGAATAGGTATCTTCGATACGAACACGTTGCCGGCGACCAGACAGGTATCTACGAAACCAATCAATCACCGTTGGAGATATGTTAAGAGAGTTAAGAACAGCAAGCAAAATGTCGAAATCAACGGTGTTAAACGCATTGCTGAAATCGAGTAAGGAAAGCACCGTGATATCTCCACCCTCCATTCCGTGCCTGATGTCATCCGTAATATTGATGAGGGCTGAAGTGGTACTGTGTCCAGGACGGAAACCGGATTGGTAAGGGTTGAGCAGGTTGTTTCTGGTAAGGAAAGAGCTAACTTGATTATGAATAAGTCGCTCCAGGACTTTGGATAGGAAAGGTAAGACGGATATAGGACGGTATTCAGAAAAGGATTTAGGATTTGCTTTTTTTGGGAGTGGAACGATTAAGGCGTCTTTCCAGGAAGAAGGAAACACATTGCTGGATAAAGAAAAATTCAAGATATGTGTTAGGATGGGAAGAATTACATCAAGGATGGGAAGGATCATATTACGGCTGACATCATCAGTTCCAACAGCATTGGATGTAATTGATAAAATACTCTTCTTAACATCACAATCAGTGACTTGATTAAACACAAAAGAGTCATGGCCTGGAGTTGGAAGTGATGAAAGATACTCTAAAGACTTTGCTTTAGTTGTCCTATCAAAGTTGGACGAAGCTGTGAAGTGTTGGTTTAACATGTTGACGTCTACGTGATTAGGAACTGAGTCTTGCCGTAATTTTCCAACTCCAAGAGTTTTAAGAAATTTCCAGACTTTGGCTGGATCACCATTTTGTACAGACTTGTGAATGTTGTGGCATTGCGCTTTCCTACACACTCTACTGCAGCGATTCCTTATTGACGCATATTTGTCGAAGTTTTCAGGAGTAGGATTCTTCTTGTACTTGGACTTGGCTACAGCCTTTTTAGCTATAATCGCCTTTATGTCACCAGTTATCCATGGGGAGGGATGGTGCTTAAGTTTTATTTTACGGACGGGAGCATGAACATTAAACAACTGTATCAGTCTAGCCGTAAGTAAAGTAACCTTCTCGTCAACACTGTGAGATTCCAACAGCTGGCTCCAATTAATATTTTGTGCATCCTCTAAGAGTTTGGCTACGTCCATACCACCAAAATTGCGTTGCAGAAGAATTTTGGGTTTAACCTTTGGAGGGCGTACCCGGTAGGATAAGTATATGAGATCGTGGTAAGAGAAAGAGTCAGCTGAACACTGACCATGTTTAGCTACAAGGGTAGAGGAAGAAACAATTATAAGATCAAGTGATAACTGAAGTTTATTTTTAAAAAATAAACTTCAGTTATCACTTAATAATTGCTTAGTTTTATTTTAACTATACCTTTTGTATTTATTTTTTAATAATTATTTTAAAAATGCACGTTCTATTGCGCCACCCTGTATTTATAAAATACTTATATACATATTACATAAATAAATATAATATAATATATACTTATACATAAATAAATATTTAGTGAGCAGGAATGTACGAAGGACGCAATAACGACTCTATAGTCAAACTTACTAAATCACTTTTGTAATCAAGTAGTGCTCCTTAACTAATTTTTTGAATGCTGGTAGGGATTTGGCACGTCTTACTTGTATAGGTAAAGCATTCCACAAACGAACGGCTTGGACAGTAAACGACTTGCCGTAAAAAGTGGTTGAATGCATTAGTGTGCTTAACTTCAAATTTTCCGATGATCTCAAGTACCTGTTATGTGTATCATTAATGAAATGGAAACGTTTTTTGAGATAAGTGGGAGTTCTGGGATTAAATAAAATATTGTATAGCAGTGACAGAATATGAGTATTCCGGCGAAGGCGGATTGGTAACCGGTAAATTCGGAGACGTGGTCATACTTGCGTAAGCCAAATATAAACCTTACGCAGAAGTAGAAGTAAGTAGTAGAAGTATGTATGTATGTATGTATGTAACCGACTCCTTTGGACTCGATTTTGACCCACTTTAAACGGACAGATTTCATTCAAATTTTGCACACCTGTCAAAGATTGATGACAATGCAATAATTCGACAAAAAAATTAAAAAAATTAAAAAAAAACGCTCTTATAAATAAACCAAACTAAAAAGTAGAAAATAAATAATAGATTAAAAAAACTAAAAACACGCTTTTAAAGTACTTCTAACTAAAAAGTGAAAAATATAAGCTGAAAATGGTAATGAACAACAGCTTAATTAAGACTTATTTTCACTTTTTAGTTAGAAGTACTTTAAAAGCGTGTTTTTAGTTTTTTTAAACTATTATTTATTTTAAAGCATTTAGCTATGCTTAGCAAATTATACTAAGAAACAGTTTTGTATCACAAATAGATGAAAGTGACGTCACGTAATGATGTAGTCACTTACAGTTGAGAAATTTAGGGTCCTGGACCGTAGCTTAGTGGTTAAAACGGATGCCCGGAATACAGAGGGTGCAGGTTCAAATCCTGCCGGTGCCATAAGATTTTCAACTGTTTCTTAGTATAGGTATGTATGTATTTGATTTGAATTTGCCAAACTATACCATCGAGTTACTACTCCAAGGATATAATTTTAGAAAAATATACGACGATAATCACAACTGGTAGACATTCCAGTTTCAGCAGTCTTCAGGACAAGTGGGTCAGAGTCAAGTTTAGGTCAGAGAGGATCAGATGATGACAATTACGATCTAACCGTACTTGTGTAAGTTACGTTTTATAGCTCCTTGAGTTACTGGACTAAATATGGAAAAATATATTTTTGACAATAATTTTATTTAACTTATAATTGATAAAGTTTGTGGGGTTCCGGATAGATCTTATACGACTCATGAAATATTATCTGACCTAATTGAAAAATGTCAATTTACACTAGAAAAAAGATGACAGTTTTCACTTTCATATTATGCTTATCCTGTGTTAAAGTTTTACACAAAAATACCAAAATGTGAACGTGTGTCTGTTTCTGATTGGAAACCCGTACTTTTGTTCATCCTGCCAAAATAGCATCTGTGAAATTGGGTCTAAAATCTTATTAACATAATAATTTGACGACCGGATGGCGGAGTGGGTAGTGTACCTGCCTGCGACGCTGAGGTCGCGGGTTCGATTCGCGCGAGATAAGACAAATCTTTGTGTGCATGAACATGGAAGTTTGTCTTAGTCTGGGTGTCCCTATTTATAATAAGTATGTATTTACAAAAGAAAAGCATATATATGCATTTGTATAAGTTATTCTAGTACCCATAGTACAAGCTCTGCTTAGATTGGGACTAGATGGCATTGTGAGTATGTTGAAAAAAAAAAAATATCTTACGGCTATTTAATATATTTTTCAGTTTACCCGTAGTGCCTGAGATAAACCCGTTTTTACAAATTATCTCTTTAGGGTAAATGAAGACTAGAATTATTAGAAGTTTAATAGTTTACCTCCAGCATTTCATAGTTGCAAATCCTTTGGTATTGGATTATTTTATTGCGAATCGCCCAATCCCTAGCATCCCTCTCATTTATCGCCCCTGTGTCGCGTCGTAATCTAATAGTGCATACAAACAGTTCCCTCATCAAACGAATCAACGAATTTGCACTGCTACTTTTTAATGAGGACATTCACAATTATTATGTAGGACGTTGCTTTGGTATCAGTACCAATTAAAGCAAGTTTATTATAATATTCTCGAGTAGCTTTCGCACTCGTGGTACATCTATATTCCAAGCTGTGAGCTACATGGGTACTAAACATTAAAATCCATCCAGTGGTTACTAAGCGAAAGATAACGGTAACAATTATCTCAACATCCACACCCTTCCTTACAAACATTCGCATTTACAATATCAGTAAACAAAAACATGCGTTTTCGATCCCAAATTCACAAAAAGGCCGCCAATGTAAAAGCCATTAAAATGACAAGCTGCGATAAGTTAAGTGGCGGGTAACTGTCACAGACCAAAAAAAGTACAATCGCACTTACAGAACAATGCCACAGCCTTATCAAAATAGGCACGCTATTACAACCACCACATAAATTTGTTCGACCATTAATGGCTCTTGACTTACAAATATCGTTTATATTTACAATTTTACACCCCTGTGATTTGCAGTCTATAGAGAGAATAGAGCGGGCGCAGCCGGCAGTTTTATAGGCACACAATGGGTGCAGAACATCGGTGTTTAGCGCCGGTTCACCCCTCGCTAAATCGTACCACAGCCGTACCACCACATATGTAATACGTCCCGAATGTCCTCATAACAATGGCTTCCACCTATCAAATCTTCGAAACAAATTTCTTAAGGCCCCCAGTGACTTTGACAATGGATCCCCGGTGGTTCATTGTGGCTGACTTCAGCTGACTGATACGCTTTTTATGACACTTTTTCTGTGAAACTGCTACTTGTATTATGACGTTGTTTGATTGCATTTAACGCGTCATTTAGAGGGATTGTTTGTTCTGGTTTCTGGTACAAATTATGGAAATGAGACGTCCCGCTTGTCACGGAGGCTCGGAATTAAGAGGACATTACTGTTACCGTGCATCAACTTAATGCGAACGCAAACTGTGAGAATATATGGGTGTTGGACAATGTTGGTTACTCTTTTACGCATACATTTGTATTTTTTTTTTTTTTTTTCCATTTTATGCCATTATTCAAGGTTATTTCATTTTACCAAAATTGTGAAAATAGTTGTATCGAATCAGTAACGGAATGGACTAAAAAAAATAATGTCATCAATTTTTTTTTGTTGTATTATCAGTCGGTTGGCTGTAGACATTGATTTCAGAGTATTATTTTTGGATACTTTGCTGCAAAATTACGTGCGGTAAAAAGCCCAATACTGAATGTTTTTTATTGTGACCAGGAAATAACCAAAAAACCGATATTTCTTTTTAAAGGTAAGGGTTATGCCCTCTTAATCCGTCCAGCAAATTGTTTCTGATGTTATTTAACGTTGCCCATTGGAATGATGTGATAAAGGCTGACAAGGGGTCAACCGGCCGTGGTGGCAAGCAAAGCTTGTGAATTGTATGAGTTTATGGTTTTACAGCATGAAAGCGTCGCGAGAACCTTTATGAGGGGATTTAGCGGGCGTGAGTGACAAGGACCTTACATGACAGTTTAAAAGTTATAAAAGGACTAGGTCAGGAGGTGTCAAATGACTTAGCATCGATTCCAGAGGCTAAAGAAAGGACACCCGGGTACGCGACCCCGGCCGTTTCCGAGCTTCTGCTGTTTCAGTCCCTTTCCTTCCGAAACAGCAGTATCCTACACCCATTAATATCCCTACCATCATACAATTCTCCTTCTAATCCTATAAATCCAATCCTCTCCTCGATTTTCCCACCCCTCTTCCCAGTAGGAGATGTTGGGCAGCAGCGCTCTCTTACTTAATTACTGCGCTCACCAACCCGCAAATGCCAAGCGTGGTGAGTATGGCAAAAACCACCAATATGAACCACACCAAAAAATACAGACGGCCCCCAGTACCCGGCAGCTCTGCTATTCCTGGTCACGGTAGCGGCCATGGTAACGGCGGGGCAGGGGGTGCTAAGAATCCCCGGCGCGACTTCGGCTACCAACATAAACATCGACGACTCGACCTGGCAACATATAACGTACGCACGTTAAGGGCCGACGAAAAGATACTAGAGCTGGAAGAAGCTATAAGCAAGTTGCACTGGGATATTATAGGATTATCCGAAGTCCGGCGACAGGGACAGGACACGGTTATTCTTAACTCAGGCAACTTGCTATACTACCGGGGGGACGACCATCAGTCCCAGGGTGGTGTCGGGTTTATCGTCCACAAGTCTCTCATCAACAACATTGTCAAGATCGACAGTTTGTCGACCAGGGTAGCGTACCTGATACTCAGAATATCTAAACGATATTCGCTGAAGGTCATCCAGGTTTACGCACCGACCTCGGCACATCCAGACGACGAAGTGGAGGAGGTGTATGAGGATATTTCCAAAGCCATACACTCCTCCAGAACACACTATAACGTCGTGATGGGGGACTTCAACGCAAAACTAGGCACTAGAAGCGATGGAGAGTTGAAAGTGGGAGATTTTGGTGTAGGCCAACGAAATGCCAGGGGGCAAATGCTCGCTGACTTTTTGGAGAAGGAGGACCTCTTTATGATGAACTCTTTCTTCAAAAAGCAGCACCACAGGAAGTGGTCCTGGATGAGCCCGGATGGTCGGACTAAAAACGAAATCGACTTCATCATGTCCACCAAACGGCAAATATTCAACGATGTCTCTGTGATCAACACGGTTAAAACCGGAAGCGATCACCGCATGGTCAGAGGCACGTTGAATCTGAACATTAAGCTGGAGCGGAAAAAACTGATGAAGTCCACGCTCCGACCGTCGGCCTGCCACATCCAAAACCCCGAAAGCTTCCGACTCGAACTTCAAAATCGCTTCGAGTGCCTGGAAGGATGCGCAACAGTGGACGATACCAACAACATGTTAGTGGAAACTGTCCGTACGGTGGGATCTAAGTTCTTTAGAGCCCACCGTGCTAATAGAACCAAAATAGTCTCCGATCATACCCTCAGGTTAATGGAGGAGAGACGAAACCTAAGGCTAAAGTCTTCAGCAGACGCATTGTCATATCGGCAGCTCAATAGACAGATCTCTAAGTCACTCACACGCGATCAACGTAACTCTAACGAGAGAAACATCAGAGACACGATAGAGCGGAACAAAGGCTCCAAGGTGTTCGCGAGACATCTGGCTATTGGGCAAAGCCAGCTGACAAGGCTGAAGACTGACAACGGTAGCACCGTTTCGTCCAAGCCAGAAATTCTGAGGGAGATTGAGAAGTTCTATGGACAGTTATACACGTCGACATCAAGACCCGTTGGCAGTCCGGCCAAAGATCCAAGAGCCAGACTGACTCGACACTATACCGAAGATATCCCGGACGTCAGCTTGTACGAGATTAGTATGGCTCTCAAACAGCTTAAAAACAACAAGGCACCGGGTGATGATGGAATCACGGCTGAGCTTCTGAAAGCGGGTGGAAAACCGATACTTATAGTCCTTCAGAAGCTCTTTAATTCCGTCATCATTGAAGGTACAACGCCAGAGGCATGGCACAGGGGCGTGGTTGTGCTCTTCTTCAAAAAAGGCGACAACACCTTATTGAAGAATTATAGACCCATCACGCTGCTGAGCCATGTCTATAAGCTGTTTTCGAGAGTCATTACGAACCGTCTCGCTCGCAAGCTAGACGACTTCCAGCCTCCCGAACAAGCCGGTTTCCGGAAAGGCTACAGTACCATAGACCACATCCATACGCTGCGACAGGTTATACAGAAGTCCGAAGAGTATAACCGGCCTTTATGCTTAGCGTTTGTGGACTATGAGAAAGCCTTCGATTCGGTGGAAACATGGGCAGTGCTACAGGCTCTCCAGAGGTGCCGAATTGACCATCGGTATATCGAGGTGTTAAGGTGTTTATATGAAAACGCCACTATGTCGGTTCGTCTCCATGACCAGAGCTCGGAATCTATCCAATTGCAGCGGGGAGTGAGGCAGGGTGATGTTATATCCCCGAAACTATTCACTGCTGCATTGGAGGATCTTTTTAAGCTTCTGGATTGGGATGGACTCGGCATCAACATTAATGGCGAGTATATCACCCACCTTCGGTTTGCCGACGATATAGTGGTCATGGCGGAGTCCCTGGAGGACCTAGGCACAATGCTCGGTAATCTCTGTAGAGCTTCTCAACGAGTGGGCTTAAACATGAACATGGACAAGACGAAAATTATGTCGAATGTCCATGTAGTACCCACCCCAATCGCTGTTGGGAACTCTACACTCGAAGTTGTGGACGAATATGTATACCTGGGACAAATTATCCGATTAGGTAGATCCAACTTCGAGAAAGAGGTTAACCGCCGAATCCAACTCGGCTGGGCAGCGTTCGGGAAACTACGTAGTGTCTTTTCGTCCAGTATACCCCAGTGCCTAAAGACAAAAGTCTTTAACCAGTGTGTGTTGCCAGTGATGACTTATGGAACTGAGACGTGGCCGCTCACTATAGGAGTCATCAGACGGCTCAAGGTCGCTCAGCGAGCGATGGAGCGAGCTATGCTCGGGGTTTCACTACGCGATCGAATCAGAAATGACGAGATCCGTAGGCGAACGAAGGTTACCGACATAGCTCAGCGAGTCGCTAAGCTGAAGTGGCAATGGGCCGGACACATAGCTCGGAGGACAGATGGCCGTTGGGGCAAGAAAGTCCTAGAGTGGCGGCCACGAACTGGCAAACGCAGCGTGGGACGTCCTCCCGCTAGATGGACGGACGATCTGATCAAGATCGCGGGGATTCGTTGGTTTCAGTCGGCCAAAAACCGCACGCTGTGGAAATCGATTGGTGAGGCCTATGTCCTGCAGTGGACGTCCCTAGGCTGATGATGATGAAAAGGACTCATTTGCTTCGAGTTGGCCAAATTTTTTCGTCTATATCTCTCCTCTTATTACCCCCCTGAGAAGTCTCTGAAAAACCTATTGGGAACTTACCGCCAACTGATCCGACATTGCATTTTTAGAAACAGCGAAACTGAACTGGCTCTTATGCCAGATTCAGACATACTTCTACATAGAACATATTGGATGTCTACAAAAAGTAAGTTATGGAGAAGCAGGATGGTAAAATATGGCAAACTTGACGCAGAAAACTTGCTTTTTGCTCTATATGATTACAATTTTTATTAGCTGTAGGCTGTAGCAGATTAGAACAGTAATTTTCAAAGACAATCATTTCTAAACATCGTAATTCTATAATGATGTGAAGAATTAAAACTTAAAGTAATCGAGTGTATTATTTGAAATTAGGGATGATTTTAAATGATTTTAGATTCTAATGTGAAAATAGGATTTTTATAAAAAAATTAAAATGTTCAGCTACTTTTGTTGATACTTTACCTAGATCTCCCTTTACCCATTAAGTACATAATCCGACCTCATTTCGAGGCGCTATCAATTTATTTGTTACTTCTCTTACATCCACATTTCCCGCACCCTTCTAGCTAATATAAACTACCACTTCCTTGTTATTTCTAAGTCAATACTTTAAATACGATAAGTTCATAATCTCATTATAACAGTTGTAAAAGCACACAAAAGTATCAATAACACAACCACATCTAAATTGGCCCAATATTTTTTGCTGCGGTATCATACACGGTCAATAAAGCAAAATACAATATAATAGTCTGCCACAAAGGAGTTTATAATCCACAAAATAATAAAAAAAATAGAGCGGGCGGGTGACAGGGACAGGCGTGATCGCAGACAGGCATTGTCCCTGCGACCAAACTGTCCTGCATTGTCCCCGCTTCCGACGACCATTATCCAGGAATCAGAGGCCCAAAGGTGGCAATTGGTGATGCACTAAATACCTGTATTAGTATTAGCAAATCTGGTATTTGGAATAGGTATCACTTTATGAATACTTATACGAGTAGAAGATTTGATATTCGGCGCAAAGGAATACTTACGGAGATGCGAATAAACGAAATTTTAATTAAAGTGTATAGGTGAGTTTATCCCAAACATAATGCAAAAATATAGCAAGTTATAATAATACGAATTAACTAATACAAAAACTTTTTCAGTAAAAACTGGAGACGCTTTAGTAAATGGCAATAAAATGCCACAGTACCAGTACCAATTTTGCTATATAAATTTATAAAATTGGTATCATTCTACACATTCTGAATTTAGATTTCCTAAACTTATCGACTGAATACTGAAAACAAATACTCAGATTCTGAGCATCACTAGTAGCAATACCTATGGTGAGCCACCACGGCGCCTGCCTACCCCATTGTTACAAGCTTACGTTTGCAAATCCGATTTATATTTGAATATAATTGACTTTCGGCCTCGCATCAGGTACGCCCGTGTTTCATTGTGTGGGACTGATCTCAATGGCATTTTTATCGGCTGAATATGATAAATGTATTTGAGAGATTAAGCGTTTGGGTGCGTGCTGGCATTGCATTCCATTCCATGACAGACATCTCTCAATCCTAATCTTTTGTACCCAATCTGATAAGTTACTTAAAATAAAGAGTGCAAAAGGTAACATACGCATACCCTCGTCTTATTTACATAGTATATAATTTTACAAAAAAAAACTTCAAGTACAAAAAACGCACTAAAAAGTAAGAAACACTTAAGTAATATTTAACGTCTCAACTTGAAATAATACAGAAAAACGGCCTTAAGGTGCCTATATTTAAATAATTACTCTCTTGTCCTAACCGTTGAGGAGTTGTACCTTCCAGCGTTAGCTCAGCAACATAAAATGCTGACTAATAATAGCAGCCCTGTATCTAATACATCCCATTGCTGGGCTCGGGCCTCTTCTCATGATGAGAAGGGTTAGTTAGGCCATAGTCCACCACGCTGGCCAAGTGCGGATTAGAAGACTTCACACACCCTCGAGCACTTTTTGGGCACTCTCAGGCATGTAGGTTTCCTCACGATGTTTTCCTTTACCGTTAGCAAGCGATATTTTATATGATAAATACACACATATCTTGAAAAAGACGAAACTTAGAGATTTATTGACAGAGGTATGTGCCGTGGGTTCGAACCCGAGAATTTAGAATTCGCAGTCCTACGGTCTCCCACTCGGCTATCGCTGCCTCTAGATGCAAATATCCTAGAAGCTTCAGGTTATATACGAAAAACAATATAGAAGTCTTTAAAGTTTGAGAAATGTCTTCGATTTCTCTAGGATTCCATCTTCACATGGTGACCAGGTGGCCCAGGCGTCTTCGAGTAATCGACGTACATAAGTACAAAAAAAATACAATTGATTTAAGAACCGGCTCCTTTTTTGAAGTCGGTTTAAAAATGAAGTCCTTGTTTGTTGCTTCTGCGTCTAGATCTTTTTAACTACGAGAGCTAAAGTAAAACATAAGAAAGGAAGTATAAAATATGATTATTATAATTAATGTACCAGGTACCCAGAACGAAGAGAAGGTGGGTCGCTAGTGTTACAAACCCTCTTCACATCTTCTTTCATATTATAAACTACTCTCTAAACTCTAACGTACCCTGATATAAATAATGGTTCCTCGAAAGAATAAACATTATTCACGTAATTGACACATACTTTTGTATTGATAAACCTTCTTCTTTAAGAAGATCTAAGATTCGTAGCCAAAACTGTGCCTTCAGGAAGACAAAATACAAATACCCTCATTTTCCATAACGGTAGGTATTCAGCCACGATTTCTGAATATCAATTCTTTGGGTCGTTTTGTATTCAAAAGGAAACAATTTCGTCGGCATGACGGCCAAATCACGCGGAAATTGACGGCGATTTATTCAAAATATTTGTACCAACAACTCTTTGAGGAAAACGTCTCGATACTTCACTTATTTGAAGTTATTTGTTTACGATTCATCGATGAAGGGATTCCGAATCCGATTTCCTAAACTTTTTCATCGATCATCCAGAGTCAAAGCTCAAAAGTTCGAAAACCAACTGGCGAACAAAAAACGATTGGAAATAAATGATGTGTGCACGTCAGCGAAGGCTCTGAACCTCGGAGATGTCTGGTGGGACAAAGACACGTAAGAATGGCGCAGCGGGGGCCTGCAGCCCATAATGCTCGGAGATTCACACCATTCACGTATGGCCCTCGAGTTTTTTTGTTGACGGGGGTCACATGGACCATCCGTCATGACAGACACCCACCATGAAATAGGTATGCAAATGTAAATGAGTCGTTATCTCGAGATATCTCGGGTTCTGCGAAAGCGTTGTACAAACAGAGTCGTTCATTGTAGTATTTGGGATATTTGGGATCGTATTCGTACTCCACGTCTGCATTGTAGCGATGTATCTTCAGGCTGGAGGCTACAGTGCTACGAGTGCTACGGCGTCGTAGACCCTAATACTTTGTCTTAAGGCCTGAAGTCGGGTAGCACCGCGCGCTCGGCAGCGGGCGCCGACAGCGGGGCGGGGCTGGGCGTGGCGATTGCTACGTACCCTGACGTCACCAAACAGCACTGTCTATGTGTGCGTGAGCTCTAGTGATTGCACTGTGACGTCACCGTTAAAAATACTCACCAAGTAACGTCAAGTGTAGAGTGCACGTTCAAATGCTATTATCATATTTTTGCATAAGCGCGTTTTCATGTTACGATTCACAATTTACCACTCAAGCCGTTTTTACATTGATAATCAAAAACCGATTTAACACATCAACCTAGATTATTGTGCATTTCGACAAAAATGGCATTTTTGGTGCTGTTTTCGGCTTTGTCTGTCGCTTACACTTTTGGTTTGAAATATTATACCTACTACTTTTTAGTACTTATAATATTTTAAACTGCCTTTAAACTTCTGAAAAATAAGTAGGTACATCATTTTCTGTTAAGACGATGTTTTGATGAATATTGTTAGGTATTACATATCCAGTCCTAGGAAACAGATATTTTTTAAGAAGCAATTCATTTTTAGCTGCCTGATGCAATAAAGTCACTTTTGAGCTCGGTCTATCCAAAAATGTTATAAAGCAAACTGTAGACAGAGAGGTATCGAGAGAATCAAATAAACGATAGTCTGTCAGACAAGTGAGTGATTGCGTGTCCAGTTGTGTACCAGACGTCTTAATTGTTGTTTTAATGAGTCGTGTCGGCGTTTGGCATCGCCAGGCGCCAGGCATCACACGCGCGCGCCGTCCGACGCTCACGTTCCCACATCCCCGCAACGGCTCGATCGCCTCGCCAATGGCGCGATGGCGACCTATCACTACGTATTAAGCAATAAACACTGTATAAAGACAAGCCGCGGCGGTAATTACAAACAATTAGACGCCATGTTGCCGCCCTCCCGCCGCTACACCCCCGTGGCCCGGCGCGCGCGCACCTCGTTATTACCCTATTTATTGCATATTGGAAACAAAAAACATCATATTTCCGAGACCCGTTCGTTCCTACCAGGCGCTAGTCGAAATGACGGTCTTTCCTCCGTCAAACGTTCCATTTTATTATGATCTCATCAAATTTTATTTATGCACCGATGTGATAGAATCGATTCGTCTTTCTTTCGGCTGTATTAATTCGTTTTGTGTTGTTATGACGGTCGTCGATCGACGGAGGACGGCCGTTTAGCCTAGTGGGACCGACTCGTTTTTATGTTGACGATAAAATCGGTCTAAATATTTTTTTCATCCGGTATAAATTTATGACACTGATTTTAATAATATACCTAATATTTAGTCATGTAAATGAACTTATTAGTCAGTTAGACATAAGTGTGCCAAATTAAAAGGTTATTGTTGAGATGATACCTAATGATAGTTCATGATGATGCTAGTTGATGCGTAGAAATTTGTTTATCATCGAAGCCAGTGTCACCAATTACCCATGGTTAATACCATACTAAATATACTTTCAAACAAGCTGTTAGGGACTGATCTGATCTGATTGAAACTGGTCCTTAGTCTACAAATGATTGTTAATCTTATTACAAAACGATTTAATCAATATATTATATATTTTTCTAATTGATTATGTACATATAGCATTTAGCCAAACTTAGCGACTAATACTAAGAACAGTCAAAACAATTTAGGACTTGAAGCGGGCTTTGAAATGTTTTCGACTGTTCTTAGTACCTATATTATTTCATATTTTGGGTCTTCATAATTATTTAAGGTGTCTCACATAATAATAAGTATTGCTAGACTGGAAAACTACAACATATTTCGATGATTCTGTCGAACTCTTGTTTTATTTCTCCATCGAACGGACACTTTCCAGTGTAAGAGCTACTGTTCATTTATTGATTATTTTGTGACACAATTTTTTTATGCCAAAACATTAGACAACAGGCATATTGTAACGATGATTTAGCTTATACGGCTTACCAAATCTGCAGGCTTATAAAAAATAATATGACTACAGCCTGTTAAAAATGTTAATTTTTATATACCTACTTTACATTCTCAAGTAAGTCTGTTACGATTTTAGGGCTAATTCACTAAACCGACCCTGATGAAATATTTATGGAGATAGTTTAAGCCCTATAAAGGACATTGACTTCTTTATATTGACGTACCACCCGGGCGCACCCAAGAGCAGAGAAGTTAGTATAAATTATACAATTACCTGTACTACCATGGTTGTAAAAGTTCATCGTACTCTTCTGTACACAAAGTATACCCACATAGTACTACGAAGGTCAACTCCAGACAAAAATAGTTATAATCACATTCATTGAACGAACGTATCTACTACAAATTATTTGTAGTAGATACGTAATATCGCTAGCAAATATCTATTTTACGCAAAATAGACGTCTTTATTAGGCGGAAAGCGAAATGCTCGTATTTGTATTATTTTCTGAGGAAATAGAAGGCAAAATGTGCGGGTGAGAAAATTTGAATTTGCAAATTGGTAATTTATGCTCTAATTTACTTTCTGTTTGCCAAATCCGCTTTTGATTTGTGAACTTGTGAAACCGCGCGATGGAACATTGTCGCACTATACAGATTATACAATACAAGTGATTTGAGACAAGGTTCCATCCCATCAGCAATTTGCAATCAATACACAGTCTGGCCTTACAATAGTTCGAATAGAAGCCGTCGCGTGCCCATGAACAGTTGTTTTGACGGTCTGGTCACCGGGCACCGGGCATTGGGCACCGGGCATGGCACGGCCCGGCGGCTTCTCTCGGCTCGGTGCCGGCGCATTATAACTGTCAAATAACTCACGTCGTAATAGGCGCGGCTCTCTGTGCCAACTATTAAATACCATTCACATTTTACGATAATACCCTATGCCCAATGCCCAATGTCCAACAAACTCTTATTGACGA